>JAODKM010000126.1:9293115-9310539 GCA_026780845.1 Petrocephalus sullivani | reverse complement strand
ACCACATCTTTGAATGTGGAAGCCTGCATCTTACCACATCTTTGAATGTGGAAGCCTGCATCTTACCACATCTTTGAATGTGGAAGCCTGCATCTTACCACATCTTTGAATGTGGAAGCCTGCATCTTACCACATCTTTGATACAACATCCTTGCGCAAACAAGGGTGTGGTTTCCTACACGATTGCAGTAATAAAATTTCCAATGTGTGTTTACATCTGTACTGAGTGTAATCCAATATAGGTATGATGAAAAATACCAATGATCCTTTATGTTGACATTATTGTGGATGGAATGTTTCAGGTTCTCTGGGATCTGATCCCTGGGCCCCAGGTGCCTGCTTCCTGTAGTTCAGGAGGGTCACCAGCAGGGGGAGATAACGGGGTTCTCATAGACATGGCCTTGATCGGGATGGGCGACCCCCACATGCTCTGGTGTTGTTATAGAGCAACAATTTTAATTGGAGAGCCCACGGCTGGAGGGGGGGTGGCCGCAGGTAATGAGGAGAGCTGAATAGGGCTGGAGATGCCTAAGACCACCCGGCTGAGTCCCATGGCAGCCCCCGCATGAAATGGGAGGGGGGGGGGTACATTTCATGTGCGACAATCTTTCAGACTGTCCACTTCTACGGATCAATGATGCCCCCTCCCCACTCCGCCGAACACACATTGTTGATCTAGACAGACATAAGAAAGGGGGGATTTCTAAGCTCATACTGACACCAGAACAAATAGAGGCTGCAGATCCATCACATTGATTGGCTGTAAGAGGAGGGAATCGATTAGCTGACTGGCTGCCTGGGCAGCTCACACCCAATGGAGAAGTTTTGTGCCCTGTCTGGGCGTCGGGCGGTGCCGGCAAAACCCTGTATGGCTGGGAAGAACAATGCAGGGTCGCAGCGTGAAAGATCATGAATCAGTCCACCAGTTGGAACACAAGCATTTACACCAATATGCTGGATTAGTTTGTAATACATTAACCGATCCATAAACTAGACAGTCAAATTTCTAAATAATTCTTATAACTCCAGCAGTCCTAATCACCCTCTTATCATTATTTGGGTGATGCAGACCCAGAGACCAGATCACAAGCGCCAAAGAGGACTGTCCTTCACATTCAGAGCGGGGATCAACAAAGCTCTGAAATGTAAACTCAGGGAAACTTTATGATTGGCCAAATAAAATGGGGTCCAGAGGCAACCAGGTTTGGGCTACAATTATAATAATAATTCTGGCCAGATGAAAGTTTTATTTAGTATTTCTGATGCAACTACATCAGCCACCAAGCCTCCCGCGGTCGAGACGCCAGACCACATTTCACGTGCCTGCAGCATCATGTGGAGGGCCAGCCTCAACTGTACCCAGGCTCTAATTTTAGTGCCGTCTCTCGTACAGTGCATGACTTGGCCACACGTACGGGGCGACCCCCCTTGGCGACGTCATGGCCTGTCGGCGGGTGTTGGGGGGGTACTCCTGACTGTGCTGCGCTGCACAAGGAATGGAAAAGATACCAGCTAAAAATAACATAGGTGAAAGCGAGTCTGCTCACAGGGGGCTTTATTGAAACCTGAGGCCCGCCACCAGCCTGCCGAACCCCCCTCACCCCCAACAGCCGCTACCAGCCACGCTCCCAGGTCACGCCGCGACACGAGGCCTGCGAGGAATCACGGGGGTCCCGCTTAGCTACGGAGCCGTGCCATATGAGAACATTCTGGTGCTATGATTGGGTGCTTTTGATGCCCCGCCCCCCTTTTGCTGCCTATAGCTAACCTAAGGAACCTGCAGGTCAGTGGGGGGAGGCTCTTCTGTGTCCTCAGGGTGGGGCAGGTGAGGGTGGGGGGGTCTGGAGGGTGACGGCAGTGCAGACTCAAAGTGGTGCTCGGGAATGGCTCGGGAATGGCTTGGGAATGGCTCGGAATGGCTCGGGAATAGTTCGGGAATGGCTCGGAATGGCTCGGAATGGCTCGGAAAACAAGGTTTCAAATTCTGGGAATGAGGCCTGCAGCTCTCAAATAATACAGACCTCTCTGACTGGAAACACTGAATAAAAAGTCACCCCCCACCAAAGGGAGAGCAAACAGTCAAACAGACCAAGTGCTGCTCTGATGCGCTTGGATACGGTTGCGGGAATTTGGGCACGCATGCCCCGCCTGGGGGTTTTCTGATGGTGGTGGGTGAGGTAATGTGGCAGTCAATCTTCCGGAGTTTCCGGGTGAAGAGAGCCCTGCTCAGTCTGCCACCTGATTGGACCCTTTCAGGTTTTGACTGCATGGGAAGACGGGCGCAGCCAGGTCGGCGGCTGCAGAGCGCAGGCGGTGTGCCAGTTACGCACTGCGCAGGTAACCAGTTACCCAAGTGCAAATCTCGGAGGGCGTGGAGCATGTCTCCTGAACAGGAAGTTTAGACGGTACTGTCTACTTCAAAACCTCTTGATCTTTAAGTGGCTGTTGCTGCTGTATGGCTGATCAGTGAGTGTAGGTGGGGGGGTCAATGGAGCTTTGGTGATGCCCAGATGCCCAGCACTGCGCTGGAAAACCCAAGAAGCCTCTGCTTCTGACAGGGCCCAGATCTCCCCCCCCCAAATGACACCCAGGCTGGGACGACAGCCAAGCCCCGGGTCCATCTCTGGTTGCTTAGCTCCCCCCAGCTGCTGAATGAGATCCCTTCAGGGGATGCTGTGATTTCGGCGTCAGCTGGGGCGTCCAGTGAGTCTGGCCCATGGAGGTACCTCTTACTGGCCCACCACATATCACCGCTGCCAAGAGCGGTGTGGGGGAGGAGGCTGAGAGACCTGCCCCGCGAGGAAGCACCAATCCTTTCATGCTCTGACAACCATGTGATCTAAAGAGGAGAAACGGTTGGCCAGTTCTGGGCCTGCTTCCCCTGACAGCCCTCCTCTCCTTCTCAGTGTGAGCAGGCAACAGATGAAGAGCAATATGGGACAAGTGACCGGAGGATACCCTTTTTGGAAGAATCCGCTACTGTAAAACCTCCAATTAATGCCTTATAGCCATGTTTCCCAATCCGGTCCTCGGGGACTCACAGACGGTCCACCTTTTTGCATCCCCCCAGCTCCCGGTAGGAGCAAAAAGTGCACTGTCTTGTAGGTAGCTTGGAGGGAGCAAAAACATGGACCCGACTGTGGTCCCCCGAGGACCAGATTGGGAAACACTGCCTTGTGGTCTCCTCTGACTGTGAATACATAACACGCTTGCATTTGTTAGTTCATTATATCGCAGCTAGATGGGTTAAATAACAGAGGATGAAATGGACTGGCGATTGCCTTTACATTTAATAGCAGTACTTATCCTAAATGCTTTCAGTCACCTGTAATGGACTGGTGCCCCCCACACTGGACACACTGCTGCCAGCCACAGACACCAAGGTCACCATGAGCCTGCATTTTGCAAAATTAATAAATGTTTTGATCCACGTTTTCACCAAATAAATTAGGGGACAGTTTTCTTTGAGCTATCAGGGTTGAACCGCCATTTAATTTCATTCTGAGATCAGCATTTGTCTTGTTCAGTCTTGTCTCTCCCAAAAGGATTGCTGAGCAACTTTCGTCATCATTTTTAAAAAGATAAAAGGCAGTTATGCAATTAAAACAACCAACTAGCATATAATGTGTGATTACGGTGATTTTTTTTTTTTACTTTACACCCTAAGGCAGAATCTTTGGAAGCCAACCGCAGCCCTGATGACTCACCTGCTTCCTGGCCAGCAGAACGGCCATGGCAAGGGGGTAAGGGAGGGGGGCAGCGAGGACGAGGAGCTGGGGGAGGGGGGCAGTGCGGAAGGCAGGCGACTGAAGGTGCCTGTAGCCCAACCGCACTGTGTAAATGTTTCCACTGGTGTATCACGGTGTCAGTGAAGACCTGTCACTGCGCTCTGACAGCCCTTGCAGGGTGTAACATTATCTCACCCTGAATATCTTTTCGAGGCTTCCCCAGTTCACAGAATGAACCTGCTCGACAGCCTATGGATCGATTTCCCACGGAAACGTCTTTCGGATACGTTCGGGTCCCCTAATCATGTTTCCGGAGATGCCATGTGATGTAAGTAAATGTCCAGCATACCTCATGCATAATGTTACTGGTCTTTTAGGGCATAACCCCCCCGCCCAATCCTGTCTTCTTCCTCCTGCAGGTAGGGAGTTGCGATCCGCACCAGGATCCAGCCTCCCCGTGGTGCTAAACACAGAGGGAAAAGATCACAAAAGTACTCACAATACTCAGAGAGACGTGGGTGAGAAGCACTGCCGTAAACTGTGTCCTTAGCTGTGCTGTTTTGAAAATGAGCTGCAGAAATTTTGTCTTAAAGATTTAAAGGATATGAAATGCTTCGGATGTTTCTCTCTCCATCGTAGTTACGTACCCTGACTTGGTGACCTGGGCCTGGTTTTGCAGCACCATTATCGCTCATCAAAGGAGGCCTCAGATCTCCAGGTCAGCCGTCGTCACCCAGATAATGCGGCTCCTGAGAGCGACTTCGACGCTGCTGGACCCAACCTGATGACCTCAGCCACATGCAAACAAAGAGAGGGCCTAACATCACCGGGGTAATTACCTCCTGTATTGTGTTCCTATGATTCGGTTTCACTTAAACAGTTCAAAAGAAATTAATGCGCACAATCTAAAGTCTCAGCAAGAGCCTGTTGTTTGACCTTAAGACAAGCAGTTGACCCATAAAATCTTTGGTTAATATTCTGCTGTGATGAAAGACTGTTCAGCTAATCAATGTATATATTTTCCATGAGGGGTGTGACATAGCTTTTTCGTAAACTTAAACACAGTCAGCGATACTTATTGTCATTCTGTCGTATTGAGAAATTCTAAAATGCGGTAGGGGGCACACTGATGCCTAAACCTGATTGCCCTGTTTCACACATAAGTTACCTGAAGATTTTGCAACCGTCTGCGCCTTTGACCGTGACAGGAAGCAATTTAGCAATGTCAACGAATAAAAAAAAAAATACACTCGGCACCAACGACAGAACGGAGAAGGCCTATTGTACCGCTGAAAAAAAAGGTTTTAGCCCACATCCAGCCACATCAATGGACACAACTGCAACCTGTTTTTTTTTTTAAGCGCCTTTTGTCCATGTGCTAGGTGAATGTGGAAATGATTTCAAAACCTCCGAGGCGAACGAGCTCTACAGAGCCGAATAGCTAAGCTATGCCGCTCAGGTGTGTGGGCGGTGACGTTGTAAAGGCCTTAATTCCAATTTCAAAAGGGACAAGTTTTAAAACGTCTGTGTTATTTTTTTGTGGATGCTTGTGTGTAGCACCCCCCCGCCCCCCCCAACACTATGTATGCCCGGTGGGTGGTTTTCCCAGTCACCCCCCGGGGCGAAGGCATCAGAGAAGTGCCGCAGTGTAGGAATGTCTTGAAAGTGATCCGCTTTCCTCAGTGAACTAGGCCTGCGGAGGGAGCTTCTCCTGGGAGTGAGAAGGAGGAGCCTCGTGACCTTTGACCTATTCACTGCTGTCCCCTCTGTGCTCCCTGCCACGTGTGTGTGTATATTTGCGCGTTACTGCTGCCGAGTGATGAATGTGTGATTACGCGATGTAACACACACCTTTGCCTTCGTGATGCGTAAATAGAGGCCATGTTTATGCACAAGCGTGCACAAAGAGCACGGGGAGGAGTGCGCGGCCGTGTGCATGTGCTGCACTCCGTGACCTGATTTTTTTTTGTTCTGAGAGGGACCGTCCCACTTCGGCGCCTAGCGGTGTCGGCACAGGAAATACTTACGAGAGATAGAGAGAGAGGGAAAAAAAGGAGAGAGAAAGAGGTGTGAAAGGAGAAGAAAAAAAGATCTTCCTCCGAAGCGTGCTGCGGGTCCCACAGATGGCTCCGCCTCCGAACCCGTCATATGCAGTCTGCCTGGGAAATGGGGCAGACGCGGAGGCTGCCCTTGGAGCACAGTGCCACAGACCACCGGAAACTGGCCCAAAAATGGAGGACGTAACTGGAACATTTGGGATAGCTCCAACCCCCCCCCCCACAAAAAGCATGTTGACATCTCTCGTGTGAAGTCCCAGCATGCAACACAGGGCCTCTGTCATGGAAACTGCATGCTTTAGCTGCATGCTTTAGCTGCATGTTTTAGCTGCATGTTTTAGCTGACGTATGCAAGAGGGAAACCTGCAACTTCAGCCCCCCGCCCAATATCATTGTGGAGCTTGTCACTCTGATAACTGGAATTTTAAGGAAGCCTTCAAATTTAAACAGCATCAGCCAATATAAGAGTGCCACGCGCCATTCATCTTTCTCCTAGTTTATTTCTCAGTATTATTTAATATTTAATCGATAGTACAATGGCAAAAGACGTAGCGATAACTCCATGCAGTCTCCTGAGCAGTCATGCTGTTGTACCCTTGAGTGAGCAGCTTTACCCAAATCGCTCCAGTCGAGTATCCATGTATTCAAAGACGTATTTGCTGCAGGTGGAAGAATCAGATAAAAATAAAGGAAAAGCAGACAGCGATGGAGCCTTAAGGGGTGACAGTCACGTCCTGGTGGTAAGAGGCGCTGCCATGGAAACGGTCTGAGGTTCAAGTATGCCACTGATCGGCGGTAACAGATCGTACCTCCTGGCTCCTCGGTACAAAGGCAGGAAAACAGAAGGCAGTATTCGGCCAGTGCTTAGCCCCAGCATGTCTGCGCTCATCACGTGGCAGAAGAAAGCAGCCCAACTGCAACTATTCAGCCCATTTAAAAAATTTGTTTTCCAAGGATGATAACTGACTGCGATCCATTTGTAATTGTGTGGGCATTAAATTATTCTCTACCCTGTGCCACTGCCTGATGGGGGGGGGGGGGCTGGGTTGCAGAGGAGGCTAATACGGGGGGAGCAGTGAGTTGTGGGGGTCCGGTGAATTATGGACACGGGCCACACATTCAATTAAACAAATCGGTGTCGTCTTCTAGATTGTTCTGTACAGTGGCAAAGTCCCTACAAGGCAACACCTGTCAGCTGGCACGATTCTTCATTTTTTTCTGCATCCAGGAAGAGGGTCTCAGTAATGCAAACAGAGCAAGGCAAAGACCTATGACTTTGTTCGTGTGTCTCTAAAGGAAGCCTGGTGGTTGTGTTCACAGTACTGTAAAATGTTCTTTACCCGCAAAACAAACAAAAATCAATTCCTGAAATGGGAATGTGAAATCCGAGGCATGTCGTCAAACCTGTTCACCTTTAATTTAAAACCAAACACAATTATAGGCATCTGACAGAAAAAAAAAAAAACAGTGTAGAGCGCCTCCTTCAGGGCAGACGGTTTCTCCCAGCTTACAGAAGTAGTATGAAAACAGTGAGAGAGATAGAAGCAGTCAAAAGTACCATGGACGATGTTAGAGATAGACATGGAGATGTTCTAGCATGTTCCACAGAGACATGGAGGCCATACTGTGACCCCCAACAGGGGACCCAGGTCTTTAGCTAGATAACTCAGGGGTGCACTGCTTCTCAAATCCTGGGGGGGTTTTATTTCAACTGCTGGCTGGCAGCCAAAAGCCAACCTCATTAAACATGTTTTCTCCTGGATCCGAAGGGAGTGGTGAGCCCCAGCCCGCTCAGGGGGACCCGGAGCCATGTCCAGCAGCCTGGCTTTCTAAGAATCAGCTGTAATCAGGTAGGTGTCAGGCTTTATCCACATTACGGTGCCACTAAAGCAGGAAGCGGGAGACCCAGAGAATCTGGCTGAGGAACGCCGGCTGGCTCGCAGGGCTTTCTGTGCTCGGGGGGGCCCTGCCACCCCACATTAACACGCCGAGCAAAGCGTAGCATTGGCGGAACACAGCTGGATGCCCGCAAACCAAACGAGAGACACCACCAGAGCAGAAACAGGCAAAAGACTGGGGTTGCAACACACTGTCCACAGAGCATCTGTATCGGACCCCGACTCAGGATTTAGTTTCAGAAAAAAAAAAAAGTCCAGAATTCAAATTGGATTTTTGCATTCTGATGCTTCAACCCTTCAGTCTGCCTTACCTCTTCCACACTACGCACCCGTTTTGTTTTTGATGAGAAAGAGGTGACAGATACTCGATACATAAGCAAAGATGACACCCGAACCAGTAAGGGTTTGCTTGCGGAATGTTTGTAGTGGATATCAAATATAAGACGTGTTAGGTTTCTGTTCAAAACCTCCTCATGAAACCACAAGCATTAAAAATTCACATGACCTACAACAACCAGATATGGCAAAGGCGGCAGTGCTGTAGGTGGCGCCAGAGAGCAGGAATGCCACAAGGTGTCATAGTGCAGCAGGCATGTGCGGAATGTGGTTCTCAGAGTACCATCCCTGCAGGGAGACAGACCGCGCCAACACAGCACCATAGGGAGCGGCAACATTCCACAGCATTCAACACCACCCGGGTTCCAGAACCACTTTATTGTACAGTATTTCACATTTGTACAAATTAAGTTTACAAAAAGATAACAGAAAACTGATGAGGGAGACTTCATAAAACTGACACATTAAGTTATGCAAAGGCTGTGGCAGAATATGCCTTGTGTACGCAGCCCGAGTGATGCGAATTGAAGGTGTGGCCAGACACATTGTGGCTAATAAGATCTGTGGGAGGAGTTTTGGTCCAGGTTCAATGACTGGGGGGCCTCGGTTTATGAGCGAGTGTACTTCCCCCAGATGTGAAGCATGAAAACAGATGCAATGAAGAGCAGACTCATGACCAGGACAGGAACGGGGCCCCTGCAGTAGAGAGAGACAGCCACATGAGCACAGTCACCATGGAACGGACATCAGATGATGCATACAGGCAAAAATTTTAAGCCAGATGCTCAATTAAATCTCAGCTGCAAATTTAAAGTTAAACTTAAAGTATCAGTTGACTCAGGGTACAAAATGGAATCGCCTCCAACAGCAAAACACCTGCTTATCCGTTGGTCAAAGTAGAGAGTAAAGCAAGAACTCATGAACACTGAGAGGTGACAGCTGCACAGGGACCCCTAGTGGAAGTCACGTGGAACTTGTCAGGCTGAGCTGACCTCTTAAAAGTAGCAAACTCCTGGATTCCTGATTAAGGCAACCACACTACGCTAGGGAGCGCTTTCATTAGCATTTTATTGAACGCCAACATGTCCTGAGAAGCATTTGTGCTTCATGAACGACACTGTATGCCCTGTAATTAAAGGACATGGATTACTGTAGTTGCTTCCCAGCAGACAAAATATAAGTCTGCACGAGCAGGCCACAGAGCAGGCCATCTCTCCATAACATCTATTTGAGTGACTGAGCCGGGTTAAAAAATGTAGACTACAGGCAGGATGCAGCGAATGAAGCGGTCTTAAAAAAAAATAAAGGGAAACATGCAAATCTGAGTCTGCAGATAAAATCCTTCCTAGTCCAAGTTAAGGCCGCAACAGTAGCTTTCTATGACAGCAGCCCCTCATGGGTGGGGGTGGTTGGGCTGAACTGCTGTATTAGGCAAGTGGTGTGGAAAGAAAGGCCTGGGACTCCCCCCCCACCCCCTGAATCACAAAGGCTCTCCTGTCAGCTAGACACGAAACACCTCTGGAGGAGACCCACTGATCGAGAAGACATCAGAATCTGAACAGCAGAAACTGGTTCTGACTACAAACCGTTAATAAAACAGCAGTGACTTGTTTCACAGCTACACTTGTTCACTCAGAAGACTCATACAACATGTGTGGTGTCTCATTGAGACTCAAGCATCAGCTGACCCTAACAGTCCAGTTGGGAACGATGTGATCCACGAGGCACCAAGCCCAACCTGTTCTGGGGTGGAAGACCAGCAGCCAGCAGGTACAAAGCAGACCCGGCACACCTGGACCAGCTCAAAGTCCAAACAAGAAAGGCTCACATGAAGCCACTAATTAAGACAAGCCAGCCCCGGGGACATTAAAGGAGGGCCCCGTCACCAGGCATCGCCACAGCAATGCCGCTCACCCGCCTTTCCCGTCACCTCTAATTGATGCGACCTTTGCTGTGGTAACCTCTAATTACGCCTGGAGGAAGCAGGTCGGGAGAAAAGTAAACCTGTCGCCCCCGCCATTTCGGAAACTGGGATGGGGAGGTGGGAATAAGGTGGATGGAGAGGAAGGGTCCTGGCTCTGATCTGGAACGCTGATCTGGAAGATCCTTCTTACCGCTCACATGTGTACCATGTTCAGTGCCTCAAAGATTACTGACACACACACACACCTTCACATATGGTGGACCTCACAGCAGCTTACAGCACTCAGTGCAGGCTGTCTCAAACCAGACCTGCACATGAACGTCTACAAACAGCACCTAGCATCACGATACACTTCAAACCCACGTCAACAATTCACCCAACATTTACTCTTCAAAACAAGTATTACCATCTGGCCTGACAACACAGGCTGCAGACCCCGACAAAGTTCACCAAAGATTGCCTCTGCTCACCCTACCAGCCTGCACGCAATTCACAGAGTGAATAACAGAACCCCTTTCACGTGACGAGATTAATGCAGATTTATTTTGCCTCTCCAGCACACAACTGTTACAATTCTAACATCAATTCCTGTTACACTCATTTAAGAAGCGTTAGACAAATAGGAGGGTAAGTCTGAGTAAGTGATTTTTAACCCAAAGGAGCGATCAGGAGACAGGATAAACTGATATTTACAGACATGGTGTACGAGTTGAGAGATGGTCACTTACACTTTCAGCCCTGGGGAATCCTCCGTGTAGAAGCGCCACATGCCCCCGGTGCCTGCTGACGTGGTAGAGCGGCCCCCGGTCCTAGTGCCGCTGCTGGCCGCTTTCCTACACAGGGCACATCGGTACCATTTTAAGAGGCATAGTTCATGCAGCTGACGGCAATGTCTACGCCACCAAAGGCTATGCTGCGTTTCCCAGCCCCCAGGGTGATTAGCGTTCCCCGCCCCGGAGGAGTGCGGGGCCTCGCATTACCTCTGCCTGACCGTGGAGCCGGCGGCTCTGGGGGCCACGGCTTTGCTGGGGGAGCGGCTGGAAGCGCCCACGTTTGTCGCGCTCGCTGCGGGACCAGGCTGTAGGCAAACGCAGCAGCTTTAGAAAGGACCATTTTACCCATTCTAGGCATTAATCGCGCATCACCGAAATACAGCATATCGCCATACCAAATTACTAACGGATCTGACTGCATTAAAGGTTTTACGTTATACCGAATGGTCATACCGAATGGCACCGCGAGCAAACCCAGCAACAGAAACTCACCGCCTCGGTAAATAACTGTCCAGGCGATATAACGGCGGGCCATGTTCGGCGGACATGTCAGCATTCGGTACCGCTAGTTTGCTCCGGCTCATATTAAAACAGCCACGTCCGCAGACATGGCTGCCAACCAGTCTCCGTACAGACCGTTAATTCATTTTTGTTCGGAGGCAGCCGGCGAGAGAACAAGCCGTTCATATTATACCACACAGTCCCGTCGGGAAAATAGCTTCTGTCACTAAACATTAAGTATCAAACTAGCCGCCGTAGCACTCGGCCGGGGAATATGGAGCACAGCTTACAAACCGAACGGGGTAACTGGAAACGTTCGACGAAATACATTCACACAACAAATAACTTAAATGCAGCTCTCACCATTTTCGGTACTATTTGAAGACCTCAAACACGTACAATGTACTTAAATCTATTAAAACGGCACCACCAGCAAACCGAACAGCTGCTTCCGACCGAAGGAAAACTGAGAAGAAATGACTGTAATGCAAGAGGAACACGACAACTCAAGGAAGGACCTATATAGGTGTCTGAAGCTGTGCCTGCATTTTTACGAAATTCTTCTTCTCGCATTCAGTTAAAAATACCTTACAAGCCTGTACAAAACTTTTGGATATGCATTTGTTATAAACGTATAACTATCACTGATAAAAGATAAACGATTATTTAAAAAAAAATGGTGTGTTTATCTATCAGGCAATATTATAGACACAGCTCAGAATAAGATGATGTGTAACAAAAGGCCCCCGATACAGCAGTGACGTTGGGCCTTGTGTTGGTCCGATCTCGGATGGGTGAAATTGGCGTCATTTAGGCTCTAGCTAAGCGCTTTGGTCTCTTTGCACCGTATGAAGGACTTGAGCCATGATGGATACTGTGAGTACGTAGTGTAATACCTTGTGAAGTTTGAAGTGTCACTGTCTGCCAACGTCGCTTAACGTGTCGTTGCGAAAGGGAACGAAAGGTAAGGTCATAAAGCTGCTTATATCGCAAACTTGTATACAGTTCAGTCTGTGCTACAAATAAATGGAGGTGAATGACGTGGGTATTTATGCGCATTCTGTAAATAGGGATAGTAAGCTCACAATTCTGCTTTTAAAAGTTAGAGGTTAATTAGAAGTGGGGTGAATCCCAGTTAATGATCTAGGATGCTAGATAAGTCAGTCAATTTGTCATCAGGAATCGTGACCCCCTCAATGGCGAATTATATTCGCTAGGCTGCAGAATATTACTTGTATCTGGTTTCTGCAAAGATATCACCCTCCCCAAATCTCGCCATCATAACTGAACAATGTTGGTGAGCAGTCCTCTGCAGTTAAACTTGAACAGTTGTTTTGTGAAAGAGGCTGCCACCAACCTAACCCACTCATTAATTAAACATGTAATTTAGATGAATGAACGAATGAATGAATGAAGTAGGACAATGCATCTTGATATGTGGTCTTTCTAGTGGATAGTGGAATGATATTTGAATTATATGTAGATTCTCTGTCCTGTGATCATAAAATATTCAGTGTCTCCTGGAACTACTGATGTTCGCCTGCTAATACATAAAGCCGTATCAGGATCTTCTCAGCCTTTAAGGTGCAGTTTGTCCTCCCAATGAGGTTTTTGTGAGGAAACTCCAGTGCTGATGGGTGTTTGGTTGTTGGCAGGATGGTGAAGGTGGTTTTCCTGCACCCCGACCTGGGTATCGGGGGCGCCGAGCGCCTGGTGGTGGATGCAGCCATGGCCCTACGGTCCCGTGGCTGTGCCGTGCAGATTTGGACGGCGCACTATGACCCCCGGCACTGCTTCCCAGAGACCCGTGAGCTCCGGGTGGTGTGTGTGGGGGACTGGCTGCCCACCAGCATCTTCGGCTACTTCCACGCCCTGTGTGCCTACTTGCGCATGGTCTACGTGGCCCTGTACCTGGTCTTCCTCAGTGGGGTGGAGTTCGACGTGGTCTTCTGTGACCAGGTGAGGCTCTTCACTGTGTGTGCCTTATGCGCAAGGTTCAGCCACAGAGTTTCAAAATGGGCCTCATGCTGTTCTACCTACACTCATAAATCACAAAGAGTTCTGGATGTCACTTGGCAGATAGCAGGCCATTTATTTTTGGTACAGAGCTATTTGTATTTGATTCAGAACCTTTTTCTTAGCTCTGCATAGCTCTTGGCTCCAGTATATCCCTGGGGTCACTCTCGGGGCAGTTTTCAGAGGCCTTGTTCTTATCGCCGCCAGGTGTCAGTTTGTATCCCCATCCTACGGCTGGCGCGTCAGAGGAAGAGGGTGCTGTTTTATTGCCACTACCCTGACCAGCTGCTAACACAGCGACACTCAGCCCTGAAGAGGATCTACAGGGCGCCCATTGACTGGCTGGAGGAGATTACCACGGGCACGGCGGACTGCGTGCTGGTCAACAGCCTCTTTACGGCCGGCGTCTTCATGCGCACTTTCACCAGTTTGGTGGGCATCCGCACGGACGTCCTGTACCCCTCCCTCAACCCGGCGACCTTCGACGGAGAGCTGGAGGAGCTTGATGGCCTCGTGCCCGATGGCAAGCGCTGGCTGTTCCTCTCCATCAACCGCTACGAGCGCAAGAAGAACCTCCCACTGGCGGTGCGTGCGCTGGAGGCCCTTCTGGCCCGGCTGGCCCCGGAGCAGCGGGAACAGGTCCACCTGGTGCTGGCGGGCGGTTATGACGAGCGGGTGGTGGAGAACGTGGAGCATTTCTCCGAGCTGAAGGCCCTGGTATCGGCTCTGCGCCTGGAGGGCGTCGTCACGTTCCTGCGCTCGCCCTCGGACCGGCAGAAGGTGTCGCTCCTGCACCACAGCACCTGCGTGCTCTACACGCCCAGCGATGAGCACTTCGGCATCGTCCCCGTGGAGGCCATGTACACGCGCTGCCCCGTCGTCGCCGTCAACTCCGGCGGCCCCCTGGAATCCGTCTCCGACAAAGAGACTGGATTCCTGTGCCCGCCTCGGCCGGAGAGCTTTGCCGAAGCCATGGAGAAGTTTGTGTCTGACCCGCAGCTCCGTCGGGAGATGGGGGAGGCGGGCAGGAGGCGCGTCCTGCAGAAGTTTTCCTCAGACGCCTTCTCCAAGCAGCTCTATCGATACGTCTCTCAGAATAGCGTTGTGGCGGAATGATCCCCCTGGGGACGGATGCTGCACATTCTGCACGTTCTCCTGAGCGTCCCTGGCAACGCTCCAGGCGAGCCGTCGCTTGGACGGCTAATGAAGGCATCCAGCCCCCTTTAGAGGAGGCGGGAAGACAGACCTAATGATCGGGGGGCGATCTAACTGTGGATGAAATGGGACAACAAGGAACAAGAGCAGAGTCCTTCCTCTGAGGTTGTTAGGAAATGTTTCTACTGCTATGAAAACCTTGGATATATAATATATGTTTTTTTCGTAAGTGTTTTTCCCCTCCTGCAACTAGCTGTGATCTGTAATAATAAAGTGAAAAATGACGGCATGACACTCTGTAGGGTTTCACCAACTTTTTATGGTCAAGTCAAGCTAGCCTTGTCATGTCATCTATATATAGGTATACAGCAGCATGCAGGTGATTCTTGTTTAGACTCGGACTTGATTGTTGATTTTGTGGCTACAAAGTTTATTTTGCCTGCTATGGTGTTTAAATTATGACTTCTGAAGAGCGATCGCTTGTGGAGATCCTGCATGTCATGCAAGGTCGGCCTGTTTGTCTGTCACTTGTCCCTCTCTTTCCTCCTGCTCATGTGACCTTATCCCATGGTGCCTAGAGGTCAGGGGTGTGAAATGAGCCTCAGCAGAGGTTTTGTCTGAATCCAGAGTCACAGTTTCCCCTGAAGTGTGGTGAAACCTGGCAAATGATTTGGTGGGCGGGGCGGCGTGTCATTCACTGCTCGTTTAGTCCAATAGGAAGAGAGGCGACACCATGGCCCTGCCTACTGTGGATTTCGGGGCGCTTATGTGGCTTTGCTTCTCACAAATCGTGCAGTTTAGTACCCACGCTGCACGATGGTACTTGTATAGGATCATTTACCAACTTAAGAGTTAAGTAATTCCGAACTGACTGACCCAACCAGCGAATGGCCAGAACGCTGCGGTTTTATCGGCGCACGCAGTCCGCAGCCGTGCTGTAAAACACTCCAGGTGAAAAAAAAAACGCAAATCCGCACCTTGTAATGGTTGTCAGCATGAAAGGACCACGGGCTTGATCCAGAAAGACTGTTACCAATGTGTTTATTTACAGGGGTGTAGCCTGACCGTGTATAATGAGGTGGCCAGACTAGACCCAATGATTTTGATTGGGTGGCAACGGGGTATTATTGTGCTAGGGGTAGGAGGGTCCCCTTGGTACATTTTGCCGATGCATTATACATTCCTCATCTGGCGTTCAAGCTGGAGTCATGCCATACGCTCCTTAGTTCTCGTTTATCTTTTGGTGTTAGGTTGCTGATAATTTTCTACGGAAACTCAAAACAAGAGAAGCGTGAATTAATGCGGGAAATGGACGGCTTTTTATCGGGGTGCCAGTGCGCCTTTCCGCAAGTGACTTCCCTGTCGGCCCCGAATAGTAAAGGATCCCAGCGGGATGGGAGCAGCTGTGGCTGGCGAAGCGCTAAACATGTGGCTTTGCAGGCGTGCGCCCTTTCTGCCGGGCGCTACCTGCTGCTATCTGCCTGGGCCCAGCGGGAAAGCTGAACCGCGCGCTCACTGGGAGTCCTGAAAGGGGGCGATAAGTAAACGGGCTGCGTGTCTAATTAACTAAACCGCCCCGGCGTTTAACTTGTTTTCTATTGCTTAAAGTACACATCCCGATGTATACCCGCCTCATCGTGTTCGGTTGCTATGGATTACAGGTTGTCCTGGAGAGTATCACATGACTTGTCAGGAGCCTAGGTGTTAGCCGGAGGAGCTTGACGGCCTCGTGCCTGATGGCAAGCTCTGGCTGTTCTTCCCCATCAACCTGGCTGGTCCACCTGGTGCTGGGGGGTGGTTATGACGAGCGGGTGGTGGAGGACGTGGAGCATATCCTGCTCTAACTGGTTTCGACACTTTCTATCAAAGGTATAAAGGAGTTAAAAGATGTTAAAAGTTCTTTTCGTGCATGACACATCTTTAAAAAGAGAAACTCTGCATCCGTATTCATTGCTGTCATTTTTAGTGCTTTCTCACATGGAAAACCTTAACAAATCATGAATTTCAAATTTTACTACTGCTATAAAATATTTAAATATATTAGCATATATCTTGTAACAGTTAAAAAGCTGGCGATTCAGTGGAGGGAAATGCGACATGTGATTTATATGTGGGATGTAAAACAATCTCAGAGGGATTTTAAAATAAAGCAATCAATAATCACGTTTTTGTGCATTATACTAGATTGATAACATCAATAAAACACATATTTATTTTGGGGGGGGGACCACTTTACGGAACAGGCCCTAGACAATGGAGACTGAAAATTGCCATTAACACATTCTTTTAGAGTAAATAAGAAATTTCAGCTGAACATTAAAGGGTAAATTCTACCGAAATTCTGCCAAATTTATAATATTCATATTAAAACTTTGAACATATAAGGTTGTAATCCAGTATCATCCTCACTAAATACCTATAAATTTGTATTATTGGCGCTAATAAGCTGTGAATCCAGCCGTTTCTCTTCCACCTGTTGGCTCTCCACATTGATTTTTAGGGGGGGGGCTTTCCCCCCCACCCATCTCTGGCCTTTGCCCTGGTATGTGTGCATTTCCATAACGACTTAAGATTAGACATCAGATACGGTATTGGGCCACGCTGGGCCGTTATCATGGGATAGCGCGATGACTTTTTTGCCGGTGTTACCGGCAGCCACGGAGACTGATACGGGCAGGTGCTCCTGCCCCCCCCCCGTGCCAGTTAGCCCTGAAGCTTGGTTCCGTCTCATGGTGGTAATTCTGGATGAGCTGTTGACATATGCCAGTCCCCCCCCCCTCTCTTTTTTTCTCCAGGGATGTTCTGCTTGGGGGGGCGGGGAGTCCCGGAGAACTTGGACGCCCTCCAGACATCCATCAGCGTGCAATCAGCTACCTGTCACTCAGCGGCGTGCAAAGTGACAGCACGCGTAATCACGGCCGGTCTGGGGCAGATGAGGCTTGTAGCCGTTGTGGTCCATGGCGCCCCTCTCTAGCTGTGCCAGTTTTTGAAAATTCATTTACTCAGTTTCACCACGGGCAAAGCTCATGGGGGGGT
>JAODKM010000126.1:9257817-9293015 GCA_026780845.1 Petrocephalus sullivani | reverse complement strand
GGGGGGGCCGTTTGCATCCCGTTCATTACACCAGGCCACGCGGATTACCCGCCCGGGGGCCCCGAGGGGGGCGGGGCCCCGCCCTTGACCCCTAACCCTGCCCCCCCCCCCCCCCCCCAGCCAGGGCTGATCGCGGATCCTTTCCGTCACAGAGTGTAATGAGCCGCGTGGCTGGTTCCCTCACTCTGCTTCTATTTTTGTATGTGTGTGTGTGGGGGGGGGGATTCTTCTGTGCCTAGTGGCCCCACTCGCAGCAGATGGAATGTAGGGCCACTTGACTTGCCAATGAGGGGAAATCCCCTTACGGGTGCTGGATCCAGCGAGAACAATGCAGAGCCCCCCGTCTTGGCTGTGGAGCCCCCGTCTCCTCCCCCGAGCTACGCAGAGGAAGCTTGCCTGCTAATCCACCTCTCAGCAGGCCAGAGTCCCACCACATGGGACCCAAGCTCGGTCAGCCTCCACGCTGACGCTCAGTTAGTCCCTGGGACCCACTGCTGGCTCTTCCTGACAAAACACCCGTGTCTTTTAGGTCTTGGTTCGGTTCTGCATTCAGGCTGAGGGAAATTAGGTCCCTTCAAACCCCAGAAACTAATATGATTAGAAAATTGCTCTCCTGCGAGTTTATAGCTTATATCCCTCATTTTTGAGTAATTGGAAGTAAATGGAGAAGAGGCTTCATCCTTTACAACTTTATTACTTAAAATTAACAATTAAGACATCACCGAACAATAGCACTAGAACCCATCATCATTAAAATTCAGAATATACTGACCGAACCAGATCTTTAATAGCAACAAATCCAGCATTTTTCAAAAAAGAAGGAGCCGTGAGATTAAAGGCGTTCTTGGGCGACTAATGAGTGCATCGGCCACATTGCCGCGGCTAATTAGATGTCACATTATCAAGGTTAATCACGTGCACTCTGTCAAAGTGGGACGACAAAGCACAGGGATTGAAAGCACGCTATCCAGTATGAGGCTGATTTGCGTCAGCAAATGAATACCAGAGAAAAAACTTGCAATGTTTCCTGAGAGTCCAAATCGTAAAACAGAAATATTTCAGAATAGTAAACACGGCCTCTTCGGTCTGTTTCACTGCCGAATTTCTCTGTCTACTAAATATCGCTCGGAATTTTGCAGGGAGCGTGTGCAAACATCCCACATTATGCATACTGATTTCAGAGGGACAATCGGGGTGGGTGGGGGGGGCAGGCTACAACAATCGACTGCCACAGCGTGGAGGGACCGAGAGACACAATGATGCCGCTGAGAAGCCCAACCCCCCCCCAGCTGGAGTGGCAGCAGGGGCTTGGGGGGGTGTGGGGCAGTGTGGCTGATTAGCAGCCGCGAGTTCACGTCAATCACGGGCGGGCTCGCCGCGCCCCCTCCTCGCCGCATGCCCACGCCGCTTATTTACCGGGGACACAATGGCAGTGGGCGCGGACGCGGCCCGGAGACGGTGGAATAGATTGAGCTGTCAGCCAACGAGCCGCCGATGAAGATTAATGTGCGGCACAAACAATAACTGCGAAATCAGCGATCATAAATATGCTAATGGCCGTTATCAATACGCGGCATAATTGTGCGGAGAAATTAAAAGCCTGCCGTGGAGACGGGGGTCCGGAAGGTTACGGATTAATTCGGGTCACAGAGATAAATAGGGAAATGGATAAATTGCAACCCCCCCCCCCCACCTCTGACCGAATGGTAAGCGCGGCCGCATTCTGGCTACCGCGTCCTCATTCACTGCCGGTAAAGGGAAAAAAAGAAAAAAGCTGTTCACGCCAAGGTTTTAATCAAGAGTCAGCAGGTCTTGGGATCTCAAAGCGACGGCCGCTGTCTCCGGGAGAATGGCGGCGGAGCCTGAATGGGACGGAGCCGCGGGAACAGGGACCCGAATCCCGCGGCAGATGCGCCACGCCGGGCCGCGCCTGAATGGCTCTTTGGAAGTCCGTCAGCCAATGGGAGGCTCGGAATGGGAGGCTCGGCGGAAGCTGGCGCTGGGCTCACGGCGCCGACTTCTCACGCCTCCGTTTGCGGGTGTGATTCACATCGCACTGCTTCTTTACGGCTTTGCCCTTTTTAAATGAAACGGGATTTGTGAGCCTCTGCAGGACCCATCCATCCATTGTCTGTACTTGTTGCAGGGTTAGGAAGCTATGGGCCTGAGGCGGGGAATGACCCAGGACGGGGTACCGACCCATCGCGGGCCACGCGCACCATTGACACCTACAGACAATGTGAGAACTCCAGTTCACCGTAGCATGGTGACTATGGGGGGTAAATTGCAGAATGTGAAAGGAAACCCCACGGCGGCATGGGGGGGGCTTTGGGTGGGCACATGCAAACATGAAGCAGAGCTCAGGTACTTTGCAGAGTCCCCCTGTAATTTTTAGTCTGTGGCCATGGTGGCACAAAGTACTGTTTTCTTATTAAAAGTAGGCCTCCTGCTGCCCACAGCGTCGTTTCCAGCCTTCTGAGGGGGAGAATCAGGATTTTCACCCAAACCCCAGGCAACGTGGGTGCCAGAGGTCCTTCATTTCGGCGTGAAATGAAGCGCTGGGTGACTCATTTAGACCAGCGGGAGCTGGAGGTGGCCGCAGCCAAAGAGCCAGATAAGCGGGAGCCTGTTGGGTCCTCTGGATAGCAGGACGCCGCGGAGGTCACTCCTGCTCGCAAGCGGGAAACTTCAGGGAATCCATGGTGAGATCTGCACCGCACCACCACCTCTAGGAATAGAGCTGCAAATAAAAAAATAAAAGCATGCCCCCCCCCCAAACTCTCACCCACTCCCCGTAAGTGTTTTGCTTTCCAGCTCCGAGCCCTAGTAGTATAATGAGCCCCCTGGGGGGTTGGCCTTGCGGGGGGGGGCATTCTCGTCCATGGGCAGCTGCCCCCATCCCCATGGGTGGGGTCCAGTACAGCCGAAAGACCTTATGATTCCTAAAGCACTCCGCTGAGAAGCCGGAGCCATTAGACAATTAGGAGAATTGGCAAAGTTTTAAATGACAGGGGAGAGGTGTGCTGGGTGTCTCTGTGCCAGACATTCTCAATTTGCAGATTAAGGAAGGGGGACAGACAACTGTATGTGTCTACATGTCCACTTTCCTCTAATTAGCTACAGTAAAAAGGACTTAGCCACCGACTTCTAATATGTACTCTGCTGTGACTTAACGCCTCGCAATTCATTTGTGTGAAATACTACTTAGCATAGTATTAGCATAGTAAAGGTAATGAAAGCGTGAATCGTGGTACTCGACGGGACATTACATACCTTTGCGGGTAGAGCTGAGGTTGAACCTTCTGTTTGGCCAGTCCCATGCAGGGCACACACACTTCAGGCAGTTTAGGGACACCATCTACCCTAACTGCATGTTTTGCGCAGATGTGAGACTGACTGCAGCACCACCCTCTGAAGTGCTGTGCTGCTCTCCCAGGGCTTTCACTGCCTATTTACACCTGAGTCATTTAGATTCAGGAGCGTGAGCATAGAATCTATACACTGCATCTCTATACAGCATCTCCGTCTTTCCTGATTAAGTGAGCTTTTCTGTACATCCTTCTAATGTAGACACCTTAAATCTAACAGACATAGACGGTTGTGTGCAGGTAGATTTATTGTCATTGGCTGGATTTGAACAGTACGGAGCTTGTGGACTCTTAACACACTGTGTGTGGAGTGTCCAGGCCAGGCACCTATCGTAAGTGATCTCACTTCCTGCCTGTTACCAAGCTTGTATCTCTCACGAGTCGTTCTGACCTGTCAATTAACCTGAGCCCATGCAACTGCTATTCTATGTGCCCTATAGTAGCACCTGTCTGGAGCTGAAGGGGTTACAGTCCCAGGAAACCAGCTTGGACCCCCTCTTTGTTCACCTGCCCCCCCCAAGCCCCGCTCATTAGCATGCGGACCCGCAGCCTGCAATGGCCGTATCTGACCGGCTGCTGAGCTGAGATTAAGACCTAGGCTTGCAATTTCGATTATTGGCCGTGTTGAGGCTGCCGGGGGGCGGCGGTGGGGGGCGCTCCGGGATGGAGAGGAGGTCGCCCCGCCCCTGTCGAACCAGGGCTTGGACACTGAGCTCATAAAAGCTGCCTCTGGAGGTGTGTGCTGGGGCACTGGGGCGATTTCGGTGGCTTAACCCGGAGCGCAGCTGTAATTAACTGGGACTAATTATTGGCAGGCATGGGAGGGGCATTCGACCGCTGTGGAAGGTCCCACAGCTGCCTGCTCAGATAATCACGGCTAAAGGGTTTGTTGCCGGGGCTGGCGCTGCGTGCCGATGCACAGTGTTAGCAGCGCCCCCTGCTGCTGGGTATTGGCTACCCAAAACTGTGCTGTGAATAGTTTGGAGTAGCCTGGCAAAGGTCACAGGTACCGCCAACCCTGACAGTCCTCATCAGATCAGACATGTGACGGCAAACTTTGGATATTTTTATTTGGGTGTTTTTGATTTGGGTTTTTGTTTGAATGTATTTATGCTGGTCAGTATTTCAGTTGGGTACCATTTATTTTAATGAAAAGTCTTTCAAAACACATACTTGCAAATTGCAAGATTTCGATTTTACAACCAGGACATCATCACTGATCACTTGACTGCCAATAATGTACAGTTGTCAGTTGAATTCACTGCCGATCAGATCAAACTGGATTGGTGGAGGGAACTGGTGTTAGTGAGGGTGTGCGAGGAGATAATAGGCAGGCTTCCTGTACGCTCGACCCCTGGGCATTGTGATTAGGTCATTGTATAAGGGTTGCTGTGGCAAGTGTGTCTCTGATTGGCCAGGCCAGGCATCCATCTCACTATAGGGCAGCCCGGCCTACCTCATGCTGATCTTTGCTCTTGTGACCGAGGTATGTGTGATTCCAAGCCCCATTCCTGTCTGTCTACGTCTAAGTTCCTTGTCTCCCTTTTTCTATACAATTTCTCTATCTACCTCTGTTTAAGCACACCTCCTGCCTCCCTCTGTGTGAGCTCGGTCCCTGTCTTCCTCAGTTTAAGCAGGCCTGCTGCCTCCCTCTATCTGATCCTGGTGCCTATCTGCCTCTGTTTCAGTAGGTCTCCTGCCTTCCTCTGTCTGAGCCTGGTCCCTGTTTGCCTCTGTTTCACAGAGAGCAAGGTTGGGGGAGGTGAGAGGAAGGCAAATCCCCCTGCCTCCCTCTCTCTGAGACTGGTGCCTATCTGTCTGTTTAAGCAGGCTTCATGCCCCCCTCTTTCTGAGCCCGGTCCCTCTTTGGCTACATTTAATCAGGTATCTTGCTTCCCTCTGTCTGAGCTTGGTCCCTATCTGCCTCTCTTTCAACAGGCCTCCTGCCTCCCTCTCTCTGAGCCTGGTCCCTAACTGCCTCTGTTTAAGCAGGCCTCCTTCCTCCCTCGCTCTAAACCTGGTCCCTAACTGCCTCTGTTTAAGCAGGCCTCCTGCCTCCCTCTCTCTGAGCCTGGTCCCTAACTGCCTCTGTTTAAGCAGGCCTCCTGCCTCCCTCTCTCTGAGCCTGGTCCCTGAGCCTGGTCACACGCCTTTGTCTTGGTGGCATCATACTGACAGTGATAATAGGACTTAACCAAAGACATCCCCAGAAGGTGATAAAGATCGACCCACGTCCCACTTTTCATTAAATGCGGCTGCTGGACCTCCTAATCCTGTCAGTGAGTCGGCTGACTGCTGCCTCTGAACGCTGTGTGTCAGAGAGCCTGAGATCTCCTGTGCTCTCTTTCAGACGCATTACAGATCCTGGGTGCCACACGGCAAACGGATAGCTGCCTGCCTCGCTGCTGACGAGTTACTCACCTCACAACATTCTGTCGGCGGCCGTGTTGTGGACGCAGCCCAGCTGGCCCCAGTGCCTGCCTGCTTTTAAATAGGGGTGGGAAAAACTCAGTAACTGGCTGTAACTCCTAGACAGCTGATTGCTGTACACTTTGGGCTGAGCTCCCAGACACTTAGGGCTTGAATATATAATCTATCATGACTAGTAGGAAATAATAATACTTGCAGGTGCATCAGAGCAAAAATGGACTGATTGTTATGGAGGATTCTGTTTATTTCCTTCCATTTTACACAAAAAGTGACATAATAATCAGAAAAGCCCCAGGTCTGAGAGCATGTGACAGCTATGTGTTTACACAACATGCTTTCACAATTGCTCACTATGTGGTAGGTTCTGAAGAAGGGCTCTTCAGGTTGTAGGGTATTAAGATCTGAGCTGAGAAACAGGGACATGGCCATAAGTGCCGGAGGCGAGGGCGGTGTGTCGTCATGACGACGGCGGTACCCCTACAGGTGTTATCCTGGTTATGCAATAGGAAGACCCCTTCACAGAGAGTCTGCCCGTGTCCCTAATGTGCTGTAGAAATTAGGAGCTGATCCGGAAATCAATGTTGACCAAGCCGTGGGATACCACAAAAAGTGAGGGCGGGGGGCAGGCGTGTCACAGAAATGCAGGAAGATGCTCATTTAAACGGCCCAATGCTCCACCCACATGTGGGGTGGTGTGGGGCGGGAGGTGTGAGGTGACTCCCAATGTCTCACTTGGGGAGCCGGGGGGGGGGCAAAGATTGGCTGATGTCTCAGTGTGTTGGACTGCTCTCTGAGACGGCCACAGTCAGCATCTCTGATAATCAGCAACGGGATACGGACTGGGATCAGGAGCACATATGTAGCGTGTCACAGTGATTTTCTGTACCACTATTTACAAGGTCAAGGGGAAACCAATGGCATTGCAAATGCAGGGAGCACTTAACACATGTGACTGTGTTTGGTATACATGTGGTGTGAACAGAAGAGGTTGCTGAGTTTACCATGTTAGGAACATTGCATATAATCCCCACACCCCCCCTCCCGGTTTTGGGAGGGATTCTACTAATAGCCCCATGATGAATTCCCCTCTCTCCCTCTCTCTCTCTCCACATTCGGACCCTGCCGCATTCTTCTCAGTTAAACCCCTGTGATAAAGACCACCGATTGTCTGTCACTTATACCGCAGCCCTGAGGAGTACACTCAGCCCCCCCCCACTGCCACAGGATTAATAGGAACTCTTTCTGGTGGGTAATGGGCTCACAAGCAGAAGGATTGATGGAATCTGGGAGACGGTGGCCTGTCCTGCTATCGATCCCGCAGCCTTCATACTGTGTCGCCACTGAAAAACGGCCACCTGCCAGCCCTCGCAGACTGCCCTGGCCACCTGCCAGCCCTCGCAGACCGCCCTGGCCACCTGCCAGCCCTCGCAGACCGCCCTGGCCACCTGCCAACCCTCGCAGACCGCCCTGGCCACCTGCCAGCCTTCGCAGACTGCACTGCTCTCTACTGCAGTCTGTATATAAATGACTGCCCCCAGAGGGAGGCTGGGTGATAATTAGTTCTTTTTTTGCCATTTTTACTGATAATACCTTGTTTGTCTTGCAAAGGCTAGGGCTACAGAAATTTTAATAATCTAAAAAAATAAAAATAATTAAATCTAAAAAAAGACAAATTTATAGGGAGATGTGGAAGAAGGATTTGCAGCTTTTTGTTACAGCCAGTGTATTTGTCAGTAGAATGTGACTCCCTATTACAGGCTTTACAGTTTTTTTTTGCAGTACAGCGAAAGCTGGTAAATGACAATGGGACACCAAATAAATAAATGTCTGAGTTTCATTGGAAATGGAGTCAGGAAGAGGCAGACCGAGGCTCTGCATCAGCTGTACAGGCAGGCTGTGGAAACACAGTTCATAGTGACACCCGTGCACGTGCACAAAGTTGCCCGTGACTGTGCCCCCCCCCCCACCACGTCACTCAGAGTCCCTAACCCAGGAGAAACACATTTGACATTTAGCAATTTCATAATGGCCACAAGGTATCCTGCCTGTTAATTAATGGCCCCCTTTGAGGTTATTAAGATAAGGCAGGAATGCCCAAGGCCCTTCATTACACTAAGGTGCAATTACACTGCTGCCGTCTTGGCCAAGTGCCTGCTCAGAATACTTGGGAAAGGCCATTAGACCAGTCTCAGTTAAGCAGGGAATGATATCCCGGATAAACAGGGGCTAATTGCCAGGTCCTGGAACAAGTGCTAGGAATTGATCACGTCGATTAGGGAGCTGCAAAGAGGGTGAGATGGTGGAAAGGTCACTCCACAAAGTGGCTAGTGTGTGCCCCCCCCACCACCCCCCACCTGCCTGAGAAGGCAGACTCCATGTATGTGCCGTTCCATCTTCAACACCCCTCATCCAATTAGAGCCATAGAGATCCAGAGCAAATCCTTGGAAACACGAGGAGCACGGTGAGAGACCCTAACACACTCACTCATTATTAAAGTTTGACTAGACTGACGGGACAAACCCACAGTCTAGGCCAGCAGGTGTCTTAGCCTCATGGCCCCAGAACTGTAGGTGCAGATGCCCCCCTGGATCTATGTAGATTATACCACGTTCTTGCTGTGTTCCTTTGGGTTCCTGTCCACGTTGTGCGCAATGTAAAGACAAATTACTTTAATAATTCAATCCCCAGTTTCTTACGTTTCTTAGTTTCTTCCCTAGCACTCTTTTAGCAACCTGGGTCATCGGGTATAATATTGCACACCAGCTCGGAAAAGTAGGTTATGGATGACAAGTTAAAATCAGTGATTGTATATTTTAACTTGAAGGCTACCTATACAGCTCTATTAATAAAGACGGATGTTATGTTATGTTATAGAAGTGTCATATATGTATCGTAATCCTGCATTCGGGGATTATGCCTGGTGATGCTGGTCATTAAACCAGATACCGTGGAGTTGCCTGCTGATTTTATCTACAAAGTCCTGGAAGGTAAATTAATCGGCGGGTCGATGTTGCCATCTGGCGTAAATAACAGGAATTGCAAAGATGTTTTGCTGGGACCCGGACAGGACTAGGATCAGTGAACGTATAGCACGGATTAATATGACCGATTCTTATTTCAGAAGAGTTGTCATCTGTATTTGATTAAAACTGCCCACACACTAGTATGTGTGGAGTATGAAAATCACAAAATTGTTTAGATACTATTGTATTAGTCCACAGTGACTGTTTGATAACTATGTTACATCATTGGTAAATAGTGTCTCCCACTTTTTAATGACGCTCGCCACTAGTCCACGCATATAACGCCACACACATGGAAGCCAAAGGTTTACACGACACTCACTCACACACACACACAGACTCGCGTGCCTATCTAAATGGGGACCTTCTATCCATTTCTATGGGAAAACCCCTAATCTCAATCACGACACCCTTAACCCCAACCCAGCCCTAACTTTAACCATAAGTAACCAACCAAAATACAAGACTTTTGGCATTTTTATTTTTTTGATTCCATTCACAGATTTTTATAAAACTGTGGTTATCCACATGGGGACCTGAAAAAACGTTCCCAGCGTCCCCAGGGAGAAGTCGCCACCTCTTGGAGAAAGTGTGTCATTAACCAACATTATTCTCCATTAATACAAACACATAGCCAACATCCAGGTTACCAAGCGCACCCGTCTGCTAATTCTCCTCTGACCTCATTTACAAGGTGTTTTTACCCACAAAACTGCAGCTGACTGCATGATTATTTATTTATGGCACCTTTCTCCGTAAACTCTAGACAGCGTAGAGTGAGGAGATCGCATGAAGGTGGAGTCTTGGAGATGCTGGCACCACCAAACGAGGCACCAACAATCACACCCTAGTCAAATTTGTTTAGATCGGGAGGCATTATAAGGCTTAGCCAAAGAGTAAGTGAGCCTCTAGATCAGGGGGTCTCAAACTCCAGTCCTGGAGGGCCGGAGCCCTGCACATTTTTGGGTTTACCCTCATTTAACACACCTGATTCAACTCACTGTGCTAATTACCACACAGCACTTGAGTGCAATCATTTGTGATGGAACAGGGAAAGACTTAAGCTACACAGGACTCTGGCCCTCCAAGACTGGAGTTTGAGACCCTTGCTCTAGATTGTGTGTGCTGTATGTGTTCGCGAGTACCACATGATTCACTATTTGTAAGTGTGGGAACTGGCAGGATATACCTAATTAAGTTGCCACTGTGTGCACGTAATAACATTTCTGCGTAGTGTATGCTACTAAATATTTCTCATAAATGGCATTTCTGGCAGATAAATGGTTTTTACCTTTTAAAGCCGTTTATATCATAGCGAGTCATCTTTTACAGGCTTTTTATTGGCATCTTTTTGACAGTACTATGAAAACTCATCAAATAATTGTAAAACACAGTTGTAAAAAAGCAGGGTTGTCTTATAGTGATAGCAGTCTGTCTCCCACCTGCTAATCCTGGCCTGGGTCATTGGGGCTAGGGGCAGATACTGGGTAGCACAGGGTAAATGGTGGATGACAGGGCCTGCTTGGTGTGCGTGGTACAGTGAGATGCCAGTGACAGCCTCCTATATTTCATTAGTCAGTTGTGTTTAATGCTGATCAGTACCAAATGATTTATGAAATATACTGGAGATATATAAGCAGCTTTTAACCGACCACGGGTATGATGCGTATCCAGCAATAGCGGATGGTCCGTCAGAACTGGTTCCCAGTGGCTTCTCCGTCACCATGGAGAATTTACTTCAGATGTGAGATGAGAAATATCAATATTTTTTATTTATATCAAAAGAGGAAAGATGAAATTACGAGGCGCATTCATGCAGAATATCTACTGAGCTTTGGGACCAAAACTGAATATTATAAAAACAAATATGTAAAACTGGACAGATTTGGGCATTAACAGAATGTACACATTTTTTATGTCATAAAAGACGTTATTTAAAAAGTCAAACAAACTATGAATATCTGATGTAATGTTTAAGATATTTGATGTTTATATGGAAGGTCTAAGATGTCCCAAGATGAACCTTTCTTTGAGGCATCTTATGTGACACCTCAGTCTAGAACATAATATCCTGCTGGGTCCCTTGTAAATATTTGTTTACGTGTAATATATACATAATTTTTTACTTTGCCCATTAATAAAACTGTATATTTTGAAAAATAATTCAACAGCATTTCTCCAGATTACAAATATGTTTCTTAAAATCAAATGAAATTAATTTGGTGGTGAAATTGGTAGCTTGTAAATATGTATGATGGAGGAGTGTAATCTGAAATCAGTCACAGTCAGCCATGGTATAATAAAATGTGAATTGAGTTACTGCTGACTTCTGAAGACGTGCCGGGTTACCCAAGACATAGACACAAACATGCTGATGTGTGACCTAGTTACTGGCTTCTACCGCTGACACATTGAACCTGACCCTGGGATGGAACAGCTTGGTGCTAAGCTGGTATCAAGGCTCCTTGAGTGAAAGGTTCAGCGCTCGGTTTGGTGGAGTCTAGCATCTAGATTTGTGGGGCTGTTTTTAGTCTGCTTATGTGTTATTTTCAGGTTTCGGAGTGTTGACAGTGTTATCACGCTCTTGTGTGTCAGTGTCTTGTTTCCAAAGTTAGGTCTTGATTAGCTGGAGTCCTGCAGCTGGTGTGGCAGGCAACTAGAAACATATTTCTGGTTAGTTGTGGTCATCCTGTATTGACTGTATTTCCTGTTCCCCGTTCCACTTCCTGTTACTTACTCTATTTAGTCTTCCCTGTTCCACTTCCTGTTCCTGGTGTCCCCAGTGCTCTGGACTAGATTCTGCAGCTGTGTTCTGGAGCCACACATCCAGACAGTGGCCCCAGGACTCTCTGGTTACCCGTTTCCTGCATTGTACTCCCCAGTTGTCTCAGAGGACATTAGACACCTGGCAGCGTAGACGGGTAGCTCGCTTCGGGTGCAGTTTTGGACTCTGGCTGTAAAACCTAACCTGAGGGTAGGACTCTCCAGTTAAAGAGCAGAGGTGTAGAGTTCCAATTATTCCAAATACAGTTATATATCAAATAAAACAATATAAGAAGATTAAAAAACATAAGAAAGTTAGGCCCCAGAGTGACAGGGGCCCCAACATATGTGGAAAATAATTGGATTCCAGACAGGGAATCACATGGCATCACAGGAGTATATATACAACAGGGTGAAGCAGCTCACTGTGTGACTGTTTGACTTTGGCAGCGCAGAGTTTATAGGGTAAATAAATCAGTAAGTGGCAGATATGGGGCAAGAAAGAAAATACATTATTAATCAGAGCTCAGAGGGGAATGGTCAGACTTATTAGAGATATCAAGAAGAAAACACACAACAGCCTTGTGCTGAAAGGCTTTTCAAAACGCACCAGAAGTATACCATTGAAGTGGTCCTGAAGGCAAAAGTGGGTCCTACCTGCTACTACCTAGGTGTACCTAATATAATGGCCACAATAATCGCTGTAATTATACGCTTCGGAAAATAAGGAGGAAACTACCTGGATTTTAACCAGGACTTAATATCGGAATCAAACATATATCAATGCAAACACCTACTTCCCGACTACATACACATTACAGACGGCTGCAGCATCTCGCCAGACTCAGAAACGCCGCTACGGGAAGAATGAGAGGGCGAAACCATCGCCTCACATGCAGATTTATTTTCTTACAAAGCCGGGGCTCAATCGCCACAGTTCCATGCATGCAGAAATGCGGTGCCCGGTGCAAGAAAACCAGCATTCCGCAGTTTCCCACGGAGATTACGCATGCATTTAAAACAAACGCGATCCTTTTCCCCAAATCCCTCTAATCCCAGATTGGTTTAGCCGCGTTGGTCCAGGCGTATGTGTGCCCCTCTGCCGCGCATCGGGCTTGGCGTTCTGCGGGTGCCCGCATCGCAATTAGGCCACTGTCATTCTTATTAGCTATGAATACATATAGATTGCGCTTCGCCCTAATATACCAGTGACGTTATGCGTTCCCCTAGATAGGCTCGGATGCGCGCAATGACCGTATCGGCAGCCCCCGCTGGCGTCCCATAGGCCGTCGTCATGTTTTCCCTGCCGGCCCTGCTGCAGACGCTGCTGTTCCTCTACCCCGGGCACTGGCCAGGCGCCGTCGGCAGCCCCACCGATGACAGCGCGGCGCGGGCCGGCCACGGAGAGCACGGCGAGCCGGGCCACAAGGAGGCACACCAGGACTCCTACAGCACGTTCGCCTCCGAATTCCTGGAGTCTAGGTATCTCTCAGATGAGGGTAAGTAATACTTCTCTAGCAGTGCTGCTATTATTATTATTATTATTATTATTATGCTCTAAGATCTTAAGATAAACAATGCATTCCTTGATTGATCTGAGTCCATAGTCCCCCCCCCCCCGCGAATTGCACTGCGTTTCCACTGAAAGCGGTATCCAGTGTTAATCTGAGGGTCCCGTGGGACCCAGGCGGCGCGTTGGGCTTTTGTGATGCTGAGATGAAGCTCCTGACTGTGAATGGGGGGGAGGGGGGGGGGGAGCCGCCCCGCCACCGCCACCGCGCTCCCGATCAGCACCACGCTCAGCGCCCGCTGACATCTCCGGGTCCGACTCCGTTACTCTGTTACTCTTCCGTCGATGCTGGTCCAGAGAACCAGTATCACGAGCAGCACCGCTGCCTGTTTGGTGTATGAATGGGCTACAGCCCCCTTTCCACAGTTGGAACGCCGTGTAAAATGTACATAAAAAAAATAATGCAGTGCTTTGCAAATCATATACACCCATTTTTAACTGAAAATAAAACAAAGATAACATATGAAATGTTGAAACCGAGATAGTTAATCGTTTTATGACAAATATATGCTTAGTTTGATTTTGATGCCATCAATGTGTCAAAAACTGTTGGGGCAGGTGCATGGTTACCATTGTATTGAAATACTTCTTTTTCTGGGAAATGAGGAGCCCAGGTTCTGGCGTTTTGAAAGTGAAATGTTGTCCCCTTCTTGCCCGGTATAGGATTTCAGCCACTGGACAGCTGGGGGCCCCTTTGTCATATAGATATTTTTTATTTGTTTCATGACGACAGTTTTGTAATTATTCAAGTGGCAATGCAAACTATTTCCAACATTCCTTTCATAGGCTATCCCTTCCCGACCGCACCTCCAGTGGACCCATTTGCCAAAATCAAAGTCACTGACTGTGGTGTAACCAAGGGCTGCATCCGGTAAGGGAGATGGGGTGCTGTCATGTTAGATACCAAAGAAGGCATGTGACACACCTTGGAATGTGTTGTGTCCATTATTTTGTTAGATATGGTGTAATATATCGTGTTAGTCATCAGAATGAGAATCAGGTTTTATTAGCCAAATGTTCATACATACCAAGAATATGGAACTAAATGAAAAACTAAAGCTAAACTAAGCTCAAACAAAAACTAAGACAAAAGCATACATTGTAAAGACAATTATGAAAATTATGTATTATGTATTGTGAATAAATATATAAATTATAGAGTGAAGTGCAAAGGTGTTAAGATTGCCGATCAGGTGCTGAGCAGTGCAACCTCTCGGGAGAGAAGCTGTTCTTGTGTGTTCTGGTGCTTAGATATTGTGTTCGATGTCATGTTAGATGCCATGTTAAATGTCGAGTATCTGATATGATGTCAGATACTGAGCAGTTGTCAAAGCCAGTTGATGGACACTGGGAATGCCAAGCAGTATGCCATTTGATGACCTGCATGTCACTATAGTTCATGCAGACGCAGACTGTAACCTGCTCTGACGCTCAGCCGCGTCGGGAGTGTCTCCTGTGACGTTCATCCGGTTCGGTCTTGCATGTCGGTGCATCTCCTTGCCAGCCGACTTGCTAAAGTACCGTAGGTGGACGAGAAGGAGACCTTAACACGACTGAGTTGTGCCAATGATGTTCACCTGCTGAGATGGATCTTACCGGGTTGCTTTTGAGATTATAGGGAAGGTTTTTCCTCCGGCATGACAGAGCCCATATGTGCAGTGTATTAATAAATTATCAATGATAAGTACTGGCTTAGCTGACAAAGTAATGATCATGTGACCCATCCGTCCAGCTGATTATGCTAGCTTGTGTTGGGGTGATTCATTAGATGCAGGGTTGCGCGATATATTGTTTCAGTGTCGTTAATGCGATGTGCGCATGCCCAATAATCACAACACAGGAAGTGTAATGTCAAGTAAGGCAAATTAAATCAAACATGTCATGCTACGACGTGTTTGCTGTTTGATACAGAATAAAAAGTCAGACAGTTCTCATGTTCCATAAGGTCTCCAAGTCAGTCGTAATCCTTTTCATCCTTGCTATTTAAGTCATAGACAGATCCGTAAGTAATTTATTTTGAACCCCTTTTTTACTTTATAAATATCGCAATATTTATCGCAAAAATTGCATCAGAATATCTGAAATTTTCCAATATCCTACAGCCATGATTAGATATGTTTTTAATGAATTTACATGACGCACTTGAAAAAAGCAGATGGTGTTGGACTCTGAGCATCCTGCATGTGTCATGGTCCAGCGTCCAGCTAGTCCTGCTTGCTGGCATCATGGGCCTTATCTGCTGTTGTTTGGGGGATGGGAAGGTTGTGGATGTTGAAGGATGTTGTATGTCTCTGGTTGAGACATATCTGCCGGCACCGTTGCTGTCAAACTGCAGATCGATGGCTGCAAGGTAGGTGAAGGCATGCTAGGTGTTAGGGTTAATGTCGAGGTCCCGGGTGAGCTTGTGAGTCTGTAGTTATAGATCAGGTGGTAGCCCCCTGTCCTCAGAAAAAGCTGCATCTACTTGTGGGGAAGCTGAAGACTTGGTCCCTAAGGCAGATCTGATTTTCCATTTGATTTTCCAGCGTGAGGGAGAGCTGTTCAGGAGGGCGACTCTACAGGCAGGGAAAATGACGCCTGGGGAAAGTGGTGAATGAGGTGTGCTGACGTTACCCCCCGCAGGTATGGGAAGCCGGGCTGCGATGCAGAGACATGTGACTACTTCCTGAGCTATCGCAGGATCGGCGCGGACGTGGAGTACGAGATGAGCGCCGACACAGACGGCTGGGTGGCCGTGGGCTTTTCCTCCGACAAAAAGATGGTAAATGGGGAGAGCTGGCTGCCTGCACTCATGTTTCGCTAGCGCTGGTGCTGGCCATCTGCCGTGAACATCTGGATATGAGTGCGAAGTCAGGATCTTCTCTAATAGGCTGGATGCGCTGTTCTCATTGGGCATCAGTCCAGGACACCTCTGCACTCACAGCATGCCTACTTATTTACTTCTCTGACTAAGACCTATAGATGCAAACAGCATGTTTGTAGTACAGAACTCAAACACAGGCTGCTTCACCATACATTGAACTTTCAAATGTGATGATTGAGTATTTGAACAGTTTGAGGGCTCATGCCCTGTTACAGTCCCACGGATGCCATAGCACCAGGGAATCCCATGATTCGTGTGATCCACCGCTGTGTTTCTCTCTCGGCGGTCAGGGAGGCGATGATGTCATGGGCTGCGTCCATGACGACAACGGCCGCGTACGCATCCACCACTTCTACAACGTGGGCCAGTGGGCCAAGGAGATCAAGCGTAACCCCGCGCGGGACGAGGAGGGCGTCTTCGAGAACAACCGCGTCACCTGCCGATTCAAGCGGCCCCTCTACGTTCCCCGCGAGGAGACCCTGGTGGACCTGCACTTGAGCTGGTACTACCTGTTTGCCTGGGGCCCTGCCATTCAAGGTGAGCACGTGCCTCGTGGGCTTCCTCCTCGTCAAATGCAATTAAAGCCTTCGATTTCATGCTCTAAGGTCAGAAACATCTCCGTGGTTTGCAGAAGCAGATGCGAGGGTGGCAACACCAGTGTCACAAAACTAGAGATAGTAATAGCGTTCACAAAATCCCGCCCTCTGGTCAAATAGTCGCGTTAACGAGCCACTTCACCAGCAACCAGTGTGATGAAGCAGCTTAACTGTAATTAAAAGGTTTCTGCTCCATGTTCTTGGAGACTTTTTGCAGTGGCATAATTTTAATATGGATTATGAATATGATGCCCTAAATTGAAAGGGTTGATAAATGATTCATACCTCAAATTCCTCCATCCATAGGATCCATCACCAGGCACGACATCGACAACCCCCCCGTCTCCGACCACATGATCAGCATCTACAAGTATGAGGACATCTTCATGCCCTCGACCGCCTACCAGACCTTCTCATCCCCCTTTTGCCTGCTGCTCATTGTGGCGCTCACCTTCTACCTGCTCATGGGGACACCATAGCCCGTGGGGGGGGAGGGAGGGGGTGGGTGGGTAAGTGCCGGAGAGAGAAGGCATAGGCGTGGGAAATAGAGCCAGCAATAATGCAGGAGGCGGCGTGCAGCTTGTGCATGAACGTCATGAAGTTCAGCTGTGCTCTGCTGGAGATAAACATACACAGCCGGCAAGTCATTAAGAGCAACAATGGTATTATGCGGCCAGCTAAATAAGCAGAAGGTGTCCCGATAGGCTGACTTATACAGTGTTTCTTCACAGTATTAACAGAAGACGTAGTTGCATGTTCCAGTTGTATCAGTTGCTTACATTAGCTAGTGCAGTTTAGCAGGCAGCCCAGACAGCGTGACGAGCAGCGGGGTGGGACTTAGGTGGCAACCAGCCAATGAGGGCTCACAGGATGATGATGTGGGTGTGGTCTCCAGAAGGCTTCTGAGGCCAGGTGCCATTCTTCCCGTCTCTTACCTTCAAGGGAAGGCCTCTTTTCTGTAGCTGTTCATTCATTATAGAACATTAAGGTTAAATCAAGGCAGATACGTTCTGTATTTAATGCCACAAACATTCCCTTCTCTTTTCTTGAGCCATACCAGTACTGGTTTAGAAAATATAAATTAAGCATAAACTAAAATGTTTCAGTGAGTAGTTGCTTTGTTGTACATTTCATACAATCCATACTGTACTCTTAAACTGTTGTGCTTAACGTTTGTTGTTTTAAGTAGCCCTGGTGTATCAGGCCTTGTGTGAAATATAGGCCTATATAGATCAACTAATATTACACTTTGTGTGTTTTTGGATCTTTGGTTAAAAAACTCTGTTAAAAGCTTTTACTTTTAAACACAAACTACGAAATGCAATAATGGAGTACTTCCTGTTAGAAGTATTTTGTTAGAAAAATCCTCCCCAAAATATAACAGCATATACTGTATTTTTTACATCCTTCAAATCACAGTTCTGTAATATCAGTGCAAAGATTTGACTGAGACCCACATTGTGGTTTTTGGTTTCTCACTAAATGCTAACAGGATAATTCCACAAGTATCCATCACTCCGTTAAATTCACAGAGGTTAGACACAGAGACAGTTTCATGTCAAAATCAGCTGAAACTGAAACTTACACATTATCATATCGTTTGATAAGACATGCTTGTGTTCAAATGTTAAATTCGTACAGAAGTTTGCATGTGATTAAATTGAGTCACTGGAAACCTGATAAATTAATTGAGAACAACCACTGAATCTCTGCCGTGGGCATCAAAATTTACATGAATAGCTACCGAAATCAATTAAAGTAGATATTACAGTTACAAAGTAACAAGTTACTCTGCAATTTGCACAGGAAATCTGAAAGTGAAAACACTGGGCAGTTACCGCCTGACTGTAAGTGGGAATTCTAGTTAAACTGTCAGCCATTAAAACTTTGAGAGTGAAGATAGTGCCTCTGCCTTCGTGCCCTGGCATGACAGGTCTGAAAGCACTCCTTCTCTTCCCTTTGCAGTGTTCTTAATAAAGGTGTGTTACAAAGGACCGGGTATCCACCTGTGCTTTGGATCAAAAGAATCTTTGTGTGTTCTCATTCTTGATTTGATTAGATTGTTTATAATGGCTCATGCGCCATTGCATGCAGGTTTTCCTTTCGGCAGAACTGTATATTAATTAACTTTTATTATAATTTGGCTTAATGAATCCCCAGAAAAACTAAACAAAGGACTAACATAAAAAACTATTAAACAGTTAGATGGTGGGCAGTACTGTAGTTTCATGCCTTTTAGGGTTGTAGGTTTAAATCTCACTTCCACTGTGTTTGTGTATAGTGTTTCTATGCACTCCCTCTGGCTTTTTTACCTGTGTTCCAAAGTTGGACTAATTACTTCTTCTAGCCTGGTATATATGTGCTCTCTGATGGACTGGCATCCTGTTCAGGGTGTACCCCAGCCTTGTGTGACCCTGACCAGGATAAGTGGTTAAAAGATGGATGGAATGACATCTTTCAGTTATAACCAGAAACATTTCATGAGAGGATTTGCATTGGGATCAGAATATTAACCACACCTCTGGTTTTACTGGTTCTATCGATCTTGATTTACGTAGTTTATGCATGAAAGTTTCTGTTGATAATAAAGCGGTTATTTTAATTCTCCTACAAATACCACTAAGATGTTGTTTAAGGCTTTATTAAAAGCAACCAACGAAATATTAGGCCTAAGTTAGATTACGCAACGTAACACGTTTCCCTTCGGCTAATGTCATGATGCATACAAATGCTATATGGTAAATACATTTTTAAAACTTACAGATATTACCTTCTAGATATTTGTCGGTAAAATAAACTGTACTGCGCAAATAATAATTCTGCTTTAAATCGAGAAGCCAATGTCAGATACAAAGAGTCCTAACGAAGCTTTTGTTATATGCCGAAATTTGTCAGACCTATTGTTAAACGATAGACATTTAAGGCACCAGACATGTAATACGAAGAAACTTTTAAACGAACGCCGATATTAAATTATGAAACGAATATAAATATGGGCCGTAACATTTTGGGTGCATAAATTGCAACAACTCCAGCGTATTAGAGTGCTTTAAAATAAATACGGGACAACACCTTACTGCATTAACTGCAGCGACACTGGCTTACTATGAAACATTATTTGCTGCGAAGGTGGAGCAGCCATGCGTGTCGCGAGCGTCTCTCACGTGCTCGGCTGCTCGCACTCTCATTGGCCAACACAGTTGTCACTCAGCCGGCCTGCTCGCGACGGAACGGCACGATGCGCCGGTATTCACGGAGGCGCTTACGCCCGATGTTCGGCGTAAGAGCCAGTGACGCCGAACTAGATTACGCATAAAACATTGCGTAAGAGTTTAGCAGCGGGACGGAAGCTGGTAAGGCAGTCAGAAATGAAGCCAACTAGCCGTATGAGCTGAGGTGTAACTCAAGAGGGTGGACAGTGCGCATTAAGAAAAACCCAAACGGCAACCTGCGGCCACCTCGCTGCCGCGGACGGCTGGTGGCGTCTTACCGCACGGATAAGTGAGACCTGCGGTGGGAGCTGCCAGTCCAGGCCGGACACAGGTACGCCGGCGGCGCTTGCGGGCGGAGGGAAGGGCGGCCTGTGGCCGCGGGGCAGTGCGCGGCACTCATGCGCGGCCAGGCAGCCGCTAACCGGGGGCAGACCGGCCGTCCTTTCGGGGCCGAACGCCTTAAGCGCCCGGGACCCTCGCGGAGGAGGTGGCTGCTAACCAGCTCCGGGTCGTTAGCCGCCCGGCCGCCTGTCGCTCGATTGTTGACATGACTGGCGAGTCGGTCCCGGCCAGGGTCGGGGGTAGGTGGTGGTGTGGCTGGTGTGGTGTGCGGGGCAGCCGGGGCCGGGGGCGGCTCGGGCCCGGGGGGGCAGTGCCCTGCGGAGCCCTGTCAGAGCCCGCCCGCCCTCGCCACTCTGCTTGGGCGGTATTTCGCCGCCGTGTCCCTGAGCAGAGCCCGGCTTTCCGCACGCAGATGTGCGCCTTTCCTGCGTCTGGGACCCGGAGCGATCCGCTCGCGGGGGCGGGGGCTGTGTGCGCGCGCCAGCCTGGCTGCGCTCTCTCATTATTTAATATTACGCAGTGTCATTTATAATTTTTGTAAACTTGGCTGATATTTTTCCTGACTGATGTTTGTTAGATTGTAGCTGCAATATTAACGGCCCTTGTAAATTGCTAGTATGTATGCAGTGTGTTCTGTTATTATTATTATTATTATTATTATTATTATTATAAAGGTGTGCCATTTTCAGTTTTACTTGGTCTATAATGAGAAGACACATCGCCATGATACTTTGGCTAGCCTGGGAATGTGCTGATGACCATTGTTACCCCGTAATATTTATGCAGTCCTCCTTAGGCTGACTAAGGAAGCCTGCAAAGATGACAGTCCTTTCGGAGGGTGGGAGAGCTGTGTTCTGTGGGCACACATTGCTCTTCTTTAATATGGTGAATATGGTCAATATGTCAAAGAGGAAGATTATATGTGTTTTTTCCTGTTCTTGGCTTATGCGGCATCACAGTGGGATATTCCCCAAAAATATGGCATCGATGTCCACAAATCTGAAACCTGTTTCCAGGAATGAGTCCTTTGTAGCTGTTTGGATTCATGCTCATATGTCCTCCCCTTGGTGGTGTTCATGTCCCTCCCATTCTACAGACTGGTTAAATGTAGCCACCGTGGGTGTTCTTCCATGCTAAAACCCGGGTCACCCCAATGCCTGCTGGCCCCTGACCTGTGACCCCTCCCCAGCCCCTAGTACCTATACCTTATGATTTGCTGTGAGGCCATGGCTACTGTGAACATCACCAGTGACATCCTGCACCGCCAAATAAGGGTAAGCACTTTATCTTTTTAGTGTTCAGTGCATTGTTTTAGGGTTTGTTTGTTCACCTCTGCCAGGGGGGGGGGCTTTTTATGTGTCCACCAGGCTCAGAGGAATGAACAGGTAGGAAGGAGTGTATCCTTAGTAAAGCTCTTCTGTGGTGTCATGCATGTGCCACCGTTATCTCCTTCAGGAAAAGGGAGCACTGGGCTTCCAGAGACGCTACCATGTGACCGACCCCTTTATCAAGAGACTCGGGCTGGATGCAGAGCTGCAGGTGAGGGACAGCTGCATCTCCTTTCGCTGTTATGCTGTTCGCTCGGGTAGAAAATAGCCCTCTGGATTCCTTCCACAATCTTCCTCCACTATCTAGTGTCATGCATTGACTCTTAATTACGCTTAATATGTGACTGTGTATGAGATGTTTTGCATAACCTGCAGTTGGCTGGTCCTGTCGTTGGCAATGGACCAGCATAACCAGTAACATCTATTGCAATTCTTATATGATCAGTGGGTACAGAATGTAGTTTCACACATTTTTACTAACAGAAATTTAACTTGTGCTTTAGATGCAAAGTTACGAAAGAGGCCATTTCACATGAAATTAGAACATCTCTCTTGCCTCCTTTTTTTTCAGGGCCACTCTGGATGTGTCAACTGCCTGGAATGGAATGAGAGTGGAGAGTGAGTGCTTGTGGCAGGAGGGGGTGTGGAATTGGTGTGGGGCGGGGCTGTGCTGGAATGGGTGTGGCCCACCTGGACAAATCTATTTAAAGGATGCATGTTCTGTAGTAGTTTGGAGAAGAGGCTTTCAAACAGGGATCCAATGAAACATTTAGTAAAAGTTTACAATGTTGATACTCTCATTCGTCCTATGTAAAAAAAAAAATGCTGCTTTAGATGCTTAAACGTGTATTTGTTTGCAAGCCACTTCGTATTTATGGCCGTGACCATATATCTCTGTCCCCTAGCTTGCTAGCCTCTGGTTCAGACGACCAGCATGCCATCGTCTGGGACCCGTTTCGGCATCGCAAGCTCATCACCATGCACACAGGGCACGCAGCCAACATCTTCTCCGTCAAGGTGAGAGCAGGAGTGCAATCCTCATGCATGCGCAGCGCTGGGGATCTGGTGAAAACTGTATCTGGGAATTTATTTATGGGGGCTGCTGGGAAGTCCATTGTGAAAACGAATTCTCTTTGAACCCAGTTATGCTTGATTTGGGTATAAGATGAAATTGAAGAATAAGGTGTATTGGAAAAATTATAATTTTGGTAATAAACAGCCTTAGAATCTAAAAAAAAGTTTGCTTCCTGATTTAAGGGTATGATCTCAATCTCTATACCCTCACTCCATTGCTTCGCCAGTTCCTACCCCACACTGGTGACCGCATCCTGGTAACAGGGGCAGCAGACACCAAGGTCCACGTGCATGACCTGACGGTTAAGGAGACCATCCACATGTTCTCTGACCACACCAACCGTGTCAAGCGGATCGCCACAGCTCCCATGTGGCCCAACACCTTCTGGAGTGCTGCTGAAGACGGCACAATCAGGTTTGTTGGTCCACACTGATGTCCTTAAACCAAAATAGATAGTTTGTCTTATGTTTGTTTATAACCTATAATGTCCAGCAACAAGACCAGAGGATAAATCTGTTTGTTTACCTGAATGGCTGAAGGCTTAGCACTGGCCTGCTCAGAAGAATGACTGTGAAGTATCCAGACAGAAATCCCACAAAATACCGATATTAAGTGTCCAGCGTTCATCCCTGTAGAGTGATGAGTGAAGTTCATATACACTGAGCTATCAAAATGTGCGCTACTGCTGTGTGAACAGACGTCTGTTTGCCCGCATTGATTGATTGATTTTGATTGTGGTTATTGAAGTGTACATTTATTTGCACCACATCATTTCTAGCATGCAGGCAGAAATTTTTCCAGGAACCGGAACCTTTTTCCAGAACCAGGAACTTTTGTCTTTTGTAGTTCTTCAGAGGCAGTTCTACACCCCTTTTTTAGTTCCGGGACTACGCACTTTTCATTTGAACAGAAACTACTGGGGAGGTGCTTTCAGTGACCAGTCTCCTGGCTTCAGTAGGGGAATGCAAACATTTTGCAGAAGTATGAATTAAATATAAGTAAAAGGCCGTGCCGTGCTTTGATTGGTCTCCCAATAACAAAACAACATCATTTTGGGGTGTAATTTCGAATTATGTGTGAAGTTTAACCTTTGAGCTTTTTGCGTCTCTGTTGCTTATTTACAATAAATTCGCCCAAATCGCACCGCGCCGCTGCTCGACGCCTGTCGACGCCCCTCCCATAGAGAAGGATTGACTTGCGGACGCTTTGACGCTGTCGTGGCTCGCGGTGTGAACGCGGCCTTATGCAGCAGCAGAAGCAGTCCTGTGTGTGCCCGGCGTGAGCCCCGTGACCTGAGCCCTCCCTTTCTGACAGGCAGTACGACCTGAGGGAGAGCAGCCGCAGGTCCGAGGTGCTCATAGACCTGACTGAGTACTGTGGCCAGCTGGTGGAGGCCAAGTGCCTCGCCGTTAACCCGCGAGACAACAACTACCTGGCGGTGGGAGCCAACGGGCCCTTCGTCCGCCTCTATGACATCCGCATGATTCACAATCACCGGTAGGTGTGTGCGTGCTTGTGCGCGCGTGTGCACGCCTGCTTGTCCAACTCTCCTTGTCACTTTCCATTTCAGATATGATTTTTGCGAATGGCAGGAATATTAAAATGTTACAATTATGTTAGTAGAAGTTTTTCATAACAATGTTATAAGATAAAGGTGAAAGGTTATTGGTAAAGCTAACTTAACATTTTGTGGGGCATAAAAGGCATGATCTGTTTACCGTGGGCTCTGTACTCTGCACTGTATCTCTATCAGCGGTTATGGTTGACCCTCCAAATTCATGGTTTCCGTTAATCATGAGCTGGCCATGAACAATTTAAATTGGAATATTTTTGCATCATGCATAAGCCAAAAATATATAAACAATACTGACATATATAATGATTTCGATCAGATAAAATCACATGACATTTTGTTATTTAGTATTTGTTAATAATTGTGTATACTATATCTAAGTTAATATTACTTGTTTTGGCTTGGGTATGCTGTGCATCTGTGTCTCTGTAACCAGCCTCACTCTCGGCTTAGCTGTCTCTGTGACAACGGTATTATTTGTGAATATTCACATTCATGAGGACCTTCCACCGCTAACCTCTTGAATGTGAAGGGGTGACTGTACCATGTGAGTTTGGCTGTTTTGTGTTTCCCTTGTCATGTAAACATGTAATCGTTGCCGCATGCGCTTGATGAGGCGTGCTCTGAGTGAAACAATATGTATAATTTGAGATTTACAGCATGCACAGAAATTTTAGGCAGTGAGGTAAGCATTATAATTCTGTCTTGTTGTGCAAACTCAGTGGTATGCATTATCATATAAATGGTCTGCATTGCTGCCATATGTGCCTGTATTTGCTCTTTTAGTAAAACCAGATGAGCACACACATGAAGGGACATTTTCTAAGTTTTTTTTTTTTTTTTTTTTTTTCTCTTCTCTCCTCTCTTCCCAGGAAATCACTGAGTCAGAATGCACAGGCGGGCGTGCACACCTTCTGTGAGAGGCAGAAACCTATACCTGATGGGGCGGGCCAGTATTATGTGGCCGGTATGTGTGTGCGTGTGTCCTCCCCCACCTCTGATTTGTCAGGGCCCATATGAGCATGCTTTTTCCTGTGCTATTTTTTATTGCCTAATGGCTTCAGTCCAGAGAGAAGGCGAAATTAGCTCAGTTTGCGAAGTAATTAGTTCAGTTTAATGCTTTGCTGCTCAGTTAAAATGAAGACTTCTCATAATTTAGTAACACAATCCCAGGCCTTCCCATGGTCCCTCCCTTTTGCTATACTGTGGTGCCCACAAGGGGGCAGCATTCCCCTTTGTTATTGGCACTCTCAGTAGATGTGTATTCCTTGTCGTAATTCTACGCTCCATGCTCCTTGGTACAGTCTGAAGTGCTTTGGAGCACAAACTGGGAAGGTTGGAAAGGCAGCATGCCGTAAGATTTTCTGGAAATCAGAGTACCTATGCCTTTCTAAGAACACCCTACTGTACGGCTGTTTAAAACTGTGAAAGATACCATGGTATGTTTTTTGTCTACTGGAGGATGGTCTAAAACATGATCAGGATTAAAGTCAGTATGGAGCGTGGATCTGGCTCCTTATTGTACACAGTTCAGGAACTGGCTGACTCACTATCGTAAAGACTGACCCTACCTCTCCCTTCCAGGCCACCTACCAGTAAAACTTCCCGACTACAATAACCGACTACGTGTCCTGGTGGCCACCTATGTTACCTTCAGCCCAGATGGAACGGAGCTGCTGGTGAACATGGGTGGGGAGCAGGTACCTCTCCATCAGTTTGTTGGGGGCCGGTGCTAGTCCACTTACCTCCATATAAATTTAGCTTAAAGCATTCTACTCTATCAAGTCCCAAACTGAATGAGTTGTGATTCTCCTCGCATATTTTCATTGCACTTTTGTTTTTCTTTAATTTTTTTTTTTCTTTTGTGTCCCCATCAGGTGTACTTATTTGACTTGACGTTCAAGCAGAGGCCATACACCTTTCTTTTACCCAAGAAGTGCCATTCAACAGGAGGTATGGTCCATTGGGGATCACTACATGGTGTGAAGTGCCTGGCTGTTACCAAGAGGACTCAGCCCTTCTTAGCCACCTGCACTGAACTTGGGTCTTCTCCCTCCGCAGAGGTGCAGAACGGAAAGACCCCCACCAACGGCATGTCGAATGGCATACACCTGCCCGCCAGCCGCCTACGATGGGCCGAGGGCAAGTCCTCTAACAGGTACCCTACCCGTGCCTAATCAGGATCCTCAAAGCCAGCCTTTGTTGGAAGGCCGGATGTCTTTGGGATTCCCTGGCTGCCGTGCAGCACTGGTGCAGGGCCAAGATGCCCGTCTTTGAATTTCACCAAGTGTGAGGTTTCTTGGCTGTTACCGAGGTCCAAGCCAGCCCCGTGAGACATGCTGAACAGGAGGCCGGCATTCTACTGCCGAGATCTGCTGCAGCACCTCGCACTTGCTTGAGGTTTGGGTGCCTGAGGTAGTCGTGCCACCAGTTGGCAGTGGAGCCCCAGGATTTTTAACACCTGTATCCTCCAGCCACTATCTTCTTCATTATTTGCATTGCTGTACACTTAACGGGGAGGGCTCGCCCATCTGTCGTCGGTGACCCGAGGTCTCCCTCTCTCCCTGATCCGTCGGCCGCACGGCAGCACCTCAGCCGAGCTGCCCCCCCACCTGGAGCGCATCAAGCAGCAGGCCAACGAGGCTTTTGCACGACAGCAGTGGACACAGGCCATCCAGCTGTACAGCCTGGGCATCCACGAGGCCAGCCGCAACGCCATGCTCTACGGCAACCGAGCGGCTGCCTACATGAAGCGCAAATGGTGAGCGAGCCACCGGGTCCCTGCCAGCCGACTGACACATCTGTCCAGTGAAGGGCCTCCATTATGTTACGTATCCTTAAATAGAAATGCTGCAAAAGTCACTGACCTGTACTTGCAGCTTAGCTATGGATGTGTCTAGACTTTAGTATTGCGCATAAGGAAAAGGTGATCCGTCCAACTGGTCGTGTACTGGAGTATTTTTGTAATGTTCCCCCAGGGATGGTGACCACTATGACGCCTTGCGGGACTGCCTGAAGGCGCTGGCACTGAACCCGGCCCACCTGAAGGCCCACTTTCGGCTGGCACGCTGCCTCTTCGAGCTCAAGTATGTGGCTGAGGCGCTGGAGTGCCTGAATGACTTCAAGGGCAAGTTCCCCGAGCAAGCCCACAGCAGCGCCTGCGACGCTCTGGACAAGGACATCCGGGCTGCCCTGTTTGCCAAGACTGAAGCCTGTGAGTGTTGGCATGTTAGCATGTCTCAGTGTCGGCTGGCATGCTCCTAATGCCTTGATGACTTTCTAAGCAAAACTTCTGATAGTCTGAGTCCAAGTTCATTGACTTCACCTCTTTTTACTGTGTGCGTGTAGCGGAAGATAAGAAGGGCGGCTCTCTCCGCTTCCACGCCTTCAACCGGAAACCTTCCATACCAGAGGACGAGGCCGTGCTGCGTGAGCGTAGCTATGACTACAAGCATCGCTACTGTGGCCACTGCAACACCACCACCGACATCAAGGAGGCCAACTTCTTCGGCAGGTGAGATCCTGTCTACTAGAAGTGTCTACGTGGGGCGTGGTGGCTTTAGAAAGCGCCTCTCTCAGATGATGCTTCCAGGCTAGATGCCAAAATGCCACCTCTGTTTGTCCATCATCCAGTGTAATGGGGTTATTATGGAACCTGGGTGTTTGGCCATTGAGGAACTTTTCTGAACTTGTCTAACGCATGTTTTGATCCATTCCTTTCTCTGAAAGCCAGTTAGCTTTGGGAGATCTGCTTTCAGGTGTATGTTGTGGTAACAATACCAAGGCTGAAAGGTGCAGGGGGTCATGCGGAAGCTTCATAAGACTTACATCACATAGGGGAGAATCAGACAGTCTTTCCAAGCACCTTCTCCAGCTTGACCTGCCTTTCAACAGCATGTTTCATCTCTGTTTGAAGGCTGGGTTGTGTTTGTAAGAGTAAGTCTGTTTGCTTGTTCTGCCTGTTCTCCCTGTCTTCTCTGGTTCGAGGTTTGATTCTCATTCCGTTCCTTTCAGCAAAGGGCAGTACATCGTGAGCGGCTCAGACGACGGCTCCTTCTTCATCTGGGAGAAGGAGACCACCAACCTGGTCAGGATCCTACAGGGAGACGAGTCCATCGTCAACTGCCTGCAGCCACACCCCAGCTACTGCTTCCTGGCCACCAGTGGCATCGATCCTGTGGTGCGACTCTGGAACCCCAGGCCAGAGGTAGCTAGCGCCACCTAGTGTCTCCCAAGCAGCAAGCTAGTCTTATGACTCCTGAAGGTCGTTTGTTAATCAAAAGAAGTGTAAAATACTGAGAAAATTAACTGACACACTAAATCCAGAATTGGACCTGTGTGCTCCCACCCCCCAGACGGAGAGTGAGAATGGCCGCGTGGTGGTGGATATGGAGGGTGCTGCTCAGGCCAACCAGCGGCGCATGAATGCCGACCCACTGGAGGTCATGCTACTTAACATGGGCTACCGCATCACGGGCCTGAGCAGCGGAGGACCCGACGGCTCCGACGACGAGGACAGCTCCGAGGGCCAGGTGCAGTGCAGGCCCAGCTAGAGGCCACACCCTGCCAAGCTGAGCTGCCCCGGACCCTCTGCCACCCGGACCCCTGTGTCTGCGTATTTCGTGTGTGTGCGTGAGACGGAGCATGTGCGCGTGTGTGAGGGTGCAGGGGTGAGCTCTCTGGGTGGGATGAATTTTGACCCCGTCTGATCCGGCCCCTGCAGTGGAGCGGTGTGTCATGAATGTCACAGCTGCACACAATTTCCAAATTTGTGTGGACGTGTGGGGGGGGGGGGTGGGGGTGGAGGCGGGGGGTAGCTGATGCAAGGTGACTGGGGTCTTATGGATAGCGGCGTCAGCAGCACTCACCCCCGTATCCTGTGCTCATCCCACAATGACTGTCTGGACATCAGAACATCCCACCACGCCTCCACATATTCTGAGGTGGGGGCGTTGTGCGGGGTAGAGACACAAGCTGCGTGGGATGACTGAACCAGAATCTAAACATCAAAACTCTGCAGCAACAGCGCCAACGTCCTTCCTTAGCTGATACACAGTTACAATGTCCTCCAGCTTCCCTGCAGAGAGCCCCCCTCCACCCCAAGTACATGTGGAGCCAACACAGACCTACAAGATGCATCGCCAGTTCTAGAGGTTGATTATTATTATTATTGCTATTTTTGCAGCAAAACGCACCTTGAAAGTTCTTGGAAAGCCGTGTCTGGAAGGACTTTCTTGTTGTGGTAGGTCTGGGGTACCGAATGATGTCATTTGCAAGCCAGAAATCGGATGCGGTCAACAGTTACAGTAAAGCTACTGGCCTTGGCGATAAGATTCTTGCTTTTGTTCTGGTTTGTAAATCTTTTGGTCGAAGAGTGTTATTTCAGTTTTATCCAGGAAGTGGAAAAAAAAAAGAACTTGCAAGTTAAACTGCGTGATGTACATGATGGAAAGTTTATATAGAAGTGAAGAGAACCCTTTAAAGAGCCGTTTTCGATGTATTGGGACACATCCACGTGTAACTGAGGAGCACCTGAGAAACACCTTCTGCAAAAATATGAGAAGAGACTGGTAGAATGTAAGCCTTCAAAGATTCTGGAATGGAATGAGCTATGGACTGCAAGTCTCACAGGACATTCGAAGGCATAGCTGCACAACCTCATTTCACAGGGGGCTGATGGTTTCACCAAGAAAGCACCAAGATGTAGTTTCCTACTTCCTACAGAGGTGGTCTGGTGACTACTCATGTTTTCCCCACATGTGCACTTCTGGGTCTCAAAACTGTTTCATCCGTTCTGTTGTGTATTTCAATCGAGTGGGTCGTCAAGATATTTTTGTGTTCTGTATCTTTGCTCTTGGGTAACGTGAGGGGACACTGGTTAGTTTTTGGACTCATTTTATTGGGTTATGGAGGTTGTTATTGGGTTTTGGTTTTTGAATGGGGGAAAAACTCCTTTAAAGTGCTCTGTTCTCTTCTATTTGCCAGGATGCTGGAGTTGGGCTCCAGGCATCCCTCCCCAGCTGCTCACCAGCATTGTGCTAGCAGTGGGAAGGCAGTCTGCATGGTGGTATGCCACTTTTCCCAAGCCAGCTTCTGGACAAAAGTCAGATAATTTCCCCTTCTACTTGTAATCCAGTAGTTTTGTTTTTGCAGTTATATATTTTGTTAAGGACATGGCATGCTTAAGCGTCCCGTTGTCCTCTTGCTACTTTACTAGAGAATTTTATATCCTTAATTAGTGTCATGATGCTGGTAAAACGGGGCCTGTACATTGTTTATGTGGGATGATAGCCCGGGGTCATGGGAAGCTGTGTTACTAATTCGCTATGGCCGAGTTCGGTCCGTTTTGGGGAGAGGTGCCCGATGGCTGTTTCGACTCTTCCCTGCATCGTGAGGTCTGGTTTCACCATGCTCCACCATTGTCCCCCCCCACCTCCATTTTCCCAGCCACTGCTACAGAATACTTCCGGATCACAGTCAGCAGTCAAAATTGCTTGTGTTTACCTGAAACATCAAACACCCAGACGTTCCTGTTTCATGTGTCAGGAATGATCGTCAGGCCCAGAACACGAAACCAAACGTAAGGTCTGAGCCTTCTAACACTAGACCTCCATGTGTTTTTTTTTCTCAATTAAAATGACCTTTTTAAGTCTTTTTTTTCTTCTTCTTATGGCTACTCTGAGTTGGTTGCAAGGAAAAAGGAATAAATGAAAAGTAATATTGAATGACCCTGTTGGTTTGTTCTTTATTATTATTCTTAATTATTCTTTCCTCTCTCATTCATAAGTGTTTTGAAGCTCCGCCCACAGCCTCCCCATTAATTTCCCCTGGGTTCATGGTGGAAGGAGCTTTGTTGGAACAGGGTAGATAGTGGTTAATAAGCAGAGTTATGGACCCAGTGTTGCTGATTCATATCCCAGGAGGGCATCTGCCTGAAGCAAGAAATTTTTTTGTAATGAAATAACATCAAAATAAATGCAGGCAAAGCACAAATAATACATGGCAGTACATGTTATTCCCCTGGTCAAAATACCCGTAGGGTGTATCCTATATAAGCAAACTGGTTATGTGCTGGATTGGTTGTACTGTGCTGGTAGTGGGTATCCAGTAGGTCTACTGGCAACAAATGTTCAACTGAGTTCAACTGATGATGACTTATAAGATGTACTGCTTACAGGGGAAATTTCCACTCTGGGTGCCTCCCTTTGGCCTGTCCTGGCCATTTCCTATGCACACTAAGGCAGCACCCTTAATGCAAGAGCTACACTGTAATGTTTTCTACATCACTATTTTTAAGAAGAGGAATAAATTACAAATAGTTTATTATACGGGGCCATAATACCATACCCCAACATCAGATTAATCATCCTAACACTGTTAGTTCCCAAGACAAAGGCACTTTCGTTTATCTAGGTCACCGTCTTCACATTGATTTCCGGTCTTTCTCCCACATAATGCGTTCCAGGGACACTTTACCAGTGTAAATGAAAGCCTTGTAGTGTGCATATTTTAAAACGACAACTTTTCTCGACCATAGACCTACAGGGCACGTAGCAGCCGCCAATTTTAGGAAGGGCCCTTTTGGTCTGAACCTGCTGGAGCGTGCGTCCCATGAGAGTCATGGCGGGGATCTCCTCTCCACGCACGTGATCCGAAAGCACGCAGGGATTATTATTGTTATTATTATTATTATTATTAAGAAGCGTCACGTAGCCATGTACTATTTGACATATGGACTAGGAGTAAAAAAAAAATATATAACATCTGACTACAGGAATTTGGCTTTGGATGGTGCTGTACAAAAAGTTACTTACAAGACCGTCTTGTTAAATTGGGTTAGTTGCGCAAGCCTGACATGGAGCCGGCGTTTTCCCGGGAGGAGTCCCGAGTCGCCGGCATGATGAACTCGCCGTGTCGGCAGCGCCTCGCCTTCGTTTGTCATAGTCTGCGCACTTTTGCTGACTGCGGCGTTTTCGCCGCGCGTAAATGAAACCAGACGGGCGGCTGCGGTCCCAAAGCGTCCCCTCCAGTGCCAGCCTGGCCCATATCTGCGCTACAACAGCGGGTCTTTGGTACTACAAATGTTAAAGGACCGAGGGAGGCCACGCTCGTCTAACCCAAGTGTGTCTTCTCTCGTCCTGATTTCTCCTTGCTGTTACATATTCAAGGGGAGGTATTTTTCCAACTGGGTACAGGGGTCAGTGCGAATGCTGACGGACATCTGGATGGAATTAACATGGAATTAACGCAGCATACGTGTTTTTTTTTTCTCAATCAAAATATTTTTGCCATGGACAAAGACGAGTCTGGCCATAGTTTGTCCGAGTACCGACACGTCGGCCATTCCTGGTTGGGGCCAATAAAAATTATCTACTGATTTGAACCCGAAAACGTTTGGAAGCACAACCACTAACCAGTAATTCGTTTTCCTTATTATATTAGCAGGAAAATAAAAATTAAACTTAAGAAAATAAATAAATAAACTTATTTTTAAGCACAGAATGCCGACGGGGTGAATCCGTCAGGAACCACGGCTGGGACCTTCTCGCCTTGAGCGCAAACATCTCGCCGGGGTGTAATTACCGTATTCGGGCAACAGGTGGCGGTATCGGACGGCTCGGACATGGGTCACGTCTCGAGCTGGGAATACGGGTCGCATCCCAGCGAGCCTGAGGACGGGCAGCCCTGAGCAGATTGTACAAGCAGATAGTCTAACGAGGGGCTGAATGCTAGAAGCGATCGTGTGTCACAGTTTTGCATGTGCTGACAAGGCACCGATTGCAAAAGTAACGTAAAAAGTAATGCGAACGGAAATGATACTGGCACGGTTTCGTGCTGTGGTCTCTCTCTGTGCCAGCGTAGCGTGCACAATTAAGGCACCAATGCCAGTAAAATCCGAAGACCCATTCGCTGCTGTGACAACGTCTTTTACTTATTCGAAGTTCTCAAGAATGCTTCCAAACCACTGGTCTGCTCGAGAGCTTTGAACCAATAACATGTAACGACGTTACAAGAATTCCCCTCCGCAAATATATACATTCCAGTGTTATTGGGGGAAAACGATCCCAGCTCTTAGTTTTTTAATGTCTGTTAGATTTTATTCTGGAAAAACATTCCTTTTCCATATCTTAAATTTACACCTGGAAGTGACTGTGGTGAAATATGGATAATAGATAAACGGCCATTATTATTATTATTATTATTATTATTGTTGTTGTTGTTGATGGAGGTGTTCTTTTTCTTGTTAACAATATTGATAATAATAAGGCGTTTGTTTCATTTTCCGCATTTTTATCCTATACCGACTGTAAGCTTGTTGTTGAGCTGATCTGCGCTGTTTGTCTCCTTATCCTGCTCACTTGCATCAACGCGAGTCACCGCGGCACTGGGACCGCGTGAAAAAAAGCCTGAAACAGGCTTTGTTTCCAGATGCTGGGCCAGTAGGGGAGGGAGGGAGGGGGGACTGGGAAATGGCCTGACTCTAACTGGTAATGATGGCGGATGCATCGGAGGCAGACGCACTAACAAATGATACCGAGGACTGCGAGAAAGTAGAGCCGGAGAAAGGACGATTTCCCTATTGCATCGTCTGGACGCCCATCCCGGGCTTGTCGTAAGTTTCTCTTGTCAGTTTTTGGTGACACATTGATGAGTTTTAAAGATCTTTTGGACAATTCAGTGTTACACAACAGTTCAGTGTCACATTGGAATGAATGACTAATAAAGAGAGGGACCCCCCAGTTCGCAATGGAGGTTTGCGAATGATGTCAGGATATTTTATGCACCAGTGAGACGGGTTTGTCCCGGTCCTGGCTGGAAATCCTAAGGTGACGTCGTGGTCCCACTGCCCGGCACGGGTAGCAGAATCGCACCGGGCATTTCAAAACAAGCAATCAAAATACAAAGAACTAACCGGAAACGCCCAAGTCACGTCAGAGCCCCGCGTGTGCTGATGTAAAGTTGCATAATTTCAAGGATATTAGGAGCACACAGCTTCGAGATGTCCTCGGGGTTGCTTACGCAGATCACACTTCACCTGGCAGCAGTGCTATTACCTGAGGAGATGGGGCAGATTGAGCGGGGCAGGTGAGAGATCACTGCGTTTTATCGCTGCCCCCTGTTGGCTTTTCAATTTCACCTGGTGCCTTTTCGTGACTTGCTTGAAATCTGCGGTTTAGTTTACAGATTCGAAATGCATTTAAAGCATTTGGTATCTTGAAATACATCGCAGTGAGAAATTTTATTTTAAAAAGGTTATACGTAACATAAGCTGCTGGAAAATGGATGTATATGCACTATGGGATAGAAACAAAGCGCTCCTGCTAGCATGTGAGTGAGATAAAGGTGTAGAGAAGGGATGAGCGTGATGTACATTGTGGGAGGAACGTCCCGGGCTTTGCAGGCACAGTCAGGGAACTCTGCTCTGGGGTCCGAGTGAAGTGCGGTTTGGGTGGAAACGTGGGGAGGTAGAAGCATGAGAGGAAGGAGTTCACAGGCTGCCCCAGATCCTCCAAAGAGGTGGGTCACCTGCATCAAAGTAGTTCAGAAGTCCTCCTCCACTGGGACCCCGTTGCCATGTGTTACCCAGCCGATTGGTCCCTGACAATCACCCATGATACTCACAGCTCTAATGCGCTTTACGATGGACTCTCATCATCATGTGTGAAGTGACAGCATGTCTTAAACTGGAGCAAATGGACAAATTATATTATTTGTAACCCAGAATCATCCAATTAGATGCAACTGATGCTTTCATTCAGAGTTACAATATTGTCCATTCACACATATGGATATTTCACAGGAATAATTCACGCGAAGGGTCCAGTTCAGGAGTAACACCCCAGATCCTTTCATGGGGCTTATAGGTTAAGCCCAGTGTCCCAGAACCCATTACACCCAATACTTACTGTGGTTCTGGTTGTTATCTATCTTTATTCCTCTTCTGAAGGACATTCATATGAGATGACTCTGTAACTGCACACACACACACACACACACACATACCATGTATACCTATCTTTATGGGGACACTCAATTCATTCCTATGGGCATAA
>JAODKM010000126.1:9233186-9245188 GCA_026780845.1 Petrocephalus sullivani | reverse complement strand
GGGGGGGGGGGGGGGGGGGGGGGGTGGTGGGGGGGGGGGGGGGGGGGGGGGGGGGGGGGGGGGGGGGGGGGGGGGGGTTATGTGTGGTAGACCTGGGGTTTTACCTTTGCTATTCAGCCACTATTACCCAGAGGTGTCAGTATGAGAACGCACAGACTGTCTTCTTGTCCTGAGGATTGTCAGTCACTCCTACCGGGGGGCAGTACTGGGCCAAATTTAGCAGCAATTTGACAACTTTCTTCTGGTCCTGGACCCCTGCCTTTTGGCTACCTTATGAGACAGTGGCGGGCGTGACTGTCACCCTGCCTGGATGTGGTCCCGGATCGGGTTTGGCGTGTTGGATCACATTGGAGCACGTATAGCTCTCGCACACCGCTCCCTCACACCCGATTGCTGGTACTCCCTCACAATGAAGAACTACAATAAAAATGGCCGTCCTCTGATTTATGGTCTTCGCCCGAGGAGTCAGATCTGGAGTGGCGGTACCTTTGGTTTCAGCAGTATCATTTATCTTGGGGGGAGGGGGGGGTGAGATTGAAGACACCTGGTGTGAGGCGAGACAAGCAGGGACTCTCTGACACATGATTTCCCACACAGAGTGTGTCTGCTGGCTCTACCAGTGTTATCATTTTAAGTTTCAGCCGCAGTCCGGTCATTTCTGTGGGGTGAGGTGGCGGGCTCTCATTAGCCCGGTGAGATGGATCGCCTCGGGGCTGGAGGGCAGAATGGGATGAAATATAAAGGGAGGACGGGTATTGCCGAAATGATGGGTGACGCTGCATGAGTTACACACATATATCCCTTTCGATCGGCTGCGCTGTTGTACTTTTGATGTAGATGCTTTGCTCAAGTTACGCCAGTAAGACGATGCCGCTAGGGGACCGGAATGCCGTCAAAAACCCGAGGCCTCGCCATACTGTACATGAAGCGAATAAACCATATTTCATATAACTCTACGTATAACATGAATGCGAATTGCACAGAAGCTGGCAAAATATCCGGCCAGCTACGGAATCAGTTGTTGATTTTGTTTCCAGGCTAAAGTGTTTAACAAGCATGCTGTCACTGGTACTGTCTGCTGTGCGTGAACTTTGGTGGGTGGGGATGATAGTTATCAGCGGGGAATTTACAGTGGGCAGTGCCCCCCCAGCTGTAGGGGACAGCTGATTGGGTCATGGCGCATGGAGTCCTATAGCTTTAAAATGATGCACTCTGTCCCTGCCAAACGGTACCCAGTGACATTTGGTCTGCATGTTGAAAAAAATGCATTTGAAAACGTAGCAAGTAAATATTGTTTATGTACTTAGCTATTTTATAGTCACTAAAAGAATTTTTATGAAATGTTTCCTGTCGTTTTTTTCCCTTTTTTTTCTCCCCCTAGAGGGTTTGTTACACATTTGTGTACATTTACACATTTACACACTTGAAGTCAGTAGACCTTATTTACAAGAGCTCATAAAAAATTTCATCAAGAAAACAACTTTTGGGGGCTGCAGTATGGAATTGGCATCCCGTTAGTTAAAGGGTTTTGTAAGGTGTAGCCGAGAACATCCAGCACCACCGAACGGCTGTGGCTTCGATTCCACAAACCCCGTATCTCCTCAGGACTGATAGGCTTACAGCCAAGAGGTATGTCATAAGTATCAAGCCCAAACCAGGAAGCGGCTGACACGAGGGATTTCCTCACTACTTACTCCCTTATTAGGATGTAGCTTTTTCTTTTGTTTTTTTTTTTTAATTTTTGTTTAGTGTCCAAAAAGCAAATAGTACTCATATCACTCAGCAGGGGCACACACAAACAGCTCCACCAATGCTAGCCATATTAAGCTTTAATAAAGTCATTTCCAAATGCCCTGTTTTCTAAGGGTGGGAAAAGATTGACTTTAGTTTGCATTAGTAGCCAGCTGGAGCAGAGATCTTTGAATTGAGTATTTAAATATTATTGGAAATGCATTTTGAACATGCGGTTTAGGTCTACACAGGATAATCGATGTTGTGGTCCAACACTGACTTCATCTCGGTAAAACATCGACGAATAAATAAATCGAGCTGAATCCTTGTTTACAGACAGGGCCTTATGAAAAATTACCTTATATCTCCTTAGATGTCATTGTGATCTTCTGAAAAAATTAAATTAACCAATAAGTTGGTCCGTAAAGATTATCGGACTTGAACGTAATATAGGCTTCAGTATAGCAAGCGAGAACGTTAGATCGAATTTGGCCAGACTTTCACATTCACGAATTAAGGCTAATTTATGCTTCAGTGTAGAATCTATGGCATCGGGAGCCGCGTACCCTAGGCTGTAGCCTGCCTCCTGTAGTTACATTACCGTCATGTACCCTGTGATTGGTTGGGGTCCCATCCAGTGGGGATCTGACCATGCAACCCTGCACAGGACAAGCAGGTATATAGAATGGATGGATGGGCGGTAGCCTTATCTGAATTGCTAATTGCACGGAAATCAGAATGGCCATAGCTGGTCGGTATCCTATATTAGTGTTTGTAGGCTACAGAGTCATTCATCATATTTTTGGGTGGGTGAATCTGCCTATTGGTACATATTCCTGGGCACGAATAAACTGGGTCTTTCTACCCTGAATTTGCGATGCAATAGTCAATTTTTTCCCGCATTCTGAGTTGCTTTGAAACATCCCATTAATTTCCTCCGCTTTCACGATGCTAACCTCGCAGCCCACTGTCCATAACGTTGGGCTACATTTGCACTCAGCATTTCAGAGTTTTCCAAATGTTTTAAATGCGGACTCTTTTTTTAAAATCCTTTTGAAGCATCAGAGTCCGGTTGTTTAATGGCCGCGTTTGTGACCGCTGCGGAAACAATTGAAGTTTGTTCGACTTTGTTCTTCCATATTCTGTTCAGTGCGGTTTTGAAAAGCTATAAAAATTGAAAGACATTGTTTGCTGCAGAATAATTAGCCGTTCATGTCACTCGAGATAATTAGAAACATACTGGAGCCGTCTAGCGTGTATGGCGACTGGGGCTCACAATATGGCTTAAAAGAGAACCGGACATCTGTAAAGAATTTAACATGTAAAAAAGCCACAACAGTCACTATAGGGTCTGTGGAAACTCATGAGTTTCAGACGGCAAGACGGCTCTTTTGCTCAGTCTATAAACAATTTTCTACCCGTTCGTCTTTTTAAAGTTTTCTTCTACAATTTCTTTTGCGTAATTGGATGGAGAAAACTGATAACGAGCACCGCCCCCCCAACACTACAGTAGTTGATCACAGGTGCCCCCATACTTTGGACTTCGGACCTTGACTGTCAGACAGACGGGTTCAATCAAACAGACGGATAATTCCTGCTTTATAAACGCAGGCGTGAATACACTTATTACTCAAAAGCTGTCCTGTCTCCCCTGCAGTCCCTGAATTCAATATAAATAAAGATTATATACCAAGCAGCGGTCCATTCCACTGGTTAATAAAATATCATATTTAGAATGAATTACATCCAGTGAAGTTATTCTGTTGGGCTACCACCAATGGTTTTCGTTTTACAGAGCTTTTGTGAAGGGTATCCAGTGTGCTGCTCCTCGGAAATAAATATTCATGGGGCTAATGATCGGGTGGGCTGTCCTGCTCGACCCCGGACCCCTTCCCAGGTGGCAATACTCTCAGGTTTACGACTTGTGGGAATATCTCTGTCCGCTGTTATGCATTATATGCCTGTTTTTGTTCGCTAGCAACAAATCAGTCGATAAATCAATGGATCTTTATTTTTTTTTCTGCATCGCACAATTGTCACAAAGTGTTTTGCAGATACTTCCCAGGGGTAATTGGGAAACTAAAAACAGCAGTGTCCTATTATCCTACGCTGAAAAAGAATCTGAAACATATTCGTTAACCATTCATTGTAAGGCAATTAGATAAGAAATTCAGTATAACAGTACAGTCTAACGAGAGGATGCAAGTCGCAAACAGTCAACTCATAAATCAGGACTAAGTCAATAATTTCAGTTTCCTATGGAGTATGTAGGTTTATGTTTTGCGAAGATGGTCATTTAAGATACAAATTTAAACCAAAACGTTGTTTTCTTGACGCCCTTTATGCAAACTTTCTTCTGTATATAAGGGTGAAACTGTAAGATGTGTAAGCGTCTTTTATTGTTAACATCTGGTCACTCGGGTTTGGGGGTGGCTCACCAGTGCTCTCTTCTCTCATTGGTCAGCTCACCAATTATTCTCCCGGAGTCCGGCCATCCACAGAGTAAGTGTCAGCTGGGGAAGTTTAGTGACACCCAAACTGTGACACTCAGCAAGCTGCAGGGGAGGATGCGGGGGAAAACGACAGCCGCATGAACAATAAGCATTTGGTGTCCAGCTGTGGCCTGGATGTCCCGGTACCCCCCCCCCCCCGGGGGAGGGGAAATATATATACAAACTGGGTGAGCATTCGAAAGATGGATGGATGATTAAAAAATGATATTTTATGAGTAGAAGGGAAATGTACAGGGTTTAACAAGAGATGCTGAGACAATCCCTATGGAGATATTCTCAGTTTGTCTTAGAACTCGCCGGTGCCAGCCAAAGTGTCCTTCCAAGCAAAATTAATTACTTACTTTTATTTTTTCAATTGGGTTTTTAATTGGGAATTATGCATACATTATAATAATGCCTATGATTAGATATGATTAAACATGATTAGCTATTTTCTGAGATGTAATATTACATATATTATGATGTTTATGGGGTGGGTAAGTTTAGGTCTATTGTTTAACTAGCATGGCAAATGGTGCTGGCTGCTCAGAATCTCCCCCCTCCCACCTCAGACCTGTGAGTGGGTACAAATGGGACTGTGAGTTTGGGGAACCAGGAAAAGTGATATGCTTATGGGACACATGATGGGGTCAAAGGTCAGCAGAGGTCATTAAAACACCATTTAAAGGGCAGACAGCAGTGGGGGATTGGGGCTATGCTTTTAGGGCCATAAATAATGGAGATCTTTTACCCTCTTTGAAGGCTCCAGTGTCCTTAAAACATACTGTTAATGACTATGCTTCCACCCAGCCATAGGATCTTGACCCAATCAGACGTTCTAGTGTAACACCAACTCAGGACGTTGCTCCTGGTAGACATTACCAGTATCATTCACAACAAAGAAAACGAAGAAGATGAATTGCATATTTTAACTCCCCAGATGTTTTCCATATGTAACTCAGAAACTTAACATGGCAAGCTGTCCCTGCAAGCATGAGTAAACCTCTGCGACTAACTGGTGCTCAGCAATCACGTTTTGGAGAAAAGACTGCGTCTCCAGGGAGATGTTTCTCAACAGAAAACACTGGTTCATCCTGTCCTTGTCTGGTCGGCTCTGCCCAGGACTGTGGGATTATGGGTAGTTCCTTGGTGTGGGAGGAGAGTGAATCTCATACTGAACGGTATTCTTTTATCTCTGCAGCTAATGCCTGATACCAGCGTGCGCTCGGCAACACGGTCTGGCTTTATCCACAGAAATAGGAGAAGGTGCTTATTTTAGCCAGAGGGAGGCGAGCTGTTTGGGTTTAAGCAGGAGACACGCCGGATTTGAATTATTTTGATACTTAGCTAGCATGCAGCAACATTTGTACAGCTGGGTGCTTTACGGGAACGATTCGCGTGGATATTACAGCACAACGAGCGAGCGGCCGAACCAATCAGGTTAAGGCTGTGCTCTGAGCCACCAAGACTTAAGCAGGAAAAAATCAGGGTTAGTAATTTCAAAGGACTAGGTCTAGCGGGATAAAGGTTCGGTTTAGGCGCAGGTCTGACACAAAAGGAACCTGCTCAGTGTGAAAACGAATCATCCATCCATCGACCGGACATAGCTTCGTACAGCACGATAAATTGCTGGAATGGCCCAGAGAGGGAGCACACTCTAGCCGGCTGACTTTTATTAAGACTCGGCCATTTCCAGTTCCCTACCCCCTCCATCACCCAGCTCACGCACTAATTCCTGAGCGCCAAGTCGACAAAACCGATTGCTCAGGGCTCCGAGGTCCCCATCATTGATTCAGGAACCGATCTGCATTGGTTTCTTTGCTTCTTTTGCATGTAAGCAGAGGTGAATAGTTTTGGTCAAAAAAATGGAAATGCAGACCCAAATTTGGTTTCAACCAGGCAGCTGAGCATTCTGTGCTCAACTTGTTGGCTGAAACAAAATCTTGGTCTGGATTTTTTACTTTCTGGACCTGAACTATCCACCTCTGCATGGGAAAACTCACTTGTGCAGACTGAATGGCGTTGTGGTGAGAGTAACTCATGATTGTTTATGTTTAAGAGGTGTGGGGTTAAACTGAACTAACTCTTGGAATATCCAGCTTTAGAATTGAATTTAAACAAACACAAACAAATAATATATATTCAATATATCCTACTGCTATGCTACCCAAAAGTGGAATAACAATCTTTAGCCATTTTTATAAGCAAACTAAAGCAGCACAGGCTTTCCTTGGTTTGTCTCTTAGATGAAGCACTGCACTTCAATTGCACTGTCTATCTGAAATGTTCTGTAATTTATCTTTTTTATTATTCACATTTATATATTTTTCATTAAACACATTTATTACATCTTGAGTTTTTTTCTTTTTTTAATTAGCTTTTCATTTACAGCTTAAATTGTTTTAATTGTATTATTTCATTAGGACTTCCTTTTGTGTATGAAATGTACTGTATATATTAGGTTGGCTAGCCTTGCTGCATGGCACAGGTAACTTCCATGTAGCAGCGGAGGGTGAAGTTGTGGGATTGCGGAGGGCTCCCCCCTCTGCTCGTACAGAAGTGGTGAACTCATCGTGACTCTGACACTCTCATCACTTCGTAGGAACGGCCAGATGTCCGAGCGGAAGGGGGCCAGGTGCCGGATTGGTCAGTGTGAGGACAACACGCTGGGGGGTCAAAGGTCACAAAGCCTTTGGAGGGAGCCACCATCTGCCCACGACAGAGTGTTTCGCCTTTTTCCTGTAATTTTTAACAACACGCTCACACACTCTGCACCCCCCCCCCCCACACACACACTCACACGAACAACGTGGTGGAGGGTGCTGGCTTCCATAATGGCACGTACCAGGCCTGAAGGCCGCCAGCAGTAGAGGGTCTGTATTGATTGGCCTATGGCGCATTCCCACAATCCTCAGCGGCATCCTTGGCATGATGTCATCGGGACGGTGTTGAAATGAGAAATCTGATGCCTTTTGATGTGGAGAAAAAAAGGGGCAAGAGGAGGAAGTGAGTGACGACATTTGGGCTTGGATGAAAGAGCGGGCCAGGTCTGGGGTTCCCGAGGACCTCACCTGCGGAACATAAGATGACAACCGGCTGATGGCAGCACTCAGAGACATATCTCTAATTCTCCTCAATGGTTCCCTTTCCCCCAGTAACTCTTACTATATTATCACTTATCTCTGTGATTTATTGCCCGGCTCCATCCAAAGCTGTACAGCTGTATCCATTCGCACGGCAAGATTTGTAGCAATTCAATTAAAAATCAGCGGCTTTCAAACCAGTGGCTCGTTTTAAGATAATTAGATAATTAACTTTAGTGTTAAGCTGTGGAGGTGCCCCCCCACTCCCCCCCCCCACCCCGGGGCGTAGCACACGGTACCAGGTGTAAGAAGCTGTGTGTCATCCTTGTCATTAACATTGGTCTAAGTACTGGTTTAAAATGAGCTGTCATCGCTGAGTCGTCGGCTGTGCGCAGCAGCCTGGGGGGGGGATGGGGGTTGGGGAAACTGGGACAAGGTGACGGATCTCCATGGCTGTGGGATTTCTGGCAGCGGGCAGGTGGCGGCCAGATCCCCTGTGCGTAAGTGTCTGTGTGAGAGTGTGTTCATGTTCAGTCTGCAGCAAGGAGGCTGTAATGATCTCTATCGATCAAGCCGAGATTGACAGCAGACATTTGTTTCTGTCCCTAAGAGGGTAGGGAAGAGTATGTGTACATTTGTGTGCACTAAAGATCCTGTGCGTGTTACTGCGTGTATCTCAGGGATCGCGCGTCAGTGTCAGTGCGTAAGAAAGAGACTGCGTGCTTATTTTTTTCTGGGTCAAATAGAGCCTGTGTGAGGGAGTGTGTATATACATGTGACACTCTGTGAGTGTTTGTGTGCGTAAGAGTGCATTCCTACTGGTGTGAGAGAAGGAATGTGTGCTCACATGACAGGATCCGAGGGGCCGCGTGCTGTACGTGCGTGACTGCGAGGGCCCGTGTGCATGTACGTGTGTCTGGGAATGTGCTCCACCAGATCAGAGGTGGCCTGAAACGGCAACTGGCAGTTTTTTAATAACTGGTGGCAAGGAAGCGCCGCACGAATAAAAGGCATTAACGAGGCTGATTCGCGCTGACGCCATGCCCGGGTGTCGTGCTTAACCCCTCGCAGGCCACATACCGTTATCGTGGTCCCTCCGTGGCTTGCGTAGCTATGTCATCATCACGCCATATGTTGGGGCTGGAAGTTCTTGATGGCTGCCCTCCCTGGGTCTTATCAAAGGAGGGGAGGGTTTGTGGCGGGGGGAGGCGCGAGAATGAAGGGCTGCATGGATTTTTGTGCTTTTACGCTGTTTCAAACACATTTAAAATGCTCCTGTGTTGCTATCAGGTAGAATCCTTAACGACATGTATGCTACTTTCTCAGCAGGTAATTATCATTATTACTGTTGATTGATGAAATCATACCTGGTTCATATTCAAGCTGCATTTTTTATAGTAGATCACTCAGTGGCCTAACTGTACAAACAGACATATCCAAGGAAACACTGCCTTCAGATGGGCAGTATTTAAAAGACTTATGGGGCCTTTGTGTGATCACTGTTATTATACAGACACGTTCCTGATGGCCACATTAGAACACTCTCTCTCTCCCTCTCTCAGGGGTGACGTAGCATAAATAATGGCACTGAACCACCGCGTCTGATCATTTGTCCTTGTTACCCTCGTTGCCACTTCATTATATCTTGAAGGTCCCAGGTGTCGGCAGGCAGCCCTTATACCTTCAGCCACTGAGGGTGGAAACCTGAAGCGATGTAAGCAACTGCACAGTACATGCTTACGGCACACAGTGTTGCAATACGATGCCTAGTACGACAGTGAGCACTATACTACAACATACAGTTCTAGAGTGTACATTATACATGTAGAGTACTAAAAAGTACAGAGCAAGAAGGTTTATTACCCTAATGTACCCTCAGTTTAGTACTCTGTGCATGCCAGCAGGTGGCGCTGATGAGGGCAGCATGGTGCTGACTGTGTATATATATTCTCTTTGTGTTGTGTGGGCTTCCTCCAGGTAATCCAGTTTCCATCACAGTGATGGACTCACATCCCATCCTGGGCGTCCACCCAGCCCTCTACCGTATGGTCCCTCTGCCCCCCCCCGCAACCCTGACCAGGAGATTAGGTTGTGAGATGGTTGGATGGATGATTCTGATGAAGGCGCAATCCGGGAGTCTCAGCTCAGCCACAGCCTTGGAGAGCTCAGCCAGCCGTTCGCTTGATCCAGCTCCCCCAAGCTTGTGTTCAGCATCCAGGTCTTGGAGCAACTACGCAAGTCTCTCCAGATTCGGTATAAAGTACATGGCGTCCCTACGTTATATGTCAGGCACCTGATTCGTCCAGAGTCTGTGTGACACGCATGACCGCTTCAGAGTGTGTGACAAATCGCTCACTCCCTCCAGTTTCAGGGTGCTCCCCCCTGCAGGAATCCTCCTAAGGTTCCGACCCCCCCCCCGTCGTGGCGCCGGACGACCGGCCCATTAATAACTTCCCTCCTGAACTGCAGCGAACCAGGAATCGCACTAGCGCCTATGGTAACAGGGGAGCTGATCTTATGGGTGGAATGATAGCCGAATAAAGACCAACTGAAGGAGTGTAGATACGGGGTGCTAGTAGAAGCAGCTAGACACGAAATGAAGAATTCTGGGGTCAGCAGGGTGCAAATGAGGAGCCCCCTAGAGGCACGTAATGACAGAAGGCTTTCCCAGTAGAAAGGCCTTACAATGCAATTGCAAAGGCAGCCCCGTGTAACAGGAGTCTGATGTTCCTGTGCCCACTTATTGTTATTGATTCACGGTCCCTAGCAGGTGCCCTCAGTCATAGTGGTGCACAGGTCAGCATTCAGGCAGCGGGGGAGTGTCTGCAAACGTCCTCTCAGGGGAGTCTCTGAGGAGGTGTGAGCTGGAAGCGTGCGGTGCATGTGTGTCTCAGATGATTCCAGGGTAAAAAGAAAAGAAAAAAATGTTTGCTAGCCATATGACACTGATATAATTGTGCAGTGGTGTTGGTAAGGGCTGTGCTGGTGTGTGTGTGGGGGGGAGCATATTAGAAATTATATGGGCTGGACACTTGCCAAAAGTGTACTGTGTTTAGGTGTTTTGGTTCCAATTTACACATTAAAATCTTGAATTAATGGCCATTTAAGGGTTTGAAGAATAAGCTTTCCGATGACCTAGTGAACCTAGAATCCTCTTCACCAACCATGTTTCATAATAATAATTATGGCATACAAATGTTTGAATAGAACAGATGATTGTTTATGAAATGTATGTAATTATTTTGAGGGTTCTCAATAATCTTGATGCTTATGAAAGATAGAAAGGCATCACACGCATTAATATCCAGTGCTACTGAGGAGTAACTCTTATAATGGGGAACCATTAAGAACATGAATCTCACATCATAACTACAGGTACAGTGAGTACAGAAAATAATCACCCCCCTTCAAAATATTCACGTTTGTTGCTTTGCAGCCTGAAATAAAGACACACACACACACACACACACACTCAATACAACTCATAGCAGCCAAGTGAAAGATACACCACCTTTTGCTTTGATTACAGCCATGAGTCCGTTAGGATTCATATCTACCAACTTTGCACATCTAGACTGTGAAATATTTGTCCCCTCTTGAATACAGAACTGTTTAAGCTCAGTCATATTGGATGGTGGCCATTGGTAGACTGCAATCTTCAAGTCATTCCATAGATGTTCAGTAGGGTTTAAGTCTGAGCTCTGACTGGGCCACGCAAGAACACTCAGCTTCTTCTCCTTCAACCATTGTGTGGCCAACTTCACTGTGTGCTTCGGGTCGTTGGAGGGTGATGGAGGGTGAACCTTCTTTCCATTGGCAACTTTCTAGCAGAGGACAGCAGGTTTTTCCTCAAGAATTTGATGGTATTTTGCCCCATCCGGTTTTTCTCATACCTTGACAAGTGCCCCAGTCCCTGCGGCAGAGAAACACTCCCACAGCAGGATGCTTCCACCTCCATGCTTTACTGCAGGTATGGTGTCCTTTGGGTAGGGAGCTGCATTGGCTTTCTGACCAGACCTACCTTTCAGCGTCTAAGCCAAATACTTCGATTTTGGTCATCTGACCATAACACATTTTTCCATTTGGCCTCACAATCTTCAAGATGCAAAGCTCAATCGAAACTCAATGTGGCCTTTCTTGAGGAGTGGCTTTAATTTTTTCTAACCCTCCCATATAAGCCACATTTGTGGAACATTGGTGATATTCTTGTCACAAGCACTCAATGACCACTCTTTGAAAAATTCGCTGTAATTGCTTCCGAGTTACCTTAGGCCTCTAGGTAGGCGCTCTGGCCAGCTTTGTCTTCGCTCTTCCATCTGGTTCGGAGGAACGGCCTGATCCAGGCAGGGTCCAAGTAGCACCAAACACTTTTCACTTCTTGATTATGCTCCTAGGGATTGGTAAAGCCTTTGAATTTTGTTTGAATCCATCTCCTGACTTTATCCCTGAAAACATCTGACAGTGTCTTGCCACCCATAGCTGATTGTTAGCTTTCAGTTGGACTTCCAAGCACCGGAATGCTTTAGGAATAGCTGTTTTTATGCTGATCTCATCAGAATTATTACAATTGGTCACACATGGAAGCCAATTAGCTTGGTGTACAACGAAGAAGGGCAGTTACACCCGACTGAGCTCACAACCTTTCTCTGGGGGGGGGGGCGGCCGCCCCCCCCGCCCACCCCCCCTGTGCCCGCCC
>JAODKM010000126.1:9188535-9205324 GCA_026780845.1 Petrocephalus sullivani | reverse complement strand
CCTTGCTCCTCTCCCCTTCCTAGACCCGTTCCAGTTCCCGTTCCTGACCTGCTTGCCCTGCCGAGCCCGGCCAGTCCTGTCCTTCCCCTCCTGTGTGCTCGTGTCCTGTGCCTAGGTGTAGGACAGACCTCCCGGCTTACGACCCCTGCTTCCGTCCCAAGACCACGACTCTCGCTTCTCCCTTTGTGCCTCTACCCAATAAAGGGTTATTTAGCTCGCATTCCTGGATCCGAGTGTCTCTGTCAGCGGGAGCGCCACAGTCACCTGCTACCAAGAAATTTCTTTGGCGCACCCAAACACGTGCATGATTTGTTTTTGTTTCAGAGCTAGTACGCGATACTGGAGATGTATAACTACAGGGAAATGCAGTCCAACCAGCCAGTCTGGATTTTGCAGCTCAATGGACACTGACTCAAAAGTCTGCGTGTGGTAGGTAAGCCCTCAGAAAGGGCAATTCAGCATCATAGTTAAGACCTCAGAGCCACAGTCACAGTTAAGACCAGCAAGGAGCGTTCAGAATCACAGTTAAGACCTCGGAAAGGGGAGCTTAGAGTCACAGTTAAGACCAGCAAGGAGCGTTCAGAGTCACAGTTAAGACCTCGGAAAGGGGAGCTCAGAGTCACAGTTAAATCATCTGTGGAAAGAACACAGAGGCAGAGAGACGCAGGCAGCAAAATGTTGGATCTGTTGGGGGTAAGTTATCCTAACATCCATTCTTACATGCTTGTTCTGGTACATCTCATACACCTAAATGTTTTTTTTAAGCCATTTAGCTTGTGGTGCTTTAATCAAGACTCATTAGAGGTTGAGCCCAATAGTGTTTCGAACCTGCAGCTCAGCTTATTGTACTGAGCGGAGCTGCTCCTGAAGGAACTGAATTCACTTCGTCTTGCTTTGAATCTCCGGCAGATTGTCATCGGTCTGATGTTTGTCATCGTGTTCGTTTCCAAGGATATAAAACAGGTGAGTTATGTTCTGTTTTTAGGTGAGTTTAGGGGCTGCGTGTGGTACTTGAAAATTACTGATAGTACAGAGAAATTGGTCTGTGTCACAGGTGCCAGTCTGAGTTTAAAAAAAAAAAAAAAAACATTAAAAGCTGAGATATAACTCAAGCAGTGAATCCCGCGTGAAAGTAAGAGATGGAGTGTGTGAAGTGAAAGCACCCCCCCCAGGAGAAACCAGCCGCCTTTATTAAAATCTAATGAGTCATATCATTCTGGGACACTACAATTACCTCCCAAGTACAACCCTGGCAGGTAATCCAGTGTCATCAATAAAATCAATATAAATATATATGCTTGGCTGAAAGTGTTTGGCAGCCAGATTTTATGATTTAGCAGGTAGAAAAGATTTTGAAAAATAATTGTGTAAATGAATGAATTAAAAAAAGTACTAGTGGCTGTACGACACACTACTTGAATGTATTTTTCTGTTCCAGCATCAGCTGACTAACCTTCTACAGAAGAAGGAGTCACTTGGGGGGGAGGGGGGTTAGGCAGGCTAAACTCTTCTTACTGTAAACCCCCGCTGGCATCCCCCTAAGCTAGGGACAGGTGAATAAATATTAATGCAGGCTGGATCTCCCGGGGCGCTACCCAAAATAAGAGCACCCCCCCCCCCGTGCTAACAGCCATGCTGTGTTCCAGGGCTGGAAGGGGCCAGCGCAGAGAGGCCGGGACCAGCAGCCCCAACAGCAGCACCAGCAGCACCGAGGCAAGATGGCCCAGATTCTCAAGTGGAAGAAGGTGATGAGAAATCTGGCGTGGGCCGCCCTTCAGCCCACGCAGAAGCACACAACACTAGCACGCCCCCTAGGGGCTTTTAACAGCTCTCCACTTCCTCAAAGGACAGGAAGCTGACACTTATAGGTCTGCAGGATAAATCTGTCGGAATCACCTTTCATTCTAACATAGGGACCTTTAAGACAGAAGCGCTCATTCATAATCTAAAGCCTTCCCAGCTTTCTATAAATTAGTACATTTATTATATATTTATAATTTTGTAGGTTGTTCTTTAAGCATCCTTAAAATTACCCTTCTGCTTCCACAGCCACGCATATTTAACAAGGACGTCACTGACAATGACCTCAAAGTCATGGCCACCATCCTCTCCGCCGGCCTGGTGGATGTGGACCCCTCATCCGTGCAGCAACTCAAGGAGTTCCGCGACCTCCGGGGGGCTTCCACCTGAGCAGCTCACGGCCCTCTGACATCGGCAGCTGACTAGCGCGGAAGGGACGTGGAAGCTGGGTACTCAGCAACACCATCACCCCCATTAACTCCAGTGCCCACCAATGCTATCCGCCCATCCACCAGCTGCCACTGACTCTTTGGTCCCGGTGAGGGGTTTCCTGCATCAGGATGGACCGTCTGTCGAGACCAGTCTCCTCCCACTTTAAAGACAGGGCTGTTCTGCTTTTGGAAGACAGCAAAGCAGATTCAGAAGCGGGCCGGACTGCTACCACCGGGATGTCTTCCCACCTATTTTACGAACCTCACCACTCTGAATTCAGTGACTTACCACAACAGGGCAACCATTACACTCACAGACAACAAAGGAAAGAATGAATAAATGCATGAACGCATCAATGTAAATAAATGTATCAAAATTCCAAATGAATCGTGTTTAAAATAGTATTTAACAGTTTAAAGGTTTGGACTCCAATTTATTTACACTGGAAAATGCTTCATGTTGTTAATGTGATTGGCTACCTTCTCTGGAGAATGGGTGACATCTCGTTTGTTAACTCCACCTTAATTAACGTAATTCTTCCCACCCGAATCCTGAATCTGCTACAATGAGGCTTTCATTTGCTGTCTGCTTGGTTACTATTGTTGAGTTTCTTTTGTCTTGTAAAAACCTGCCTGCCTGTCTTGTTACTAAAAGGGTATTGAGCGCACATACACATGTCTATTATGCATCAGTGCATAAAGGTGACTGCAAATGGTCTATTAAAAACTAGATGCACTGGTCGGACTGGGTACATTCATGACCAGATCAGCTGATAGAAACAGCCTGACTTTTCACATTACAGTCAGAGTATATCTGTATATCTACACATACAGAGTATATCTAGTCAGAGTATATCTGTATATCTACACATACAGAGTATATCTAGTCAGAGTATATCTGTATATCTACACATACGTTTAACGACTAAAAGGAGGTTAAAGCATCTCAAAATATGAGTTTGTTTGCATAATTAATCTTCCTTGGGAGCCCACAATCTTCAGAATGACCTTTGGGGTGTTTTTATCATGTCATGTGTATCCCTTCATGCAACTGACCCAAGAACCAGAGTACGACAAGAGTTTTGAGGCAAATATATTTCAAAGTCAATAAAAAACTCACCACTATATCTTGCATAGTTATAATCTTATTACAAACTATTAGATTAACAATAACAACACTTTAACTCTGTTACATTGATGAGTTCCTGGCCACTATGTTGGTTTGCACAGTTTGCCTTCTGGTGAAATTTGACACTATTTGTCATATCTGCATAAATAGCCGGTAAATAGAATAAACAGTGATTTGAAACCAAATTAAGTGGTTATAGCTTTCAGGCAGTCTCTTGGATAGTACAGCATTTTCTTGTTTTTTAATGTCTCAGGAATAGGTGTCACCAAAAAAAATATATTTTGTTGAAAATGTCACATTTAAAAAATTAGAATCAATCATTTCCCTGGTGCATTAGTATGCTTACAATCTGGGAAAATATCACTCATCAAATCCAAATGAACTGATGTGAATCATCCAAAACAGACTCACTACTCACAACACTTCTTCATTTCCACAGCAGGTAAAGTCACAAAAATAACATTTTGTTTGTCAGACTTGTAAGCTAATGTTTCAAAAGTCCATGTTCCTCAAGTTTCCTGGATTTGAAAATGAGTTTCTGCAATCCATCTGTAATCCAATCATTGTGTAAGATGAGTCCATTTAAACTTTCATTTAAATTTTCAATTCTGACAAACACTATGTAACACAAATTTTGTTCTTGTATAGTGTATATGTATTTCTCAGCTGCTTATGTTGTAAAAGTCTAGAAAATAGCCATTATTCCCTTCAAACTTTGCTTTTGTGAACTGGGTAATAACATACAGAAAATAACCTATTTTCTATAAAAAAATACGGGCAAATTTGCGCATTCTAATAATTTACATAAAGTCTGAATCAAACAACATACGAATCAAGATTTACATGTATTTATGTGGTTATTAAAAAATGAACAAAAGTGCTTCGAGGTGAGTCTTTTTTTTTTTTTTTTTTTTGAGATTTGCGACTAACTGTAACCCTAAACCCAACCTTAACCCTAACCACAAAAGGGAAATGGTCAAAAAAAAAAAAACCTTTGACACTTTCCGGTGCTCACGCAACACTGTAAGGGATTTTTTTGTTTACTCATGTCCCTTTAGGGGCGCCGTAGCACGGAATCTGCCTGGAATGTTTTGAAAAATGGGTAAATTTGAGAATGTCACAAAAGCAAAGTTTGAAGAGAAAAATAGGTCTTTTCCATTTACATTTACGTAAGCAATTGGGGAAATAACACTTTCTGCCCTAAAACAAGAAAAAGTTAAAATGATGTTACATAGTGCTATTAGAGAAAGGTTGATTTAGGCTGGAGGCTAGCCTGCTGGAATGTTAGCACGCCCCCTGGTGACCATTGTCATGCATCACATTTATCATCAGGGAAATTTAGTTTCAGCAGGTAGGAACCTTTGAGTAAGTTCAAAATAAGACAGGATGGCCAGGGATTGGGACCTCACCTTAATAGGTTAATTTCTTGGTGGTGCCCTTTATGGTTATATCACAAGGCTGTGCTGCAGCATATGTGTGTGGTAGGCGACTGCTATTGTTCGTGGAGACAGCCACCTGCTATGCCTGTGTTTTCCTGAAAGTCCTTTGACAAAGACTGTAAGGCTTGGTTGATTAGATTAACAATAACGAGATCTTCAGTGTTCACTGGCCATGGATCGCCACAGGAATGTGAATCTTCCTGTAAAACCACCTGCATGCTTATATAAAATGTAGCCTAGATATTAATCTAGAAGACGATTCAAGCCCTTAAGACAGGAAGGCAGCACTGTTGCAGCTGCTGGAAGCCGAGGCTGGTTTGACACTCGACGATTTGTTTCTGTAAAAAAATACCCCTGGTGTGGATATCCTGGCATCTTTCAGAAGTCTGGTGAAGTACGCTTCAGCTCCCTCGGCACATCCTGTCTAAAGCAGGGACATTTTCGTAGTTGCTCTGGGAAAACTGCCACATGAATTGAGAACGCTGGACCAGAATGCCTTACTAACGCCTGTCAGTCCCGACTCCCAGTCCTCCGTGATGTAATAAACCAAGTAATGAACCAGCCAGTGAGGGCAGATATGGCTCATGGCTGGTGACTGAGGGGTTCTGGGGGAAGGGGCATCTCCTGGCATTGCCCAGGGGCACTAGTAGCCAGTCTTCCTGGGGGCCCAGCCTGCTGGCACAATGTGGGGGGGAGGGGGGCGTTCTGGATGCCATTTCTGGCTAAGGGTCCTTGTTATGGAGCCTGACAACCACATTTCCAGCTTTGGGGCATGCTTGCACCTTTGTCCTGTTATCCCGACTATCAGGGTGATGCAATCTGACAGACACGCCGTTCCTGGCACCTCGTTCCAATTAGTCTCCTGGAGTCACAAGCAGGGAAAAAACTGCTGAGCACGGCAGCCCTCCCCCCCGTCAGCCAGCTCTGCTGTGACATACGGCAGCAATGCCTTCCTTATCTCCCATCGTGCACGGCCTCCTGCATCGGCAGCGCGAGCCTTCACAATATCTCACAATTACTTTAAATTCCCCAAAGCACCCCGTGTACAGGTGCAGGGGTGACATTAATCTACATGGCTGTAGAACGCAGTCATCTTTTCTCCAGAATTCAATAGTGTCAAAATTGCTTTGTGTAGATGAATCACAATGAGTCCTTTGCAGTTATAGTACTAAACAATAATTAATTTAACATAACAAATAATAATTGACTAATGAGGGTTGCAGTGTTGTCACACTGAAATTGATTTTTGTATAATTGTAGTATCAGCAGAAGATTTATGGGTGATTGCAAATCTGTCAATTTTTTATGGTATTGGTAATAGCACCAATAATGATATCCATCCATCCATCCATCCATCCATCTACCCACCCATTCAAGAAGAAGAAGAACAATAATAACAAATAACAACAATATTATAATAATAACAACAACAATAATAACAAAAATAACAACAATAATAATTATTATTATAAATATCTTCATACTTTGCCACGAGTGCTACAGGGTTCTGTCCTGGGACCTCTGCTAATTCTGGCTTTACAGTAACACAGTGCTGAAGTCTCGCCGCAGTATGTGTACTTTCATGGCCAATAGCCTTCAGCTGGGATGGAGATGGTTTCCTGCAAATAGCCTGGGGACCTGCAAGAAACTTTTTATGGAAACCTTGGCAAATGGACTGCAGATGACTCAAGAAGTAAACACATGAATCTCCCACCCGAAAGCTCCCCTGGTTCTCTCTCCTCACTGCGGGGAAGGGGGGGGGGGGGTTACTGTCCTAGTTCTGAGTGAGTGATAGCCACAATTACTGTGAGAAGCAATTAAGCTGAGCAGCTCCTAGTGCAATGCTCAGTTCAGTGCTTCTGTTGCGAAGTTTCGGTTTATAGTTTAAGTTTGTGCTCTGATTAGGCTATCTGTCACCACATTATGGCACTTCTCAAGCAGGAAGAGGGCATTTTATTGACGATTTGGAAATTTTAAAACCTTCTGATTCAATAAAGGCCACACTGGCATCTTGCAAGAGACCATGAAGGAAACACAAGAGTTTTGGATGAGCGTCTTCCTCACTCTGTAACGCTACAACACACCGCACTGTAAAAGAAATGCTTCAAATGACTGAAAGGGAAGTGAACACACTTTTTTCCACTAGGGGGCGAGATTACACTTTATTGGAAAATATATTTATTGTCTGACGTCTATGTTTTTTTAATATTAATGTTTTCTTTTGCAGACTACAGTTCTCACATTCTTATTCATGGAACAGACAACATAACAGAAGGAACATAATAAAACAAGATAAAATGATATAGATACACAAAAATCATTTTGATTAGTAGTATTGATTCTGCTGGGGAATTAAGTAAATTCATAAAAAAATGTTTTGCAAACAGTGTTCAGCAGTAAGATTTTGAGATCAGTAGTTCAGTTTTAACTCTTACTGAAGGCCTCACACACAGCATAGCTGAACATTGTGTAGTCATGAGTGCGCTCCACTCCTCTCCAAACCACTGATACCACTCGACATTCTGTCATTCTAGTAGATACCATTATGGAACACCGGTTTCTAGGGATTTCCGCTCTAGAACATTCCTCAGGCTGATCGGTTGCCTAGGCACAGGAAGTGGCTTATACCTGGGCCCCCTAGATGGCCTGTATAGGGCATTTTCCGGCCAAATCTGGAGATGCCGTCACTGCCATTGGGGCAGCCGGGGTGAAATGCGAGGCTGGCATTTTCCTGAAGTATCAATTTGTTCAAGCAGCACCAGGCCTCCCTGCGCCCGGAGAGCTCTGTGAATAGCCGTCTCCAAATGAGTTTAACACCGCCTTTGTGTTTCCGGCATTCCTCTCCTACTCAGAAATCCATAAAGGTCAGGCTGCGGGGAACTCGCCAGAGCCTGGCGTGAGGGCTTCAGTAGGAGAGGCGGCCGTGGAGTTTGTAGGCTTTGTCCTCTCTCCGCCCCACGGCCCTGCTGGGCGGCTTCCAGCCAGCTTCACCCCGTGTTCCAAAAAAAGCCAGGCCCCCGCGCCGCTCCGGGATCGGTCGTCTATTGGTCATGCCTGGGCGTTCTGTCACCAAGGTGCGTAATTTGCAAGGCAGGGTCTCAGTGCCAGGCGTGGCACGTTCTATCGACCTGGCGGTGGCCGGTGATGAGATATACCGCTCTCCTGCGGATCTCCTCTCGGCCTGCGGCGTGAAAAATGAGCGCGCCGGCGGGGGCGTAAATTGGAGATGCGCTCAGCGGTGGTGGTGGTGGTGGGGGTGGTGTAGCAGTCAGCATAAGATGAGACCAAATTGGCAGATAATAAAGGGAGGGAAGGCAGAGAAACACCCCCCCCAACAAAAGCAACTTCTGCTAATCATAGGAATAAAGTGAGAAACTGGGAAAAAAAAAATCTGTGCAATTTAACACAGGCAGTGTTTTTTTCAAGTAAATTATGGCATAGATCTAGGGTGTTAATTTATGCGCAAATGAAATATCTTGTGTGTATTCATTAGAGAGCAGTGATACCGGGCAGTTAAAGTCCCACTGTGTGAAAATTAAATCACAGCAGAGGATGTGATGCTGACCATCCGAGCCTTGAGTTCTGAGGTCAGAAGATTCAGAAGTCTGGATAACGCAGCAGTAAACCTGAACACGTCACCAGTGACGTGCAGAAAAATACGTGTGGTGTTAATAAAAACTGGTCTGAGAAGTCAGGCTTGTAGAATGAAGAGACAGGCTTGGAGATATCTTAGAACTTTAATCAAGGTCAAAAGCAACAACAACTTGTTGTAAAAAAACTTAAATGAAGATCCAGTACATCTGTGATCATATATGCATACCTAGATATGCACGTTCATACAAATATTACATGTCATATTGTAAATTAGCCAGATGCAGCATAGAGAACAGAGGACCTATGTTTGCTCTGGTCCATTCTGCAGCTGGGAATGTAGCAGACTGCAAACTGAGGAGCATCGGCTTCAAGCTGTAGTGGGTCTCCTTATGCTGCTCCTCCTGCTGCCAGTTAAAGTCTTAGAACTGGATGTGCTGAGCAGCACCTCCTGCTGGTGGAAATCTGCCAAGACGAAAAAAACAAATACATTTTCAGTTGCTCATTTTTACAAATACATTTTGCAAATACTATTGTTATTTTCCCACATGACATACGAAAATAAATTGAGCTTAACACACTTTGATTTTCAACAGCTCATATGATGTTAGTGGTTCAAATATTGCCATCCTAAGGTCTGACGATTCAGGCGATAGTCCGTTTATTGTACAGTGTACAGGTTGTTCGATCCGTGAAATAATCCATCGATCATCTTTCTTTAATATCTCTGCTTTGGTATGAAGCTTCGGACCTGCCCTTCTGCTGAGGCACAAATGCCACTTGGAACTTGATGAAGGACAAAATGTTACACTGGAAACTGGGGGGGGAGAGAAAAATCAACCCCAGCGCACTTGCTGACATTTACCTGGCTTGATTTCAGAGTGTTGCGTAGGAGCGAGTTCACTAAGATCATGCTCATTTTGCAACTGAGGCAGAACAGACAGGCAAGCTTGCTGGTGTCAGAAGTCAGATTCAGCGGTCCGCGTTTTCACAAGGCGGCAGGAGAGCAACCCGCATCGCACGCAACCGCGGCCGGCCTCCTCGGCCATTCATCACAAGCGGCAGACTGCAATGGAAGGACACTTTGAGAGAAAACAAATAAGCTAATTAGTTCTCTATGCAGCTGGTGGTGCATTCATACAGAGAGCATCCCAATTAATCTTTGGTACGAAGCCTCTCTGCAAGGCATCCATGTTGGCTGGGCACAAAACCCTGCACTTTACAACAATGCCTGTCAATTAGCCTCGCTGGGCCCTGGCGGGTTCGTTTTGACTGGGGTATTTTTAACCTTAGCGCACACCCTGCTTTAGAACAATAGTGACAAAAAGGAAACGGCTCCTGAACAATGGGCATGATTTATCGTCCAATTATAGTCGGCGTGTTTTGTGCCCGGATGAGATCCGGCAGAGCCCCGAACGCACGGACAAGAATGGGACGGCCAGGCCGCTCCTTACGCCTTGCGCCACTCCGAGCGGAAGAAAGTGACACTGTTATCCAATCTTCAAGTCCAGAACGTTACCCGTTTCTGATCTGAAATATTGCGGAGTTAATGAGTGCAGGCAAAAGATTTACATAAAAAGTATGCGTGTGCTTTATGTGCCCTGCGATGGACTGCTAACTGGTCCAGGGTACACCCCTGTCTTGATTCGTGCGCTGCCTGGGATAGGCTCCAAGTCCCCCAGGACAGTGTCCAGGATTAGTGACAGGAAGATGGATGGACAGATTTGCATAAAATGTAATCCTGGGTTAAAGAAAGGCAATCGCTTCGCCTTGGGCAATTGTACATTTGGGAAATGAGCTGGAAAGAATGTAATAAGAAGTACAATAAACCATTATTATCAGCATACAATAGCACAGGATGACTTGTAAACCTCCCACACATAAAAGCATATTCACTTCCCCCAGTAGTTGGATTTCAGAGAACTGCACCGTCCTTATGGTGATGCGCTCTTCCCTGCGTGTTTTCCGAACAGCGCTTAGGTAAAGGTGCATTTTCACCAGCGAGGAGAAGTCATTTCGGGAACCACAGCCGAGGCAACTGGACAGGGGCACCCCCCAAAACAGTCCTTGCCTTGGGGAAACATGCTCGCCTGGAGAAAGGGGCCCAATCTGTGAGTCAGTGGACATCGTGCCTCCCCCAGTTAAATATACTGTCCCTTTCTCCCGAGTAGACTGCATTCAGTTACCCAGAGAAATTTAAAGTTAGGTAGGCATGTTGCTGATGTAATTCAGGTTAAGGCTGATAACTGCCTTCGTTAAAACAAGAAAGAGCCACACTCAAATAGCATTACTGGTCAGAAAGCAGTGACCCCACAGCAAAGGTGTAAACCCCGTCTGGGACAGCACTGGTAACTCTCACATAACCAGATTAAGGGGGATTTATTGTGTTACGGAACACAGCTAGTCATTTTGTTATTGCACCGTCTCTAAGGGCTGTTTCCATGACAATGAGCAAAAGGCAGAAAGGAACTGCCCTTGATACACACCGTGCTGAGTAAAGGAGGCATGCATGAAAGCGACCGTGCAGGAATGAGCCACGGTAATACATCATTAATATGAATTATCAACGTTATTCATTAACAGCATTATCATGGGACATACGGGTTCCATGCAAAAACAACTAATAAAAGTAACTATAAGTTGTAATGTTCCAGTTGAGCACCTTCTGGCTCATGTGCAAACAGAGCCTGACCGTTTTTACCGCGCTCAAACCGCATGTTTTCCGCCAGTGGATGCAGGCGGCAGACAGGAGCGCGGCGGCTGCCGCGGCGTCCTGCAGACGCATCTGGCTCGCATTGCTGTCCCGTAATGAGCCTGGGGAAGCTCTAGCCTGATTCTTTCACATTCTGGCACCTTCAGCAATACCGGGGAGACTGGATAAGGCACAACGGCGTCAGAGCATTCTCTCGCAGCGTCCCAAATACGCCAGCGAAGAGCAGGTGCAGCCTGGGCCACGCATCTGCTGGGTACTATCCTGCACCTGCTGGAAGGACTCACTGAAACCAACCTGTCCACCAGGGTGAACCCCAGGGTGAGACCGTCCAATCAGATTCAAGAAACGTATAACTGGGGGGGGGTGGCTGCCCAGTGATTACGATTTTCTCAAATTATAAAAATTACATAATAAGCATGATGCAAAACTAAAATGATGTGGAATAGCCAAGCAATGATGCTTCTCTTTTTAAGAAAATTATTGTATAAAATTATGCATAACAGACTCATGTAATACATGCTTCTAAAAGCAGTCTTCAAGGATCCCCATTAAAACAGTACCTTTTTTTTTTTCCTGAAAGCCAACAAGAACAAAGCTTGTAATTTGTGCCCCAGAGGGTGACGGTGTGTCTCGCATTCGAAGGCTCACATCAGCTTGGCGCCATGTAATAAGAGCGCTAACAATCAGCGCTAACAATCAGCGCTAACGCGCGTCTCATTTGCTAGCCAATGAGGCGTCTCGCTCTGGCCACCGAGACCTTCCCCCGCCGCTTCTCCCGCCGCTGTAACCGGAACGCGTTTCATTCTCGCCAAGCGGCAGGAGGCCGCGGCGGAACGGGCCTAATAGGCGGGAGGTGAGAAAGTGCGGCAGGCGCCGCCCACCGTCTCGCCGAGGCTTACCGGCGGATCTCATTCACAGAACCCGCCGGGAATCGGGGCCATTACTCACTGCCCGTGTCTGGTCCATGTTTTAGGGGAACGCTGAGCGTAATGGCTCTTATTATAGCGATCAAAAAGTCTGCAAGCAGATAACATAAACCAGAAAACTGAGGTGCAGCTTCTAGCTAGCTAATCCTGGTTGTTCCAGAAAGGAGTACTGAGATTTAGCTGCGGCACAGGCATGGCCTAAAAACAAACCAGTTAGGGCGAGCTGAGCATCACTTACACGGCCCAGGACCATTAGGCTAACGGATGCGGGAAGGAGGGGGTGGGAAACTTACTGGTAAGACCCTACAGAGAGACACCGGACAGGCTACGTCAACATACGAGTCATAGATAGAAATAAATTAGAATATTACAACAGCCAAAAAAGAAAGAAGCCCTATAATGTGTATAATGTATAATGTGTATATTGTGATCCACGCAAGTTCTCGAACTGTTGGGACAAATCGGTGAGGCCCTAAAAACGGCCGCCTTTATGTGAAGGCAGTGCGCGCGGTGGGGCCTGGCGGCCATGACAGCATGCAGAGAAACCCTTTTCTGCCCTGATAGATTGATTATGTGCTGTCTGCGTCTCCTCAAAGGCTTAATCGTCTGAAATAAGCCGTCTACGTCCAGCCTCCCCGGCACGCAAAGAGAAGGCGAGCTGTCACTCCGCCGCGCTAACCACCATCTCGCCGGCACCCGAGCGGATGACGGTAATCGCTTCCCGTTCTTTTGTCTTAAGCTCACGTAATAACCGCTTTCGATCAGGGGCCACTGCTGCGAGAAAGGCCTCGCCGGACGTCTGACTTCCCGGGAGCACGGCACTCCCCCGGGATTTATATTACACTTAATGCTAAAAGGTCATAATACCAGCAGTATATTCTGTCGAATTGTTTCAAATGTGGAAAAAAGGTCTGGATGAACAGCGGTATGTTGATTTCTGTTTGTGCATTTTAGTCACGTGTCAGAAGGGAACAGAAGGGAATCTTAACAGTCACTGTCCTGCAAGAAACAAATGCAAGTCTGATTTCACACTGCCTTCCAGACTTACCTGGCAGAGCTTTACATTAAAGTCAGAGGATAGCTAACAATTCCAACATGTCCTAGTTCTGACAAGGCCCGGCTCCAGTTCTTGGTAACAGGGTGGGCCAGGAAGGTTTTTTGGGGGGGGCAATTACATATAATTACATATAATCACAAGGCCAGGCCCACCCTGTCCCCCCCTCCCCCCTATGAAGCCGGGCCCAGTCCTGACCGTGGACTGCAAACCACGGTGCCCAAGTCCTACTAACTAATGTCTAACTCAATGCCCAAATACATTTGATCAGGACTGATTAATGTTAACCTCGATGACCAAATCCTATTGGTCACGAAGGAATTATGTCACACTCAGTACTTGAAATGCTATTGGTCTGACCTGATTCATGCTGAACCTTTGTACGTGACAACAAAGCACCAAATGCCAATAGAACTCCCTCCTTCATGTCTGGCCCCAATTGGCCCTGTACCTTTGTTTGGGGTTGGTGACTGGCTTCAGTGGCTGCCAACATTGCTGACCATGTTTTAAGACAAACAGTGGGCCGGCATCCAGACACCTTAGTCACAGGGGTGAGGGTCTGGATTTACTGTGGCAATCCCAGCATGCTCGGACACCATTGCCCCTGTTGGCTCGCTGGCTGCTGTGATATACTGCAGGATTATGGGACAGCAGGCGTAGGGGGAGTATTTGAGGCAGAGGTGATGGTACTGCATTATAATTACATACGCGCAGACATAGACACTGACGTGCCACCTCCCATTACTAAAAATCTGCACGTGCGCATTCTCGCTGACATAAAGGGGTTGTAATAGCCACTCGGAGGTGGAACAGCCCCGCTGATAACTGGATGATCTTTTTAGGATAGATGGCCACAGGCAGAATCTGAATTTTCCAGGATCGATACGGAGCAAACAGCAATTACTCAGCGTGTTGACTGGGCCTGACCGCTGTTTGTCTAACAGCAGCGCGTGCTTAGCCCTGCTCGCCCCTCAGCACTGACCTGGCTGCCTCTTCCAGCTGAAGCAATGTGCGGCTGACAGGAACAGGGAGGGTAATCGCTCCAAGTCCCGTCAGCCGACGTGATCGCACAGAGGCGATTGTTATAGAAAGATAACGGGATTAGACCAAAGAAATCGCACCGGAGCAACCCACCAGGAGACAGCAGGAGAGGAAAGCATTTGTTACAGAAACCCTCATTGGGTGTCAGGATCAGGTGAAACCAATAATGACAGAGAGCGCCATCAGGTGACAGAGTCAGGCCAAAGCAGCTGCATCAGGAGCCTTATTAAACAGTGCTCCGGCAAGACTGACATCATGAAGGCTCCAGCCACTCAAGTGGCACCGCGACTCATGTAACCAAATCACGTTGCCAAATAAGGACATAACTGCCAAACCTTTTACTTCCCGATCTCTTGTCTGATCATTAGATCAGCGTACATAGGTAGAGCAGGGGAAAAAAAGCATTTTTTAAAACAAATCTAACAGGTTGAGAAGCTATTACTTACACAGATAATGATAACAGACAGACAGACCGACAGATTGACGGATCATTCAAACTCCCCCTCCCTCCTTAGGGTGCCCCTGCCCACAGCGAAACTCATATTTGCATTATATTTTAAATTATGACCTGAAACCTAGTGGCTCTATCTTCTTCATTAACATGTACCGCTACCTTGGGTGTTGAAGCGGATCAGCGCCAAGCAGTCATGTGATTCATATATTACGATTTTTCTTTGAGCGAACAGGGTAGGTGTTTCAGACGGGCTGCCAGCCTGCCGACTGGCCGGGAGACGTGCCAGCCCTGTGCGTCCATCTGTCTGGCCGGAGAGCTGCAGATCCCTAGTTTTCTCAGGCACCATGATTAAGACATAAATCACAAAATCGTCATATGTGGGTACATACTGTAGATGTAGGACTTTTTATGCACGCACCTGAGAAACTGGTCTCCATTAGTATTCATGTGGAAAAGAGAAGATATTTTATAACTACGGTGCCAATTATTAGAAAATTCAAACAACAAAACAATTTCTCCTTCTAATTATCCAAATAACAAATATTCATTTCAAAACGATCTAACGTTTACCCTTAAATCATCTAAAATTGAAGGACGACATCCAGGAATTTCATTCGGCGGCTAATTACATAAAAGGCTAATGAGATAAGACTGATACAGATGAGATGAACTGCACACTAATTATGTTGCTGGATCCTCGATACCTGCTGTTCAATATGGACCTATTTGCAAATTCCAAAGACATCGACCTACTTTAATACCAGGCAGTCGGTGGATATCTGCAGGCTTTTACTTAATAACTTAATAATGAGAGCCATTTTAAAGCCTTCCATGTTGGCAGCAAATGTATTACGATTCAGGGAAATTACTCAGGGGGGCTGGCTTTGGAAAGACCCCCTTTCTGGTGATCTGTTATCTTAGCTGGGTCTTTATCTAATTTCCTCAAAGATCGTCTTTACCATCCCCGGCACTAAGCTCCAGGACGAGACTTCTCCTCCTCCTGTGTGCAGCTCTCCTCCACTCAGCCTCTCCAAGACCTTGTCTACAGAGTCTGTCATCAGGCAGGCCCTGACGGACTCGCCCTCTGACCTTCTCCCATGGCGATAAAGGCTGGGATTGCAACCTCAAGCTTTTGACGTGTTGCTGCTAGCCCGAGCCCAGTGCCCACAGATTTCCTGTAGGGACAGTGCTTAGAACTGAGCACCTGCCCAGAACTTAACACTGGTGACCACAAATATTACTCAAGGGATAGTACATAGACTCTGATGCTGATGAATAAAATCTTTGCTGGGGAAAACTGTGAAAGGTTAAAAAATAAAAAAAAAGAAAAATCAACCAATGGGGTCTAAGTTGCCCTAAGGTAGTTAAAATGATGACTAAAAACTACCCTGACTATCTGTGGTCTGTAAGCACCATTGTCTAGCAGTTCGGACACAAAGTCCCGCATACATATAGGACATGTGAAGGTCCATTTTTCTTGGAAATATGACCACAGCCTAATGACAATGGAATCCACTGGAATGCACCAGTCCCCAGGAGACGCGGGTAACCTACAAAAAAATCTGTGGAACTCTCATACCCTTTGGAACATCACTTTATATCCCATCATGCAGCAGCACAGGCATATAAGAATAATCCCAGGAGTACTGCTGGTTGACTAGGAGATTTTAATGAGCACTAACCCTGTGGCTGTTGGTTCCACTCTACAGAGCAGTAGCAGACACCTTAAAATCGATATCATCTTGGGTTCTGCTACTGTAAAAAGGTGATACACCCAACAGCTGACGTGCAGTCATGCAGTCAAAAACTCCAAATAAAATAATATGCAATTTAGAAAAGGTCTTAATATGTAACTGGAATTCAGTTTTGAAATGTAGCAGTTGCTGAAACCAGCTGGGACTCTCCTCATTGACACCTCTTGGCCTGCAGGGTGTATAGCAAGCGACTGGTTCGCCAGAGAGGCCAAGTGTGACTGAAGATTCAGAGAATCCGGCGTGACCGTGCAATGCAGAGTCTGTCTCGATTGAAGCACAAAAGTTTGCACTGCAGACGCATCTCAGCAGCTGATCCCCGATGCGTTTGATCATCCCACTTTGAACAGCTAACGGGACGTGTGTGGGGGGGGGGGGGGGGGGGGGGGGGGGTTTAGCCACCATCGCCCCCCGGCCCTTGGGGGTTGCTTCGTCTCCAGGGGGGGGGGCGCCCACACTT
>JAODKM010000126.1:9153690-9167116 GCA_026780845.1 Petrocephalus sullivani | reverse complement strand
TCTGTTCCTGACACTGTCTGTTGCTTTCACTATCGCCGTCTGTTCCTGACACTATCTGTTGCTTTCACTATCGTCGTCTGTTCCTGACACCGTGTGTTGCTTTCACTATCGCCGTCTGTTCCTAACACTGACACTGTCAGTTCCTTTCACTATCGTCGTCTGTTCCTGACACTGTCTGTTGCTTTCACTATCGCCGTCTGTTCCTGACACTGTCTGTTGCTTTCACTATCGCCGTCTGTTCCTGACACCGTGTGTTGCTTTCACTATCGCCGTCTGTTCCTGACACCGTGTGTTGCTTTCACTATCGCCGTCTGTTCCTGACACTCTCTGTTGCTTTCACTATCACTGTCTGTTCCTAACACTGATTGTTGCTTTTATTATCGCCGTCTGTTCCTGACACTGGCAGTTGCTTTCACTATCGCCGTCTGTTCCTGACACTGTCTGTTGCTTTCACTATCGCTGTCTGTCCTTAATGCTGACTTTGTCCGTTGCTTTCACTATAGATGTCTGCTCCTAACACTGTCTGCTGCTTTCACTATCACCGTCTGTCCCTAACGCTGACACTGTGTGTAGCTGTCTGTTCCTAACACTGTCCATTGCTTTCACCATAGCTGGCTGTTCCTAATACTGATACTGTCGCTCCTGCTGTTGGTGCTTGTTATTACTAACAGTATATGCTTTTATTCTTACTACTTACTGTTGTTCAGGCCATGTCTGCTCCCATTTGTCGCACCCCAAATCATGGACACCGTCTTTGCAGGAATGTGTGTTTAAGAAAGCCAGAGATCAGTGAAGTGTGATGAATAAATAGGAGCAACTTCCTCCTTCATTCCTGTGCTAATTGCAGAGCACCACAGAATCGGGGACGCCGTCCTTGCATCTCTGCGGCGTGAGATCCTAACAATCATGAGCGTGGGTGGGGCCCCAGCTCTTAGCAATAGGAACGTTCGGCACGGCACCATTTCTGCGGTGTCTTGGAATCAGCATGTTCTCACACCTCAGCCGGTGATTCTCATGGTGGAAAGGAAGCTAGATCACCTTGGGGTCCAGCTGCCACGTGCACTAAAAGCTTAAATGGAGCAAGCTGTGTTTGACGTCAGGTGTAATTGCCAGGAACAAGCAATTAAGGGCTACAGTTGAGTCTTTCTGCTCTCATTTAGAGGCTGTGACGCAGCCTGCCTCTCTCTTACTGGGACCCATGATCCACCCCAAGTACCTAGAGGTGGAATCCATGTGTTTGAGCTGTATGGCTTTTTCAGAGTCAGTTGCTCAAATGGTACCACCTATCAATATGACTGTGTTCATAGAAGAGCAGAATCTTCCAGGGTGTGACCCCACAACCTTCCCGATTGTGAGCCGGGTCCCTTGGCCGCAACATTACTCGAGTTTGAGGAGTGATGAAGTTTAAAGCACCCTCCTCACGTTTGCCTCAGCCCCCGAACCGCTGCGCCCCCTACTGGCATCCGTGGAAGGTGCCAACGCAGGCTGTGGAGCCATTGCAGCAGGGGGGATGGGACAGTGCCGTTAGCTGGGTGTGTCTGCAGCACAGGGCGGAAGGAGGAATGGGATCAGTTTGAGGCTTGGGGTGAAAAATTGTGCTTAATAATGAGAATTTTGGGGGCTTTAACAATATAGCTTTTTTTAAGTCTTAAACAATTCTAGTTCATGAAAAACACACATATTATTTTTTGACCTGTGTGGACCAGCATGAGGGGAATGACAGATGCATCGCTCTCCGTACCCCTCAAAGCCCCCTGGGGAACACGCCTTCCTTCGATGTCCTGTACTGGGAGCACTGAACACGGAGACCGAGTCTGCCGTCCATGGGCCAGTGTCTACACGTCCATTTCACGACAATCTCAATTCTAGGTTTTCTTTTCCCAGGGTGTGGCTCAGCCTGGACCCACACTCACAATGCAGTCTCTCGCCGTTTATCCCGATCTGCACAGGAGACGATCGGCTTCGATCCGGCTGTCTCTCAAACGTGCGACAACCGTGCCCCTCCTGGGACTTTTACACATAACCATATGGCCCCATATGGCCCCAAATCTTTTTAATAAGAGCTCTTATTCAGTGAATCCTTGCTTTTCCAAATTATGTCTTTTTATTAAATTACCAGGCATTTTGCAGTTATATATATTATATGCAATCTTATACAACAATGTAAAAAAAGGTCCCTAACCCTAATCTTGAATATATACACATGTCGGCATTGCTGTGATTTTCTGACGTTTGTTCTTGTCATTTAAGTGTGCCGTTTCATATTAAACGGCGTGTAGCGGTGTAGACGTCGTGAAATAGCGTTCTGTTAAAAGACTGTAACGGCGCCTGGTTTGTAATTTAGGGGAGCATAGCTAAGGCAGATGTCCAGCGGCACGGAGGCTATGATTCGCGGCTGAAAAAGACTTGGGAGATGAAAGACAGTAAGCGGGACACACGGCTTTGGGCTGCACCATGAATTATATCACCATCTGCTCTATCCTCTCCTCGATGCCACATAAAACACGGAGGAAAGAACCGAGTTCCGGCTGATTTGTAATCATCTGTTCTTTTACTATCTTTATATTCCCAGGAAACACCATGTTTAATATTTTATTATTTTTGTCAGTGTCGCTTAATGTTTAAGAACTTTCGGCCAAACTTATAATGTATTCAAATAAATATTTCAAGCTTAAGTACGACACATAACAATACTTTATAGCATTGACCCATAAATACCGCTGCATGCGCCCTCCCCTATTTGCAGAAAACCGATTGCTTAATACACAGAACTATAAACTATCTGAATGCAACACAAAGGGTAATAACAATATATTAGGATTACTCGTAACGGTAACAGTTGCATAATCAGTGTATTTGCATTACGGCCATCATAAATGTCAGATATATCAAGTGTAATTTTAAGCTAGGACGCTGACAACATAAAATGACAGATGCCGCGGGCGACAGACAGGGCACACAAACACCAAGAACAACCACCGGCATCCCCAAAACCACCGACACCCGCGATTACCGCCCCTTTTCGAAAAAGATAAATACATCACGGCACCAATGCGACAGTATATAATTTACCCGTTTCGAGCTCCAATACCAGGAATGGGCAACGTGAAATACCCGTCTACAAGGTCAGAGTATTGGCAAAAAAAATAAATCATTTATCACAGTCAAGAGTCCAGCACAAAACTAAGTTTAAGGAAAGTCTCCCGTATTGGAATCGCTGATTGTGGACAATGCCTTCCAGGGCACCCAGCAGATCCGTGACCAGGCTGTGCGCGCAAACGCTGCGTTAAGGCTGCGGAGGTGCCTTATTACTCACACCAGTGCCCATGCCCTGGCCATGATCGCCGCACTGCCGTACAGATCTGTCCCCCATTCCGTCCCCATCTAACGGCCCTCGGCCGCTCCGTGCCGCCGCTAAAGACGCCCCCATCCCCGGGTCATCTCCGCCACGCCGCCCTCCCCTACACCAGTTTTAGCACCCATTAACCGGAGCCGAAACAGGTGAATCATCAATATATTCCCACCCCGTTAAAAAGGTGAATTACTGGTTTAATGTTTTTTTATTATTTGTAATGATTTTGCAGGCGTAGTTAAAATCCTTAACTAAACTGGTAACTTCGGAGTGCAGTTCTTTCATCCCGTTGATATCCACTTAACATTTCAGTATCTAGATAAGACATCCAACCTACACTTTTATTTTTATTTTCTAGACCATAATCACCCCTGACACAAGAAAATAAAGCCAAATACAAGTACGACTGTTGTGGAGGTATAGCTAATTCCTGTATTAAATTATTTTCTTTATTTAAGTATATTTACAATTTATCGGGGTTAAGTCGAATTGTCAGTCTCGTTACTAACAGAAAGATTTCGGAAGAAAGCGCCGGTTTAATCGCCGCACGCACACAGGACGGTAACAGAGAACAGAACAAGTGGCTCGGATCCGCATGATGTTTCTGCACATCCGACGAAAATGCACTATACATTTATAAAACGACACATAAAACTATCAACGCAGTTTAGAAATTAATTTCCCCCACAAACTGTATAATTGCAACACTGTTTCAAGGATGCTCGTTCAAAATAGTGGAGAAGCACAAACAGAAGGACAGATATGACAGGACGTTAGACGGATCCCTAAGAATAAGCTCCGGCTCGGCACCGGCCGGCACCGGCCAAGCGCAAACTCGATCCGTTTACCTGGGGCGAGCGCGTCCTCCGCCGCGGATGAGGGCTGTGTGGCTGCGCCGCGTTTGCAGTCCGCTCGCCCGCCTCGGCGCTCCCCGCCCCGCCGCGGACGGAGAAGAGTGGCCGGGCGCAGCCTCTCTCTCACACGCAAGCTGTCCCGCAAGCCCTCGGACACATGCGGGCGGGCGGGGTGGGGAAGGGGGGCGGAGGCGCTGTGGAGGAGCGCAAAGCCGCATCGCTCCAACCAGATCATGACAACAAAGCCGTAGTAGAATGTAGAAATGTTCCGGAGCCAGATGCGTACGGATTCAATTACCTGCTGGGGGGAGAGGAGGGGGGAAAGGAGGGGGGCTGTGTAATTAATCTGGATGCTGTCGATTCCCGAAGTGTTTTCTAATGCCCGTGGTCAAATAACGATCGAAAGGCGCAGGATTTAACAGGTGCCGTCCAGGCAGCGCGCCTACAATGACCCGAAAATCTCCCGTTGATTTGAAGAGTTAAAAACAAACTAATGCTACTTTAAACACTAAAAAAACACACACGCACACACAAACTGAAAGTGTTTAGACACAATCGGCAAACCACAAACACCGACGTTTAAAAATCACTATTGAAAATAACCACACTTTTAAAAGCAGTATAAAACGATAGCGGAAATATGCAAATGTGGGAATAAAAAGGGATAGTTGACCGCAATACGAGGCTACATGTGTCTAATATGCAGGAATATAAGCATATATTCCATATATATTGTATACCTACGCCGACAACCTTGGGTTTCGCGAAAAATAAGGTTTTAAGTGAAAAGCGGCTGCCAATCTCCCTCATTCGGAGGGTGTAAGGTTAATATTTTGTATAACGGAGTCTGGGGAAAGACAGTTCTGCTTGCGTGCTTGTAGGTGTGTAAGAACAATTCAAAATGGTCAGTGGGTCCGAGGACAGAAGCTCCCGAACGCGGCGATTTCACGCTCTGTGGCGGCGCTTCGCTTTCTGATCAGCAGAGGGCGTCTCTCAATTACTGACTCAGTACCGATGGTGCGCATTCATTAAAAAAATATTTTATCATTCTGCAATTTTGATTGATTTTCAGACAAAATGCAGTTGTTAGATGTTGATATATATACACGTAAGTATTCCCTGTGTATACTTGATTTGGTAAACTGTGGGTGATTTAAATACTCCCGCAGAAATCGGCGGTGATATTTTGCAATGATTTTTGCAAACAGATCGGTGCTCGTTATTCTTCTTTAAAAATTATTATTGCCGAAGTTTAAGGTCGACGACAATTCTGCGGGAGTGATTTAATAGGTTTAGGTGATGCTTCGTTTAATAGTAATTCACATTTTATATATGTTTACTCCCAGATATTTCACCCGAGAGAAAGGGCAGCGTTGGAAATTAGGGGGGAAATAGTGCAGACGACAGCGGGAGCTTTTAAAATAATACACATCAAATTTGCGGCGTTGTGTCACATATATGCGAGATCTCCTTATAATATGAACACTACCTTGTATTTCATTCAGACCAGTTTTTGCTGCTTTTTAGCAGTGTATCGTTTCACCGTTCACCTGCTCTGCCCTTTATAGAAAAGGTGCATCTAGATGGAATGTCTGCATAAGTGTCTCTTTGAAAAACTCAGCAGTATTGCCTTTCCTTTAAGTTGCCCCCCCCCCGAATGCTCACAGATTGTCGCTGATCTCTGTGATCATTGAGCTGTTCCATGCTCCATCTAGTCAATAACACGTTTCCACGTGCCAGTATTGGGGGGGGGGGGATTTTGTCAACAAACAGGCAGCTATGATTTAGAGAAATCGGCTTATAATAATTCCTTAAAATTTACTGATTGCTTTTCTTCCACTGAACACGAAAACATGTTTAGATTCCAAGCAGAAGATATATGGAATCACAAGATTCACATGCATCCGTTTTCCAGGGCTGCATATCCCGTATGGGAGAGGATCCGTGGAGGAATACACTACATCCGCACGCACACACAAAGCAGAAGACAGACCTACATGGCGTGAGCCTATTTTTATGAGTCGTTTAGGCGTATTTGGCTTTTTAGCCCTTAGGCTATGTGTCCCTCCATCCATTGCTCCATTTCCCAGCCTCGTAGACACCGAAGGGCCTGACCATCACCATCACCAGTATAATCACTTGCTATGGTCAGTTCCAGAGATGCCAGTTCGTCCGACTGCATGTCTTTGGACAGGAGAGAGTCCAGTGGAATCTAGCACACACTGGATTGAAATCAGAAACAGAGCGACCTACTGAGCGACTCCCATAAATCTGTTTGTGTTCTTTTAAATCAAAACTGTTGTATTTATTGCAACATGCTAGAAACATTAAAAACAAATGCTTGGAGCAAAGGATAAAATTTCAATGCTCCAATGCTTTAGAAAACGGAGCTGATTCAAAACTCAATCAGGGCTTCAGTGTCGAACAGCAAAACCTTAAACATGGTCTTTATGAAGTACACGGACATGAAAAATCAATGAATTGCCTACATTATTTTTTTTTTAAGTATTGGAAAAAAATGTACATAAATAAGCACATTAAATATGGGGAAATAGGAACTGAAAGAACAGGTCAAAGTTTTAACTTATCTTTCAGCAAAGAAAGCCGAGCTTAATTCAGCACAGACAGCCCCAGAATGGCTGCTTCACACATGCAGGCTTCTGCCGTTCGCCTTTAATTGTGTGGCCACAGCCTTTCAGGAGCGCTGGCTCTGTTTCTGAGCATTGCCTGGATGCATTTCTAAAAGGCTTCACTTTTTGAAGGCTTGCTCTGTTCTGCATACGCGTTACCTAGACACGCGCGGGCCCACAAATCTCCTGAGCAGACTAATTAATCAACTAAACAATAACCCAGGCCCCGGCTCCCTGCCCCAGGCCTTCCCCGGGCTGATAATCCCAGCATCCTGCTTTATTGGAGGCTAATTGAAAACCCTTCCTGCTTTCTAATGTCTGACTCGGCCTGAAAAGGGAGGCCATTCTCTTAGTGTTCTACTCTATAAACCTGCAGGCGTAAGTGCTGATAATGTCTAGGAGACCAGGAAGTGCTTAGGTCTCAAACTGGGGTTTGCCGCATGTTGTCTGTTACCCAGAAATCCCCACTACTACCTAAAAAGGGGGGACAGGTGTTGTGAACGCAAGATAGCGAGTTGGAAGGGGGGGGGGGGGGTCTGGCTGCTTTAGTGGTGTATCCAGCCGCATGAAATGGGGAGAAGGAGGCCTTTGGCTAAAAGGGGGGTGCGGTGCTGGCTGGAGGTGTCGCCCCTAAAGGCAGCCCTGTACCCTGAGCTCCCCCCTCCACCTTCTGGGGGTGGGCAGTCACAGCTGCTTCTGCAGGACAAACCAAGACAGATTGAAACCCAACTGCAAATCTGTGCATTACAAACCAGGGAAAGGAAAAGAAATGGAGGAATAATACAGATTTCAGGCTACTTTTCTCCACACTGCTACCCTGCCGGCTCTGTTCCTTTATATTGGGGTATTTCCTACCAACCTTAAACGCGGTCTAACCTGCATGTTATCGTTCAGGCCAGTCAGACCAGAAGAGCCTCTTAGTTATTGTAATGCCCACCTAACAGTGAGATGGCAGGGGACATGTGACCACTGACATGTGACCTTATGTCACAGTCGTGCATGTAACCTGTCTGGGTGCTATTTTAGTGCTGTCTCAGAATGGATGTCATTCGCGTTGTAAATGCAGTTATTATTTGCCTTGTAGTTGAATTATTGTGTAGCTATTTCAGTCTCAACAAATATATGTTTGTAGCCTTTTGAAGTTTCTGTCTAGATTTCTCGCTGGATTCCGTGATGGAGGACTGACTCTACCCTGATTGGCTGATGGATTCCTCATAGGAAAAAATTGCTTGAGAATGCTGGAGAAATTACTGGATTACCTCCCAAATCGGTCATCACATCACTCACCTCCCTGTGCTTCCGAAAACACTACCCCGAAACACTACCCTAATTCCCTGTGTTATTTGGGTGCCTGAATCACCCAGTCTTTCCCACAAAACTGCACCACACAAGGGATGTTTTATTCTGATTTGTGACATCCATTGATATTTTATTTACTTCCCAAGGTGAGAGCCACTCAATTCAATACCATATGGTGACTCTGAATAAGTCTTTTGTGACACATTCTACAATTATTTTTCACCCTGTACTAAACCTGTTCTGTAACATCAAATCAAAGGTGAGTAAAAAAATTTAGTAATGAATGAGCACATTGCCTTCCAAATGAAAAATGTAATCATGGAACGATGTTTGTGAATAAAAATATGAAAGCCTCTTATATTTAAGGTCATTTTTACTGGTGATGTGAATTTGCTTTGTGGGTAAACAGGTCTGTAAGATCAGCCCCGATTCCTCCGTGATGGTGATGAGATCCAGGGAGCATTGGTGTTTGAGGACGGAATGGCTTTATTGCCCCCCTCGGGACATAAATGGTAGGCGAACCAAGCAACATAAGAAAATTACTGTTTTGTGCTCTGACCAAAAATGAGCAAGAATGGGATCCCTGGAGAGCAGGACCATTGTCTGTTTCCCACACCCGTGGAGCAACCCTCCTTCATACAATTACTAATTGATTACTGGTATTTGGAGGGGTCTGAAAAGTCCATTCCCCTACCCAGCTGTGGAGTGTAGCAATGAGCCCTGCAGGTCACGGCTTTTGACGGAGCATTTACAATGTGCCATGACCATCGCAAGTCGGTGCTCAGCACGGAGCGGGTTGCCAGTCTGCGCTGTGTCAAGAGGGTCCGCAGCCGGCACTCTGAACTGGGTTGCCAGTTGTGGCTCAGCATCGAGCAGGTCGCCAGATGGCACTTGGCACTGAGCAGGTCCCCAGTCCGTACTCGGCATTGAGCAGGTCGGCAGTCGGTACTTGGCATCAAGCTGGTCACCAATTGGAGCTCAGCACTCAGTGGTTCTCCAGTCAGTGCTCAGTGTTGAACTGGTTGCCAGTCAGAGCATAGCATCAAGAGGGTGACCAGTCAGAGCTTGGCACTTAGTCGGTCACCAGTCAGTTCTCAGTGTTGAGCAGGTTGCCGGTTGGAGTTCGGCATCAGGATCGGCAGTCGGAACTCGGTGTTGAGAGGGTCGGCGCTCTGCGTTGAGAGAGTCACCAGAAGGCACTTGGAGTCGTCCGAGTTTTCAGTCGGCGCTTGGTGTTGAGCAGGTTGCCCGTCGGCACTCAGCGACTTCTCAGTCCACCGCCTAGCCCACTGTCACTCCAGTGTGCTGCCAGGCTTGTTACACTGGAGAGGAGTTGTCAGAATCGTGCACATTATCTGGCACATCGCGACCTCCTTTCCAGCAGACGCAAAGCTGCTGAATCAGCAGCCGCTTCAAACACACCACTCCCAAAACGCTCCTTTAACAGAAGAAGTAACCCGCTTACGTCGAAGCGTAGAGCGCTGTTATCCAGCACATCACCAGCATGAAACCCAGACTGAAAACGGAACGCGGACCTGCCATTTCATCAACACAAACCAAACTCTCCTGGGGAATTATTCGGAATTTCTCGATTTCCAGTTTCGCTGTTGTTAGTTGTTTCGTTGCAGCTGGTGGGAAGGAGAAACGTATCAATTGCAGGCAGGCCCTTGGACAGCCCCTCTCCGTGTGTGTCACAGCTATTTCAGGACCTCTTTTATCTCGTGAATAATTGATGCGCGGATGTCAGAGTTGGGGAGGGCTGGCCTTCGCTCGCTTGCTGACCCATCTTGCAAATTTGCCCTGATGCTTAGCTGTAGAGCTTCAACACCGGCGCTCCGAATCCAGCGGCAGACTGGGAAAAGCAGCCTTTTCACTCATATTGGCAAAAGCTTGTCTTGCATCTACATGGAAAAAGGGACCAAAAATTATCCATCTATGGAACCGCCAGCCATGTACACAGTATAGGGTTAGAAGAAAACCTCCTGCATTAAGGTATAGGGCACCAGCAGGGAAACATCAGAATCAAAATCAAATTTATTGGCCAAGTGTGTGTGTGGCACACACAAGGAATTTAACATAAGACCCTTTATATACTTTCTTTAAAACTCATAGCATTATGTATAAGGGGTTAAGTACAGTGTGTTTCACGTAACATATTTGTCTCTTTTTGCACAAATTTTTAAGTAATGTGGTCAGATCGATATCCAGTGCAGGCTCACCGTGAATGTATTCCAGGAAGCGTGGGGGACAGCTTGGATGGGGTGCCAGATAAAATGCATCCCAGTGTACATCTACTCAAACTTGTGCAAACGGCACATAAAGGCTCATCGCAACTGAAGCATTCCATGTTTTCCCCTGAAATATCCAGCCCTCTTCCATCTAATCAAAGCCCCAAAACAAGCCAAGTGGGGCTAATGTCAGGTGAGAATTAAAACTGAAACACGCTGCCCTATCCCCCCACAGCTGACGTTATAATAAACGCTAATTTGAAAGAGTACTGCTCAGAAATATGCATTGAGGGCTGCTTGCAGCTAAGCCCTTCTATCAGAAACACTTGTAATGAACTTTTCATGCCACAGTCCTCTATAATAAGGCACGCAGTGTTGAGTAGATGCGCTGATAGGCTTGTGATGATGGAGACCATGCAGAAGCCATGGAGGAAGCAATAAAGGCCTTGTAATTACGGGAACTGATTCTATCTGTAATTAAAACCGGTCAGTCGAAGCTCATGCACTACGCTTGCACTAGATAACTGAATCGTTAGCTAACGGAACGGCGTCCTGCTGAACTCTGTCCCAGACTGCTTGTGGCTCTTTCTGTTTTGGGGGGAGTTTAAGAATGAGGAAAGTTTGAGTCATGATTTGTTGGGGTGTACAACCTGGATGTTGTTATCCGTCGTCTTTCGTAACCCTATATCCAGTTTCAGCTCAGGGGGAGGAGCCAGGACCCTATCCCAGGAGGCACATGGCAGGGGACACCCTGGATGGGATGCTAGTCTATTGCATGGCACACACTCGCTCATACAAATACACACTAATGGGAAGTTAGACTCACCGCTTCTGCTAACCAGATGTGATAGGACTGTAGGGTGAAATCAGAGAACCCATAGGTTCAACTCCTGGCTGAACATGGAGAACATGCACGCGTAATTATATTTTAATTTGGCATCTGATAGGAATGTATCTGCTAAGTAAGTCACTCAGGTGTATGTATGTCATTGACGGTGGTTGAAATTGGCGAATGGAATCCCGTAGCGTCACACGGCAGCGCCATTAGGCCACGCCCCTGGGCTGTGGACGATCCTGTGCTAATCGGAGTCTTCGACCAACCCCGCGCCTACATCCGGTCTGGCGGCAGCAGCAATTAACCAGGCACTCAACTGTGTGAAAATGACCAGGGAGGGTTTCGCTGATGCGGCCCGTGGGCCAGGAGCACCCATGTGTGGCAAATTTCGATAATGAAGATGAGGAAACACTATATGACACTAATGACCAGAGGATTTCAGGTTCAGGTTTAATTCACTTGGCACACAAGCTTTTTCGCCATATGGTGAACTCCAAACCTAACCTTCCTTTTGATAAAACCCTCCTCCGAGCAAACAAAAAAGAAACGAAATCATATATCATGATATAACCACTCCACACGGGGCTGAAACCATGACTTGAAGCTGAAGAGACCATGCATCCATCGTTCCTAAGCTTTTGCCTGGTACAGGGTCAGCCTTGAGCTTGTCACAGCTACCACAGGCAATGGACCACCCTGGACGGGATGCCAGTCTGTCACAGGCCACACACAGACTCACATTCTGGGGAATTTAGTGGAACCAGTTACCCTGCCTTAGACTGTGGGAGGAAAGGATTCAGAAGCTTTATTGTCATTTGTACAAGTACAGTGAAAAACCTGCTTGCGTACCTCCATGCAGACAACAAATAGTGATGAAATAAGATAAACAACAATAACAGAATAGTGAACAATAACATACAACATACATTCATCGTATACAATATACAAGATACATACAATATACACTGGAATATACAATACAAGCAGGATGACAAAGTGCTGGGTTTAAAGTGGAGGTGATTACTAAATAACTGCGGTGATTGGGATTATAGTGCAAGTTTTCAGGGTGTATTTCACATTCCTATTACTGTCGGGAAACTGGAGTACCTGGAGAAAACCCACATGACAGGAGGAGAATGTGCAAATTCCGCGCACGCAGAGCCAGGGGAGGTATTGAATCTCCAGCCCTGGAGGCGTGAGGCTCCAGCGCTACCCACTGCGCCGCTGAGCCGTGCAGTCCAGACATGGCTAATCGAACCAAGAATCCAGCTGTGCTGTGTCCAGAGCAGGGCCCCCTGAGCTGAGTTCCCTGGGTCGGGGCTGCTGGGTCCCAGGCTACCCCCACCCCCACCTTCCTTATCAGCATGTCCAAACAGCCCCCAGCAGCTTGCAGGGAGGGTACTCCCACCTCCTTTCATTCCGCAGGAACATGGGTTGGGGCGGCTTTGGAGCGACATAAAACACTCCTGATTAGCAGTAATGTCGCTCGTTATCTGAGCCTCTTTCAATCTAATTGGAAACCATCAAATATCGAACCACTTCGCCCGATGCGCGGCCAGGAGATTGGCCGCGTTCATTAGTTCATTGATTGGCAGGGCTGTTCTTGAAAAGGGCCAAATCAGGCCTGCTGTGTTAGTTCCTGAGGCTCATCAATCACCCTGCAACTCCCCCCCTCCCCAGCCAATTGGCTCCGCATCGATCTGGAGGCGGGCCCCACGCTCGTGCACACCTCACACCCTGAAGGGTTAAAAAACAAAAACGGCATCAGGCCCCAATCTGCCTGTCCCCTACCTCGCTCTCAGTGGCCCGCGGTCCGTCAAACCTCAACCGCTTTACTGACGTCTCTCGTCCACAGCAGAAGGATGGCGAAGCTGTTATATCACCCACCACTTTGTCAGCGCACCGGTTTATTTCCTCTGTACAGCTTCATTGCTCGTCTTTTATTATTATTTTAACTCGCGGCGCGGCGCTAATCATCTGCAAAAGGCCCGTCGCGGGCGGATCCAGGCCGACGGCTGATGGATCGGGATGCGTGCCATTTGTGCAGAGACTAATGCTTGTGATGATGTCGTCAGGCGACGGGCGCAGTGAGACTAACAGCTGCCGTGGAACAGCGGGGGGGCTGGGGGGGGGGGGGGGGTGCGGCCTGCGGCGCGACGAGCCCCGCGGTCGGGGGGTTGGGTCGGAACACGGCGGGGGAACAACAAAACGCCCGGGAAATCCCAGTA
>JAODKM010000126.1:9107084-9124977 GCA_026780845.1 Petrocephalus sullivani | reverse complement strand
ATGAGCATAGGAGCATTAGCGTGCGCATGGGAGCATTAGCATGAGAGGGAGAATGTTAGCATGAGAGTAGGAATGTAGGAATGAGCATAGGAGCATTAGCGTGAGCGTGGGAGCATTAGCCTGAGAGGGAGAATGTTAGCATGAACAAGAATGTTGACAATTTAGGCATTAGAATAAAAATGTCATCATGCATTGTTGTCCTAACATTAGGACAACAATTTTAGCAACACAGTGCACAAATGAAGCTGTGGGTGGTGTTTCAGTTATCAGGATAGCCGCAGTGGTTGGCACTAGTCGCTTTCCTGTTGCTGGGAGAATGGATGAAATATTTGGACAGGAACAGGAAAAAGAACACCGGGCAGGAAACCTGATTTTTATAACTTTGCCAACACTCTTGACCTTTATAACGAGTAGCCCTTGCCAGTGTTGTTGACCTTTATAAATGATAGTCTTTGCCAGCGCTGCTGACCTTTATAAGTGATAGTTTTCACCAGTGATGGTGCCAGTGTCCTACTTTATTAGTCATTTAAATGTGTCCATTGAACCTCGGCCATTGTGTGAGAGCGGACCTTTGAACGTTATACCAGGCTTTCTTTGCAATCCAAGATTGATTCCAAGTAATCACTCTCCTGAAGGTTAATCTGTCGTTGAGGCTGTATGGAAGAGGTCAAAGCCTCAAGCGGTCTTTTTTCATCAAAGGGGACACGTTGTTCCTGGGATATTAGTGAATATTAATATTTATTTGTTTAGCAGATACTTTTTACCAAAGCCACTTATTTTTCTATTGTTCATGCAGCTGAATGTCTGACAACCGGTAGCAACCTTTTGGATGTAGGTCCGCTTCTCTGTGATACAGCCAATTGCTGGATCTGTGGATTCCTACCATCACAAGCCAGGATGAAAGAAATGTCAGCACTCAGACGTGATTGTAAATTGACTGATATCTCAACTTCGCAATGAGTAACATGGATTTTTAAAATTTGCTTTAGTTGAGTTGTCTATAGCTGTCGATAAAAAGGCACTGAGGGCAGGAGAGGGCTTCCAGCGGTTGTGTTGTCTTCTACTTCTGCTTTCCTTTTGCGTATTCAGACCAGACTGAAGATCTGAAAGCTTCTCTTTTTTGGGGGGGGGGTGGGCATGAATGTCTGGGTCACACAAGGTAACACAAGAATTGTTATTCTGGTTTTTCAAAAACTCAGCTGTGCTCTGGTCCCCATTCCTGCTTCTTTCTTTCCTTCCTTCCATCCTTTCTTCGTTCCCTCCTTCCTTCTTCCCTTTCTCCTTTTCCGCTTTTCTTATTCCCTCTCCAGCCCTCCACCCTTCCTTCTTTCCTTCCTTGCTTCCTTCCATTCTTATTTCCCCCTTCTTCCTTCCTTCCCTCCTTTCTTCTTTCCTTCCTCCTATATTTCCATCCACCCTTCCTCCCTTTATCACCTTCCTTCCCGTGCCTGTGGTACATAATTCTTTTTGTTGTTACTGCCAGAGCACATTGGAATCTCATCCCTTCTTTGACGCCTTAACGAATGCTGATAACTGCCTTGTCTAAAGTCCTGAGTGTGACCCTGCTTCATGTTCTTGTTTCGCAGGTCGGACAACAAAGAGCAATTTGCATCGTGTACTTGTCAGCCCTTCAATCCGTGCGAGTGTGCGTGCTGTCAGCGGAATCTCACCTGTGCTCCTCACTGGAGACCGTTTTATTTGTATTTTTTAGTCTGATAGCTTGACAGCGGCAGTCAGTGCCACTACATGCACAGTAATTTAAACACTGTTTAGCGGCCGCGTTTCCAGTGCTCGGTAAATTGTTGTTGGCAGGCCTGGCTAAAGGGGAATGAAACCCTATCAGGATGTCCTCTGTTGGGTGACATCTAGATGTTTGTATGTTCTGCTGTCTCTCTCTGAATGCTTGACAATGACTCGGCCTGGTCGCTCAGGGAGTGGCTATTTTCCATGATTTTTAATGCTGCAGATGAACTGTCCCTCACAAATAGAAGAAATGGAGGGCAAAGGCAGTTTGACATCTGCACGGGTCTACAGTTTACATCTATGGAAAATGTGGAGATGCTAGAAGCAAAGAACAGGGGATGTGTGTATGTGGTGAAAGAAAGTAATTTATTCACTACCCCCGTAACATACATATTAGTCCATCGTCCATGTTTCAGTCAGGCTATTAAGGACTTACATTGTTGCGTGTGCGGTATATTTATATGAGTTATGTCATAGAGCATAGTTAGGCTTATGGAGTGTGTGCTCTGTGATGGATTGATATTCTGTCCAGAGGGCTCCCTGCCTCATCGCCTGTGTCTTTCAGCATTGGTTCTGTGCTCACAATGACCCTGAACCGGAAAAGTTTAACGGAAGATGGATGGATGGATGGATGGATGAACAGAAGGTTATATAACTTATTTTGATGGTTAACCCATTTATATAGTTGTTTTTTTTATTTCCAAAGCGATTCATATTTCCTTCACTATATATAAACAGGCTAGAATCTTCTATAACAGAATCCAGCAGTTTTTTAAAAATCCAAGGCCGTAAAAACAACGCGACCTGCTCTGTGATCAGAGTAACATCATTACGGGGCACAAGTTGTGGTTCAATACTGTAGGAAAGGAAAAACTTTAGTAAAAAAATCTTTGATTTTTTTCATTTTATTTTCATAACTCACTGCGCCACTAGACCACAAAGATGAGACTTACTGTTTTGACTCACAATATCCCAGAATTTTCTTGTGAGAAATTGTCTTTGAAAATCTCACAGAAGGCTTGGTTGGATCTAAAAGGTAAATCTCAACAAGGATCTTGGGGAAATCTCACGTTGCCTCCATTCCAAGTTTCTCAAAACATCTTAAAATAAGATTAAAGTCTCATCTTCACTGCATCTCTTCTTGAGCTCCAGTGACATACCTCAATCTAAGGTCTGATTCTGAATCTCTTGTTAAGCTGTTTGTTTTTACAATAGCAATTTCAGGAGAAGTAATTTAGTCAACAAATGTACTTTCTGAGATAAAATGATTTATCCAGTGATTCTACTGAGAAATTAAACCACACTTTTGAGCAGTAAAAATTATCACGGCCTGTCTCAACACATCCATCTATCGTTCCATTTTTAATAACTGTTTATCCGATAAGAGTGATGATCCAGAGTCTATCCTGGGAAATGGGGCAGCAAGCTAGGGTGAGTGGTGGGGGGGATGGCAGCGTGTTGCCGGGTGCGTGAACACACACAGAAATTCATAGCCACAGTCACACGTTTTGAAAGTGAAACCAAGAGGATGCCTTTGGACTGTGGGTGGACGGTAAAGGCGGTGCTGGCAAAAACCCAAGGAAGTACTGGGAGGGTGTCACAGGTCAGCCCTTGTGTGGGTGATGCTTGTTGTTGTCAGACATTGTAATTCATCGCCTTTGCCCTTGCTGCTGCTTGTCTATGAATAACATTTGTTCTTTTATGTTTCATATCCCCGTAATATACACGACTATTCTAGTGTTTTTAATATTCCTGTATCACTTTCAGATGTATTAAATGCCAATAAATAAAATAAATCAACCAACCAATCTAAGTCACTGTGTAGGGATTAACAGCGGCATTGGGATAGTTTCCATTACTATACTTTTGTTGCTTAACAAGAACAACAACAATAATAAGACTATCATTTATAAAGGTCAATAACAATAATAATAATAATAATAATAATAATAATTATTATTATTATTATGTTGCTTTATATTGGTTTGTGCCATTTGGTCATATATTCTGACTTGGGACCGACAGCCCTCACTGAAGTAAAGATTAACTGCGACACTTTTCAGCCCTTCCCATATTTTGACACTTCCAGGGGAATTTAAATAAAATATGGCCCGTAGAACGATAGTCAAAGTGTACACACAGCACACCCCATTTTATAGTTTTAATTTGTGTTTCTCAGCTTAAGCTTAGCATGAGCAGTGCTGACACGCTTCAGTGTGACCCACACTGTATTAATGTAAAATAATTAACAGTGGGGGGATGGGTGCCATGTACAGTCACTCTGCAGCAATGAGTGCGAGTGCCGGAAAGTGATAAAAAAAAATCGAAGGCTGCTGTGTTAACTTGTGAGTGCTGCTTACCCATAATGCATCTGCATAGTCAGGAAGTGCAGGCATTTTCCTTGTGGGTGGAGCTCCCGCCATCGCAAACTCCATCTCTAATCCATCACCACCTGTTTAGAATATGGGAGGCTGTGGAGCTAACAACCATTCAGCTGTGGCATCACACGAAGACCCACTAACCTGACTGAATGTCCACCCGTTTTCCATCTGCATGCTCATTACAGGGTAACGTTTGGGACCCATCCAAGGCAGGGGAACGCTCTGGACAGGGTTCCTGACTGCCCTGAGACATGTGAATGATGGCCAATTTATGATAACAGGCCATCTAACTACATGCCACCGTACTGCCAAGCAAGACTCACTGTGGAGAACAAACAAGCTCCCCACACACACACACACACGCACACACGTTTTCATCTTTGTGGGAACCGCCCATTCATTTCTATGGGAAATACCCTAATCCCAACAACAACAACCGTAACCCCTACCCAGTCCTAACCTTAGCCATAAGTAACCAAACAAAATATAAGACTTTAAACATTTTTAGTTTTTTGATTGCATTTTTATATAATTCAGTTTCTCCTTGTGCGGACTGAAAAAATGACCCCTACAATGTCAAAATAACAGGTTTTTGTATTTATTGTGGGGACATCTGTATGTGTGAAGCAGCAGTGCAACCCACTGAGCTGCCATGTCTGCCTGACTGAATCACAGAAATGTATTTAATGACACTTTCATTAATCCCAGTGGGGAAATTCTCTTTTCCTCGACCCCAGCCTGCTCTCCATGACACGCCCGTATGTAGGTGAGATCAGGCTTGGCAGCAAAGGACAGCCGCTTACCATGCAGCCATGGAGCGGGGGGGGCTGAAGGCCCTGATGAAGGGCCCAAAGACATGATTTCTGTTCTGCCAAAGCGGAGCTCGAACCCGCGACCTTCCCATCACAGGCGTAGAGGCTCAGCCAGCTGAACCACCCCCCCCACAAACTGTAAAAACTGATCAACTTCCAGGTTCGCTGAATTACTGTGTACAAGTTGTAATAATTACAGTGTGAGACAGATGTAACAGAACATAAATAAGGCAAACAGAAAAAAGAAATGGAAGCATTGTAGGAAGAGTGTGGGGCACTCCACTCCTGCACCAGCTGTTGCCAGACCTCCTGTGCATGTGTGGTATGCCTTCCTGGAAAGAGTCTCATATGCACATTAGCATAACTTAAAGGGTCGCTGGTAATTTCCTCATTGACCCCTATAGATGTTTGAAAACGCAGCCTGGCCTGCATATTAAATACTGTTTTGGTATTCTATGCTGATTTCTCTTCATTCATACCCTTGTTCTATGTTAACTTCAAACGTTCAGCTGTAGTCAGCACGGCAGACTCTGGTGAGTGCCTAATAGGCCCTGGTAGCAGGTAATGGACCGACTGCGCAAAATAACTGTCGCTTGGGTAACGGCGAGGTGAGGCCGCCATTGGAAAATGGAGCTCTGTAAGGAAGGAGATTTAAATGTGCTATCGATAACTGCAAACTTCGCACTGCATGCCCCACCTCTAAACCTCTACATGAATATTTGCTCGATCCAGCCTCTTGGTCTACGGCTGATGGAGCTGTTATTGAAAAAGATCTGGATTCCGCATCAATTAAGCTGCAACAGGCAATGTGGGGGTGGGGCTAAAAGGAAGTGTCTATGCTAATTTCGTGGCACTTCAGTCTGATTGTATTTGTCTCCTTTGGTCCCACAGACAAATTAGCGCCACCGATTATGATTAGATTTCAGATTAATGCATTCGCTCTGGCTAGTGAGTGGCTAGCGTGGCCACGCCCACCTGCTGCCACGGCACAGATGCTGAGGACCGTGGGCTCATTAAGCTAATGCTCAGGTGGAATCAATTAAAGGGCTTTTAAAAAGGCTCCTCCAGGACTGCCGGCCGGGGACGTGTACGTAGTGCTCATGTGGTATTTGGCAGCTAGTTATTACTTCTCCTAGTTGCAAGTAGTCCTGCTTCAGTAATGTTTAAGAGCAGAATATGCTACAACTAAATGTGCTAAACCTTGAATAATTAATTTTTTAGAGTAGGGTTAAAAAATAGCAACAGTGGAAACTGTAGCACAAATTTCAAGGTGATAACCTTCGCACTAAAGCCGGAGGACCAGTTTTTAGCATTACCATCAATAACCTTGTCATGGCCCCTAGTAGTAATATTTCAGGAGCATTACTTGTTCATCTACTTTTATAATAGTCAGGAATTAAATTTTTTATAGGTGTGTTATTTTTCCTTTTAGCTTCCTTTAGCCAATGTCCCTTTTTATGACCTCTTTAGAAATGTGTCATATTATGTATGACGTGATTGATTGGGCGATTGACGCCCAGGCGTTTCCAAAGCCGCTCGTCTGCCGTAGGCTGCGCCCGCCGTCTCCCTGGCAGGGCTGTATTAGAATGCCGTTTTCCTGCCAGGGACCATGCTGTCTAATTGTCCTTGGTGCTCTCTGGAGATTGCTAATTGAAGGCTTGTGATTACAGCTGCATGACTCCAAGCTGGTGAGCCACTGTTTATGCCATGGTAACCCATCCCTGCTGCTTGGGAACCATGGCAACCTGCCCCCTGCTCCTGGGGTCCCCGCGGTGACCTCTCCCTTGCCCCTGCTGCCGGGGTGCAAAAAAATCCCAGACGGTGATCCTGCGTTACCATGGCAGCTGGTTTCCGTTTGCATGCCGCGGCATCCAGATTTAGCCGGCTTGGGGAGTGGAAGCGTGGTTCCGGTCCTGCCGGGAGGGGAGGGGCGGCTCTCTGGGCTTTCGGGGTTGTTTGGCGTGAGGCTGCTGTGTAAGTTGGTAGCGATGGTAAGGGATAATAGGGGAAGGTGAGTTAAGTCTGTCGCATGCAGCAGGGACACCATTACATCAGATGAACCTTGAACGAGAAACGGGATTGGCTGAGACACAATACGGTGTAATCCAACATAAGATTATTATAGTACACGGCTGTTGCATGAGCTGCAGGTCTGTGTTATTTTTAGAGGGGATATATCAGGGCCTCTTGTAAAGGGAGCCTCTGCCCGTTGCCCAATTCCCTCTGCTGCCTGCAAATAACTATAGGTTCCCACTGCAACCGTATACTGTCAAAATTGTTCAAATTCAAATTAATATGTGATTGTTGATTGCATTAATAACTTGGAATAATTAAATACTGGACTACAGAATTTAAAACAGTTGCAGTGTAGCACATTGATCCTGTGAGTGTCTGATAAAACAAACAACTGGCCAACAGTAAAATGCTTCTGATATTCTTGCTTGGTCTAGAAAAATTCAGCTCTGCAGAGTTTCAATCTTGAACGACCTTTTTTGGGACAGTAAATAAGTAAGACAGGCATGACTATGTCAGGCAGTTGTACTTAATGGTGGAAGAACCTTCAATTTCACCTCCAGGTGGAATCCACACAAAAAACAGGGCCAAACATATTGCATCCTGGAGAGTCTGTGCTAGGCAGGTGGTTTGGAAGGTTCTCCAGCAGGGAGGTACAGTTTGGAAAAGGTAATGCTAATTAGGGTCGGGATCAACACATGGTTTGGCTCCAGGATTACTGTGATCTTGCACTGGAAAAGTGCTGTTGGAAAATGGATGGACGTATTGACATGTGTACTCAGTCATCTAGTAGGAGATCCTTGAAGGTGGTGTATGAAATAGCTGGTTGGTGATCTCTACTGGTGGCTATCTTTCCCATTGTTTTCTGAATGTTTAGAATTTTAAAAATAATAAAAATAACATACAAATAATAATAATAATAATAATAAAAAAATATTCAATGACTATGCACTCACCTGCATATTCCAGGAGTTCGTTGGATGATGGGGATGCTGGAAAGTTAGCTGTTAGCTAATATTATTATTACTCATGTACTTTGTTTAAGCTACATTTACTTTGTTTGCATGATGTGTACTGTCTTTGGACCTTGTCTGTCTGGCACTATGTGTATGTTCGTCTGTATGCACCAGGATTTTCTACCGGGATCATAGTCTTGATCTTAATCTACACCGTTCCTGCAGCACCTTTTCTAGGGATTTGATGTTCTGGGCATATGGGCTTTGGAATGCGGCAGAACATCCACAGTAGATACTATGAGGAAATCATCAGAATGGAGTTTATTGCCAAGTACGATAAATAAGCTCAGACAAAGTGGTCTAATTAACCATTTGCCCTGCTATGTAGGTATTAATTACCACAACTCACACCTTATCCTTTAAATGAATCTGAGCATCATGAAAAAGAGATGAGCGCTCTTGAGTCCCGCGTTAACTCATGAGAGCGCTGATTAAACATTAAACAGGTATCGTGTTCATTCTCAAAGCACCAAGCCCGATTTAATTGATCGGCTGGAGCTATTTTCAATATGGCTACCTATTGTTGGTGTTGATATCGCCGCACCCAAGAGGAAGTAGGAATCGCGGGAATAAAGAACAAGGGTGATCGGAAAACAGTGGAGAGTCGGCAATATGATCACGGGGGTTGCAGGAAATGGCTTTTTGATAGTCTAATTCATCAGGAATCAGCAGGTAGAGCGCCTAGGCGCTTGGAGGACACACAGGGCCACCAGCCCAAATACCTTTAGCTGGAACCTCTGCTGTCAGAATGCGTCCTTTATTATCTCACTCTTCCTCTCTCAGGAACAAGCTCACATTACAGCAGGCAACTTAAGGGCCCACGATTTCTGAAATGTTCGTTTATCATCATTAAAATGCAAAGTTCGCAGGGGCCATGCAAGTAAATTTCCCCCTTCGCTCTAGAAGCAGTTTACCCACCGGGGGAGAAGTGAAGCGATTAAGGTTGAGAAAAACAGGTGAAACAATAAAGGGGAAGACATTTCTTTTTCAAATCGGTTTAAGCAGTGGCCGCATAATGGAAAGAGAGGATGACGGATGTTCCTTTCAAGTGGCACAATGAGCCGAGTGCCTGCACGCGTGAAGAGGACAATGAGGGTGCCGAGCCTTTACGATAGGTGCTGGCAGCAGGGGGCGCAGTGGTTAAGAACACAGACTGGAAACGGGATGGCCGGAGGGTGCTCGCTGTTGTGCAGATGCATGCTTATTGAAGCAGTTTAATTTTGGCAAGGGGGTGTTTTATCCGTAATTGATGCATCAGCCAAAATTGTTTGGGCATTACTAGTGACAGAAAGGGATGCAAAGGGGTTTGAAAAGTGAACATTACAAATCGAGGAAAACCAGATGAAGTAAAGAGCCGACAGAACGTGCTACAGGCAGGTGGTGAAAGTAAGCGGTCTAAGATGTCTGGGGAAAATCAAACAATACAGATACTATCATTAGGTAATGAAACAGAATGTTTTGTGTGAAATGTGGCATGTGAATATGGGAAAATCCCAGATGAAGATCTGCGTGGCATGTGGATTTTGAAATATTTGGTCTTGACAGATTCACAGGTCATCCTCAGGTATGAGAAGTTCATTAAGCACCAGCCCAAAGTGGGCTGTCTGGAAGAGGAGAGCAGTTCACTGCAAGACCCTCACAGTCACCCATAGTGACATCCTTATGGCAGTTTTGGACCATCCATTCACCCGAAGATAACACGTGAAAACTGAGAGCCCAAAAAACACCAGGAGAACCAACAGAGGGAACACGAAAGCTGTAGATCGGAAAACTCACCCGAGTCTCTTGGTCCACTAATCCACCACACTGCCAGTGGGGGCTTTCAGCACTGTATAATAGACACAGCTTTATGGATGTAATCTGTAAGTAATGGAGTGCGTTTGAGTTTGTGTGCGTGTGCGTGTGCATGTGCGTGTGTCTGGATATATTTATAATATGTTGTGGGGACCCAATGTCCCCACAGTGTGATAAAAACCAGTTATTTCCTACCTTGTGGGGACATTTTTTTGGTCCCCATAAGTCTCATATATTGTTTGGTTACTTATGGTTAAGGTTAGGGCTGGGTAGGGGTTAAGGGTGTCACAGTTGGGATCAGGGTTATGCCCATAGGAATGAATGGAGCGTCTCCATAAAGATAGGAATACATGGTATGGGTGGGTGTGTGTGAACAAAGAAATATTGAAACCACAGCTGAGCTGAAGACCTCAGTGTTACCGTGGAGATGCCGCCAGGGCAGGGACCTGTCCGGTGACGTCAGACAGAGACGGAAATAATAAGATTCTTACAATAATGGAGAGCACCTGTACTGTTAACTCTATACCTCATATGGTGGATTTACACTGAGTGACAGTAATTACCATGGTAATTACCATACATTGTGGAGAAAGAGAGTGCCAAAAACCATGGAAGAGGGCCAGCCTATTAGTGAAGCACTTAGGAGTTCATGTTTAAAGCCGTCTCTGAGCAAGCGATTGCTTCGAATAACTGAAAAGTAACCCCCGATAACGTACCCCCCCTCGTCAGCTTCGAGGCAGCTCTGACAGGGGAAGGAAGAGGCACAGTTTTGTTCATTGCGATTCACCTGCGGACAGTAGCTGCAGAACTTCCTGGATCCCGTTATGGCAGGGCATACCAATAGGGTATGACAGGTTCCTCGTAAGCCCGTCGGGGGCAGAGTGTGCTGGCACTGATGTTAAAACAGCGGGACGTGACAATCGGCATTTTAAAACGTGGCTTCCAGACCCACGGTGGGTGGGTTCATTATGTGCTGTCAGTCACTGACAGGTCCAGTCCTCATTGGCTCAAACCTTAGTTCCCCTAGGGGTAAAACTGAAACTGATTGGCATTGATAAGTTCCCTGCAATGTAGGTTCAAAATAAGAGCATCACCCCATTAGGACTCACAGGGGAGTCCAGGAAGCTCATTGTTCCAGGAAAACTGGTAAAGCTGGAGATGCCACAGCCATTTCTTATTAATGTTGACACTGGCTTACGGGGTTTTGTGGAAATCTGATTCATCTTTCTAAAGCTATGCAAAGATACACAAGGGAGGCTAATGTCATTTGGGGACACGCCTTCGCCAAGGAAATCCTTCCCGTCCATCTTCTCTGCCTTGTTCTCTGAATTTTGAGGTAAGACACAAGAAATACACAAATGGGCCGTGACTTTCTCAGCTCAGCAGTTAGGTGGGAGTCTCCAGTGACGCAGAATGTGGATGGCTTGGATATGTGAGATAAGAAAACCTATTTTTAAGGGTTTTTCTGAGTGTGTCCTGAGATTGAATGGCATCCTATCGATGTGTACCCTGTGCTTCCTGGGATGGAATCTAGGGTCACCGCAAGACAATGCTGAATAAGTGGTTTGAAGCTGGATGCGTGGATGGATGGATGATAATAAATGTAAACTTATAGTTTGGTCTGTAAAGCCAACAGATGGGAACTTGAGTTGCATGCAAAATTGTTATAATTGGATGGCATTTGAGTCAGCCCGTTAGAGCAGGAGGTAAGTGCCATTATGAAACAATCCCACCAGCCGTGACTTCTCCTGTCATATGCAGGTGCCGCCCTTTCTCTGGCCCCGCGAAATGCCACTGATTGCCCCCCAACCCCCCTTCGTCTCTTCCCCCCGCTCGCCGCGAGCCAGTTAACAGGGTCGATGGGTCACCGGGTCAGCTAGCCATCTCGCGGCCAGCCGCTCGCTAATTATTCATAAAATCACCCCGCCTTTGGCAGGGTTGATGCTTTCGTGCTACCGAGCGAAAGTCCCCGGAGACGGAGTGAGTAACCTTGGGAACAGAGGCAGCGTATCCTTATTTAATCTGACCGTTCGGCTGGAGAGCTGGAGAGCTGACCATCAGCCAGCGTGTGAATGTGAATCTACCCACCGGAGCCTGCGTGGGATCTCCAGGCATCAGGATGATATCATATTGGATCAGCACGGGGTGGGGGCATCTGACTGTGTACTACCACAGGGAGCTTGGAGGTGATTTTTATCAGCTACAAAGCAGAGGGGCAAATTCTTACATAATTTTATTGTGCACTTTACTGTAACAACAATGATTACGATGGACTGGCATCCAGTCCAGGGTGTACCTCAGCCTGTACAGAGTGCTGCCTGGAGTACTCTCCAGGCCTCTCTGTCAACCTGAGCATCATAAGGGACTGGAAGATGGATGGGTGGATGAATGGATGGATAGATGGATGGACGGGTTGATGAACAACAATAATGTCGTTTTTTCCCCCACTTAAGACATAAAAATTTAATCTCCAGTTGTGTGAAATTGGTGTCTATGAAACCCGTCGAGGGATATGACTGATGAACAAAATGTTTTTTCTTTAATTTATGTGTATATGAATGTGTTAGGAATGTCCTTATATGAGTCGCAATTAATAAAATTATCTGGATCATTAATGATCTTTAAAATTTTATATATTATATGCATGTGTATAATATTTCATGCTTTAAAATTTTCAAATGAAAAATGTTTTGGTAAAACCGGTGAATCTAGGTGAAATGTATGGTACTGCGCCCTCATAGTCTCTCCGTATTAATAGCTGCTGTAGTTTGATTAGCTAACATGGTGTCATTGAGCACCTCCAGGTTTGGGGGTAGAATTCCTCCCCACTTTGCATAGAGCTTGCATGTCCTCCCTGGGTTCTGAGATTCTTCCTGTGGCAGCCAGTAACATAATAACTGGCCAATAATGTAATACCTTTTCTGAACCAATAACGTAATAACTTTTTGTCAATAATGCAATAAGTTATAACATTATTGGCCAGTTATTACATCAAAAACATTTATTACATCAAGTAAGAACTGGGAAATTTATTAAGATATTGGCATGTTATTACATTATTGGTAGTCATTACATTATTGGCTGCTACACTTCATAGACATACAATGATGTGGAGACTCTAATCTGTCCATCGTGTTTGAGCATGTGTGTGTGTGGACTCTGCAATGGACTGGATCCCTGTCCAGGGAGTTCCCCTGCCTTGTACCTTATGATGACTGGAACAAGCTCAGTCCCCTTTCTGACTCTATTGTGTAAGCAATGGGCAGCGGATTATCGACTAGCTGGAATATATTTTTTGTAAAAAAACATTAGTAACTGGGTAGCTAACATAACATACTAACTCAGTAGCTAACATAACAAAATTCATCAAGATATCACTGGCAGATGCTATATTTAGCAACATATATACATACATATACCTTGTTTCATTGATGGACAGAGTCACTTTGGCGATTGAGGTAATATATTTCCAAGCAATGCATTTTTAAATTAATTCCTACATTGCCAAGATTACAGTAAGTGATGAATGTTAACTTGTATGTGTCCGTAACCTCTGTAAGAGCCTCAGCACCCCCCACGACAAGCGGCTATGGAAAATGAATGGATGCATGGATGGATGGAGGGTAGACAGTAACATGCTCCCAAGGAAATGGAAATTTGGGGAGTGAAACTTTTGTTTTACGGTGTTTCACTCTGCCCACACGGATATGCGCCGGCTGCACACTGTGATGAGAGGCTGTAGAGCACTTAAATATGTGCGGCTATTTTTCGGAACGCCCGAGCGTGAATTAAAATGAGGTCAGGCGCCATCATCCATCGCACTTCCTGCTGCTAGCTCACTAATCGGCGAACGCGGTCCCCGGCACTCACAAAAACAGATCAGTCCTTAACCACCATGCTATTTTCTGCTTCTGAATAACTTTTTCGAATACATTTCTTCCTCTCTGATAGAGCTGAAGGAATTGTCAGCTGCTGAAGGCCATACTGCTGAGAGATTCGGAGACAGCAGGTTGGTTGACGTTCCTTCATGTAACGGTGAGAATTCACACAAATCAATCTCAGGTGTGATTTGTGAGGGACCAATTCTACGCATGAACCATTTTAAATATTGAACTTTGAAATGAACAGATACCATCAATGGGTGCTTGATTAGGTAGCTCTTCCTGTTAACTTTAATCAGTGTGGTGTCCAAGGCCAACGTACAAAGAAAAATAACCTGGTGTAAGAAACAAAACTTAGACCAGTAAGTATTGTAAAAAAAGTGATATGGACTGAGGAGACATCTCTCAGCAATGTCTGGATGAGTTTTTATTTGGAGAAAGTCGAGATTTATTTTTCACGATGGGCCTTGCCCCTTTCTGTATGTCGGTTCCCCGTTAGGTGTAGGCATGTCATACAGACTTCTGTTTTGCTGTAGGTTTGAATGTTTAGTATTAAAACTTCTGGTTTTTGGCTGTGTAGTGGCGTATTTGTGTACAGTTGTCCCCCCCCCCCCCCACATTTCTCAGTCTTCCAGCTTAGTGCTTGTTAAATTACCTGTAGCCGCATGGAGTGTCCCCTGTGACGGGTTGGTGCCCTGTCCTGGGTAGTTCCCTGCCTTGTGCCCGTACCCTCTGGGATCGGCTCTGGACCCCCCTGTGAACCTGTATAGGACAAGTTGTTTCAGAGAATGGGTGTTTAATGCCCACACCAGTCTCTCGTTTTATCATGTGTGTATTTAAGTGCTAGCAAATGTCCTTGTCCGGGGGGGCAGAGAGGGCCGTTGTCTATGTGGTTTTTCGCTGCAGCGCCCTAATTAGATTACTAATTAGCGGACTGACTGACCGGAGAGTCCTCACCCCTAAGTTTGAACAGCTGACCTAAAGGTTATCCCGAAAACCTGTATACAGACCGATGGATAAGATTTCAGGTAAGATAAGCCCCCTGCCCCAGGCTTTAGTCAGTCATTTTGTGTATTTGTGTTCTAGTTAGTCTCTGGTGCATTGTGTATTACTGCCTTTGTTACTTACTTGTTCCCCATTTGCTTGCCTACCTGTTTTCTGATTACCTGTTTGAGTTCACTTGTTGAATAAAGACCCCCTTTTGTCTGAGAGCCGCACCACAGATGATCCTCTTGCGCATGGGAAACCATCTGCTGGGAGGCATTTCTTTTGATAATTGTTCTGCACAGTCATAATGTGACCAGCAAATATGAGGCCATTTTACAGCAGCGGGTGTAATCTATGGTACAAACACTCAAACCTCATTATGTCGCCATATTCCCCATATTCATATAAGGTGATAATGCCCCCCACCCAGCTAAACAAATGCAAGAGGTTTCATGGACACCAGGATGAAGTAAAACGCTGTTTGACATCCTGATTCACCACATTGAATACCCCCCGATCTCGCAGAGCATGGAATGAACACAGAGTACAAAGTAAATTTCTACCTTCATAATTCATTGTTCTTGAAGAATCGTTATCTATCTATCCATCCATCCAGCCATCCATCCATCCATCCATCCAGCTAAGTACCTTGTGTTACTTTTCTGCCAACAAATGCGGATTCTGCTACTGTCGGTACCGAGCTGGCCTTTGTTAAGGGAAGCTGACAGTTTGTTTAAGCCTGTTGTGCTGGAAGTCGCAGGTAAAGTGAGAAGGAGAGATGGGCCTGGCTTTGTGTGCTGTCTGTCGTGATCGCAAGCAGGGCTGTTACTTTGCGTCTGTCCTGTGTCAGACGTGCGCCTGACTTTCACTTTAAGGTGCTGCCTTAATTCTTTTAAATTGTGATAGTTTGGTTAAGGGATTGTCGTCGAGTTAATCTCCAGTGCACTGTGGCTTCCTCTCCCAGGAAACCAACACGGTGGTTTGGAAATGCGCTGATTATGGAGGGTCGCGATCTTTCTGACACAGTGGGACTCTGCAGACATAATTAAATTTAAGGCTGATGGCCTCCACGGTCCAAACTGTTTACTTTAGATTTCAGGGCTCCAGCGGGAACATGAGTCACCAAGATACAAATAGCACAGAATGCGCATATACTTTCAGCAGCCATGACATGAATCTAATATATTTATTGTTTACCTTTGTTGCTCTTTGTTCTTTGAGTATATTGCCAAATATTCATAGTTGTACTTGGGGGGGGGGCTGCTTTTGTTTTAAGGCAAGTTCCCTGTTTTAGAGCAGCCTGAGATTATAGCCGAATAACGAGATGTCTCAACACAATAGATGCCAAGAGTTCTGTCTTTTTTTTTTTCTATGAAATATGTATTTCTGTATGAATAATGCAAGACCTGTCATGTCTGCCAAGCGAATGCATAATGCATGTGCTCCCCCTTGTAATAACAGGGAAACAAACCTATCATTTTGCAAGATGGGAAATTACATACTTTTTCAGAGGCTCACAAGGATCCCGTAACCAGTGGCGGGAGGAGGGGAGTGGATTCGGCCGGTTCCCGGAGTTATCCCGACTCGCACCGAGGCCCCATGTGTGAGTTATCGTTTTCCGGAGATAACAGGAGCGTGAGCTCTAACAAGCTGGAGCAGACACGAGGGGCTGCCCCCGTCTGCATGGCTACAGACCAAGAGCCTCAGGTGGCTGTTTGCGCGACTTCCCTGGTACGTCCGCTTATCTCCTGCATTGCTGCTAATGTGGGAGACACCCTCTCACGCTGCAGCTCTGGCATGTTTAAGTTAGATCCTCCTTCATGTAGTATAAAGAGCAAGAACTAGAGTCCAAGAACTACTCGGCACACCAACAGAAGACCTCTTCTCTCACACTGCGGTTTTTGTATAAAACCTAGTGAAGCAGAGAAATGACTTCCTGTGAGAATAAACGTACATTTAAAGAGTAAAAAATGCAGCTGACTGGAATCCACACAGATGAGGTCAAGGACATTAAAGCAAATACTTTTTTTTAAACCCACATAAATGAGCCCCTGAAATCAAGTGGGTTATTAGACAAATACAGAGTCTTCTGGAAGAAATAAAGACAAACCTCAGTCACGAGTATGGGCTGTACCTGCAAACAGCTATGTTACCAATCTCCTCCACATTTAGGGAGTGGGGAAGACGGCGGTCTTTCGGGGGTCTGCTCTGAGGAGCCCGGCCGCACGTGAACATGGGGGGGATTTGTGAGTTCCGCTCTAATGAACTAAATTAGTTCAAACTGCAGTCTCTAGGGACAACACATGCCGAAAATGGGCTGGAAGGGACTCTTTGCTACAGAAGTAAACAATTACTTGTGCAAATAAAGGAGGGTTAAGGAACCAAATAAAAAACCCTCAGCTACCAGGACTCTCTGCTCACAAGTGGGCCTGTGGGAGGCCAATTTCACTCCGATACTGATGAACTTGTGTTGGAGACGGAGAAGGTGGGAGCCGGGCCAGGAAGACAGCTGACCTTTATCCAGCCGAGGATTCATGGGTAATTAGACGTGCTCCATTTGGATCTGTGCGCACCGCTCATGAGCTGTGAAGTAATGCTGGGGTTTGGACCACCACCCTAGTTCATCTATGAGAAAGCGTCACTGCAGGCCAGTTGGAGCGATTTGGGGAGGGGGCCTGCCACAGAACAGGCCGTCTGCCTCAGTTTGCACAAAGCGGCTGCTCTGCTGAGCCCGGTAATGAACATTATGAAGTTGTGGCGCCACCTTGGCTGGATCCAGTGAATTCCTCCGCAATGTAAATCTAAAAGGCAGCGGCAAGACTTTCTCTTGAGGTCCTGTCCACACTGGAAATGTGGTTTATCAGCCAAGTCATTCAGTTATTCATTCATCCACCCGTGTACAGGCTAAGGGCTGGCCCTGGTTTTCTGGTGCCCTAGGCGAGATTCTGCTGAGCGCCCACCCCTCCCCCACCAAGCAGAAAACAAATTCTCAGTAAATGTATTAGATTTATTAAAAGATAGAAGATATTAAAACGATTTCAGTAGCACAGGGTATTTGAGTGCTAAGTAGCTACCTTGCCATTCACAAGAAAAGTACTCAAGTATTAAAACTGGTGTAAATAGCTATAATGTCACAGGATGCAACCAAGTGGCATTTCTTGAGCTTTTTTGTTACATTTGCTCTTTTGCCCCCCCCCCCCCCCCCCCCCCCCCCTCAGTCCATGCCTTCCTATCATTATGGGGGGGCGCCACCCTTTCCTATGGGC
>JAODKM010000126.1:9076082-9102929 GCA_026780845.1 Petrocephalus sullivani | reverse complement strand
GACCTACCTGTATTCTAGAGGGATTACGTACTCCAGAGGGACCTACCTGTATTCTAGAGGGATTACGTACTCCAGAGGGACCTACCTGTATTCTAGAGGGATTACGTACTCCAGAGGGACCTACCTGTATTCTAGAGGGATTACGTACTCCAGAGGGACCTACCTGTATTCTAGAGGGATATGTATTGAGGAATTGAGGCTGCTTCAAGGGACCAGCAACTGTTTGAAGATAAGGTGGCTGTCACTCTCCAGTGATGCACAAAATCCCTCCATTTCCAACTCCCAAAAGAAGCAAGGAATCAAAATCACCCTGATCAACTGCTATTAAAGAGCATTTTGAAAACTTTAAAATGATATACAGTAGCATTTCATCAAAATATTTCGCAGAGCAATGGCCTATTTAATGAAATGTTTGTAGACTCATCGTTCCCAGGTAACTTTGATTTATTTAACTTTTGAATCAAAACTTTTACTTTATGACTGTACATAATTTAAATAAAGGCAATTCAGCAGTCAAATTTAGGTACTAGGACCAGGGATGCACATGAAATCTCTCAATAAGCAAAACACAAACTGTATGCAGTAGTCCCATACGAAGACACTAATGGGTCTGCCTCATTATGGAGGCTCCCCTGAAGGCTGTTCTTGGAGCAGCTAGGAACGTGAGTGTTCCTGCCTGCCCCTCGCTGGGCCGCCAGCTTTCCGCAGCAGCTGATATAAGTGAATTATGGAGCCTGGCCTGCTTTTTCTGCCTCCTGCTCTTATCCACTCTTTCTGTTGGTTCCCATGGACACATCCTGGTCTTGCTCCCCTACCATAATAGCTTAGATCCTGCCTCAAATATGATAAATGCTGCATTTCTTTCTTTTATTAAAACTAAAAAAAATTGCCTTGGTTGAAATGAAAAATTATTCCTTTAATGAAAAAATTAAAACTTCCAGCTCAGCAGCCAACAGGGCAAAGGAGAATGTTGATTTTTTTTTTATTTCACCCCCAAACCAGGATTGCATCAATGAAATGTACAGCTCTGTAAATGCCAACTTGTTACAAATATAATAAAAACAATGACAATCACTTATGATTTTTTATGTACTCACTCTGAATTTTTTCTAAATAACTGAAAAAAGTCACTAAATAACTACCTGCAGACTTTGAGTGCCAGGCAGGACCAGTAAAAAAATCATCAGAGAGATTATTTAATTTTAAGCCATGCTACCTTTAAAAGAACGGTGTCCACATAGAAATGAAATCATTTCATTCTGTATCAGCCTTTTCATCACAAGGGCTAAGAGACATTTGGTCTAATTTTCCTCCAATTAGACGTGCTCTGCCCTAAAGGTCAATTCCACAGTATTCATTATCCTAATGTTTGCTAATGACCTCCTTTGAAGGCCTCCACTAGCCCCACTCACACTCCCGGCCATTTGATTGACGGTAAAACTCTAGCCCTAATGCCATCAACCAAAACGTTATTACAGAGAGAAGACTGAGCATTGTTTTTCGTCATCTATGGTTCTCGTGCACAGAAATATTCTAGAGACAGCAGGCAGCTCCTGGTCACGTCCCGGAGGTATAAACCCATTGAATTGCATGACTGTCTTCTTGACAATAATGCCCCAACTGCAGACTCAAAGGTTGGAGAGGTCATGCAGGATCGCAACAGCACTCAACCTGTGCTCCCCCTTGTGGTCATAACAGGGCAGAACAGACAGCGATCAGACAAGGAGAAGTAGAGGAACAGTCATTTATTTCACGGATTTGCAACGTTTTCATACAGATTCCATTCAAGTGCCTTCTCCTCTTATGTTGCAGGGGGGCTTATTATCTGACATCAACCAAAGGAAACATGCGGATGAGCCTCATGCAGTTTGACAAATTTGTCCAATGTGGGGCTGGGGGGGCTGTGGCGCATATCAATACACGTGATGGTTATGCCAAAATTTAAGCAGGCAGTATAAACCCATTCCAACCAAATTCTACAGCGTGATATCTGTGGTATACTGTCCGACTGCTGATTTATGCAATGGAAACATCTTTGCTAGTCTATACCTTACATAATATTAACCGAGTCTAATGTATATGTATGACATAATTTGAACAGAGTGTTTGCACAGCCTTCTAAACCACCTGTTGTTTATATGACTAATGAGTGCTTATGGGGAACTACCTAAACGCACTGGCATGCTTGATCTCAACTTAAAACGGCAAAATAAATTGTAGCTTAGCAACAGTTTTTCCAGATTGTGTTTCGCTGCTGTTCTTCCAGCGGAGGCTGTGACATCATAAAGTCAGACACAAACAGGACTGTAAAACTGAAGAACCAAAATAAGGTGAGCGAACGTTTATCTGCATAAAAACGTAAACACAGCTGTCTACGGGCCCTGTGGATTCATCTTTAAAAAGTAAAGAAATCACAAAGTGGGCAGCAGGCAAAACCTCTCGGCTGAGCTTCTGTTTGACAAGATGTGATGCAAAGAAAGAAGAAGGACTTGATTAAATAAAAGGTGATTAAGGATGCTTCAAAGGATAGACAGCCATCCCTAAATAAGCCTCAGCAACACACCCAAGGAATCTATACCGCTGTTTCAGGAGCAGACACTTAGGAAAGCCTCCCCCGTTTAATGTGCACTGTTTTATGGAGCAAACTGGCCCAAAATAGATACTGTTCATTACCAGCCATTCACTTAACTTCCCAGTGTCATTCCGTGTTTCTACTCTGTCAGTCCTTGAGGGACGTTTTGTCTTAAAAAAGCTCGATCCTTTTAACACGCTAAATTAAATATTTTTCATCGATTTATCTTATAATACTTTTAAAAGATTCTGTGACTGCAGATAGTTATTTTCTTTGCAGAAGCTGTGATTAAATTGATCTATTTTAGAATGTATGTTTGCATTTACATGTATTTGCATATGCTATATATATATATATATTCAGTACTTACATATCATGTATTATGCGGTATGGTGACACAGTGGTATGTGTGTGAGGATCTTGCATGTCCTCTCAGTGAGTGAAGCAGCCTCTTTGAATGGGCGGTGGCATGAGAGTGTGTGTATGCTCTAAAATTCAGAGGCATTCTGACCCCAGTACCCCAACCGCGTGCCCTGTACTTCCTAGGATGGACATCAGGGTCACTATGACCCAATAATGAATGGATGGATTAGATATTGTTTTACAATAATTTACAGAGTTTCATTGTAGGTGCACAATAACAATAAAGACATTATATCAAACAAGCCTTGAGGTAGACAACAGTTGTTTGGTAAAAAAAACTAAAATTGTTTCTTGAGTAGTGAGGCTAATTAAGGTCGATCACAACCCTTCCGGATCAGCACCTGTTAGCAAATTCTCTTTCTAGAAGCTATATTGTGTGTTAATTCGGGCACAGAGGGAATTTTATGGGTCTCCGAGTCAGCGGTGGTATTTGGACACTGTTCTTTTCAATGAAGCTGATGGGGCATCAGTGTTGTCAGTGTGAATGTCACACCCCTGTTTTCCTTCCTCCTACCATGCCCCCTATTAGCTCTGTAGCAGCTCCCCCAATTTACTCTCACCGGCTGACCAGCTTCCCCTTGTCTATAATCCAGCATTAGATCATTTTTAGACAAAGGGCATTCTGGGAGATCAGGGTCTGTGGCAGCACCCGCAGCTTGACAAATCTCTGTCAGACAACATGTTTACCAGTGTAAAATATATACAGTGTATATATATATATATATTTATTGCATATGTGCGCAATGATATTCCTTGGTTTAAGACAGGGGGTTCTATCTGCTCTCCTCCAAACACCGGATGCTGTGGGTTTGAGGGAAGGATTGGTTAGTTCCAAAAGGAAACTAGACAGTATGTTTTCAAGCCACACTACTCTTTTAGAACTCCTCATGTTTGTCCGCCATATCTGAAGAACCGGGAGCTAGCTAGCTATAGCAGGGACGGCGTTGGCGGTGGGTGGGGGGATTTGCGGGCCATGCCCCCCCAAATGAGCCATATTGCCCCCCCCCCCCAAATGCCATGCACTAAGGACACCAACTTTCATTTAATTTTAATTTTATTGTTTAATAAAGGCAATCATCCTAAAAGGAATAAGCTCCTCGCTGGCGCTGAGCTATAGTAAGATGTAGTTAGCAAAGAGGATTGTATGCAGTTAGCTTTGATGATGTTGGTGATATGTTCCTAATAATCATGCATAATCCTCTATGAAATTTTTGAACAATGAATGATGGTCCATGGTCATCAGAAGGTTGGGGACCATATTTTATTAGCATTTCATAAACAGCTGGAATTTTGAAATCACTGACCGGGACCAGAATTATAATAGAAATTTTTCTTATGTTGAGTTAGACTACAGCACAATAAAATTAATTTTCTGTTTTCATATTAAATATTTTATTAGCTGATTAATGAATAGTAACATGGTTACATTGGAGCAGCTAATTGCATTTCACAGGTTCCCGTTAAAAGAAGGCCTCTGGGATCAGGTAGCCACACACGCAGGAAACATTCATTGTTGAAAACCACATAAAAGAGATAACATTTATATAGTAGATGTAAAACGAACACAAAAACTTTCAGTTTCACATTCATTTAAAAATTTGCACAAAAGATAATCTTTACGTCATGTATATAGGCATCACATCGACCACATCTGATCTACTGATTACTGACTTCATTGGCACAGCACCCAAAGGGACTGTGGGTAATTAAAATACCATCTGCGCACAGGGTCTCCTTTCCCTTCTAGCAGGGGCTGGCACTCAGTACTCAGCGCAGGATCTTGGCATGTGATCCAGTAGGCACAGCGTGGAAAGTGTGGCACCTTCCCCAGAATTTGGAGGGCTGGAATACACCCCAAGTAGGACATATGCACTAAATACACTGTTAAGCAGTTTAGCAAAATAAAAAAAAACTCGCAGACAAGCTTAAAATGTAAACTTTTAGTAGGGCAGTACTTTTATATACAATCGCTGTATATAAGATGATTTGGTTTCTCATCATGTTCATTAACACAGCACTTCCCCTAGTGAGGGTCATGGTGGCAACATGCCAAGCAGGTCAGACCAAACTTCTCCTTCCCAAAACCACTGGCTCTAGGTAATTCTGGAGGATCTTCAGACATTTCCAAGCCAGCCGGGAAACACAAACCTTCCAGCATGTCCTGGCACTTTCCCAGGGCTTCCACCTAATTGGATGTGCCCAGAACACCTCTCCTGGGAGCCAGCCAATAGGTATCCTTACCAGATGCCCAAACTACCTCAGCTGACTCCCTTCGATCTGAAGGAGCAGCATCTCTATTTCGAGGTCCCTGCAGATCTCCCAAGTCTGCACCCTCTCACGTGAGCCTGGCAACCCCCATGGAAAGACCTCAGTTTGACTAGTTGTACTTTCCGCGTGATGCTTTCGGCCATCACCCACAGTTCATGGCCATAGGTGAGGACAGGTACATTGACTGGTATTCCGCAAGCCCCATCTGGTAGCATAACTCTCATTTCACCAGCAAAGACTCTGCAGCCACCAATCTGATCGGCCTGTCAACAGATCTTCCTACAGTACTTTCCATCACTTGTGAACAAGATAACAAGGTATTTAAACCCCTTCAAAGACTCACCCCCTTACCTGAAAGGAGCAATCCATTATTTCTGGGAGAGCACCATGCCCTCAGATGTAGTGGTGCAGATTCTCATCCCAGCTGCTTCACACTCAGTGTCGAACTTCTGAAGTGCCTGCTTGAGGTTCTGGCCAGACAGCAGGGATGTCACCTCTAATCCCCTATACCAGATGCCCTTCCATCCTCAGGTGCGCCTTGATACCCTGTCCCTGAAAATCCCACACAGGAGTGGAGACAAGATGACCCCTTGCCATAGGTCAACTCCCACTCTAACTTTGATTCTGAGCCAAGAATGTGAAGACAACCCTTACTATATCTGTACAGGGACCGTCATGGGGCTTGCTTCCAGTGTCCACACTGTGCATGGAGGTAAAGCTAAGTATATCAAGCTAATTCCCGCATTAGTTCTGGCTCCACCCCCGTGCTTGTCACCGAAAAGGCACTACACCTGCCCCTTTCACCTTGCACATAGTGATCCTGCAAGATGGATGGAAACACTCATTGTTAAACATCACCCCCAAGGGTGACACCAGGGAGGTGCAGGTAACCCTATTCCAGGCTCTGTTGTTTCCTGGTACCGTTTTTTGGGGTCTTCGCTGGATCGCAATTTGTCTGGCCTTTCCTATAGAACTGTTCACCAAGAGAGATTCTACCTGAAGCTCAAGTCCCAGAGGACATAGCTCTGTGGATCACCGAAAGAAACCTGCTGACCACACTAAGATCACAATCCTCAGAGGGGCAGTTAGATTCCTACTGACTTTTATTTTCATCCTAGACCGAACAGGTACTCGAGGCTGGGGATGACACAGCACCTTCTGACGTGGTGGTTCTGCATGTAAGCCCGATTAGCATGGCAGATGTGTCCCACCTCTGCCCCCAGCTAGCTGATCCGCGGCTCCCAGATGGGCCGTCTGCCACTCATGAATAAATGACAGCTGACTTAAAGGCGCGCTCCGCCGGGCACAGTGGGTTTCACACAGTTCCACCGGAAGAAAGAGGGGGCCACTCGCCGTACATCTGTCCCTGCCGCGCGTGGGGCCAGCTTTGAAATTCCCGTGGCGTGGCAACAGGCTACCTGGGAAATAAGCCCTAATCGCATCCCTTTGCATTTTTCAGCAAGGTCCCGCAGGGTTAAAAGCAGTGGATGGTAGTTCTTCACCTTCTCAGCGGAAAGAAAGGAGACTTAGTCATTTATTTATGTATTTAATATGAATCTGGTGTGAGCCACAGAGCTCACACTAGAGCAGCATAACGAGGCTGTCTGGATGTCTGGGGTAATTTTTTTAAGCCCAGAAGAATGCTGACTAAACTTCTGTCTTTAGCACATAAATAAACAAGGATCACAGAACAGACCTGCCACTTCCTGTCAAAATGGATAGTTCCTGTCCTAAAAGGCCCGGTAGCTGATGACATTTCAATCAATGTTTAGGCCCTCGCTGCTACACCATTGGTCTGTTTAACAGAAATCTCATTAAAAACAGGGACAGTGTCAAGTGCCTTAGTATAAAGTTACGTTGGGACATAGAGAACATTTTATTCTGTGGCAGGGAGCTTGGAGGGAGCTGTGGGTCCCCCAGGACTGAAATGGGAAACATTGTGTTAAGATAAAATAATATTAAATAAATTGGCTAAGATATTATTAGAATAAGAGTTTAAACAAATACATGGCCCTGTACACCCTTACTGATGCAGGTGTCTGGAATTATACATTGGGATAATTTTTCAACAGGCAAGAGAAAGGGGGCTAGATGGATGGATTTTTATTGATAAGATGTATTAGCTTATTTAAAACTTTTAAATAATTTAAGTATTAGTATTGTATTTTACCGATGAAGCTCATATATTGGGCCTGAGAAATGTATTTTGGGGAAAATGTTTTGGGGGGTGCTCCTGAAATGATGCTACAGCAAGACTTGGTACATGGCAGACACATTAAGGTACTCCAGAATATATATCACAGAACGTTTGAAAATGCTATGGACACAATGAATCTCATAGAGTATTATGAATCAATCTTTTCAGTCAATAATTCCCCAAAGAATTCTGTCTTTTTAAACACATGACATGTCCTTCTTCAGGAGAATTGCTCACTTAGCATTTTGATTGAGTATTTACAATGAACTAGCAGACACAAACAGTCTATCAGCAGAATGAAAAGGAAAGTGGCCTGGCAGGGGAGCATTTCAGCCCTGTGGCATGCGTAGAGGACAGTAGGGTTTAAGATAGTTCTTTACGAGTCTTAGACAGTCAAAGAATGTTAAAGGTATCTGGGTAGTACCCACTTTAAGGACCTGCCCTTCAGTCACAGAATATGAATATTACCAGTAACACAATAACAGGTTTGTTACTGATATCTTGTTGGAACACCACTTTACTTCCAAAAACTCTCCTCAGGGGTTCCTCAGTCGTTATGTTTATTTCACGGACTTAATTACTCAATTAAATAACTCATTAAGGTATTGATTAGCCAAACAGTTTTTTTAAACATTACTGCCATGTAGTAATATTTAAAGGGTAATGCCAAAAAATGCTAAATGTTTCCACAATTTTGGCCACTAGTGTCGAAGAAAAAAAAAAGTGTTCTGCAAAGTGAATATAATGTATCATCGCTTCTCGAATCAGCGCTGAGCCTTGAGAGTAGGTTCTGAAGACAGAGAGAACAACGGTGTTGATATTAAAAATAAACGGGCCAGGTGAAAAATGCTTCGAGAGTTACTCTGAGGTTTGGAGAAACACTGAAATTTGCGTAACTATACCAATTGCCATCTGGGAAATAATAAAACTCCCGTTAGGACACGAATTGGGGGGCGGAGGGTGGGGGCAAGATCCAAGGTCATACGCTCAGAAGAAATAAACGCGACGCGCCCACACGGCGGCCGGCGCAAACGCATTTCCCAGGTGAGCCGGCGCAGGTAATGGAACCAGCTGTGCAAACATGCGACGGCAGTGATGGAGAAATGCCAGTGGTATAAATCAAAACGCAATTAGAGCGCCTCTCCCATGCAAGGGCGCCTCGAAACCTCATGGCCCCATCAGGAGAGCAGGATAAAATTGTAATGTTCGGTTTAAAGCCCGGTCATATTTATACAGCCGCGTATGCGTCTGAAACCCGCAGCGCAATCCTAAATATATGGGACATTATAGCCCCGAAAGTGCCTTCCTTTTGTTTTAATGGGACATAAATTATACTAAGCTCACACGGAAAATATATACCGTATTTACACTATTAGCATGAGTGTGCTCACAGAAACCAGCTGGCTGTAGGTTCAGATTCCAGTAAAGCAATGCCTAGTATGAATTAAAGGATACTAGCTATCAATATTATGATAGATCGAATGACTAGAGCTATTTTAAAGCGTTAGTAATATTAGCATAGGTGCCTTTAATAACATCACTATAGTAATAAAAACGAATAAATATAAAATAAATAAATAAAATCTTATAAATATATTTACTTCTAGGATAGTTATATTAAATATTACTACATATATCTCCATTATTCATCAGGTGTGGCATGACAGAAATGAATTGATTTCTCTAATCTTTGTTTACTTTCATACACTGTGAAATCGGCACTTCAGACGATATCTGTGGGAGGCTCGGTTCGGCAATATTGGACCCGTCGCCCACCGGGCGCTCAAACAAATTGTGTATGACTAATAAAGTATTTAAGTCGACAGAATTGATCCCCTGCCCTGGGAGGTTTGCGAGGGCGGCTCATCGGCCGCCGGCCTCGGACGGGGCCGCTCCCATCTCCCATGGTGTTGACTTTAACCAGACGTTTCCATCTGCTGCTCCGTCCCCGGCCGGTCCGCTGACCCGGCGCCGGCGATAAGCGAGCGACTACCGCTTCCATGCCAGGATGGGCAGCGGGGGGCGGGTGCAATTGCGGGTCTCCGGGCTGCCTCACCTTCCCGGGCGCGATCGCTATCCGATAGCGGCGAAACCCTCCCTTCGCTGATGTTTCTGGGACAGATCCTGTCCTCTAGCCCTCATAAATCAGCATGAGCCCGCAGCTGCAAGGAGAAAAGGAAAGACCTGCAGTGACAGATTTGGCAAAGGCACCCAGGGAGAAAAGAGATTAAGGTAACAGCCAATATCTGCCAGTTGAGATACACGCTGGCTGGTATAATCTCATTTTTGAGGAAGAGACATTTGTAAATTATTATTTTCCGTGTGTAAATAAGTCACATAGTGTCCGTTATAATTCCCTTGGACGCATAATTACATTATTTAATCCAAAGGGATCTGGTTTAGTTACGAATACTTTCACATGGGAAACCTAGCAATCAAAATCAAGTTTTTGTACAGGCGTAGGGGTGTAGCTGTACGACTAACGGCCAGAAATGTACTTCATTTATTTTTAAATAAAGAAATTGCAAGTGGTGACATTTCCACCAATAAATGCCTCCACTGATCGTTAGGTCAGATCGCCCTAAAATTTGTTCTTACAGTTTCTGAGTTAGGGATATCTAACCTCAGCAAAATTTAAAATATTGCTTTCATTTGTAGTCAAACAGTACAAGCAAATAACAGTGAATTATCCTTGAGAGTCACGTAGGGTCACAATGACATCAGCAGGGACAGAGAATAATGTTTCTGTCAGTCAAAGCAAATCCATACCTCCTGTCTTTATTAATCCTCTGTCATCCAACGTTTGGTTTCCCAGGATTCTAAACCAGTACTAGGTGGTCATATCCAAATGAGTGCTGCATTACTGGTCCAACCCAACCCCCCATCACCAGAACCACCAGTGCTGGCTTGCTTGTCACATCAATCCAAACCAGATAAGGTTCTGGATCTTCCAAGGCTTTCTGGAACCAAGAAGAGGCTGCCATCACTTTTGAAACTTAATTAACAACACATGTTAAAGCAAGATAAGCTTATTGGCACATCAAGATCCCAATCAGCATTATCTGAGCTACAAAGGCCTCTATTCTGTGCATTTATTTTGTAGAGGTGAAATCAGGCATTTGGCCAAACTGCACCTGTTATGTAAGTTGGACATTGAATCACAGGGTCTTTTCTTATTCATTTATGTACTTACTTACTGTTACTTCATTTCTGTAGTTTTGCACCTTGGAGGAACGTGTCCTACACGCAAACGTATTTAACGATGTATATTCAGCAGTGGGCGGCATCTCGGCTAGCTGGGTAACCTCATGCCTCTGGGTTTGAGGGTTTGAGTCCCACCTCTGCTCGTTGAGCTTGGAGTCTGAATGTCCTCCCTGCCTGGTGCGGGTTTTCAGAGACTTGCATTTAGGCTAATTGGCGTCTCTTAATTGGCTATGGTGTGTGTGCACCCTGTGAAGGACAGGTCCTATCAGGGCATCCATTTGCCTTGAGTCCTGGTTTCCCCCCCAGCCTCCCCCCCAACCCTGAGCAAGATAAACAGTTAAAAGATGGATGGACGGATGGACAGATTTTTATTGATGAGATATTGATGAGGAAAACTTTAAAATAATTGAAGTATTAGCATTATATTCTAACACAGTCACTTGTCTTTCTCTGTGTCAAAAACTGCTTTTGAACATTATTAGTCTGCAGTTCCATTGAACAGCTTCTTAATTTTGCAGGGACTTTGAACTGTGCTTCTCGTTCTGGGCTTTCATCAAAGTCAGGACACTCGCCTTTCTCAGCTTTACTGGATCCCTTCACACAAAATGGTTCTCTGCACCGGTTCCCACACTGGTGAATTCAAGGGGACACATATCCCCATGCTGACTGCTGTAAGACTCGAAGCATTCGACTGTAATACAGCGGACTGGCTCAGCATTGTCAGGTTTATGGTCAGCGCATCTCTGGGGGATTGGTGTATGGTGTGTGACTCCTCCAACGCTGCTCACATTTCTTACTTAACCCCTTAAGTATTACAACCCCAGACTGAACTAGTTAAGTCCAGGGCAACGACTTGGTCTTAATGGTCTTACAGCTTGGACTCTGTTGTTTGATATGTAATGTTAAAAAGAAATCTAAAGTGCACAATATGCATTATGCAGTTCATTTTAAAATGCGAAAATCGACTGTCCTACTGAATGGATCTACCAGTGCTTATTAGGAATGGGGGGGGATTGATTTAGTTACAGATCACGATTCGCCGAGGTGGGAAATTTTAAATTTTAAAATATCAATTTAAACGCAAGTTACTGCAATTATGTTGGTGACATTTGCCACTGCTAATATGCACACACATTTTGTTAGCGTGTAAAGTAAGTAAGTAAATGTTTATTTATGAAGTACATTTAAAAACAACCGAAGTTTACCAAAGTACTATACAAAATTTGCAAATAAAGAGTAAAAACCAATGAAGACCAAACCATTAGGAGACTGACATGCATGAGTTTGGCACACTGCTATCATGGACCAGCACTGTCTCAATTTAAATCCAGAGTTTGGGCCTAATTCAGATTCAATACAGTAAACAGACACATAGACATGAGTGCGACAATCTGCTTGGGTTCACAGTTCGTTGTAATTCTAGTACAGCAGGGGAACTGTAGCAAAATAGTTTAACACTAAAACTTTTAGAAGTGTTAGAACAATTAGAAACAGTTGTAAACCAAACATAATTCAGGGGCTACATCCTTCGAAGGATAGAAACCCATCCTTCTCTTTCTGCGTTAGTGCACTCCATGGAAACTCTGTGGCCCATCTATCCAAGGATTCACTGCACAAATATTACACATATTGGTAAAATCATACATTGGACGATGAAATAAATAAGTGGCTCCACGGCTGAATAAAATTTGTCAGTCTCTAAAAATTGGAAGTGTTTCCACAATTTTGGCCACTAGTCTACTTTCCAGTCTGGGGACCAACACTTTGCGGGACGCTGTTGCAGTTTACAGCCTGTGCTTCCATCTGACGTGAATGGGCTGCTTGTGGTGTGTCATTCCAGGAAGAGCACGTTGTTCTAAAAGGAGCAGTGCTTAGCGTCCTTCTGCAGAAGCTAATAGGAACATCAGAAGCACCTTACTAGCAGGACGTCTGCTACAGCAGTAAACTCTGGTTTCTGCATGATTGTTCAGATGCCCTGGGCTCGAGAATCAATTTTTAGTCTTTGGGGTCTTATTGTCTCTTATTGTCTATTCATTCCCTAAAGAGTCAAGAACCTTACTACAAAGATTTATGTTGCTTGCTAAGTGTATCAGATATGGAGGAACTTATTAAAGACTTTGGGTACCGTATTTTATTTACCGGTTTTTATAGACGGTGATTGTGATTTTACTATTGAATGTATATAATATGTTTATACATTCTTAGCAAATCCTGTGTATATTTTTGAAAAGTTAGAAATAGGCTTTTATGCAGAGTAATGGAAAACTAATACATGCTGAATTCACTGTGTTCTGGAATGGTTTTGTTTTGCAGTTTGGGGGATCGGACCGGTCTGTAGGTTCTGAGTGAGTTCTACATTTTTGCTGGCAATAAATCATGCATATGGCTATTTTTATTTTTTTATTTTAAGTTAGAAGTTTGGAATCAATATTTGTGAGTGAAAGCTCGCATACTCCTTTAGACAGGGGGCTGGCTGTTACTCATTTGTACTAGATGCTTTGGCTTTACACCTGACTGCATAAAGCTGTGTGTAGAAGATGCAGGCGTGAGACTAAGATCTGACCACATGCTGCCTTTTCTCCTGCTTTCCTCATGTCCTCATCCTTCCTCATGAAGCGCAGGGCCTTTGGATATCTCTGTGAGCGCTGTAGCAGTATGGAGCCTCCCGCACTGAAGCGAGAGGCAGCCTCGCATATCTCTGTGAGCGCTGTAGGAGTACAGAGCCACCTACACTGAAGCGAGAGGCAGCCTCGTATATCTATGTGAGCGCTGTAGCAGTATGGAGCCTCCCGCACTGAAGTGAGAGGCAGCCTCGCATATCTCTGTGAGCGCTGTAGCAGTACAGAGCCGCCCACACTGAAGCAAGAGGCAGCCTCGCATATCTCTGTGAGCGCTGTAGCAGTATGGAGCCTCCCGCACTGAAGTGAGAGGCAGCCTCGCATATCTCTGTGAGCGCTGTAGTAGTACGGAGCCGCCCAAACTGAAGCGAGAGGAGCCTCGCATATGTCTGTGAGCACTGTAGCAGTATGGAGCCTCCTGCACTGAAGCGAGAGGCAGTCTTGCATATCTCTGTGAGTGCTGTAGCAGTACGGAGCTGCCCACACTGAAGCGAGAGGCAGCCATAGAAATATCTGTGAGCGCTGTAGCAGTACGGATCCACCCACACTGAAGCGAGAGGCAGCCTTGCATATCTCTGTGAGCACTGTAGCAGTATGGAGCCGCCCACACTGAAGCGAGAGGCAGCCTCGCATATCTCTGTGAGTGCTGTAGCAGTATGGAGCCTCCCGCACTGGAGCGCGAGGCAGCCTCGCATATCTCTGTGAGCGCTGTAGCAGTACGGAGCCTCCCGCACTGGAGCGCGAGGCAGCCTCGCATATGCATTTTTATGCTCCTCATTTCGCGGCTGTCTCTCTAATTATCATTAACATTAGCTGATTCATAAAGATTTAATTGGCCTGTAATGATAATGGAGGCTCCCAGACGGTGCAGGAGATTGGGGCAGATTTAGGGTCTGTACCTTTTTGAAACAGTCCTATGGCTCACTTTGTGTAACATTACAATTCTTCAATAAATAATATATAATTTTTTTTTCTCAATACGGTTAAGGTGGTATTTTAAAGCCATTGTTATCAGTGTTATTGTTATACAGAATTTGTATTAATGCTGAGATGAATTACATAACAATTTATACTGTGGTTTCCCAACTTTTTTCAATTAAAAAGTATCTATAAAACCTGCCTGTCCCTTGCTGTGTGTAGCAGCGTGTTTATGTGCCCTGCGGTTCCCAGGATGAGTTTTGAATCACCACGAGGTAACCGAATGAGGGGCTATGGAAAAGTGACAGATGGATATTTGGCTGCTTCCCAAGGTTAGTCCAAAGTTACTCATGCAGCTTACAGCTTTAACACGCATAAAGCTATGTTACTGCTACCAGATAGCACAAAGGTGCCTGCATACTTTGGCATAGCACGGTGGCTAAACGAAAGCTTCCGCAAAGCACAGAGGTGCCTGCATACTTTGGGATAGCACGGTGGCTAAACGAAAGCTTCCGCACAGCACAGAGGTGCCTGCATACTTTGGGATAGCACGGTGGCTAAACGAAAGCTTCCGCAAAGCACAGAGGTGCTTGCGTAGTTTGGGATAGCATATAAGCTAAATGATGGCATGCTAGCTAAACAGAAGCTACATTAAAGCTACCGCACAGCTTGGAGTAGGGTTGCCACCCGTCCCTTAAAATACGGAATTGTCCCGTATTTGACAATAAAATTGTACGTCCCTTTTTTAATGAATACGGTTTTGATTTTTTTTTTTTTAAGTTTATTTACCACCACTGGTGCATCATTTGGTACATCGTGGTTGTGGCAAGTCCTCACTATGGTAGGCGTCCTTTATTTTTTTGCATGAAAGGTGGCAACCCTAGCTTGGAGATGACTAAACCTGGCTAAATGAAAGCTACATTAAAGTAGTCACACAGCCGGGAGCTGCTTGAAGTCCTTGTGGTAGGCTGTTCGCTAAATACCAAACTAAAGCTACTGCACAGCACGGGAATGCCCACACACCTTGTGGTAGCATGTTGGCTAAATGCTAAACCAAAGCTACTGCACGGCACGGCAGTGCCCAAACACCTTGTGGTAGCACGCCTGCTAAACACAAGCAACATCAAAGCTACCGCACAGCAGGGAGGTACCTGCACAACCTTGAGGTAGAATGCTGCTTAAACAAAAGCCTTGCAGACGTGTCGTTGTCAGCCAGGGAAAACGAAAAGCACGGCTGGTTAAAGAGAAGGGTTTGTGGCTCAAATACTGAACTGTCAAGTTTAACAAGGAGATCGGCCCGGGGGAGGACCCGAGTGAGATGCATATTGGGTAAAAAAAGATATCTCATCATCTAATGACGACCCATCCGGCTTTGACAGGTGATTGAGCGTGAGTATAATGTGCTGGGTGCGTCGCTGAGGAGCCTTCAGGAGAGCTGAGCGCTGTGTCCAATCGGGCCTGTCTCTTCGGCTGCCTTCCGCCCAAATGGGCTTGACACCCGGATCCCACGGGGAGTCGCACCAGTTGCGAAAACATATGCTGACGATCCGTTTGCAGAGCGGGTGTTTTGCCAGTTATTAAATGCTTGCATCCACTGCGAGTGTTTAGAGGTGCCAGGTTCTCCTGTAAAGCTGTAATTACAAAGTTGCTTACAAGGCCGTGACTAAAGCACTACATTAGATATGACTTTTGTAGTGTGATTATTATCTTAACGTTACAGTTTATTTCTGGAACGCTAACCACAGGCATGCTTGGGTATTACCGGAGAGTCGCACAAATTTTCGAAAGGAGAGGACGTCAGTAGTTAAAGAGCAGATGTTTGGACAGTTCGTTAAATCTCACTCAGATGACAGCACGCTGCTTTTTCAGATTGTTTTCCACATTTCGATTTCTCGTTTCGAAACAGCATGAATGCATTTCGTATTCAGAAGACGTGGTCCGGTTTTGGTATGAATACATTTGTGCTGAGTTTGTTTATGCAGCCGGCATTGACATGATCAGCGGCCTATTTAAGGGGGCACAGCATGTTAGGTACGATATGAGACACACTGATGAAGTCGTACAGGAAAGTGGTGAGATATAGGCTGTTTAAGTCCACCTGAACTGCCTGTCCTTGGACAGAGGCAGCAAGCCCACTTGAGCCCCAGGAGAAGATGCAGACTCACGCAGAGCTGGGGAGTAAGAGCCCGGCCCTGGAGGCAGCTGGATGTCCTGCTGAGCCCTAATGAAATTATTATCTTAATGAAGTTGTTACTCCGTAACAGCTTAAATGGAGCTAATTTCATTTGGGTTACAGCAATTCTGTTTTTTTTCCCCCTTTTTTGCTTTTGGAAAGTCAGATGTTGGCAATGACACGCTGAATACACAGCAAGAAGGTTCTTTTCCAAGCATCTCATCAGGTGGCCTCATGGCGTGCGGCTTTCAAAGTCATTCACAGGATATTTTTATGTGCCGACTTCTGCAAACTCTCCGCTGCATAAATCTTTGCTATGCTATTACTCAGGCTGTTATGGTTTCAGAACAGGCTTATGCATCTCCTGGCATGGGAGTGATTAATTTGCACTAATCAGGGAGCTGTTAGGATGGATCGTGGGTTTTATTAATGACATTGGTTGCAGTTATGGGTTTCGGATGGTGCACAATAGTTTGAGGAAGCAGATCAAAAGACTGTCTCCCTACCCACTACAGCCAGGTCCCCTTTTACATCACTTCCTGTTTTATACGGCTTCAAGTACATGCAGAGCATGGCATTCGAATCACATTTTCACGAAAGACCAATGAGTAAATAAATCAGTGTTTGGGTCCAATCCTATACAGGGGCTGTGGTGTTAACTTGAACTACCGCAATGGATCAGTCTGCTGAAAATGACCATATTCATATTCATATTCATATTGGCTACGAAGGGAATATGGCTGTATGTATGTGTCTCTGTGTGGGCGGAGCCTAAGAGGGTGTGTCCTCAAATAGGTGTGGTTGTATTCCTTCTTTTTCTCCTCCCCCATTCACTTATATGCAGGTACTAGCATGACATAAGCATCCAGGATCAGCAATTTATGGAATCAAAGTTCCATAAATCAGGACACACCCCAAAAGAGAGATGGCATTAATGTCAATAAGCCCTTAACCAGAACATTGCAAGAGGCATGCTCTGGAGCGTCCATAAATCTGTTCCGGGATCTGCTGATGAGTGCGTGTTGTGTGTCATGTGGACCGGGGGCCCCGCTGTGCAGTCTGAGGCCCCCTCTGTGCCGCGGGGCTAAACATCCCTCCTGTCAGAAACAGTCCGTCTCGCTTTCACGTCCCCTCTCTCCCTCCTTCTCTCTCTCCCCCTCTCTCACTTCCTCTCGCTCTCCTTCTCCCTGTCTGTCAGCACAATCGCAACCTGAGCGCATTTCTGCTAAAATGCGGCAGGTCGCTGCTCTACAGATTCCTGGGCATCAGCAGATCGGGCCTCGGAATGGCTGCTGGACTGTCACTAGACCTGAGTCAACATGCTCCTTTTGCACGCTGCATATGTGCACATAGATCTTATGCTTCTTGCCGAAAATCAAGAATCATGTTTTGATTGGTAAGGCCCCGGTATAGACGCCAGGCTGTCAATGACCTTCCACTGGATAAGCAGTTATGGAAGATAGATACATGGATTTTCCTTAAATAAAGATTTAAGTTATTTAAAATAGTTTGATTGTTTGGTTTTGTATTTATCTTGTACCAGAAAGGGGACTGCTATTATGACTTTTTGTATAAACTTTCTCCCTGTTAGAATTGCATTTTTCTTCATGCACTTTTGTATTTAGGCCAAGAGAAAAACAATTAAATTAAACAAAAAGAAAACCTGCAACATTAACTGCCTGGCTTTTGCAGAATTAGGCTGCTGTAGCTCTGCTCCCCAAATGACAGTTTGCCTGAGATTAAACAGGTCGATAGAAATTGTTATTATTTGGCTCTTAAATGGATGTGCGTTAATATGTTGCACTATAGCCTCACACCTACACAGTTATGTGTTTGATTCCCATCCCCAGCACATTGTGTGCTTGATTCCCATCCCCAGTATGTTGTGTGGTTCATTCCTACCCTCAGCATGTTGGATGCTTAATACCATCCCCAATATATTATGTGTTTTATTCCTATCCCCAGCATGTTGTGTGTTTAATCCCCATCCCCAACACACTGTGCTTGATTCCCATCTGCAGAAAGGTATGTATGGAATTCTCCTTGTGTGTAGCAGTGTTTTGTCTTTGCATGTGTGTGTGTCCTTCCTGGAATAGTCTCTAGCTTCTGTGTGACCCTAAAGTTTGATAAGCGGTTAGGGTAGATGGAAGCTCAGTGAATGTGTGCTCCCAGAATAACAGACATGGCATATTACACTCTCAAATGCCTTTCACAAAATTTTAAAGCCTTCTCTCTTTCTCAAATTTAATTTTAGCTTAGATGTCTAGCTCCTTAAGGACCATCTGCAACCCCCCCCCACCCCAATGAAAAAAGAAAAAATGTCTGCCCCAGGTCCGCTGCCTGTGTCCACTACAATGCTGGCTCTGCCTAAGCACTTCTCTGTGGTGCTAAATGTGTGTGTGAGTGTGTGTGTGTGCGTGCACGCATGTGTCTGTGTGCACACTCCCTCCAGGCATCTCTCCCCCTTTTCAGCTTGCAAAGGATGAATAATGATGAAAATGTAAGCTGCTAATATACTTGATAGCGTTAGTATCTGTCGCTGTGGAAAGAATTATACTTTGTGCATTTTGAATATGCCTCATTTGCACTGATCATAAGTCACAGCTCTCACACCGTGACTGTGTGACATACTGCCACCTCGTGGCTATATTGTGAAGCATTTTAGGGGTGCTGTGAGCCAGATCGATAGTGTTTGGCACCATATATACCATCTCTTCAGTTTTAGGTCTGCAGGGCAATAACCCTCTGAGTGGAAAGTAGTCTATTTTATCGTCATCGTTTTTAACGTCATTAGGGGAAAAAAAATCTACTGGCGATCCATTGCTGTGTCTGTGGAGGAGGAGGATGGGGTCACACGGAGGCTACCAGCCCTGTAGAGACGCACTACACCTTGGCAAATTGCAGAATGCTAAGACTGAGGGTCGAAACCCCAATTACAAAAGACGCCCATTAGACTGCTAGCAAAATCTGCGTATTCCATATAGAAATGCACACCTACTGGATGCGGTGCAGAGCCCGCTATTGATCTGGAAAACTTTAAGATGACAAACTGCAAAGTGCTGTGACAAAACATCCCGTAATGAAGGGACACAAATCTTTCAGTCGGCTTTAACGGGTTTCGTTTCAACCTCCAGGTTGTAGGCGGTGTGACTGGGAGTTAAAAGGTTGCACTCCGGCAAGTTTCACGAGTAAGTGTACTTAAATTCTTTCATTTTTCAAATGGATCCAGGATGTGAAAATAAATTGAAAGTATTATGCTAGCTTTATTTAGCTTATATCACAAATTGATTTGAAAAAGGACACCTTTACCACAGTCAGTCTTAAAAATGCAATATCTAATATTATGTAATATGTATCTATTTGAAAAATGTCTGGTCTGTGGGACAGGTTACAGACTCTGCAGTCTTACACTGCCTATGGATGAAATGACATCTTTATAATGAATATACTTATTTCCCCTAATATCAGGAAGCAGTGTGTATTCTGCATAGTGTAATGAAATCATTGTGCGATGTCTGTTATCAGATTGTGCCTAGGCTGACAGCTAATACTGCTTTAGGTTTCCTGCTCCTAATCACTTACATTTTTCAGTGTGTATAGTGCACATACAATATCAGACAGATATATGCAATCAGCAGAAAATCAGTAAAAAATGCAGTCAATGAAAAATATTTGGTCCATTAGCATTAGCTGTCTTCTCGGTACTGTCACTATACTACCGTGTTATTTTACATTTTACTGTATTACAGAATTCTTCTGTGCTACGCTACATTTCATTATGCTATGAAACTTTACAATGCTATGCGACATTTCACTGTACTATGGTACATTGCAATGCTATGCTAAATTTCACTGTATTACAATACATTATTATGCTACACTACATTTCACTCTTCTACTCCACACTGATACTTTGCTGGATGACAGCACTCATTAGGGCCTGGAAGATATGCTCTTCACTCCCTCATAGACTCTGGGTGGAGGGGGGGTGGAAGGGAGGGGGGGGGGCGCTGAGCAGGAGCAAATGTTAGTGTCATAGCCTATAGTGAAATTTTCATGTGTTATACTCCACAGAATATTTCACGTAATGTAGCCTTTAGGGTAATTTACATCTGTTAAAGTTCTACAGTAATTTACATGCATTATGACATATAGGGTAATTTACATTATAACTAATACATACAGCCCATGGAAAATTTTAGTCTTGTATAATGTATGTTAATGACATAAAATATATGCATACACTTGCAAAGTAAGCTTATAAGCAGTAGTTACACCATTTGTGTTTTGCGTTATGAATCCAGGCAAATGGAAGGTGCTGTGGCCACCGAATTTCATCAAGTTTGCCTACTGCACATTTGCCATGCCTCTCCATGAATCGCCACCTGATCGTGGTGGAGGGATTTGTGTGCTTCTGATGGACAGTAACAATTGTGTGACCTTGCCCGGATTCGGGAGACTGGGGCCTTGCCCTGGAGCCAGGCCTGGGGGCGGAGCTCATCGGCGAGCACCTGGTGGCCGAGCCTTCGCCAATGGGGTCTGGCTGGGCCCAGGCCAAAGTAGCAACACGGATCCATCCTCCTTGGAGTTTACCCCGGTGAATTAGAGGATTGTCTCCCTTCGACTTTGCAGAGGGGGAACGGGCTCTAACTGTTGTCTGTGCATAAGCACCGAACACCAGTTCAGAGGATCCTGCCTTCTTGGAGACCTTGGAGGGGGGAAGTGTTGGAAGGTGTCCCTTCTGGGAACTCTGTGGCTTTTCTGGTGGACTTTAATATTCATGTGAGTAATGACAGCAAAACCCGGAAGGGTATAATTGGGTGGAATGGCCTGCCTGATCACAACCTGAGTGGTGATCAGTTGTTGAATTTCTGTGCTAACCACAGTTTTTCCATAACGAATACCATGTTCGAACATACATCATATCATGGGATCTGCGTCTGCATGTTTTGGACCCTCAGGTGAAGAGAACAGCTGACCTGTCAACTGATCACCACCTGGTGGTGAGTTGGATCTGATGGAGGGGGAAGATGCCGGATAGACCTGGTTTAGACCCAAACGCATAGTGAGGGTGTGCTGGGAGCATCTGGTAGTGGCCCCTGTCTGGGAGATCTTTAACTCACACCTCCAGCAGAATTTCTCTGGACATTGAGCCTGAATGGGCCGTGTAGAGCTGTGGCCATAAGGTTTCTGGTGCCTGTCATGGTGCCAGTCCCCAAAACCGGTGGTGGTCACCAGCGGTAAAGGGAACTGTCAGGCTGAAGAAGGAGGCCTTCCGAGCTTGGTTATCTTGCGGGGCCAGTGAAGCAGCTGACAGGTACCAAAAGGCCAAGTGGAAAGTGGCTTGGCAGTTGCTGAAACAAAAACTCAGATGAGGGAGGAGTTTGGTGAGGTCATGGAGAAGGACGTTAGGTTGGCAGTCAGTTCACTTACTCTTGAAAGTTGCCAGAGTGCAACCTTTTAACTCTCAGTTGCATTGCCTGCAAAATGGAGGTTGAAACGAAACTCGTTAAAGCCGACTGAAAGCTTCTGGTAAACCATCAGGTACGTCAGGAGGTGGAAGCAGGACTTTACCCATGCTGTCTGCAGCAGGAATAGAAATCTGTTGACCTCAAATGGTGGTGAAAAGAATATGTTGATGACCTCTTGAATCCCACTGATACACCTTCCTTAGAGCTGGAGGACTGAGAGGACTGGCCTATTTCTAGGGCTAAGGTCAATGAAATAGTCAAAAAACTTTTCAGTGGTAAGGCTCCGAGGGTAGTTGAGTTCTTGAAAGCTCTTGATGTTGTTGGGCTGTCTTGGTTGACTGCTTAATGTTGTGCGGATGTTGGGGACAATACCTTTGGATTGGCAGACTGGGATGGTGGCCTCAATTGTTAAGAAAGGGGACTGGAGGATGTGTTCAATGTTCAGTGGGATTACAGTCCTCAGCCTCCCTTGGAAAATCTAGGCCAGGGTGCTCGAGAGGAGGGTCTGCCTGTTGGTCGAACCTCAGGTCCAGGAGGAACAATCTGGATTCCGTCCTGGTTGCAGAACACTGGACCAGCTCTATACCCACACAAGTATACAGAAATTATGTAAATGAGGCGAGAGTTTGGTTTGCATTGCCAGCAGTCAGAAGTCAGACTCATAACAGTGGGTGTTGGACTCCTGCAGGGCTGCCCTTTGTCACCAATTTTGTTCATAAGTTTTACAGACAGAAAATCTAGGTGTAGCCAAGGAGCGGAGTGGGTCTGGTTCAGGGGTCTTCAGATCGCGTCTTTGCTTTTTGCAGATGATGTGGTCCTATTGGCATTGTTGGGCTGTGACCTGCAGTATGCACTTGGGTGGTTTGCAGATGAGTGCAAGGTGGCCAGGATGAGGATCAGTACCTCCAAGTCTGAGGCCATGGTTCTCAACCAGAAAAGGTTGGATTGCCCTTAAGTGGAGGAATTGTTCATGAGTGAGGCAGAAGGCAAAGCTTTTGATTTACTGGTTGATCAAGGGTCCTACCCTCACCTGGTAGTGACCAAAAGAATAAGATTGCGGATGCAAGTGACAGTAAGAGCTTCCTCCGCAGGGTGGTTGGGCACAGCATTAGAGATAGGGTGAGGAGCTTGGACATTCAGGAGGAGCTCACAGAAGAGCTGCTTCTCCTCTGCATCTAAAGGAGCCAGTTGAGGTGGTTTGGGCATCTATCTATGCCTCCTAGATGACTCCCTGAGGAGGTGTTTCAGGCATGTGTAGGGTACATGGCTCAGGGGTACACCTGAACAGGATGTCAGTCCATCACTGGGTACACACACACACACACACACACACATACACACATGTTTGTAGTTTGTACTACTGTATACTGTGTACTGTATATCTTTGTGAGAATGTCCGTTCACTCCTATGGGAAAAACCCTAATCGCAATAAAATACAGGAAAACTGGCTTCACTTTTAATTGTGCTACACCTTTCTGAGTGCTGGACCGCAGAAAAGAATGTCACGTAACAAAAGAAGAGGTCACCCTTTGCATAATAGGGCTTGTTAACCATTGTCCCAACAATGACAACCTTAGCCTCTACTCAGCCCTAACATTAACCATAAGTAACCAAACAAAATAGGAAACTTTTGATGTTTGTAGTTTCTTGCTTGCAGTCACAGATTTTTATAAAATTGCATTAAATCCCCACAAAGTCAAAATAACCATTTTTTTATCACATTGTGGGGACATTTGGTCCTCACAATTTAATATGCACATAACCACACACAAGAGGCAGAATGGCTTGTTGGTACTGTTGCCTCACACCTCTGGGACTGGGGATTGAGCCTCTGCCCGGGTTCCATGTATGTGGAGTCTGCATGTTCTCCCTGTGGGTTTCCACCGGGTGTGCATGCGTGAGGGTCTGGTGTGTGAGTGCGCCCTGTGAAGGGTTGGCGCCCCATCCTAGGTTGTTCCCTGGCTTGCGTCCACAGGCTCCGGACCCTGAGTGACCCTGAATAAGACAAGTGGTTACAGAAAATGGATAGATGGATGGATGGATGGATGACCACACATACACAATATAGCCAATAAAAGGACACCAATTAGCCTAATTGTGACACTCACACAGAATGGAGGCGGGATTCCAGCCCCTATCCCTGCAGGTGTGGGCAGCACTGCACACTGAGTAACCCCTCTTTGCCATCTTGCAGTAAAAACATTAATATTCAGTACTTTGTTTGTTTTACCTGTCTCCGCTTAATCAAAATATTCCCATAACCTATAAGTGATTCTGTATTAATATTTTTGTGCTTTTTTTTAATTCAACCCACCACCTCACCTTTATTTGCTGTTACAGACATTTCTTCTGCATGCTTTCCGTTGGTTTGATTACTTTCATCTTATGGGATGAACTTTGCTGTTATGAGAAGATATTACACGCTTGGAGTTGACTGACAGCTCCAAGATTAACACAAGAGAGCCTGCAATGCCATTGTTTTTCATGCATTTCTCTATTATTATTATCGACACTTGGAGTTTGTCCCATTACATGCATAACTCCGGAAAAAAATCTAGTAATAAAACGCAGTTCATAATTTTGTTATAAAGCACAGTGCAATATATAGCATTGACAACATCAACATAAGCAAACAAATGAAAGACCTAGAAAGGTAGAGTAGCACTTTACAAACACACTGCACAGAAAAACAAAGGCTGATAAAGAAATCCTGCAATCTGCTATGGCAACTGAGTAAGGCAGCTCAGTTTTCATATCAAGGTCATAAAACATATTGCATTTTCATAACTGATTAAGGTAAAATGTCATTATGTTCTGAGGTAATATCTGTTGCGTGGAATAGCAGGACCTATTGGGTTGGATGAACAGGAGACCAATCAGATGTCGCCAATACGCTGTCTTAGCCAATCAGAAAAGACTTAGGCTGTGATGCAAACAATCCATTCCATCTGGACATGGGTTATTCTCCTCAGACTTTGATGGAACAGATGCTAAATATTTAAAGCGATACTTCCATTATTACGCAGCCTCTCTGTCTTCCTTGAATAATTCACCTCGGGATTAAATTCTATAACAAGCTGTGGTGAATGTGCTCGTGCATTGGCAGTGGCAATAATTTGAGGGGGGGTGGGCTAAAATCTGTAACCAGCACCCCCATGGTATTGCAGCCCTGTTGAGAAATGGAAGGACAATTAAAGGTGTCTAAGCTGTCATCAGAATAGGCACGCTAATGGACTGGAACCAGCAGATCTTGAGCGGGGGCAGTGTTGACTGAGGCTGCTAGCTTGCCCACGATGGCCCCACTCAGCGACAGGCCATGCAAAGTCACCCTGGAGAACAGCTGCATTTTGATCAGGAAGCTCATGCATTCCATTAATATGAAGGGCAGCTGCATGGTGGTTAAGGAAAAAAAACCTTTAGCATTTTGGTTCTGTTCCACTTATAATTTGACTGTAGATGGTGTGGGGATTAAGGACCTGCACTCTCAGCTATGGTTTTAGACCCATATAAGGCAATTTGGGACCTCTGTTCACTCTGTCTGACTCTGCCCTCTTTAATCTAATGGAAACCAAAGAGTACTTAAGAGGGAGTGAGCTTACTTATTTGGCTATGGTCAGCACATGGTAATGACAACCTCCGCCTATCACCAATATTCACAGCCCGCAAATTTAAGCCCTAGTATGGGTTTATACCCTGAGAATCATATACAGGGATGTGACTGGCTACCCTGCCTTGGCTTTGGTAGGACAGTGCACAAAAAGCGTCTTTTAAAGAAGTGTGTTGTTATGACCCTTTCTAAGGACTCCACTATGGATTAGTTCCAGGACCAGTTAGTGCCGATCTTGGTTTGTAGCACAAAACTGAAAAATCAAGTTTTATGAGGCTTTTGGGCACTTGACAGAAGTAGAGAGAGAAGTGTGCACTGTTATTAATCTGCTGTGTATTTCAGTGACACCATGTACGGGCAATTACCTCGGGGACTTTACTTCTGTCGTTTCATTGCACTAAAACCCCGCAAAAGAATGGGAAAGGAGATTGATTTCATGAATCGATTTTTAACACAGCCTAAGGTCTGTGTTCTTTTCTCCCTTGCTTAGGTGTTTTTCAGTAGGGAAATGCGGGGAACCTGAAGGTTAACTATCGCAATATTTCATAGTAGTTCTTAAGTTATGGATTGATGAGAAAGTAATGAAATGATCATGCTTGTTTAACATTGGGTTTAGGCTTTAGGCAAGCTACCATTTTCAACTTGGTGCTCTCCATCATTCTCTTCTGGGTGTAGGTTCTCTCTCCAGGGTGTGTAGCACTCTTCAATGCAACAAGCCCCATCATTTTCTCTTTCATCATTTTCTCATCTCCAGAGCATAGACCTCGGTTTCTCCCTCTGGACTATAGCTGTTATCTCAAGGACACTGAGTTCCATTATACTCTCTGGGAAGGCTTCATTCTCCAGGAGATCAATTGGCATCATTGTATGTAGAATAGCTTCTGTCCCCTGGACACTGAGCTCCATCATTCTCTCTGGGTTAGCTTCTCTCTACAGGACACTGAGTGTCATCATTCTCTCTGGGTTAGCTTCTATCTACAGGACACTGAGCACCATCATTCTCCCTGGGTTAGCTTCTATCTACAGCATACTGAGCTCCATCATTCTCTCTGGGTTAGCTTCTATCTACAGGACACTGAGTTCCATCATTCTTTCTGGGTTAGCTTCTATCTACAGGACACTGAGCTCCATCATTCTCTCTGGGTTAGCTTCTATCTATAGGACACTGAGCACCATCATTCTTTCTGGGTTAGCTTCTATCTACAGGACACTGAGTTCCATCATTCTCTCTGGGTTAGCTTCTATCTACAGGACACTGAGTGCCATCATTCTCTCTGGGTTAGCTTCTATCTACAGGACACTGAGCGCCATCATTCTCTCTGGGTTAGCTTCTATCTACAGGACACTGAGTTCCATCATTCTCTCTGGGTTAGCTTCTATCTACAGGACACTGAG
>JAODKM010000126.1:9058688-9075982 GCA_026780845.1 Petrocephalus sullivani | reverse complement strand
TGCCATCATTCTCTCTGGGTTAGCTTCTATCTACAGGACACTGAGCGCCATCATTCTCTCTGGGTTAGCTTCTGTCTCCAGGACATTGAGCTCCATCATTCTCTCTGGGTTAGCTTGTGTCTCCATGACACTGAGTTCCATCATTCTCTCTGAGTTAGCTTCTGTCTCCAGGGCACTGAGTTCCATCATTCTCTCTGGGTTAGCTTCTGTCTCTAGGGCACTGAGTTCCATCATTCTCTGTGGATTAGGTTCTATCTCAAGAGCTTTATCACTTTCTCTGGGCTATATCTGCTGTATCCATGGTGCTTCCTATACATTCTCTGGATTAACTGTTGTCTCCAGGGCACAGTGATCCATTTCTCTCTTTACACTATAACCGCCGTCTTCCAGGCATAGAACTCCATCACTCTCTTGGTGTTAGTTGCAGGAATTTGATCGGCATTGTTATATAATGGAGAAAAATTACATTACCACTCAACTAAGCCCTTTCAGATTTTTTGTAGAGAAATCGCTGAAAGTCAGTGTGATGCTTCAGGCTGCTGGGGCCATATCTAGTATCTTCTGCATAGTGATCTGGAGAAGGAAAGGGGCATATTTCTTTAAAAATCACCTACTCTAAAGCCTAGAAAAATACGCATAACCTTGAAAGATATTTGACTCTGAGCCATATGTAGGCATCAAATCTAGACATCCATAAAGCATCAAATGAAGATACGCATGAAGTTTCAAACTTTGATCTCTAATAAATATCGGTCTTGATACCTGCATGAAGGCATCTTAGCTAGATCCATGTGTAGGCATAAAATGTAGAGCTACATAAAAACATTTAAAACAGTCAATAATAAATAAACCCTTACATAGCAAGGAAATAAATTTGGATTTACAATGAAGTTTGGAAATTGCATGGATGTGAATTGTAGTACACATCAGGTTTTTAGAGAGGCAAAATGTCTTATTCGGTCAAGTCCACATCAGCCTTTGTGTTCCTTCACGCTCTAAAGAAAGTGTATGTTCCATAAAAAATTCTGGATTATAAGTATATATACATATATAAGTCCCTATATAAGATTTTTAATAAATAGGTTTTATTCCTAGATTGAGTGTTTAACAGGAAGGTTTCAGGACTATGCTGATCTGTTAAGACTGCTGTTCTCATAATGTAATAGTTTCCCTATTTTTATAATCAATAATAAAGTGACATTAACAAATGTCTTTGCAGAAAGATGTTTGCTGTTCGGGGAATTCCAGGACTCTACAGCTAAGCTTAAGGCTAAGGAAAGGACCATAAAACATTAAGCATTTTTCTTACCACTCATTCATTGCATGTGGAATGTTTGTGTAGGTTGCAAGCGAGCATAGTTTTCGATGCAGGAGGAGAAGTTTGGCACACAGCTGTGAGCACTTTCGGGCTGGAATTTGTTTGCGTTGCACTGAAGATGCGAACAGAGCCCCCTGCGTGCGTTAGCGAGTCTTTCTTTGTGAAATCTCCGCCCTTCATCGTAGCCTGTGGACAGAGTCGCTAATATCCTCCATAAATCAGATGTTAAAAATAAACAAATTCACAGCGCATCATCATCAAAGTCAAGAAGATACCCTGCAGATTAGCGCAAAACAGAAGGTTTCAATTCTCACCTCATTTAGCAGACATAATTAAGACTTTGTAAGAGGAGGTTTTTTCCATCTGTCTGGCTCTATACTTCTCATTAATCTCTGAGGCTTGTTCATTGCTTTTAATAAGTCATTTAAACATCACTTTTTACTCATGCTAAGCTCACAACCCCTCTTATCTGCAGCACAATCAGACAAAGTGCATTTCACACTCTCAAAGCTCAAAATGTTTCCTTATTAACTTGCGTAAAAACTTTCGCAAAGTTGCCCAGGGAAGGCTTCACATTGGGAAAAGTTGGCAGAAGAAGGAGCAAGAGACGGAGGGAGAGGGAGGGAAAACATTTCATTTGCTGGTTCCGTCGCAAGGATGCTGGTTGGGGACCAGGCAAGCGACGTATCCGCCTCGGTCCTGCAGAGGCCCAAAATTAACCTCCCAAATGAAAACTCACAGCTTGGGGCAGAGTGACTCTATAGTGTGTATACGGCTGTGAAGGTTCTGTAAAGAAAATTGCTTTATAAGCTTATTAAATCTGAGACTGGCTCCGGGAGAGCGAGCTAATAAGGAAGAGGCTAAACAGCCTTTGCGAGCGAACGAGGTGCAGCCGGGATGGGAAGCCTAGCGGCAGGAGCCCATGGTGTGAGCATTAATTCTCCTCTGTGTCTCTGCTCATTATTTCAACCCTCTGAAGAACGTGCCATGGGAGGAGGGTGTGTGTGTGGGTGTGGGGGTGAGTGGGGGGGTCGTTGCCAGAGCAACCATAAGCTTCTCCCGTTTTTTTTCTGCTTGTTCCCTTAAAGCCGCTGCTATCTTAAGCCTCCTTTTAACTGGCGGTAGGGAGAGCGGCGCATCGGCGTGCCGGTGTAACTCAGAAGAGGGAGAAACGGGTCAGAAGGGGATTTTTTTTGACAGACGCTGCATGTCACAGCCAATTCTACACATTGGTGCGCTGCTTGAGCCTTCGGGTCCATGTGTAAAGTTCGCTCGGCGAGCCTCGTCTCTGGACTTTGTCACGGCTGCCCGGCAGAGCAGCACAGGGGCCCTTAGCAGTGGACAGTTATGACAACTTTGTTAATTAAGGGAAAAGCAGCAGACTGTGCAGCCTGGTCCACCCGACTCCTGCTCTGCCGTGCGCTGACTCCCGACCAGCGTAATCATGGCAGGGGAATTTGCAGCGTGGTTTTCCTTTGGAATGAACTGCACATCTGCTTAGCTTAAAGACCCTAAAAGGGGGATTCATGTAGTTTTAACAGAAAATAAAAGTAATAGCAATGCATGGTCCTCCTTCTGTCATCCTTAGCTCCGCCCCCTTGTACATACCAATATGGCAACAGTATCACCAATGACACATTGACATGTTACAACAGTACAAAACGTCAGTATCATTGGTACCCCCCACACAAGTCTTAAATATTCACTCATTTAATAACAATTTTTATTTCCCCTCTTGTCGTGTATGCCCCCCACCCCCCCGCATTATATATAATACATGCAGTATATACCGCGCATGCGCGACCCGCGCATTTTCAGACAAGACCTGCTGGTAACAATACCTCGGTTTGCATCATGTTGCGCCCGGACCTTCACGCCGACAACTCCCCGAGAAACGGACGAACGAACGAACCGCAGACGGAAGAACGGAACGCCCCACAAGAAAGCTACAAAGACCAACAGAAAAATCAACACTGCATCATGGTAAGTGTGCGTTACTGGCGTACTTCTGGGTTAATGACGAGAATGCATGTGGGCTGTATGTCTCAAACTAAACTTGCTAGTCAAGCCAGGGGGTGGTGTGCACCCCTGCAGCCGCTCAGCTAACAGAAAGTAAACAGACAGTATACGGAAATGTTTATGAAGCCTAAAGCCAGGATGGAATGACTATGTAACTGCGCCCTCTTGACTGTGCTAGCGAGCTGCCACTGTGCTGTCCATTACCCCGTGCTGCCGATGACCAGGGACAGAGGGCTCTGTCACAGTGACTAAGCGAAAGCATTCTCAGTACGGTACAACAGCAATTCCCCAGCAACTGCCTCCACCTCTCCTAAGCAAATGCTCAAAATCAGATAATCAAATTTGTGAACAAGGGACAGGACCACAAACCAGCTCTCCCAGCTGGTGAGGTGTGTGGAAACAAGCCTTAAGGAAGCCAACCTGAACAGGAGAAAGTTCTCAGAGGAAGGACCGTCTTCGGGGGGAGACTCCGGGCCCCGACAGTGCCGCTCATTTGGCCCCACCGAGCATGTTTATTGCCGTTTAAACCCCCGTTATTGCTGGCTTGTACAGGGAAAAAAAAATCCATTTGCTCTCAGGAAACTCATTTATTCGTAATCCCTGTCCTCCTGAGCTCTTTCATCCCTTTTGAAAGCGCGCGGACAAATGAAAGCCCTCGCTCCTGTCACTCAAAGCCCACTGCTGCGGCATCTTCCCTGTGTTCGGCCTGGGAAATTTTACAGCACACAATAGCCTTCGTGTAAGTCATTACTGACATTCTGAATGGTTAGAAGACAGATAATATTGACAGCCATCCAATGATAGAGCTTGATCAGGTGTAGAAATGTAAATCCTAGAGCGACAAGATCCCAGCTTATCCATGTAAAGCTAGAACTGCCCGCGGTGCTTTATTGTCCTCAGAAAAGCCCCCCAGTCCCAATTCCACCACGTTTTTTCAACAGCTAATTATGTTAAACCACCTACACGCCTCCAACTATATAAATATGGAGTAAAAATTTGTTTTGCCTTGGGAGGGACAGTATCAATGTCAAAGTGAGAAAAAGACGTGTAGTAACAGCTGCCTCATCCTGTAACAGCTACAGGAGAGTTTAGCACTTCCTGTAATACCTATAGGAGAGTCTAACACTTCCTGTACCCCGACGTCTTACACTCTCCATGTGACACTTACACTCTCCATGTGACACCGCACCTGTCGCTTCCTTGATCACATAGAGCGGAGTCTAACACTTCCTGTGTGATGTGAAGGACAGCCTGCCCGATACGTCCTGTGGGACAGGGGAGTCTAACACGTCCGCTGTGCTTTACTTTTCCTGCGCATTCTATGCAACATATAGGGCTTGACGTCGCCTTAGTAACACATTTATGAGACATGCCCTGTGAGGTTTACAGCAAAGCCTGCGCTGGGGCTGGAGGATCTCATACTGGAGCGTGAGCTTCATAGCATAATCACGCTCAGGTGCAACCGATTAAAGGCACTTTATAAAATGGACCCTTGAGCGCCGGAGGGGTTGAAGGAGAAGCAGATGCTCATGTCAGCAGGGTGACTTAAGGACTAAGAGGGCCATTCACACTGTCCTGTCAGTCAATGTTCAGTTTATTTCCTACACCATTCTTTCATGATGTGTTTGTCATACATACTGTTGGCTTACAAGGCCTGCAGTTATTTTTTTTCCATGCACACAGTCATCAAATCGGTTTGATCTCATTTATACGTTTGATGTGAAGTAACTCTGCTTCCTGTTGTGCGCCAGCCGCAGATACCCCCGTCTCCTTATAGAGGATGTTATAGAGCGGATGACGTGTCGGAAGCCAGCGTAATGCCCGATGGGGGGCCCGCTAAGAGAGCCAGAGAGTGAAGATCCCTGTTTCCGTTCCCATGGTAGCATTCTGGTACTTGGTTTTATTCCATATGAATGAGATGTGTTGCCCTTCGGCCCCTTGGCCAGTCAGACCACAGTCATGTTCACCTGGTCACTAAATTCAGGCTCCTCATTCGGAAGCTTCAGAGGCAACAGATGAGGGATGTTTTGTGGGCCCCGTGGTGCGGACATTGGTGTGATCGCTCACTGTATCACTGACTGCATCATTTTCTGCATGAATGTAATTGTTCCATGGAAAACAATTCATTGTTGCCATCAGTCACAAGACTATGAAATACCTCGTCAGTAAGAAGAAGAGTGAACTGGGTCGCACCTGTCTTAGTCAGACCTTACCCATGAAGAGTCCACCTTCATCCTGCCCAGCTTCTACCTCTATCTCAGGTCACAAATTTGATGACTCGGCTTGGCAAAACTGATGGAAGGACTTGGACTAGACTTGCACTTGAGGGCAGATGACTTGAGACTTTGACCTGACTTGGACCCTATGACTCGAGACGCCTTCAGGTTATAGTCCCTCCTCGGAACACCGTGACATTAATTTCATAATTCCAGTGAATATTTAATTCTCTGCTGTCTGCATTTTCATTTGGCTGAATGCAAGGTCTCCTGAAATAGTTTGCTGGAATGATGCATCACTCCCACATAAATACAGACGTAAAAACTGTGTGAGCACAACCGTAACAGAGTGGAGATTCTCTTTTCAACCTATCTCTGCTTATGAAGGACTTAACCTTGAACGTACTGTGGTGGGTTTTTGCTGAAGCAAGTTTTAACCACTAAAGATAAAAAAAAAACTTACATACTGTGGGTAGGGACTCACAACTTGACTCTGACCTGAGTCAAAAATTTTATTACTTGTGACTCAACACCAAAAATGATAGAAAGCCTTGGATTCGACTTGGACTTGAGGGCACCTGATTTGAGACTTGCAAGGTTTTGGCTCGAGTGACTTGTTCGAGTGACTGAATTTCAGAGAGTTTTCTTCATCTAGCAATACCGCAAAGGCTGTAGAATCTGCTTTAGAGTTATTAAAAATCAAATTAGTTTTATAAATAGATGTAATGCTATATCTATAGGAGAGAGAAATAAAGATTGTGATACCCACAGGCCTGTGGCATAGACACAGTGAGGGACTTCTGGGACAGGGTTACACAGTTATACACTGATACTGCTGCATAGGAGTCATGTGACACAAGGGAGTTTAGGCGCGTGATCTAGTAAAGCCCCTTCATTCACCTGTAACTCATCTCTTGTAATATAAAACATTCTTCTGTGGGTCTCTCAGCCCCCACACAGAACACTCAGCGTCGTCTCCTTCTTCCCCTAGTTCTGTTAAACCCTTGCCCAGATGAAATCCCCCGTCCTCCCATCCCTGTGTTGCGTTTTTATGTTTGCCATCCATACAGATACTGAGTGGAGATGTATAGGGTGCTAAAGGGCTGTTTAGTAGGTGGCCTCAGAAATCAACCCGCACCCTTTGGTGCGTTTCACGCCTCTTCCGAAACCTACAGCTGGATATGCGCTGAATATATGCAGTGAATGTGCACAAACAGCAAATTAGCTAACAGTTTAAGTAATTCCATTACTGTCTTCATTACAACTCTGACTTCAGATCAGCTAATTAGATTTAATTTGCTAAATAATTGCAAACATTTGTGAAAGTCTGCAAACAAGTGAGGCCAATTCCTAATTTAAAAAAGCATATTGGAAAAGAGCCATCTGAACACAATAATAATGTTTCGTAGATGTTATGTTACACAGTGGTGGAGCTCAAATTGAAACTCTCCTCAAATGAACTGAACGCACTCTGTTTCAGTAAGACCATGACATGTAGATGTGAATGAAAATGTGCTGCCTTTAATGGAAATATTAGTTTGTTTTCAAACCCATAATCTGAAAAGGCAGGTTTTGCTTATCCTGCTAACAGATTCATGGGCTCCTGCTTCACTCTTTGTGGCATAGAGTTTAATCTGCTGACCAAAAGGTTGGTCAGATTTAAAATAGGATATGGGAATGGGTGTTTTAGCTCTGCATACGCTTCTCTGGATAAAGGCGTCAACTAAGGAAATCCTACTTGTTTGGATGCATGGGTAACCATGACAACCCCCCCCCCCCCATGCTCCCACCTTCTGTCGTGTTATATAAGGAGGGAATAAGACGAGAAAAGATCTGAAATTGTCATATATCATATATGATCATTATCATATATATATACACACACACAAATGATTATTTCAGATCTTTTGGTTTATCGATACCAAGAATCCAAATCATACTTGTGTTCTTGACAAGAGTGATCTTATTAATTTGCTTCCAAAGAATAAATAAGATGCGATCAATCATGGGTTTGTTTTTATTGGCAGTGATGCAACCGATGAATCCATGATATTTGGGGCTAGGCAAGATCGATATCTGGGGATTTCATCTTTTGTACTTCTGCTCATTAGTATTGGAACTGTACTTTGGCGACAGAATACGACGTCGAACGACTACGCAGCAACACAGAATTGGTCAAGACGCCATACTGATAAACATGGAGTGCATGACGTCCTCCTGCCTGCGATCAGCAGTCAGACTAAACCCACATCACCGCAGTGACGGCCGGTAGCGGCACGGCGCGCAGTCGGTACTTGGACGGTGTTGGTTGCCGTGGAATGTGTGGAGGTCATCACGACGGGTCGGGGAGCGCGGGGGGGCGGGGGTCTGTCGTTTTTAAGCCGAGTGCTCTGTCAACCACAATTTGGGCCAAGAGGGAAACCAGGAGAAATGGTGCATGCTGTAACATAATATATATCTAATGGCAACTCCATTGTGCTAATTTGCCTCCATATGTTCTTCGGAGTTGGGAAAATCAATGTTAAGGAGAGAGAGCAGTGGAGTTTTGGGAGACGGGTAACCAGTGAGGGATATAACACCGTGCCTCTTCTCTTAGGGCTGTCTAGGTTGTCTTCTCTTACCTCCTTTAATGGTGCTGAAGTGCCTACAGCGGTGGCCTCTGTGTCATCTATGACAGATAGCCTTAACTGAAGGTTTTATGTTTCACAACCATTATTGTTCTTTTTTGAGGCTGACAGGAGGGGCTACATATAGATATATATATATAGAGGGTGGAGGGTGGCAACTCGTGGAGATGCCATTATATATATTCAGGCAGCCCCAGGTTACTAAAGAGATCTGTTCCCTAAGTCTATCTTCAAGTTAGATTTGTAGGTAAGTCGGAAAAATAATAATACTGCACATAATAATAATACTAATAATTAAAGTGAATAGGTATGGTACTGTACTGTACCTTCAGCTGGAAAAACCGCTAAAGACGTACAGTGTCTTCATGAGCGTCATAAGGTAGTGCATGTGTTCATTGTTACAAAGCATTGCATCTAACTGGAATGTTTAATATAACAGGCTTTGTGGCAGTCCATTTGTAAATTAGAGTTATCCATAAGTCAGATGTTCTTAACCCAGGGACTGTCTGTATATATGTACCACACACACACAAGTGCGCGCACACACACGTTCATTCTTTGTGGGGACCGTCCATTTATTTCTATGGGATAAACTATAATCCCAACAACGATAACCTTAACCCTAACCCAGCCCTAACCTCAGCCACAAAGTAAGTAACCAAACAAAATATAATACATGTGTAGTTTTTTGATTGCAGTCACAGATTTTTATGGCGCAGTGAGCTTCATCTTCAACATCATCGTGCCCATTCTTAAAATGAGATATCCATTTGTAAACTGCTGATTTCCTTGGGGTATTGTTGCCATAAACTTTTCCTAATGCATCAATAATGTCACCCTTCTTCCAGCCAAGCTTCTCCATCTTAATGCCTCAAGTCAGCTTCTGTGCGGTGATCTTATAACATGTCAGTAAAAGTTTAAGAATATTTTATTTTGTTGCAATAAAAATTTTATTTGTGTATATAATTTTTTTGTAATATGCATTTTCTGCAAACATTTTGAACCCCCCCCCCCCACACACACACACACACACACATATACTCGTCCTTTTCCCCTGTGAGGTTTGCTTAATTATGCACCGAAAGCCCCTTTTCAGAAACCCACACTGGCAATATGAGAGGACATTTCCAGCCCCACCAGCCAGCCAGTTCCACTTCAAATGCTCAGCTATGAAGTGGTATAATTAGCAGTGTTGTCTGGTGATGGGGAATTAAACAGTCATGAAACAGATTCAGTTATGCAACATTTGTTATTCAGTTCTCCTTCTTTACAGGCTTTCTTCAAATAAATATTATCAGTGTAACTCCAGAATGCACAGCGTTTTTAAAGGGATGGTGACACCAGCATGAAGTTTGGATCCCATTTATGAGTTGACAGTCCAACCTGAACACGACATGATACTTATATAATGTACAGAACCAGTGGATTTCTGGAATGGACCAGGGCCACTTTTTTTCAGGACAGGAGTCAGAAATAAAATGGGCAAAAATAAACCCATGTAAGCAAATGTAGAAATTCCGTTCAGCATGGAGGAGAGAATAAAAAAAACTGGAAAACTGGAGAGAAGGGGAGCCTCGACTCTGGCATAGCAATCCAGCTCAGGGGGGCTCTCGAAACCCAACTGATCACACCAGTATAACACAAGCACTGGGGTTCTAGGGAGTAGGGTAACTAATAAGTGAGAATAATTGTGGTGACCAGTGATGTCTCTCTTAGAGCCAGTGTGCTGAAACGTTTGGCATGACCTGTCCTGTTATTATCGCTTCATTCGCCAAACCAAAGATACGTCCAACATTCGTGCCATTATATATAGATCCCCAGCAGTTTTTTGTCTCCGCCCTACAACCTTCTGATGGTTCTCAGCTGACCCCTGCAAATGTTCTTCAAAGAGTCATTTCCTTTGCTTACCCAGTTGTTTGTTGTTCCTCTGTCTCATAGCAGTAGGCCATAAAACAAGCATAAAACTGAGCTCCCCCCCCCTTCCTAAAACAAAATAAACTTTTCTAAGCAGCCTGTTTCCATTATGCCTTCTCTGGAACTCATTATTCTTAAATTGAATTACCGTTTCGTGATCCTAACTGGTTGAGATTGCAGAATATCTGGACAAATCCACAGTAAGTAATCAAAGTAGAAAATCATTAATATTTGTCACAGGCCCATCAAGTGCGATTCAGTTATGAAGTCTTCTATCTGACTTTAATTTAATAACCCTCAGAGCCTCCAGGACGAGCGGCAGGCCTTGTTAAAGCCATGGTGGCCTTCTGCAAACTTGGCGGCCAGATTGCATCTGACAAGTTGGAGGATAGCGTTATTGCACACGGCAGTGGCGGCCGACGACAGATGTGCCAGGCCGCTGCGTTTACTCTTCGTGTTAAGAATCTGTCATTGCTGCTCTAGGTGCCAGCAATGGCGTGCTGACGCCTTTGGAAGGGCGTCATTTTTCGCTTCCTCCAGGGCATTAACAAGCGAGTAGCTAAAGCTTATTTTAATGTGCCCCATTCCCTCCTCACTTCCTCCCTGGGCCTCCCTAGAAAGTCTCCCTTGATGGATGTTCCCTTGGCCACTGCTACCTGCTCCTCTGATTCCTCAGCTACGTTTTCATTCTAATATTCGGCAGAGACGACCCTTCGCTCTCGGCTTCTCATCCATTGCCCCGCTGACGTCTGCTTCCACAGTTCCCCCGCACGTAGCCTCAGCCTGTCTCCCCCTACACCTTCTTTAGTTTTTCTCATTCTTCCCGACAATCCCGCATATCTTTAATGCGCCCAACTCGACCACCCAGCTCTCCATCTTCATCTACCTTATAACCAAACATCTATCTCAATTACGCCCCCCCCCCCCCAGAGATACTGAACCAGCTTGGTCATTCCGTCCCCCACCCCTTGTTTTTCAGGGAAAGGAGGGCATAAATCTGTCTGCTGAGATGGTCTCCGGACCACGAGCTGTGGTGATGGGCAGTAAGTGCAGAGGGGCGGACGACGGAAGAGACTCAGACCTGCTCTTTCGGTACCCCATTTTCTTGCCATCCCATTCCATGATGGTCTGTCTGACTTTGGGGGTGGGGGGGAGGGCAGTGAGGGAGCACGATCCAATACACTTTGAGTGACGTGAATGTCTCAGTTGAGACCCAGAGTTATTGCGCTTAAAAAAATAAAAAAAAAAAAAGATAAAAAAGAAATCACCCCTCCTTGAAAACAATGTGTGGTTTCCTGTTCATTCTCCCACTCTGTTTTGCCTCAGGAGAGGTTGCCATGGAAACCAGAGAACTCCGAGAGAAGGAAGATGCAATTAAGTTGTCAGGCTATACATCATACACCTGTACAATTTAGCTATTTATTCTTTCAATTGATTCACAGGAAGTCATGGCTGATAGCTCAGATATATGATATATGCTCGGCTATGGCTGGCGTGTACTGATCCAGTCCAAGCAGCAAACAGCAAGCGCTTCCCTAAGCGGCGTGTGACAGCGCAGGTGCCTTACATCTAATCATTTTAATAAGATAAAATTTTGGGCTTTTATGTTGTTTATTAGGCTTGTATGAAACAAGGGCTTCCTTACACTGATCGCACGTGACAGGGAGAGGAAACAGTTGATTCTTTAACATTAACCGTGCACACTGGCTGCGTGCGACTGCATAAAATGTGTCCGCTGTCAGTGTAGCACTGTGACGAAAATGTCTGTGATGTATGTCCCCAATAATATCCATCCATCCATCCATCCATCCATCCGTCCATTTTCTGAAAATGCTTATCCTATTCAGGGTCGTGGGGAAATCAGAATAATAAAAGAGGTATACCCACTTTAGACTGGCTTTCTTCTGCTTAAGTTGAGGTATACTCTTTAAAAGAGCTTTTTAACGTGACTACATACTTAACTGCCAAGGCACACCACATGTCATTGGGTGCTAGTTATTTTAAACACCCCAGCATCATGCTTGGAGATACCAGCAGGTCCCCAGACAAAAGCATCCAATTAGATGGCCTGTTTTCTTTTAAAGTGTGTCATTAATATTTCTTTAATAATTAACAGTGTTTCTCTTGCCATTTTACTAGTTTGTCAACATGGTATTTTAATGTAAAATAAAAGATTAATATTTAATGAATAATAAAATAGTTTTTCCCATGTCTCATTTTCCGTGTTCTGGCATAAGAATCTTACCTCCTGTTATGTCTCTCCCCGTCTATTTTCAGACACAGATGTCTGACTCCGGTCCAAGCCTTACTGCCGGCTAATAACCGATCTTCCTCAGGCTCTTGTAGGGCACCTGGCGTGTGGCTGAGGCGATAATTAAACTTGTTGTGCGAACTCCACAGGTAACGCGTGGGCAAATTGCAAAAACGGCAGCGGTGGGCGTCAGTGGCCGTGGTGGTCAGTGACGCATGTCTGCCGGAGGCTCTCGTTTAGAAGCGCCTTGGTCACAGACTCCGGTCCGTCTGAGGGCCCTTCGGCCTCGGCTTTCAGTGACTCATTTCTTAAGGCATAAATATTAGTATTTTATCACTCATACAGGAAAACTGGATTGTGCCCATTCCCACGTTACTGTAGTAACTCCAGCTAAGCAGATGGCTCACAGCCATTTTATTCTCTGCATATTTATAGCTGCTCTAGGGTCCAGGTGTGCGTTGGGGAGCTGCAGAAACGCTTCATGTCCTTATCTGCCTGGCCTGCAGTGTCCTGATCTGTTCATGCCGTTTTATATGGATTGAATAGCAGTGAGGGTTGACATAGAAAGGGCACGTCTGGCTGGCCCCAGGCCTGGAGCCTATCCGTGCCCAGATGCTGCTATGCCTCCATACCGGCTGCTCTGCCATTTAATTCAATTTGTTTTTATATAGCGCCTTTCACACCAGTCACTCCAAGGGAAGACAAAGAAATGAAAGAGTGGAAGTCAGATGATAGCGGAGGAATGCAAGCAAAAACTCTAAAGTAGGGAAAAACTAAACTCCTCGGGTCCAAGGCCGACTGGCTGCCCAACAACAAAAAAAAGTGTGACTGAACACTCTGCCATTATCTAACTTACTACCTGAGAGGGACAAGGTGATTCCGAGCTGGCTTAAGGTATAGTGGATTCAGTATAGTACAATTTTAAATAAATGGCGGAGCCAAAGATTACTCTGGTTACGATATCTCCACGACAGATGTTGACTAGTAAAGACATCATTCCTAGCTTTAAAATTACTATCATTTTTGAAAAGCAAGACTGATAATTTATCTTGCAGGAAGAAAGCATGCATACTTGTATCACAGAGGTATTCTTTCCAAACAATGATTCTGATTATCACCACATCATGTTGTTTAGGAAAATCCATTTTCCGAAGAAGCTTTTCTAGCTGATAGACTTGTTATAAGAATTTACGGAGCTTCAATGTACAGATACCAGCGCTGCAGGATTTCGCATATTCACTCCATGTTTACACCTGTTTCCTCCCACGGTCAAATAACATGCCTTGTACCTGGGTCAGCAAGGGACAGGCTGCAGGGTCATGATGCCCCAGTACTGGACAAGCAGCGGCTAGCAAGCCTATATTCAGACTGTCTCGTCTCACAGCACAAGCAGCTCACATCTATTGATCGGAACTCTGCGATCTTCTGGGAGTCTCTAAAAGAAAGTCCAGGTTTTCGGCGGTCGCTACCTGTTACCTTGTACAAAGCAAGCTAGATTAATTCATATTCACTGTGGTAACCCAAGTCTAATACTGTGTTCAATGTGTCAGAGTACTGAGCCGTAAAATATCAGCCCTGATGCATTTAAAGCTGATTGATTAGGTCAAAGGGCTGCCCGGTATTTACCACAAAGAAACAGGAGAGAAATAAAAGATGAAAACCTGCAATCTAGAGCTGTTCGGCTCCCTAGGCATTTAAAATCATTTGTTTAAAAACATTTCAGCTGCATATTCAACACCGTCGGCTATGAAAGAAAACTCAAGAGGATCTAATCGGCCGACAGTTATGCAATAATTTATTCAGTATTTCTCGTAAATGACATTTAATTGAACAATATGAATGATAATCAGTGGGTTTTTTTTTTAGATTTGGTTTTTGCTGCTTTCCTGTATTGGGGATGTCATGTTAATTACTTTGCATAATTTCAACGAACTCACTTAGTGAATTCTATAAATTAAACATTTACATAATGTAATAAATGTTAAATAAAACAGTAAATGGGCAACACACTGTAAATGCCCTCATGCTAATGAACTAAACTGGCATACCATTTAAAAAATATTTATGATTAATAATATGCATCACTTGTGAAACAGCCTCATTGTGTTCACAGTAAAGTGGTATATGCCTCCAACTTGTATTAAACTACTTCTCAGACACAGGAAGACAGACCAGCAAGAAAACATCATAAGGAAATCTATTGCATTGTCACCATTTGATATTATGTTTTTGAGGACAGATTGTCTTTAAACTTCTCCAGTCTTGGTCTGACAGCTGTAAACCGCGGTCTGGAAATAATAACCCTTATAATTTACTCAATTTGTCTTAAGGTAAAATGGCCTGTTTGAGAAAGTCCTCTAATAAAAGCGGAGTAAATTAATAAATTCAGCTCTTGCTCGTCCTACTGGTTTATTGTCTCAAAGACAGCACAAAATTGTTGACTGCAATCCATCCCTATAGAGAAAACAGCTGCTATTATAATGTCACGGATTTATATTAATATCTTATTTTCTTGTTTGCCTGGATTGAGCTTCTATCAGAAGCTGCTCATATAGCAGCTAGATGTTTCGTAGGAGATTATTACAGTGCTTTGTCTGATGCACCAAACTGTAAACCGACTTCCTTCTTGGGAGGCTTTGGAGCAGCCTGCACTGAGTGGGATCTCACAAGAGCAAAATCTGTTTGACCACAGATACCAGCCTCTCTGCAGGGAACATTAATTGTGTGCCGTGGATAAATTTAGTCTCTTACAGGCTAATTTATTACCACTGGGAACAGGCAGCAGGTCACAGGGAAAAATAGGAGACCAAATTTAGAATTTAGAGATTAAAATGCAGTGAAATAGAATGGTATTGTAATGTATCGTGTTGTATTATATGTATGCTTGGTTATGTTAGGAGACACATTCTGTTCAAAAACGGAGTCGACAAAATCCGCAAATCGCCATTAATTTCTTCTGAGAACAAGTGCATTGTTTTATTAGTGCTCCCGTCTCTTCCATTTGCATGAAACTAACTTCCAAGCAACTGACTTTTTCCATAATAGAAAAAAACCTTGCACTGAACTTTGCAATGTATCAATTACAAAACCCAAAGCTGTTAAAGCTGTCTCTGTGTTTAAATAATAGTGAACAGATTTCTCATATTGTCTTTGTGTTTCAAGTACAGGAAACACTGCTTTGATTGTGTCTCAGTAACAGGAAACAGAACTCGTACATTATCTTTGTGTGTCAGGTACAGAGAACAGAACTCTTACATTGTTTTTTTGGTTTCAGGTACAGGAATCAGTACTTTGTTGTAATATTTGTGTCTCAGCTACAAGAAGCAGTGCTCTTACAATGTCTTTGTGTCTCAGGTACAGGAAACAGTGCTCAGACATTGTGTTTGTGTCTCAGGTACAGGAAACAGTGCTCAGACATTGTGTCTGTGTCTCAGATGCAGGAAACAGTGCTCAGACATTGTGTCTGTGTCTCAGATGCAGGAAACAGTGCTCAGACATTGTTTCTGTGTCTCAGATGCAGGAAACAGTGCTCATACATTGTATCTGTGTTTCAGGTACAGGAAACAGTGCTCATACATTGTGTCTGTGTCTCAGATGCAGGAAACAGTGCTCAGATATTGTGTCTGTGTCTCAGATGCAGGAAACAGTGCTCAGACATTGTGTCTGTGTTTCAGGTACAGGAAACAGTGCTCATACATTGTGTCTGTGTCTCAGATGCAGGAAACAGTGCTCAGATATTGTGTCTGTGTCTCAGATGCAGGAAACAGTGCTCAGACATTGTGTCTGTGTCTCAGATGCAGGAAACAGTGCTCAGACATTGTGTCTGTGTCTCAAGTACAGGAAACAGTGCTCAGACGTTGTGTCTGTGTCTCATGTACAGGAAACAGTGCTCAGACATTGTGTCTGTCTCAGTTACAGGAAATAGACCTTTTACTGCCCCTGGTCTATTACAGCATCTCTGTGTCTCGAGTATATGAGGTAGAGAACCTCCCAGTTAAAGTTATCACACTTGTTTTTGGCTACCTGCTGATCTTAAGTTGCTCTCCTGGTTAATTTAAACGTATAGCTGCTCACTCTGGCCCCTTTTATGCTAATGCAATCATGAGAGCTGAGCATTCGAGAGCGGCACCCATTCGCAGCCCCTGGCACTCTTGGCTGAACATGCTGCGTAATCAGGTACACCCCAAATCTCAAGGGCCCCCAAAAGGACCACTTTGCCTGTTTTGTATGGGTGTCCCATGACTTCACCTATGGCCTCTGGTGTAAACCTATCACTAAGTGAAAAGTGAGCACAGGTGGCTGGTTCAGGTCCAGAAAGCAAAAATCCAGGCCAAGATTTAGTTTCAACTGACCAGTGACCAGTGACTTTGATTCTTTATGTGCAACTGGTTGGTAGAAACAAAATCTTGGTCTGGATTTTTACTTTCTGGATCTGAATTATCCATCTCTGAGAGTGAGTTTTAAACCTGGGGAAGCATGTCTACGGAGGACTGGGGTTTGTCCACAAGGCCTATGTAGCCTGAAGAATCCACCTGGAGTGGGTTCAAAGCCCACTCCAGCTTCTGAACATGATTACCTAAATAGTCTAAACCCCTACTGCGGCCATAGCCTCCAGGATAGGCTCCAGACCACCCATGAGACTGAAAAGGACAAACAATTTCAGAAAATGGATGGATGAATGGATGACAAAACCTATTTTCACCATGAATTTATGAGTAACATGTGGGCCGTCCTCAAAAAGAAGATTCTCCCATCTCCACTCCTGACAGCAAATAAAACCTGAAATATTTGGTTTTGTTTCATCCACAGTAACCGGAGAACCAGCCCACAGAATCCCACTTAGACCCCCCCCCCCCCCCCCCCCCCCCCCCCCCCCCCCCCCCCCCACCCCCGCCCCCCCCCCCTTCCTCCGCAAATACAAACCCCCCCCCCCCCCACGCCCCAGCAAA
>JAODKM010000126.1:9039101-9056543 GCA_026780845.1 Petrocephalus sullivani | reverse complement strand
GGGGGGGGGGGGGGGGTGTGGGGGGGGGGTGGGGGGGGGGGGGGGGGGGTGGGGTGGGGGGGGGGGGGGGGGGGTGGGGGGGGGGGGGGGGGGGGGGGGGGGGGGGGGGGGGGGAGGGGGTATTGCCATTTGACCTGGGGTGTCGCTTGCCGCCTTACAGCCGTGCTCCAAACACGGTGGAGGCAGCCCCTGCTTATCCATCGGCAGGATCTCTTCTTCCTGCTTCGGTGCTTTTCATTTGTTATTTCCATGTTCACAGACAAACAGATGGCCTAATTACCATGCCTAAAACATAAACCAATCTTTGCCAATAGAATTTCAGAAATATTAGCGAGAGTCAGGCTTCGGTGACAGTGCACATTAGACCTGACTGATAGGATCAAAATAACCTCTGACTTTCAATCCTCTTTAAGCCCCAAGGGTTTATAGTAGTAACAATAATGCTAATGATTATAATAATACACATGTGAATAAATAAAAAAAAAAAAATCAATCAACCAGTTCCTCCATCCATCCTGGCCAGGGCAGGGGTATGGGCCTGGAGCTTATCTCCCCAAACACAGAACAGAGGAGGGACTCAAACCCCTAAAAGTAGAGGTGAGAATCACTGTGCTGCCCGATGTATGTTAATGCAAGACCTTTGCTGAGAGCTTGGCACGCCTGCAGGTTGAAATTCCAAGATAAGGGTCTTCTGTCAAAGCCCAGAAACATAGCCGACAACTGAATGGAGGGAATTAATATCCAGCAGTATAATTTGGTAAAAATGTTGCCTCGGGGCGATGTGTCTATTGGGAGGGAGAAAAGAATACGATGATCAAATAAGACCAGACTCGAGGAGGAGGTCTTTGTGGTTTATCCAGATACATATTCCCCCCAGAGTGTGGGAGACGCACTGATTCATGAAGACAGCAAACCAAAGGAGGACCCCGAACTGAGGGGGTTAACCCATCAGCTGCCAATGAGCAGCACTGACCACAGCCTAAACTAACAATGTAATGGACAGATCGTGACAGAAATGTGTACAAGCCTTATCTAAATACATAGTCAGGTCATAGATTCTGAACAGCTTAATGATGTTGGGGAGAAGGAACAGGATGGGGGGGGGAATGAATAAAACAGCAGATAATAATAGTTGCTACCATAGAGACTGAAAATAAAGCCTTATTTGCCAACACAGTGGCTCAAAAACAGAGCAGATGTAATTTATGTATTAATTTTTTACTTCCTAATACAAGAGCTTCCCCATGAGGGCATGAGGGAGGAAGCCCTTAGTTCTCTATCTGAAAGATGTATCCCATGCCACAGTAAAATTATGGAAGTGTCCTGCCCACCACCACATCCTGAATAAAGAAGCGTGCCCATTGGGAGATTGCCGTTATCTGGGTTGGTAATCATATTTCAGCACATCAGCGTAATCAGATATATTGTAAAACCCGACTCTCATTGCCGTTAAAATCCGGACGGGTTGCTCCTCATCACAGGTGAGTGCGAAGGGCATTCGGCCTGCCTTGCTGCCTGTGTGCCGCGCTTCTCCAATGCCACCGTATGCTTCGCTTTCAGCCGAGACTAACCGAGATCTCGGAGCGCCGCGATCTGCTTAGCCATGGTCGTTTTTCCACACGACTCAAGGACCCAGAAGCATTTCTTCAAAGGAGACGTAGACTGAGCCAGAAACAATGGGCCTTCTGTACCGGCACTTGACAGTGCAGCTACCACGACCTCGACGTTCCTCCTTCATTGTACCTCCTTTTCCCCGCTTGGCTCAATTCATCTTCACTTTGAATTAACTGCCGAAGTACAATAACGCCTCCTCATGGAGAGCATATTTATTTATACACTCGGCAGTGGGATTAACAGCACAAGACAGCACTGTGCATAATCACTCCGTAAAAGCAGACAGGTCCTTGACATTTTTGGCTCTATTTCCAACCAGAAAATATTTACTTTTTACTCAACTCTTTGCATGTCTGCACAGGGAGAGGTGGTGACCTTTAATGACATTTAATACAGGAACAGAATAAAATGATATAAACTTAATAAAAATATCCCTCAAAGTAAATATTTTCCCAGCGTAAGATGGTGCGCAGTGAAATTAACACTGCTTTTGTCTCTGATATACCAGAAGTGATTGTTCCTAGAAAAGTCTTCTTCATAGTCCATAGTCTGTAGTTGTCAGAGCAGATCTTAGCACTGGGGTCTTAACACCACAGATAATACACATCTGAAACCATTGGTCCACTAGCAGTTCCACTTAGGACTGCAATCACTTCAATAATTCTCAGAGGATTTAACAGGTCTTCCTCCTTAGCAGGCCCGACAGAGGGCCATCGAACAAGGGTGAATGTACACCAAAGTGCTAAAACTCCTACCTGCATCCATGTTAGTGAGGGAAGCGCTTGTTTAGTCTTGAGTATTGCACTCTTAGCTTTCATGCATAAGCGTGGGCATCGAGGACGCTGCGGGTATATGTGAAGCCCCCCAACATTTCCGGATCTACAGCTGTAAGACTCCGCATACCCGATTCCCTTTTGCCCACTGCGCCGTTTGACTGCTTGCTTTCAGAATGCAGAAACGGGCCCATTCCTTAGACAGGAACGCGGCGGCACAGGAAGACAGGCTTCCTTCAGAGACCAAAACACTGGCAGCTCCTTTCGGCAAAAATATCATCTTATTCAGCTGCCGGCACGGGCCATGTGCTTAATTAGCATGTTATAAGCGTGGTGGTGACACAGTCGAGCTGCGCTGGGAGTTCACCGGAACTTTGAAGTCACATTCACGCTCCCGCGCTATCGAGGGGCTCGCGGTAAAGGCACACCTCAGGATCAGGAACTCCCAATGTGACTGGCCAGGACCGAAGTTACACCTGATTATGCAGGTCAAAATGTGAACCTAGCTCATACTCTCCTTCTCAATTAATAATGAACAGCCAGCTTAAGCTACTAACACTGACCCAAAAGTAAAAAGCTCATATTATGACTGCTGAAGTACAAGGGAAGGCAGTGATGCACTCAATCACAATACTCTGTCGGAGAGTATAATAAATATTAAGGATCTGTGTATAAACCTCTGGAATGTTTCAACGTGGAATCAGAGCTCATATCAGGGAGTAACAGGAAAGGGTGGGAAAGAAAACGTTTGACAAAATCTGTTAAACAGAATATATTTAAACAGTTTCCCTGTTTTTTTATACGTGTATGTATATGCATGTATAATTTACTCATTACACTTCCACAGCTGTATCCCCCAGACCATTTACTGTAAATATGTAACCAGTCTACATACTAGCTCAGTCCAGGACAGTAGTATTGCCATGTGTGGGGTCTGACCCCCATACATTTATATGCACAGTATTTTTAACAGCAGGCATGAGTGTTTATAATCACTGTTACATATAGAGAAACAGAGATGGCCAGCCAGCCATTGTGGCACATAGATAATCCAAATGTACCATATGTAACCCTTTATTTGGGGTGTGCAGTGTTAACTAGAACATTCAAAAGTGTCAGGAGAGGAGTGTGGGCACTCAGACAGAGCAGAGACATTTAGTTCTGGAGGGCATAAATTGAGAAGATCTTAACTCCTGCCGGTGATGAACTGCCCGATTCCAGACACGTTTTCAGCACAAACCATTTAAGCTGCAGCTCTCCAGTCTGTCAGAGCTGGAAAATCTGCTGGACTGAGCTCCTCTCGGGACCAGAAGTGAAGAGTTATCCAAAGGCACTTGAAACAGATTATGGCGCCCCCTATGGGTAGTGCGGTTGTTGCGGCTGGGTGTAGCCTTGTGGCTGCTGCTGCTGCGGAGGGGGGGCAGAGCCGGGGAAGCCCAGCTGCCCCGCCCCCTGGAAGGGCATGTAGGGCATGGGGAACTGCCCAAAGCTGTATGGGTTGTAGGACATGGGCATTGGGTAGAACCTGCAGAGGCAGAGAGAGACATTACTCTTCGGGATATCGACTGATGGTGGATTAGGAATGACAAACCTCAGAATACAGGCAGGAAGGGTCTCGCTGGAGACCTGGCAGGAGAGCTTACCCAGGGTAACCCTGGTATGTGGGGTAAGGGGCCCCCGAGGCTTGTGGCAGGGCTGGCGTGGTGCTCGCCGCTGGCAGGGCGGCACTGGAGGTACCGGTGGGGATAGGGACTGCGGGAACAGTGGGGACAGAGGGGATGGGGGTGGACTCTGTGGATGTGGTGGTGGTAGCAGTAGGTGCTTTGGAGAAAACTGGGGGTGGAGGCCGTGCTGGGGGCTGTGCTTTGGTCATCGCCTGTGGGACAGTTCACATCAGACCACTACCAACTACATATTAAAAATTTTCCTTAAAGCGGCAGCACAGAAAATGATTTTCTGGTTTAAATTTGGGGAAAAAATGTATAGAGAATTTATTTTCAGTCATTTAAGGCCAAGTTAAACCTGTTCAGGGCTTCTGAATTCCTTCAAATGGGCAGCTCAGGGCACAGGTACTTACGAACATCGTCCTGGGCGCAGGGCTGGGGGTAGCCGGCAAGGTGGATGCTGGAGTGCTGGAGGTAGACTGAGGTGTCGACACACTAGTGAGGGTGGGGGCACTGGGCTCTTGGGCGATGCTCTGCTGCAGGTCCCTAAGTAACAGAACAAAGAAATTTCCTTTCAGATAAAGCACTGAGTGACAGATACTCCTCCAATAAGAAGCCAGCGTTTGTTCCTTCATATGGGAATTAACAGCAGCTCAGATTCACCGACCAGAGGGCCTCCCTTGTAGGACTTTCAGTAACGAATACCAAACAATCCTCACAACAAAGCCATCGGCACCAGAGGTCATATGAAGACCATGGGCGTTCCTGTCGAAGGCAAGATACTTACACTTCAATACAGTAATTTCTCTGCAGAAAGACGTCTGCGCAGAGAAAGGTACTATATCGATATTAGATCATTCAGACATGCACTGCCACCATGAACTTTTACATACCTGGAGGGGCCGTATATGTGAACGAAAATGTCAAAATCAGTCATACCTAGGGTTGGGCGATATTCAGTTTTCAAACGCGATACGATGTCTTAAAAATACCGCAATATACGATATTATTGTTCACATGACTGCAGCACTTAGCAGGCTGACAAAAGTAGCGAATGATTAGAAACAAAGCTCTTTTATTGAGTTCTTAGCAGCCTCTATTCAGGAATTGAACAAGCCTTTACAATTACAAATTACGAATGAATGACAATCATCCTGTTTTTACGAGTAATATTTTCCAGTTTTTTTGAAGTAACAAGACAACCTTTCCGTTTTCCATGATGCTCGATCTGCGTAGTTTAATCCGTTTTTCTTTTTCAATTTATCTTGGTTTGAGACATTGGGAAACATCAATGTTTCCAAGTAGTGCAGATGGAAGTAGTAGTTTATCAAACAAGATGACGGTCATTAATCTGGCAAAATAAAACTGGAAACTTTTTCCCCCCCAGACGAATGCAATACTGTACGCTTCCATAATATATGGCTTTCCATTATTTTGCTGATACTGCAGGTACGTCTAAATAAATGTAGAATTAATATCAAAGCTAAAACAGTAATCATTGCAGAAACATATATTTATTATGCGTCATGTCCTGCCTGCTGCATGCTCTACTCCAGCACGACCCCGCAGACTAACCAGAATATTTCTAATGTTGTGAACGCAACTCAGAAAACGTCTGGACTTGAATAATTCATGTATGAACATGGCTTTAACCACAAGCAGCAAGAGCCGATAAGCAAGAAACCCATCTAGTATTTTTCTTAATAAGCAGGTCAGCCATCTTTGCTTTCTTCAGTGCGGGTGTAACACCTGTTTGATGGTTATTGTTTCAAATCGAAAGCTGACAGTTAGTGAAGGCTGCCAACATCGCCACGATAATAAAATCGACAATCGCCCAAGCCTAGTCATATCACATTATACTGTAACTCTGTTAAGTCCCGAGTAATTTCCGAATGACCCCAGTGTGTGAATGTAGCAGACAATATCCAGAATTCATGCATGAAAACAGTTACTAGGCCCAATTCCCAGCCACTCCTCAATTCAACCATCCTCAACTCAACACTTGACTCACCAATCAGATGCTTGAGGCAGGTAATCAAAGCCCATACATTAAGCTAATTAAATCAGTTTTATGGGTGATGGAACAGAAAACAGAATATAAATGTGGATTGTCTGGCTGGGGGGAGTGGGGGGGTGGTCTGAAAAATGTGTTAACTCACAGGTACTCCCCCAGGGAAAACTAAGCAGAGGTGAAGACTAGTACATCAAGCACCTTTTAAGAGAGCACCATTTGTTCACCTGTGAGATCATGAGTGAGGCCCAGGTAATGGTGTAACCCAACCAAGGTCATGAGAACAGTATGTGTTCTAGGGCTCCCCACCACAGACAGCTGCCCCCCCCCCCCACACACAAAAGACCCCGAGTCCTCTTACTTAAGGTGCTCGTCGCGCTCCGTTTTGCGGGCAAACACGATGTCACTGCACTTGTTCTGGAACTTCAGCAGCATCTCCGTTAAACCGTTGTAGAACTGGAGGACCACAGAACCGGTTCATCAAAAGACTTCTCAAAAGAAAACCATCAAATAGCTTAATGGTACATATCACAGAGATCCCAATTTCAGCTGGAAGATGTTGGGCAACATCGGTTAAGGACACCATGACAGTCAAAGATATTCTCACACCAAACATCAGCTTCTCAATAAGTTCACAAAATGGTTCAATAATGGAAAGACTTTCAAATCTGGAAGCTTGCGTCAGTAACAAGCTGAACAGTCACAGTGCTGATTTAATTGCCGCCATGTTGATTAAATTGCAACTCAGAGAGCCCACCTTGGTGCCCTCCTGCAGATTGTTGAAGATCTCCATGTAGGTATCATGGGCTGAGGCCAGTTTCTTCAGGACATCTTCCCTCTGCTGGGCCTGCTGGTTGGACTGCTTCAAGGCAGAAAACTCCTGGTGGGACATCTGCAAAAGCAGTACAGCAATACATCAGTCACAGACAAACTTGTTCTTAACAGCTCCCTCAAATGAGAGGCCTGTCTTGTGGTATGTCAATAAATTAAAAGCAGGACTAGCTCCATGTTGCATAACACAATGCTTCCCATCCTGGTCTATGGGGACCCTACCGGGAGCTGGGAGGGAACAAAGACTTGAACTGGGTTGGGAAACACTGCCAGAGATTCCTCGTTGCACAAAAATCACCACATAAAGGAATAGTAGTTCAGTAGTAGGCATAATCTAGAATGTATAATTGCATAGTCTCGCCCACCCACCTGCACTTTGGCCAGCACCTCTTCCTGGATCTTCAGGTCCTGCTGCATTTTATGGGTGTATCTGCCATAAGCATTGTCCATCTCAGTGACAGACAGGGCCTCCTCATCGATGGTGCCATCCCGGGCCAGGGCAGTGAGGAACTTGCTGGTCATGTCAAAGTGCACAGACTTGATATCATTCTCCAGCTTCTCACGCTCCTTCTTCACCTGATCCAACTGGGCCAGCTGGGCCCGAAGGACTCCAACAACCTGGAGGTGCCAAAACAATGTTGTAGTAACAGGGCAGCTGACCTGTGACCTCTGACCCCCAGAGTAAATGTAAGCCTACTAAAACTACTATAACACCTCACTGCAGTTAAAGGAGGGACATCAACACCACCTCTCAGTATTAGGTCCATTAATTAGACATTTTTACATGTGACAGCACATGAAAGAAGTAATTTCATTTGTTGCCATGGTAACCAGTCAAGGATACCAATTGAGGTGACACTCACCTCACTTCCCTGCAGGCTATGAACCGGGTTGGCAGAGGGTATGGCAGCAGTGAGCTCTGCCTCTGGTTTGCAGAGAAGGGCGATAGCCTCACAGTGGGCATCATAACGATCACGCACGACCCGGTCCGCTTCCACTGCCTTGCTCAGGGCACCACGGAAATTTGTCCCCTCTGCACAGAAGATTGGGGAGTCATTAGCAAAATGGCAAACATTAACCATGACAGTCATTGTTGGGGGAGAGCATCTCAATACCTGCTCTGAGAGACTTGTAAAGGTCACTTGAGGGCAGCCGTTGCCATCTCTGGCCAAACTTGGCTCTGAGCTCATTGTCCGTTGTTTCCTCGTTATCCAGCATTCTCAGTGACTGCAAGCCAAGAAATCCACTTTATTGGCAATGACAAGAAATAAATGCTTCGGCCTTAAAGACATGGCCTTACATGTATATTTTGTTGTTGCTGCGACCAGAGCAATAGCTGATTATTATGGACATGGGTAAAGTTTCACAATGCATTGGTGCAAACTGGAATAAATACATGCTAAATGAAGTGCCACAAATAACAATGGCTAACGCAGGCTAAGCTGTGGCAAACAATGTCTATCAGTTAAGCTTATATTTCAGCTAAGAACGGGAAACAGCAATGCCTACAGTGAAGGCTATGCTTCGGCTAATGGCTAAGGCAACATTGAGGCAAGAGTTAAGACTGTGCTGCTCTACCAAACAGCTGGCAGTGAAGTGGTTAAGGACATAGACATCGCAGGTAGCCAGACGAAGTCCAATGACATCCTGAGGTAATTCTACTAATAAAAGGCATGTAACCCATATTTCTCCAGTAAAATATCCAGTTGTCTAAATGGACAAAAACTGCAAGACGTCCCACCCCCCAACCCAAAAGGACAGCAGCTCCTTGGCACCCGCAAATGATGCACAATGTCACAAAAATCTCTCTCCTCCCCACCCACTCCCCCCAAAATCACCTTTTACAGTCACCACCCCCGCCCCAGGTCACTCTCATCCACCACTCTGAAATCAATATGCCTAAGGTGGCCCATCTGAATTGTAGGTTACTTTGGATTAACGTGTCAATCAAACAACTGATTATAATTGTTGTGGTGACAGTAAAAGCTAACATAACAGCTGGGATGCACACTGCTGTAGCTAATTTATGGCTATGTTGTGCAAAATTCATTTGTTGGTGTGATGTGGATTTTGTAACACTATGCCAGCTACGGCACCGAGTAGATTGGAGGAAGCAAAGGCACTATAAACCTCTTCCAAAATTTCTTGGTTCCTCTGCAGCAGGTCGGGCATGTTCTTGACGAGCTGCTCAATGCTCTGTATCCCCCCCTGCTGGATGACGGCACGGGACTTCTCCAGAATGGACTGGGGCACAGAATTCCCTGACAGGTCCTCCAGGGCAGCAGGGAGGTTGAGGGAGGCCAGGACTCTGTGTGCGAGATGAACTGATTTAAATGGGCAGTGCTGATCGCAGATGGTGTGGTGGTGAACTTCTTCACAATCTTTTTCAACAAGTCTGGATAGTAAGAGAAGAAACCCAGCATAGGCATCTCCCTGAGCACTGCCACACCACCACCATGCTAGTAAATAAACCTCACCTGCCCTTTTGTCTCACTTGCAAACACCACTTTCATACCCCAGGTGGATAACGCCTGTTGTACATCTGCGCCAACTCAGACCCAAATCCCAAATTAATTGTAACACCTAGTTCCCATAAAGCACAAAAATGTACACTTGTACCTTTTGATAAAGCATCTTCTTAAATATACAAAAGGACCTCCCCCTCTGGGGGGACAGATCACAAAGGAACCTTGGGAGTCCTTCATTGTGCCCGATTTAATTACACATCAGCTAGACTTAATTAGCCTGGATATCTGTGCTGTGGTTTGTTTATTTAGTTATACATTTCGGTATTTCCAGACAACCTCCAGGTCCAGAATACAAATGTGGCAGACCAGCTACATCCACCAGGAAGATACATGCTCCCCCAGCCGAGAGCTTTACAGCACCCTCATCTATAAAGCTGGCAGCCATACCCAATGAACAATGCGACCAAGGGGAGAAGGCAGGAGGAGTTTTTGACATGACCAGACACATACTACGGTAAGTAAACATCTAACTGTGGGAATACCACAGCCAAAAACTCCCAAATAAATAAAATAAAATAAAAAAAATAAAAAAAACTTGTTAATCGCGAGCTCAGACTAGTGACTAATCAATCAATACCATCTTCTTCAAACCTGCAGAATACTGCAGAGGACATGACTGACTAATGAATGAGTTGCATTGTCCTACAGGTTGCTGGCTGACTAAAGGAACCAATGCGGGCCGTGACTGACCCATTCAGCAGGGCGGTGGATTCCCTCATGGTGCCCACCACCTGGTTGACCAAAGCAGCCTTCCTCTGGTTTGAGACTGCCAGGGCCTGCTGCACCACCATGGGCACCATCTTCTCAAACAGGTCTGCAGAGATATATACAGAGCATCACCATCTCCACCACTGACCAACAGAGAAGAACCTGGACTTGTAGTGATCAAACTCTAGACTCAAGTTGGAATTAAATCGTGGATGAGGCCCATTGTCTCAACTATAAAGTGTGGAGTTGCTGAAATGATTCAACAAACTATAAGCTAAATTTTTTATCTGGATTAGGCAGATTATAGTATTAAACTGCAGCTCAGCAGTTTCAAAGTGCCAAATTAACTTGTAATTAAAGGGAACACTGGTTGCATCAGTCTTCATTCTGACTCCGAAAATAGAGGAACCCTAAAGAGAAGCAGCGACTCTTACCAGTGAACTTCTGACTGAGGGGCACCTGGATGGCAGCAGGCTTGACCATGGCGGCCTTGCCGATGCGTTCCAGGTCCCGAGCCTCAGGCACTCGTTCGTGGTAAATGAAGTCATTGTCCTTCTTGGCTGGGGTCAGGGCGCGGGCGATCATGTCTGAGAGTTCCCGCACGTTGACGTACTCCTCATAGCGAGATGTGACCGTTTTCAGGAGCTCTGCTGCATGCTGAAGGGGACGAGAGGAATGTTGGTTATTTTAGAAGTGACATGTTGCCACATTGCAAAATATATGATTTTATAAACGGATCAAGTGGGAACTGGCTTTGCTTAAAATACCCATCAATGCAGTCAATAATTGTTGAATGCAGGGTTACAGGAGGCCTGGAGTGTAACCCAGGTGGAAAAGAGCAGGGTCCCCCCTATACAGGATGCCACTACACAAAGGGCAATTAACAGACATACAGTTACCCAAATCATACAGTATGACGCCACCCTAATTTCGGTAATATGCATTTATAGTACTACTTGAAAAGGCTTTAACCTTAACTGCAGATGTGTAGCAAAGCAACATTTTTCAACGGGTATCGTGGTGCAAAAGTTTGCTATTGGAACTGACCAAGTATGCTGTGCATCTGTGGGTGTGCATGCATATATTATATACACATATATACAGATACGCATGTATGTATGTATGTATGTATGTATGTATGTATGTATGTATGTATGTATGCATGCATGTATGTATGCATGTATGTATGTATGTATGTATGTCTGTGTGTGTGTATGTATTTATGTGTGTGCATACATGTACATATGATATACAAAAGTCTTAGGCAGCCAAAGAAAATGTGTAAATCAGGGGTCTCAAACTCCAGTCCTGGAGGGCCGGATTCCGGCACATTTTTGGGGTTACCCTCATTTAACACATCTGATTCAACTCACTGTGCTAATTACCACACAGCACTTGAGCACAATCATTTGTGATGGAACAGGGAAAGAATTAAGCTACACAGGACTCCGGCCCTCCAGGACTGGAGTTTGAGACCCCTGATCTAGGGTCTCTATTGCTGGGCCTGACTAAACAGACTGATTCCTCATTCTGAATCCATGAGATATCCTTGAGCATCACACATACAGAGCCAGCTAAGCTCCTGCAGCATCTTAATGTCAGTCTTCACATCAGAAATAACTCATCATTCTTTGGCCTAATAATTCAGAGTTGCCAACGTTCTGGACACTTATCAAGTAATTTTCCACTGTATTCATATTAATTATTGACTATTATTTCGGTTATTTGCTTTGTTGTAAATCTGGACAGTATCTCAGAAATGCAAATTGTTACTTCAGAGGGTCATGACATTTAGAACAACTTTGAATCTGTAAAGGTGGTAATTTGATGTGAATATTTGAAATGCTTTTTAAGCCCCTGAAAATTAACATATAAACCTCTTCAGAGAATGACTCCCCATCACAGAGAAATTAAATATAGAGAAAAAAAGATATACATATTTAAAGATATTTAAATACTTAAGAGTATGCTTACAAACTCATACAATAATCAGACTAGGGTACTGTATATTTAAAGCAGAATCAATTCCTGCAATGTACTTACTACACGTGAGACCTCAGCACTGAAGAACTGTTCTGTTGTGTTGTGAAGGAAAATCTGAAAATGTCAGGATTTAAAAGACAATTTTAGTTATGTACTGATGCCATGTTCATTCATTAATAATCAGTCATAACGTTCATGTATTCATGAAGTTACTGTATTTTCTTCATGATTTGTACCTGAGTAGTAACTATAATTGGAACATATGACGCTGCAAGACGGCTGAAAAAAGAAAAACACGGAGGTACTTGCCTAACATATACGGTAATGTTACCCCCTAGCTAGCTGCGATAACGTTAAATGCAATGCCATTGGCTAGCAAGGGTTCACAGGGATAATTAACCTAATCTAACATACATTATGTAGAAAATACTGATGTTACAACGTTATGACAGACGTTGTGAATTTTATTTACTGATTTAGCGTGGTGCAGTTTCAGACATCACTTTGTTATACCTCAAAACTTTTCTTCCCAAACAGTATGTTGCCAACTTACTTTTAAGAGGAGCTGCTCTCATTTCCTCGTCACTGACGCTAACTGATACCTTTGCTGTGATTGGCTGAACAATCCTTCAATCAAACGAACGGATCTATGTGTATAGCTTAAGTCTGCGTATGTGTTTTTTTCCTCCCAGATCAGTCAGGGCTATGGTTCAATTCGCTCTTGTACCTGTAGCAGCACGTGTTTTAGTATCGTTTTAATCTGACAAAAGTGGGGGGGATGGAATCGTGTTTCAGCAAAACTGGGGGTGTTAGAATATCCCACCGCTTGCAACGCGCCTCCCTGGAGGGTCCAGAAGGCACCTATACCGCCTAAAAATCCTTCCCTAAAACCTCCCATTGCAGATCTGAAGTCTTCAAAACGACCCTGACAGATTCTGACTAGTGTGCTGATTCCATCTAGCCTCAGCTTTTATTTGTCGCGTGCACCATCAAACATTGTGACATGCTATTTCACTCGCATCCTGGATTACGCTGCCCTTACAGTATATGCACCTGAACTAATATGATAATTATGTTGATTTTAAACCCAACAAAATGATTTGATTTTAACATAAAACAGCAATTCAAAAATACATTTACATTTACTTAAAATAAATTATATCTGGATGTACTTGATAATTGTATGGTTATTAATGGAAAATATTCAGTAATTACATTCATAAAAGCATATGCTAAATTTAAACGCCTTACTGTCTCAAATCCATATTCTGGTTAGGAAAGGTCAGGTTTATTTTCCCCAAACTGTCACGCAGCCCTGTAATCACGTCAAATTATCCCTCGCAGAAAAATTGTTACTAGGCACAGATACCGTTCCTGTGGTGAGAAAGAGGGAAATACTGTTAGTAAAAGAGTCATTTCATTGCAGGTATGTGAACTGTGGCAGTATGTGTGTGTCTCCGATAGAGTTCACCGCAAAGCATGTACCAGTGTGGCCATGGGAATACCATCACCACACTGGTAACTAAGAGCGGAGCCGTGCTGCGCTGAGTGGCACCCCCCGAATGCCCACGGATGCTGGGTAATTAACCACTCAGTCTCTCTCAGGCCAGCAGCCTGAATTCAAAACTGAATTGAAAGGGAAAGAAGGAGCGGCCCAGCATCAGGCCTGGCAACACAGCACCAGCAAGAAAAGGGCATAAATGTGTGCAAAGCGCTGACAGATATCCTGGCAATGCTCTCTCAGGTTATCATAGACCAGCTTATGTTAGTACCTGTTCCCTTACCAGTAGAGCAGCAGAAATGTATGCCCGGTGGCGACACATTGGGTGACAGAGAAGCGGTATCTGCTCCCCCACACGCTGGCAAAGCCGTCGAGCGATAAAGCGGATTTAACAGCAGAAAACCTGATGGGTCCGAAGGGGACGTGGAGGCACTGTGCCTTTCTTTAAACTTTCATTGTAAATCCTGTATCCTGGGTATGTGCAGCCTCAGGCTAATGCCAGCATTGTGGTGCAGTTAGCAAACCCAGATCACATGCCTGGATGGGCTGAGTGGTGCAGGTCCACGCAAGCTTTGAGCCATCGCAGTTAGACACATGGTATGATCATGGCGTGGCAGCATGTCGTTCACACCCTGATGGGAGCACCTCATATCAAAGTAAAAGCAAGGGTGGAAAATAGCCAAATCCACGGATAAATCTATCAAGAGAAAATATTTAGAGGCTTCAATTCTGCCTTTAGGGAGAAAATATGCCTTCAATAATTGCATTCCAGGAATAACGCATTTCTCTAAATATGTTCACTACTCTATACTTAGTGGGAAAAAGCCACAATTTCCAGTAGGCCTACAAATGTAATCCATTATTAGAGTCCTTCAGAAAGATAAATCATATATCGTGAACAAAGGTATGATCCAGCACTTCATGCAAAAACAGTTTTCAAGCCAATATTTATGGGATTCGAAATGAAATGTTTTTCAAGGCGAGCACAGATGGCCGGGATGAAGGGAATGGGCCTCACGTGAGTCTTATATGTGAAGGTATTTCATGGGCAAAAGCACCTCCATGATTTTACCTTGTCAGTGCAATGGCTGCACTTACAGATGGAATGTCACATTATAATGACCCTGACATCCCTGAGCTGTGATGCCAGTGGCAGTTTTGATATAGTGGTATGTTGAGGTGGAATCTCATACTTCTTCTGTGGAGCATTTTTAATCACCATGTACTGATGTTTTTAACTCTTAATAATAATAATTACCATGCTTAATGTGATACAATGGAGAGCCTCTTTTATCCTTATGACAGGAAGCCGTTTCTTCTTAGAGGACGAATGCCTCATGTAACCTGAAGTAATGGAGATATACTTTTCAGCCTTTCATTTGCTGGGCAGTGTGTTTCTGCTGCACATGCGGGGCTGCTGGTGACTACAGGACCCTGTGGCTGGTCCATCACTGCCACTGCGAGCAATGAAAGACATCAAATTGGCAGTTCCCAGGCCATCTTTAGCTCACCCCTGATCAGCTCTTACTGAACTTCATCTCTACTGAATGGTACTCCACTCAGAAGGAGGTTTGCACCCGCCAAAAGTTGCACAACTAAAATAACTTGTACAATTGTTTGTAAAACTTTTTTTGTTATTGAGCTTTTAGATTCTTTTTGGAATTTGTTCAGCACAGGCTATGCAACCTGATTGGCCTCGGCTTAAGTGAGCATAACTGTGTGAATCGGGTTAAAATTGAGGGTGAAAGGTCTGAGTCCTGTGAAGACTACATAACAGCACTGTTTTGGAGTCCACATGTCCAACCAAAGTCCAAGGGCAGCATTTTGACACAATAATGTGCTGAATGAGAACCTGGCCCACCAACATGTATACTATGTAAACTGGCACTGAGGTTCCTTTAATGACCTCTAAGGAAACAAAAAAGTCTTTTTAATTCTGACTCAACTCTCAGCACTGCCCAGATGTATGTCTATCGCAGGGGTCTCCAACTCCAGTCCTGGAGGGCCGGAGTCCTGCATATTTTTGGGTTTACCCTCGTTTAACACACCTGATTCAACTCACTGTGCTAATTACCACACAGCACTCAAGCACAATCATGTGTGATGGAACAGGGGAAGAACTAAGCTACACAGGACTCCGGCCCTCCAGGACTGGAGTTGGAGACCCCTGGTCTATCGCTTGTGTGTTCTGTCCAGCAGAAAACTGATATATCGCTAGACGTTTGGCAGCTTTGAAATTGGGAATTGGAGGAATAGTTCTCTTCAGAATGCCCTTCCGTTGCTGAAGTGAGACCTTGGGATGCTGGGTGCCACATGGACATGGTGCACGCATGAAAACACTAAGCTGTACCCATAAGCCTGTAATGGTACACATATTCATTGTGTACCTTTCAGTACATTATTTAAGGCTCGTTTCACACAATGGGGGTATTCTCCGTACGTGGATTATTTGTTGAGCCGGATGGAATTGTTGACGATTTAACATGATACTAGATCTGTCGGTTCTTCAAAACTCTTGCTGGATGTATTGTTATAGCAACACACCCGAATCCTCAAACCTGCTTGGAGCAGGTTTGTTCTGTGTAAACACGGATTAGATCGCACACATAATCAGTGCCCGTGCGTGTAAATCCAATCAGCCTTGGCCTCGCCTTTCAAGGATAAGCGACTGATTGTAATCAGTGTGCAACTAATAAGAAGAGAATTTCAAATCGAGAGGGTTTTACGTGATCGGCAAGATCCTTTATTGTTTCTGCATAAGATTCTTTTCAAGAGATACGGCATCAACCAAGTTGGAATATTAATGGTGGTGGAAATCAGTTAAGTCGGTTTCTTGAACACACTTCAAGAACGGATTAGTTTAGCTGGATCCCATCATCCGAGATGATTGTGCTGCTTGAAAAGCCTATATGTATCGAGTCTAGAAAACATGATCGGCAAGTTCTACAAAATGACAGCGAAAACGGCACATTTTTTCACTAAATCTGAGCAGGACCATTTATTGGAGCGATATGAGAATATCGCTCCAATAAGAATTAATCTGCATCAAGAGAAAATGCAGCAAAAGCGACCTGAATCAGAAAAGACGGCTGGCAAAAAGTGGCTGAAAAATTTTATGCATACGTAGTTTGTCCTGGACACAGGTGTACAGAATGTATATTACGACCAGACAGACTTTTAAGTTGTTGAGGGTTAACTGGTCCAAGATGAGGCTTCCGATCTTGGATGATTTAAGCGACGTACGGAGAATACCCCCAATGAAACACACCAGCAAATGCAAAACATGACAGCCAATGGCAAAAACACTACAACAATCGTGGCACTGAAAACGGAAAGGGTGCGTACCTACTTATCATCACGTGCTTGTTACTGATCGAACAGAGGACCTGTCAAATTGGCCGACAGGCATGGACACGGCGGGACAAAGCACATCCCTTGTGTTTTCGGGTTACCATTGCAATGTTTATTACATACAAGATTACCTAAAAATCCAAGGGGTGTAATTAATGACAATTACAAAGATGACCTGAAAATCCAAAGAGTCCATTGAGTCCACTGATTGATGCACACTTTACAGGACATGTCTGTCTCATTTAATTTTACAGCTATTAGCCCATTCTTATACATTTTACTATATGGATACAATATATTACAGTTTTTCTGAATTGCTAAAACACTAAATCCCATTGTAAAAACTAAACTGTCAACTACCAAAACTCTTTCATCAAATCAATCTGACAGTTGTCAAAATGTTAAACACTATTCATCTGGTTAGGACACAATTTGCAAATCTGAATCTCCCATTTACCAAAACTCTAAACACATTCTC
>JAODKM010000126.1:8988740-9002573 GCA_026780845.1 Petrocephalus sullivani | reverse complement strand
TGTGTCTTCCTCATTAGTCTCATTATCGTGCATCATGGAGTTCCTCCAAACTGGTTATCTGATCCTTTATAACTACGTACCAGTGCATCATCCTCATTCTATGTACACATTCCCTTACTTAACCTTAATTAACCTCTGTACCATTACCAAGCAGTTTCATCTGAATTAGGCTGGTATGAAGGATGAACGCTCAGACTGCAAAGATCACTCATTTGAATAGCTGCAGGACACCTAACAGTCACAGATGTGCTAGGGCATGCAAATGCCACCCAATGCATCAGTTTGCACACCCAAATCATTTTTTTTCTATTGGGGAGGGTGAGGGTGGCGTTCCTCATTTCTGGTACACACTGGGCATAGGCTTGGCCTTCAAGGAATTAAAGCAATGATCATTACACAACACTTTATTGTGCTTGAGGTCCTGCACATCTTATTTTCCCATGGCACACCCGGAGTCACAATCAAACCACAAATTTCTAATCCTACCAGATTTTAACCACGCTTCCACAGATGGGAAGAACCTGTGACTGTGAACAGATTCTTCCATAAAGTCTGAAGCAAAGCATTTGTACAACATACTTTTGACAGAGAATCTGTTGCTTTGTCAAGTCATGGGATGCCGTTCCACTGGAGACATTGAGAAATCTGTGTTGAATACAAGTGTCTGCATCAGTGTTTCCCAATCTGGTCCTCAGGCACATTTTTGCTTCCTCCCAGCAGTAAGAAATTGGATTGTCTGGCTGGGAGCTGGGAGAGAGCAAAAACGGGGACGAGCTAGGGGTCCCTACGGACCGGGTTGGTCTATATGTAGACACCGGTCTACATGATCTAATTAGACCACTAGTGTCTATGCCTCCTGGCCTGTGATCAGAAGGTTGCCGGTTCGAGCCAGACCTGGGCAGGATAGGAGCAAGGCCCTTAACCTCCAGTTCCATGGGCGCTGTTACTGGTGGCTGCCCCTTGCTGTCAAGCTTGCTCTCACCTACTTACATGTTCATGTACAGTATCATGGAGAGCAAGACGGTGTAGGTGGAAAGATAATTTCCCCATGGCGATCAATGAAGTACCATTATTGTTGTTATTATAATAACAACAGTCACCTGCTCAACCCTTTTAATTATGGCATTGAATTTTCATGTCGTCAGAGGTTGGTGAGTATCTTCATACAGCCTGAAATTTCACTGTATCAGTTCAGTCTAAAAAAACTGCAACTGGATGAGGGTGTAGTCCCTCAATTCCAGAACATTGGTCTTTATTTTGGTCACAGAACAATGGAGTTTCTGTGGTCTGCCACATAATGTTAACCCAGATCATTCACCCTGTGTGCTATCTGAGGACTGTAAGCAAAGCTTGCTGAGTATGTGTCATAGAAGCCCGTCACCTAATGTGACATCCGGCTGATGCTACGGGCAAGATGGGGTGGTTGAATTTTCTAGGCAAAACAAAACAGCCATTACAGGCAAGTTTAATTATAAAAAGGGAAATATTTAAGCACAGTTGAGCAAGTTAGACCAGAGCTTGGCATCACCTGGCACCAGCAGTAGGGGCTTGTTTTTTTGTGTGTTTGTGTGTGTGTGTGTGTGTGTGTGTGTGTGAGCGGGCGTTTAAGGGTGCACATGGCAGCTGCACAGCTGGGGATCAGGAAGGAGAGGGTGCGGGTGCAGGTAGAAGCCATCAGGAGATCTTACCGCCAATGGTGGCAGCAGACAGGGATCCTGGGCAGGTTGGAAGGCAGGATTAGAAAGGGAGAGGGCGGAGTTATCCAAAGCAAAGGGGCGGGGCCAGAGAATCATGCCAGTAAATTAAACAAACCGCAAAAGGAAGACAAATCAGAAACAGCACAGAGAGCAGTGAGGGCAGGACAACTAGCATGAGTGGCATAGCAGACAATGCTGAAGGCGGGGCAAATGAGAGGGACAAATAGCACAGAGGCTGGGATGATAGGCAGAGGCCCTGATTGGTGTAAGAAAAAATATGAAGGGAGGCAAGAGCAGCAGCAGCTCGATAGAGTGAAGCATAAAAATGTGTAACGCGATGTGACCGAAATGCTAGAACATGGAAGGCATTCAGACTATGGGGTACAATCTCACACATATGGAACCATGTCTGTGGGGATTTCCTATTGACGATGAACAATCACCAGCAACATGGAAATATTTTTTACTGCTTTTTCTGTTGTAAAAATGCTAAAACCAAAAGCATGGTCTCATGGGCACGTCCCCTTAATGTTTCTTTCGCTATTTGCTTTACATGAGAGCCGGATGTGCCTCGCTTTCCAGCAAACAGAAACACAATGAACTTGTACGAATGTGAATCCCGAGAAAGCATGCCGGTGGCTGATTGGATGTTCACGACCAAACGGTAATATCTCAAAAGCACATGGATGAGTCGACGTGGCTAATCAGAATCTAACGCTGCTTTACACAGCGTCTACAAGCAGACACGGTACGCTGCAGCCAGCCCAAGCCTGTGGCTGACAGCTGAACCCAGAAAGACAACAGCTAGGGTCACAAGCACACTACAAATCCACATTTCATCTTAAAGGAACACATCCTTAATCTGCTTAATTCCGACTTTCACTCAAAGACGCTGGCCTGCATTAAGCGCTCAAGAAGTTGGGTTATGCTCCAGCTCGTAATGGGAAACATATTATGTCAAACTTCACAGTGGGGTGGGATTACTCGGTGCTGTCAATCATGCCTTGGTTTCACCCAATTCGAACAAATGAGCAGCCAATGGGAATTGGATTAAAGCATCATGTGACTGACAGCCTATGATAATCTCAACCCCGGTGGAATTCTCTGCATATCCTCAGCACTGAGTATAAATATTCACATTTTAAATAAACACAAATTACCCATACTGTATACTGTCTTTCCATAAGACATGAGTTAAATAAGTAAAAACCTCACTTTCTTGAGAGATATTTGAAAAACAATGATTCATTTGCGGAGCAGGTCAGCTGGTACAGTCCTAACCCTGTCCCACCCCTGAGGTCAGGCTGGCATGGGGGTAGCAGGGTACATTTAGAGGTCAGTGGTTGTAGGTTCTCATTAAATTCTGCAGCAGACATGGATGGTGACCTCCCTAAACACCACACCGCAGTTGACGCATGCAAAAAGAAAAACACAGGCACGCACACGCGTGTGCACACACGCAACGTGACACAGCCACCAAAACTAGCGACCAGTGATCCCCTACGAGCGAGCACAGAAACACAAACACAGGACACCGTGAGCGGAATACCTGGCATAAAATCGATATCCTCTGAACCTAGAGGTACAAAACTTACTGTTAGGGTGCTGGCAGAGTTATTAAACATGCCGGGTCAAGGCACAATCATCATATATGTAAAGAGAAGAGGAGACTTATCAGACTGGGGTGGGTGAGTATGCGTGGGGGGGCAGCGGACGGTTACGTACGCTGTGACTGAGACACTGGCTTGCCATGGTTACGACCTCGTGAGTCCCCCTGACCTCCAACAGCCCCACCTGCCACGGAGAGCGTCTGCCTGGTACGCAGCCGACCTGAGGGGACAGAGAGGCACGGCGTTACCTTCACTTAAACCACCAGGGGGCAGCATTGACCGTCTGAGACTCAGGCTAGTGGGAGCAAACAAGATTTATAAATAAACTCTCGTATGAGTTAAGAAGCCGCACACTGAGCATGTGAGGTCAGATGGGATGAACAGAACAGGGAAAAGAAATGATGGTCGTTATTCACGGGACAGGACAAAGGGTGAAATAATTCTTACCATCCATCTTATCGGACGTGTCGTCTTTAGCAGCAGAAAAGAGAAGAAGGGCAGCGGTTGAGACGAACTCACAAACATATTAATGCTTATTTGTATTTACAAGCACTGGCACAGTGCACACATCCACGGGACAGAAAGAGTAAGTCAGAGTTGAAAGAATTAAAGGGGAAGGCACCTGCCACTCTAACCGGCTTAAAATGTCTGGCTAACTCTTCAGAAAGCACAGTAGTCTCTGTATGGATGACCCAGGCACCTTTAAGGGAGCTGCTAACCACAAAGTGTGCTTAAATAATCTTCATGTTGGTGTAAAACTATAATATTATGCCTGGCAAAGTGAGTCAGCTTAGCCGTTTCAAAACATCTCTTAAAGTCACCACAGTATTTGTAGAAATCGTCCAAGACACCCTTTGATTTTTTGACCTGACCACTACCCCACTTTGTTTGGCTAATCAATACCTCATTGACATATTTAACTAATAAAGTTAATTAATCAGCTAAGCTGGTGGTGAAATTTAACGAATACGTGGAATGGCTGTGGTGCCGATGCGGAAAGGTTTGGGATCAAAAGTGGTGTTCATCTAGCGGCCCGGGAAGATATCGAGAACTTTTTGGGGAGCAGAAGACATTATTGTCTATTTTTTATTGTGCTGCTGTTAACTGGCATACGTTCTAATGGTAAATTGTTTTTTTTGCAGAGCAAATACACACTTACTACCCAGATATACACACTTAAACATTTTCCTTGAATGCCTAAGATATTTGCATAGTACTCCATGTTGTCCAAAGTAAGGCAAGCTGCTGGCTATATGAGCGTGAATAAAATAGCAGTCTGACTGCTGATGTGGCATTTAGCTGGACTGAGGTATCCCCCGGCATTTCTCCAGTGCTCTCAGGGCCCCGCATAAGCCAGAACAGCGGCTGGCGTGCAGTCGTACCCAGAGAGCTGTAGGAGCCTGCGGGCAGCTGGCTCGTGCCTCCAGCCTGCCCAGCACGGGCCTTGGCGCCAGCAGCGGCATTGACATCGACATCGCTGCGGGAACGCTGCAGCGATCCTGGGGACCCCGAGGATTTGGCACCCACGGGGCCTGCAGGCCAGAGAGAAAAGCGAGCGAACGAGACTGGATTTTTAAAACACGAAATATCCAAGTGACCCAGGGTCAGCTGCTGATGCCATGCCTCATCTCCATTATAGTGAGAGAAGATAATAAGAAGGTAATGGTGATTCCGTCAGATGTAACTACCAGTGTTTTTCTCACTGTATCTAAATCAGGAAGATTAGCCATCCAATAGTCAATAATAGACCTTCAGCTTGCATAAGAATCATCGCCTTGTTCAAACACTTACCTCTTCCAGGGGTTGCAGGCCACTTTGAGGAGAGAGGCCGGCTGTAACAGAGATTGACAACCAATCAGCACACATTTAATTATTCATCATGCAATTGTATCCAAGGTGAATCCCTTATTTTGCAATGTCAAGTTTTTACTCATTTGTGCAACATGGCCAATTTTACTGAATCTCTTGGCTACACCAGATCACAGCTCTGCCCCCTGCTGGTCACAGCCTCTCGTTCATTCCATGAGCCCTTGCTCAAGCTCAGGATTGAAACTCCTTAGCTCAGAGTGAACACTACACGAACACTGGTTCACTGGAACGTTGGTTTAGTTAATGTAGATTTTCAATGGGCAATGAGACAGTCATTCTGTGGACATAGTGAAGATCACAGTATTGCTCTTTGAAACAGGTATTAAGAGAGATGAGGCAGACATGGGTCTGACCTTTTAAAACTGATACCACACTATCTGGCCTAAATTCTCCTGCATTTACTCATCTGGTTCTGAGATAATGGGCAATTGTCATGAGAAGTAAAGAAAAGCAAAAAAGCAAAATCTCAGCAAATTCAAGACACGGTGAGGCCTCCCACTGCTCCAAAAAAAAAGCAAAGGACACAGGGTGGATCTGTGTGGATGGTATTCCTGGAATCCTGCACCCTTTCCAAAGATGACTTCTCCTTGCTGACGCACCACAGCAGAGGCTAACTGCACTCCTCCCTTATACACAAGGCCCCTAAGTAACAAGGTTTCATTTGAGAATATGTAAGCCATTACCCGTTCACCTTTCAATAATCCAGATAGCCTTGGGAGTGCAGAATGATTCATATTTTAAAGGAAACAATAATGATACAATCAAAGCTGTGTACAGTAAGTAGGGCAAGGATAATGTGCCGCTACGGGGAGTTTTACTTACACAAACATGTTCTGAGGGCAGAATGAAAAATGCTGGGCTCAGAGAGACAACCAATCAGATCGTTGAGGAGGCAAGTCCAAGTAACTTGAGGAGGAGTGTCCAAGATATCTGACTGGTTGGTCTGACATCTGACACAAGATCTGATCGGTTACCTATCAATTTTCTTCTGCCCTCAGAACATGTTTGTGTAAGTAAAAGTTCATGTGACCAGCTTTGAACTAATCACCATCGCCACTATGGGTGACAAACTGTTGGAGTACCCAGTTTCAGCTTCCAAACCAATAGGAAGCCAAATTAGATTCTACTAGATGAGCTAAACTGGCGTGTAACAGGGCTGGTGAGCCGGTTGTATGCACGTGCGTGTAACAGGGCTGGTGAGCCGGATGTATGCACGTGCGTGTAACAGGGCTGGTGAGCCGGATGTATGCACGTGTGGAGTCCCTTACTTGAGGCTCTCCTGGGAGCTGGAGGAAGAGCGGTCGGACTGTGGCAAGGAGGCGGCGCTGCCAGAGCTACGTAGGCAGGACTGCAAGTTACGTTGGTATGAAGCCTCCAGTGAGTGGTAAAGGGCATCTGCCTCTGAGGGGAAGTGCTGCCGCAGACCCCAGTATGCCCTGCAGGGGGAGCAAGGGAGCACCACAACATCAGTGCCAATACGCACACTTATAGTTACAGCACATTACTTTGGCACAAGTGGCATCACAGAAATGTACAGTATATGTTACGCTAAATAGAACTGTGTAATCAGACTGAGCTATGGCAAGAATCTTACTTCCGCGCCTCCACTCGGGCTTCTGCATCTGCATCTCTGATTCCCTTCTTTATACTGTCCACCAGAACAGCGGCATGCCTGTCAATGAGGACAGAGAGTATCATGGGCAGAGTGCATCAACACCAGAAGAGGGTTATGGGACTGCGGGCCAGTTCACAGACAGGGATTTATACCTAAAATAACTAGAGGTGGAAAGTTCAGGTCCAGAAAGTACAAATGCAGACCAACCAGTTGAGTACTCTGTGATTGTGACTCTTTATATTCAACTGGTTGGTTGAAACAAAACCTTGGTCTGGATTTGTACTTCCTGGACCTGAACTTTCCGCCTCTAAAAATGACTTCACGTCAACATATATTCAGTGGTGCTTTCCTAAAATGACTTGAAACTAAAGCATTTCAGACAAACAAACCATCCAACTAAAGTCCAATGCATGAATTGCCTCTTTGACAGAACAGCCAGCCCATGTTTTGCTCCCTCCAAGCTCCCTACTAGCTCCCTACCAGCTGGGACTATTTGTTGGTCCCCGGGGAACTGGATTGGGAAACACTGGCTGAGATAATTCCCAAGACACTCTGGATATGAATATATTAGATATGAATCAGCTAAATAACTATGGGTAGAAGTACAACAATTTAGCTAATACTAAATCTCCCCACCCAAGCACATTAATCATATTCCCAGTGACGGTGACTCTGTTCTTAAGCACAATATGGACGTGTGGAGAAAGGTTGGTGGTGCTGCATTTCCAGAAGGGACTCTTACTTCTCCAGGGAATGTGTGTGCCACTCCTGAAGCAGCAGATCCAGGAAGTCATAGCATCGCCTTCAGATTCCCAGGGGAAGAGAGAAAAGCAGGTCAGCAGCTTGCAGACCAATCAAAACAAAGCAGCATCTCCTGTCTAGCCACCCCCCACCCTTCCATCTTCATGAATTCCTTCTCTTAGCTTTTTCAATCTTCATTTTAAAGAAATGAATATTACAACGGAGGCTGTCTGGCTTTACAATTTAAAGGAATGCATTACGCTATACATGAATGCATAATGTTATGCAGGATGAATGTAGGTACTTGCTTTGGCTTGGAGCCCCTAGAGAGATTGTGGCAGCTATTATCAAACTGAAGGTGACCCCCCCCCCCCCCACACACACACACACCCATAAAAAATGGCTGTGATAAAGGAATGCTGTGCTCAGCTGACGTGGGACCTGTGAAGTATATGAGTTAATTACAGAGTGGTATGTAAAGACCCTTACATTGTAAACATGATTTAAGCACCTTAATATTGGTTCCATTCCACCTACAGCCTGGGTCTGGGTCGGCTTCCTTCTCCGACAGAAATACACCACAACTAGTGAATTTTTCATGTGATTAAGTGCTCAGTAGTGTGACTTCAGTTATTATCAATGTGATCCTGTCTGTCACTAGTAAAGCAAAACTACAGCCCTCAAACATGTGAATGGGTGACTGTTGTCCTTAACTGTTTAAAACATAAATATACATAAAACATAAATAACAGCATGAAGTGCTCAGTAAATACAATGGAAGTGAGGCTCTGCAATGGCGTTCCACAATTCACTGTGTTCCATGTCCCTCTGAGCCTTTCCTGACCATTCTGTGCTGAGGAATGTGAGGCTTGCCAGTGTTCTCTTTTTGCTAACAAGAAGCTGTTGAGCTGCTGTACAGTGAATAACTTTGGATGATTTTGCCCGCACTCTGGTAAGGCCATCCATCCGTACTGTAAGGTCGCGCTGGTACGCTAATGACGGGTTGTCATGGTTTCAGTAGGCCAGCGGAGTAACGGCGGGGTTGATATGGTAACGTCGCGTGAGCGTGGTGAGTGTAGGCACACGGGTGGCGTGGGGCCAGGTTTCAGATGGCAGAGGGGCCCCGGAAGCGAGGAGGGAGGCAGAGAGCGAGCACCGACCTCCTGACGGCCACGGACTTGGACGTGCAGTTGCTGGTGATGAGCGGGATCAGCCGTGGGACGTGCGTGTGCTGGGGGGGGAGGGGGGAGAGTGGAATAAGCTGCAGATTAGCCCTCCTGCCGAGCTGAGGCCGCCCACGCAAACTAGCAGCCCTTCCGTGCCCATCATCGCAGGCGTGCAGCATAGGAACAAATTCCCTTTCAGGCGGCCTTAAATCAAATTAAAACAATTAAGTTTATGGCTTCCTGCTTCCTGCTGTCTTTTTCTTTTCCCAGACAGCTTCAGGCTGCTTACACATTTGCTGCTTACCATTTTGCGCAGCTAAAAAAAAGCGGGCGTGGCCAAAGCCAGCGAATCAAATTCTGGTTCGCATGAACGTGCAAAGTTTCGGTCCTGTGCCAGAATACCTCCTGGCTATTGCAGACCCCACATCTTCCACAAACTGACAGCAGCTCCCTGACGCCAGCTAATGATGCGCAATGTACCGGAAATCTGCTGTTCCGGTGTTCAGTGGCGGCAATATTAGCAAATTTTACAGCCGGTACTAAAACCCCCCAACCAACAAGCAATAGGCTTCGGTGGTTGGGCGGTATCTAATTTTTTATGTCATCAGCCAGCCCACATTTTACACTTTATGATACAGGCACTGCAGTATACAATATTTTCACAGTATCTTAAAAAGCAATGCTATTCTAGTATACTAAAATCAGCCTGATATTATTATTACCATAATGTCACTCAAACCTAGATGCCCCCCCAAATCCTATTCATGTCCCTGAAATCATTTTGCCTAAGGGGGGTGTCTGCTGTTAGTGATAAAAAAAAACTCACCCGGATGATGAAGCGAATGGCCGCCACACCTGATGTGGCCATCACCCTGGCACAATTTGGGATCAGGTTAAACAGGACGGGGACGATGGCCTCTGCCCCATGGTCGAACTTGTTGCCCAAGACCGTGGAAAGATGGCTGTCGCACAATAGAAAACAGGGGAGGATAACGCGCCATCAGAGCAGTCTCCTACGCGCCCAGAACACTGTCGCTGCTGTGCATGAAAATGTGATGCATGTGAGAAAGCAAAAATGCGGGTGACCTTTGACCCGGAAGCACTCACGCCACAGTGATGCAGGCCTCGCGCACCACTTGGGAGCGCAGGTCCTTGGCTGACAGCTTGAAGGCGCCGTCCAACAAGCGCAGGTGCTGGTAGAAGCAGTCGTAGTTGGCTGCCCCGGCCACCAGCAGCGAGCGTACCTTCTTTAGCTGCAGGCACAGAGCAGGGGAGGAGCAGGCTGAAGGATCAGGCCGCAATGACAGCACCTTGCCAGCATTCCCACTTCCCCGGGCCAGCTGTCGGCGGTTGGTGAACACTGCTTTTTGGGTCTGAAACATCTGAGAGGTGCCAGCTCGGAGCACACGGGCGCACTCTAATCACTGGGGCACAACAGGAGATAAACTGGCAGCCGATCGAAAGGCCAGTTACCTCAGAGGAAGCTGGCAGTGCTATTGCTAATGAGCTAAGAAGTATGGTGGCAGTGGGGTTCACAGGAAAGCCCCAAGAAGATGGACTGGGCTGGACTAGTCTTCTTTCTATTCTGGTTTTCATTCAGTTCACTAGTTCGTATTGTTTATCAGTTTGTCTGAGGAAATTCAAGTCATGTGGACTAGCCTGTAACACAAGTAGCCCTATCAACCACCCAAAGAATCAATTTTATTTATTTTAAGTGAGGTTCTTTGACTGCTACGCCCCCTTGTGGCTGCTCACCGCATTTGCCCGCTGGTCCCAGTCGTGCTTGTCATCAGATAGCACCTCGCGGATCTTATTCAGGTTGTCCTCCAGGTCCCTGGTGGAGTAGATCTGTAGGGTCGAGACAGCAGTGTCAGCTGTGTTTCCCAGATGCTTAAGCTGGCTTTGCATGCCCACTGATCCAGTGTAGGAGAGAGTTTGACATTTGGGAAGAAACAACTTATAATACTTTAAGTACAATATGTTATTTATTAATTTAAATACAAAGGTCTATTATTAGGGGGATGAATGAAGCTAAATTAAATATTGGGGGATATCCCCCCCCCCCCCCCCCCGGTTTATATGCCCCTGGTTTGATCATAAACAGAAATAGTTCCCATAAAATATGCAACCCGCTGTGATCAACTCTTTAGACTGACATGGACAGTAACAAGAGTGTGTCTTTGACAGCACAAGTTCAATCTGTCCATATCGAAACTCTTCACGGTGGCCATTGATTTCAGAAAGATAAGGAATCGACCTTCATGACAATTTAACCCTGGGGAACCCACAGGGACATATATGATCCTACCTTTTATTTCTGCCTTACAGTCAACCCACTCATCAAAGTAAAAATATTACTGTTGTTTTTGGGTCATAAATGGCACACTGGGTTGTAAAGCAAAAAAAAAGAAACTTTACTTTGATGAGTGGGTTGAATGTAAGGCAGAAATAAAGGGTGGGGTCAGATATCACCCCATGGGTACCAAACCTTTCACAGTGGACTATCTGTCTTATTACGATTCTGTTTTTGCCTGGTTGCTGTCCCCGGCGGCTCCATCTGACACAGGTGCTGCCTGACCGCTATGCTCTGTGCTCAGTGACTCATGCCTCAGAAACAGTGAGGCAGCAACACTGCAGCCCACCAGAAAATTCAATTCAATTTAGATCTCTGACTACGTCAAGGCTGGAGAATGTAAGAACGTAAAGAGGGAGAAACTGACATCTGGGCTTTCATAGAGGATAATACAAACACGTTTATATGTCTGTGCTATTTCGGGCATCGAATCTGACTTAAAGGAGCTTGCATGAAATATTTTCCCTCTCCGGGGAATTCTACAGAATGTATTCCAAATCAAGCTGTCAAACGATGCTCACATGTACAGTGGGCACGTCCGTGAAGGCCTTGGCAAAGTCCTCTTCATCCACAGCCCCAGCGCCTTCCCTGGACTGGGCTGGAGGAGGAGGAGAGAACAGGGTGAGGCTAGCATCAGCAGTGCTCGGGCTGGCTGGGCCACAGAATCACGTGGCTTTCCGTATCCTTGCACGTGCACTAAGGCACTACCAATAATTTTCACTGGTAGTGAGCAGCTGTAATGACATTCCCAGGGAGGGTTCTTCACTGTTTTATTGTAACAAGAGGATTAATAATAAGCTGACATAAAGGAATCTGTTTTAATGTACATACCGCAAAATATGGTCACATCAAAGGAAAGCAAATTTTCAGACAACAAATGTACAGTTTTCATTTCGTGGTGCGTAAAATGCTAGCAAAATAAAGAACATTAATAAGCAGCTTCTGTGAAGCAGAAAGACAATCCACAATCAGACAATAACCAGACAATCCTCTCTGCCTCTCAGCTTGGTGTCTACGTCATTCATGGGCAAAACATTAGCTTGCCTGCAGAAAAAAATACCCAGATATGGACAATAATGGACGGTAAGTTCAGTGCCCGCATTCAGAAATGTCAGCAATTTTTCTATCAATTGCTGAACATTCTAAAGAGTGAAACTGTCCATCAAACGCCATATTCTGTTGACACACAGAATCCAGGGCCATGCTGTTGTATATTCTAATCCTATGAGGCTCGAGTCTGAGAGCATATTTATTAATGGGTTGCTATGCTGGCCAGCTAATGAGCTTGTCTCTCAGCTGCACACTTCCTGACTGGCTAATGAATTTGTCAGTCAGCTGATCCCCATGGGACTGGCTGGCCTTACAGTGGGAGGGATAAGTGCACAGATTCTTAAGCATGGAGCACTTACAGAGTCTGAGTGGAGGGAACCGGAGGCGTCAGTTACACCTTATTGACATCTCACCACTAAGAACAAATGCTTGAGCCGCCTTAAATCAGTCTTACGGTGAATTTGTAGCCTTTGTGTCCATTGTAAAGATTTGTCAAAATAAATAATGCAAACAATGTACACGGATGTACATGGATTCACACATATTGAGACACACAGACACATCAGTCGAAATATAGGCATAAACTCATATTTCAGCTTTGGTTTGACAAAAAAAAAACACTGCAAAGGATTAGGGTCGTTCATTTAGGTCTATCTGATTAGGAAATGTTCAAACCATGCCTGGAAATACATACTGATTACTGGTATCCAACACTGCACATATATTAATCTTAACTCATTTAATATTTATCGTTGTTGCAAGTACCCTATTGATTACAAGATGACTCGTGTTTCATCTGTTCTCTGGCTGTTCTACGTTGCTGAAAGGACCATGCCAAGACAGATTCATTCCGAGCGTGATCCCAAATGGCCAGTAAACCTCATTCTGATGACTTTGTGCTTATGGGTGTCAAGACACATGCAGTAAAGTCTATCGAGCTCATGCCATTTCTGTTCAATGCCAGGTACAGTAACTTCAATACCCCCCGCCCGGTGACATGTTGGTGGCTGACATCCTATATGAGATGGCAGAGACACCACAGAGCCAGAGTAAAGCCCCGCGTTCACTGCTGAAGGGTGTCGTAACGCCCAGGAGCCAAAAGAAAGCCCCACAACCCCGGGTCGGTTTCTCACATTGAGCTGTGCCTGTATTTCCATCTCTGCTGCTGACAACATCACTGAAGTAGTGCACATGAGTCTAGGGGGTGGTGGGTCCAATGCAAGGACGCGCGTTTGCATTGCGTTGCCCTGGGACACTAAACTGCAGCAGAACAATGAAGTTCAGTGGTGCCACGGCAAAGTTCTATTAACCTTCAAAACTACACCAGTCTTGTAATTAACGTCGCACGCTTGAAATGTGTCAGTCTTTGCTGCAGCCTAATTACCTGCGGTACGAGCCCATCCCTTTAATCCCGGCGGCCTGAATTATGGCAGAATGAGGAACTTTTGTATCTTCACCCTAGCAGCTGATTTCCCTTCATTCATTCAGTATGAGCATTTCCCTTTAATTCAGTCTGCTTGAATTGTGGCGAAATGAGGAACTTCAGTGGCTGATCGCCCTTCATTCATTCAGTATGAGCATTTCCCTTTAATTCAGTCTGCTTGAATTGTGGCGAAATGAGGAACTTCAGTGGCTGATCGCCCTTCATTCATTCAGTATGAGCATTTCCCTTTAATTCAGTCTGCTTGAATTGTGGCGAAATGAGGAACTTCAGTGGCCGATCGCCCTTCAT
>JAODKM010000126.1:8968717-8981681 GCA_026780845.1 Petrocephalus sullivani | reverse complement strand
GACACTGTCCCAACATTACGGTAAGGCTGTGAGAATGATGTCATATGACCGGGGAGACACTGTCCCAACATTACGGTTAGGCTGTGAGAATGATGTCATATGACAGGGGCGACACTGTCCCAACATTACGGTAAGGCTGTGAGAATGATGTCATATGGCCGGGGAGACACTATCCCAACATTATGGTAAGGCTGTGAGAATGCTCTAGCGTCCTGGGAATTTAACCTGCAATCTCCCGTCTCCAGATCCAGCCTGTTGACAGCTATGGAAAAGCACTCCCCAAGTATACAGCCCTTTTGTCGCTGTGCCTCACAGGCTAGCTTACTGAAATCACAGCGAGCCGCAAATCCAAGCGAGAGATGGTATCATGTTACATTTCATCAGAGCATGCCTTCACCCTCACACACACATACGGCATTTAAAATGAATGCTGAATCCCATGCACTGGAGCCCAAGGAAATATGGCAGCTAAATTAGACCTAATTCTGACTCAAGAAATCAACCGTCTACTTCCATCATAAAAGGAGACCTAGGAAAAGTCAGACATGGGCAGCGCCGCTTTGACTCATTGAATATTCTCAGCCTGTGACTGAATCCCCCTCCCCTCTGGCTAAATGCTTTGATGTCTCTCCCAGAACTGAAGGTGTTAGTCTGAAGCAGCACATACAGACACACACGCACAGGCCCTGGCATTAGACACTGTCTTCCTTAGTTCCTCTGATATTCTTCTGAATTTGCCATCTATTCCCAAAAGGGCCGTATTATATTAAGTGCCACTTTCACCACAATGATGTCCAACTCCTCACACGGGAGCTGGGGAGGAGGTAACCTGTCATCGTTACCGGAGTCGAGCAGACAGCCCAGATTCTGGTGGCACTGAGGAGCAAGGGGCAGAGGAACATGGCCTTACAAACCGTTATTATATCACGGTTAGGTGGTCTTTAATTGCAGGGGAAGTCAACAGAATGAAAAAAAAACATACTGGGGGAAAATCTCCACAGCTCTGTGTAAGTAGCACAGAAACTCACTGCAGGAGAGTCACGCGCCAAAGAGACCTACAGCAAAGAGAATCTAACAGTAAAAGAGACCTACGGGAAGTGAGACTCGGCATAACACAGAATTAGCAGATCTCTAATCGTTATCCTTCTCCTTTTAAACCTAAATACACTGCAAACCCTACACAATCAGATACGAGTCTACACACTACATGGAGCCTACAGGCCGTTATGCAGTGAAGGACAATGTTTTTCAACCCAGTCCTCAAGGACCCCCCAGACAGTCCATGTTTTTGCTTCCACCCAACCCCCGGCCTGACGGTCCACAGAGGGAACAAGAATGTGTTTACTGGTCTACTGGTCTCCAAGGACCGGGATGAGAAACACTGAAGCAGGAGGTTGGGTAATCCATGGATGTAGTGGGTGTTTTCTGAGGCAGAAGGTTTTCTGATGTTGAGGGAAGTTACACCCAACATGCAAAAGGGGTTATTTGATTAGCCAACCTGGCATTGCTAACATGAGGTAGATTTGGCTAAATATTCAGCCATGTCAACACTGCGGCTAAATTGGTGCACATCAATCAGGCTGATAATGTTTTGGAAAACCACAGCCACATCAGGGAGGGGGATCGGGTACCTAGTTTAGCCATAACCACCAGGCCCATATATGAATTAAATCCATAAAGGCTTGTTGAGTCCCAACTTGTCAGTGCACTGTTCAGAATCTTGTCAAAAAGCAAGTGTATTGAATTTGCATTCTGGAGCTGTTCAGGGGCATTGAGATCCACTCTCAGATTCACAACATAGTCTAGATGGTCAACTTCATATATAGGTAACAGCTGCATAGTATAACCTTATACACTGCATGCAACTGGATGGTTTCACTTCATATATAAGGCTGCATGGTCTCATTTTTTACATATAGCTGTATACAGCCAGCCCTCGTTTATCGCGTTTAATCAGTTCCAGACTTTATTGCTATAAGTGAATTTCTGAGAAGTAGGATTCTTTATTTATAAATCAAATATTTTAGTAGTTAGAGCATAGAAAACCTGTTTATGACCTTCTAAATACGGTTTTTAACATTAGAGCCCTCTATAAAATTAAACAACACCCTTTAGTCACCATTGCACTCGTATTACCCAATATATTAGACAAAATAAGAGAAAATAAGACATATTAGACGTTACAAATATCATATTATTATTATTGTATCCTTCTCCTAGATAGTAAGCATCTTCCTCCGGCGCTTCGTTTCCATGTCAGAAGGCTTAGGAGAAGCGGCACGTTTAGGAGCCATTGTGGGGCTTAGATAAAAGTTCCCAGAAATCGCAAACAAAAGAGCAAAGATGCTTCCGATGCGTAGCGATGTAGAAGCGTGTATGAGAGAAACGCACTTGCATGAGGCTGAGCCAGTCAGTGGCCAGGATAGGAAGAGGATATAACTGACTTAGGGAACCAAGCGCACGCTGTATCATTTTCACTGTCTCGATCAACTTTTTAATGAATATATTTGAAAAACCGCGATAGAGTGAAGCCGCGATAGTCTAAGCGTGAAGTGGTGAGGGACAACTGTAGTCTCATTTCATAAATTTGGCTGCAAGGTCACATTTCATGCATACAGCTGCATGGTCTCACTACAGACATTTAGTTGCATGGTCTCAAAACATACAGACCGCTGCATGGTGTCACTTCATATATACAGCTGGATGGTCTCACATCATACATACAGCTGAATGGTCTCACATCATATATACAGCTGGATGGTCTCACTTCAAACATTCAGCTGCACGGTCTCACTTTACATTTATGGCTGCACGGTCTCACTTTACATTTATGGCTGCACTGTCTCACTTCATACATACGGCTGCATGGTCTCCTGTTATACTTATGGTTTCATTGGTTTACTGCAGATTAACAGCCGTATAATCTTAATTAATAGGACTGCAGAGAGGACAGTGCTAGTGTGTTTGAGTGTGTGTGTGTGTGTGTGTGTTTGAGAGAGAGAGAGCAATTCCTCCTGCTGTTATATAGGCATGTGTTTGTATGCAAGCCCTTGCCTTCGTCATTGTGTGGGACTAAGTGTCAACCCAAGCTGCTTTAGTTAACATCTGAAGAAGGAGTAAAAATCCAGCGCATTAATTACTCAGTGGTTCAGAGCACTGCCTCAGCTTTCACAGTCTGGATCAGAGTTGCAGGGTATTTCATCAGAAGGGATGTGAACCAAATCACTAGCATAAGCCCCCCCCCCCCCCCCCCACAGACACACACACACACACACACTCACCAACCTCCTCTCTCTCCCCACTGGGCGACTCCCTGTCCCAGACTTCCCAGACTGCCCATGTTTTGTTTTCTTGCCAGTTTGAAAAGAATATCAATGCCCTGGGTCACATGGCCGACACAGAGAGCGTGTTCTGTGTGTCCAAGGGAGAGCAAGAGGAATTAAATTCAGGGACATTTTTTAAATATCTGCTTGTTTTATATATTGAACAGTTCGTTACAAACAAAATTCAGAAAATGAAATCAACATTTTAGAGACCTGAAGTATTTAGAAACTCCTGTCAGTGTAAATCTGATGTCTTAATTCCTAAAAAGCACCCACTTCAGTGTTGGTTTGTAGTTTCCAATCTTGGAAGGAACTTAAGAAGATTGGCACATAGGGACAACACAGGCCTGTTACAGAGTCACTGCATGTTTGCATGCTCATGGATACTCCAGAGAGTCATAGTATATCTGCATGCTCAGGGATACTCCAGGGAGTCACAGTATAGCAGCATGCTCCGGAATACTCCAGAGTCACAGTATGTCTGCATGCTCAGGGATACTCCAGGGAGTCACAGTATATCTGCATGCTCAGGGATACTCCAGAGAGTCACAGTATAGTGGCATGCTCAGGGATACTCCAGAGAGTCACAGCATAGTGGCATGCTCAGGGATACCCCAGAGAGTCACAGTATAGTGGCATGCTCAGGGATACTCCAGAGAGTCACAGTATAGTGGCATGCTCAGGGATACTCCAGGGAGTCACAGTATAGCGGCATGCTCAGGGTTACTCTAGAGAGTCACAGTATGTCTGCATGCTAAGGGTTACTCCAGAGTCACAATGTATCTGCATACCCTGCGATACACTAAAGCAGGGGTGTCAGACTCCAGTCCTGGCAGGCCAGAGCCCTGAGTAGCTTAAGTAACGCGAAGGTGATTAATCGTCATTGTTGACTCACCACAGCACACAACAACGAAATGTGTCCTCTGCATTTAACCCATGTGCCAACGTGACACAGCAGGGGGCAGCTACGTGAGCGCCCGGGGAGCAGTGCTTGGGGACGGTACCTTGCTCAGGGTACCTCAGCGGTACTTGCGGGTCGGGGACTCAAAGCAGCAATCTTTCAACTACACGGTTGCGTCCTTAACCGCTACACCACCTGCCTCCCTGTTCCACCACAAATGACTGAACTCAAGAACTGTGTGGCAATTACCACAAAGAGTTGCAAGTAGTTGAGACCGGTGTGTTAAAAGAGGGTAACCCCAAAAAATGTGCAGGGCTCCAGCCCACCAGGACTGGAGTCTGACACCTCAGAGTCACAGTGTGTCTGCCTGATCAGGGATACTCCAGAAAGTCCCAGTGTATCTGCACACCCCCACAGCATGTCTGTCTGCTCAGGGAAATTCCTGAGTTACAGAATGAAGAGTTGTGGTGTGTCTGAATGTGTAGGGATTCTCCTGAGACTCATGTTGTGTCTGTATGCTCTGGAATACTTTGTAGAATCATTGTCTGTCTGCATGCTCAGGGATACTCTGGAGAGTCACAGTATGTTTGCATGCTCAGGAATACTCCAGAAAGTCACAGTATGCTTGCATGCTCAGGGATACTCCAGAGAGTCGCAGCATGTTTGCATGCTCAGGGATACTCCAGAGAGTCACGGTGTGTCTGCATGCTCACGGAGACTCTGGAGAAGGCCTACATTCAAAAGAATACTCCCGAGATTAAGTGTGTTTCCATGCTCAGAGATATTAAGGAGGTGCACACTGTGTCTGCCTGCTCAGGGATACTCTGGAGAGTATGTTTACATTTAGAGTGATACTACAAAGAGTCTCAATGAGATTATAAAGTGTGACTACATGCACAGTGATACTACGAAGAGTCCCAGTTGGACTGAATTCACAGGGACATTACAGACAGTTTCAGTGTGACTGCATGCACAGAAATACTGCCAAGCTGTGGACGGCTTCCTCCTACTAACATATGCCAAATTTCAGCTGTTAAAAAGTTTTCTTTGCGACAGTGGCTCTCTGCCTCCCTCCCCTGCACAGCAATAACTTGCTGAACCAAGCAAACAAAATCAGCTGTCTGAGAAAAGCGAGTATCTCCGGTGTCATTCAGTGCCTCCTTTATGATGGTTTCTTTTTCAGGCATGGAAACGCTGCCATGAAAGTGGACTATTTTGTTTTCTCTGACCCAGGCGACTTGGGTCGAGCCAATCCTTTCACGAGCGTCAGCAGGACAGGGCGGAGAAACCCTGCCTATTAATCAAAGATCTACAGAACAAGCCCCGCCAACGTCCTTCATAGTCTTCTTCACGCAGATGCTAAAATGGCTCAAATATTTGCACCGCGTGGTGGTCGAAACATCACCGGTATTCTTGGCGAGATCTCCACGCCAGATCGCCGGAGCAGAGATCTCATGGCAGAAGGCGCTCTCATCATGTAACCACGTTACTCTTCGGCGTGGAAAACCCAGAAATTAGCCTAGTCACAAAGGCCTCGGCATGCGAGGCAAACCGGGAACAAATTAATCACCGTGGCGACAGGGTGCAAAAAGGAGGATGGCTGACAGCACCGCCTAACAGTGAAATAGAAAGTGACTGCAGGGCCAGAGCCACTCTCCAGACAACGTGACATACTCTGTAGTGACGCGGACATTGTGGGGGGAGCCGTCGCAGCCCTTTTGGGACTTCTCTAGATTGCTGGTGGTCCATGCCGCGTCGGTAGAGTAGATATTAACACACATCTCCCCCAAACACTCCTGGCACAGGCTCCTGGATCCAGAACCCTCTTTAATATGCGCGGCAGACATAGAGATTTGAAGCGCACCCAAACATACTTGCAAATATTGGCACACATGAGTAGCATACGTGACCACAGAACACACACACACACACACACACACACACACACACGCACACAGAAACAAGCAGATATGCACAATCACATGCACAGAAGGTGTGCACACGCATGAACGCCCATGTACACACGTGGAGACGAGCAGACAGTGATATAGCCATGACCGAGCAGAAATGCACCGTGCATGTAGACAGTCGCACGCACACATGTGAGATGCGCATGCACATATGTAACACACACACACACACACACACACACACACATGCAGGCACCCAAGGACACGTTCCTGTTCCTGTCTACGGCGGCAGCGCAGCTCGGAAAGGTGCGAAGAACATAATTAATGCTGTTGGGGGGAGGGTTTGATGAATGGGACCTGTCTCCTTCAGCGGAGCCATCGCTAAGCCTGCACACGCACGCACACACACACATGCGCACGCCCCCTCCCATATCGAATCACTCACCCCATCCCTGGCGCCCGGCGGCCATGGCGACCGGAACAGCGAGCGTCTCTGAGCCTGTCTGTCTCCGCTGTTTGTCGGCACTCGGCTGCCGGTGGGTGCTCTGCGACCTGAGCCGATTTGTCGCTATCCCCGCATCTCCTCCCTCTCCTTCTCCCTCTGTCCCTCTTTCTCCCCCCTCCCTCCCCACCGCCTGACAAAGCGATGGGGGACGGACGCTTCAGAATAAAAGTCCTTCATGCAACACGGTGCAGGTGTACCTGCCCTGTCCTTCGTAATTCACTCGTCCTTGCGTACGCGCGTCTGCAGGCTCTGCTACCTTTGCGTGAACAAGTTAGAAAAAAGAAAAACAAACAAACAAACAAAAAAAAAAATACCCAGCTTAATCAAGGTTTTTACAGTTTAATTTTAAATAGTTTAATTTAAAATTTTAAATAATAGTAAAAAACCTCAGTTCAGTTTTAATGAATTTTAAATCAGCAATTTAATTTGAATTCGTTTTGTGGGCAAGGAGTGAGCGACTATAAAAGTACAATGCACATCGGTGCTACCAATGTAAGCACAAGTCTGTATGTGTCTGTCTATCTGAGACCCCTCAAAGAAGACCCTCTGCCTCTTAACACCCCTGAGTGTACGCCTCCCCGCACCCCTTACTGCCGTATGCTGTCACATCAAAGACAGACAAGCCGAAGTTTTTTAGCTGTAACACGTGCCGGACCGAAGCAAGGCAAAGCATGAAAAATGAAACTGAACCACCGGAGAAACTAAAGTAAAGCAATAGAGACAGGCAGCGGTGTCCTGCACCAAGGAAATGCACAAAACCACTCTGATAGGATCAAGCCTTCACTGCCAGACTCGTTCAGGGGTGAAACTGTGTCCTGGAATAGCTCATCTGCTGCTCCACAAAGTACCAGCAGCAGCAACAACACCCTGCTTATTTTCCTATTCAGAGTACTCATTGTTCATTATTTTATATACTTTCTGAGCAAATAGCATTCACAAAGCATATTTTACCAAGTTTTGCCCATTCAAATACCTAGTGTATCTGAGGACTCAGTATAGATTTCATTTATTTATTTTTTCAGTGATGCTGCTGATGTAGATGTTATTTTGGATTCTGAGGTCAGTGTTGGTGTTTATTTGGTTTAAGGGGTCGGTGCAGGTATTATTTTGGTTTAAGGGGTCAGTGCAGGTATTATTTTGGTTTAAGGGGTTAGTGTTGGTGTTATTCTGTGTTATTCGGGGTTATGAGAGCAGTGATGATGTCATTTTAGTTACAGAGGCCAGTGTTGATGCAGTTTTGGATGGTTAATGTCAGGATTGCCTCTTGTTTTGATTTCTGAGGCCAGTGATTGTGATATTTTTGTTCAAGGAACCAGTACTGGAACCATTCTGGATTCTACAGCCACTGTTGCTGTTATATTGTTTTAAGGAGCCAGGGTTGATGTGATTTCGGAATATTTAGCGAGTGTTGCCTCTACCTTTTATTTCTGAGGCCAGTGTTGATGATATTCTGTGTTTCCTGGCGGGGTTGGTATGGTCTTGGATTGTTTTGGAGGTCAGCGCTGAGGTCTGAATTTCGAGGTCATTTCGGTTTGTCGAGCCCAAGTTGGTGTTATTTTGGATTGTGAGGCCAGCCTGCTGCCAGCATAAAGACAGTGCAGGGCTCTGTGTGGTTCCTCTGTGACAGGCACAGACTGACACACCGCCCCCCCCCCTCCCCGCCCCCCACCAATGCAGCTGGCAAGGTTGGCAAGAGAGGCCTTTGTTACCAGAGAGGAACTAGAGCGAGGGGGGCTGGCGGGCTGAGAAGCTATATAGGAGATCCCAAGAATGGCACGGGCTGTGGGACGGAATAGAAGCCATGCAAAGTCCGCCAGAGATTTGCCTTCAGCGGTTTCCAGAGGGCCTGGGGAGAGCAGTCTACTGGGCCTCTTCTGCGGGCCCCTGAGCGAAATAGTGCTGTTTACCACAGTTACTCACCATCTACAAGTCAGAGGAGAAAAATCCCTCATTTTCACATGCGTCTCACCCCTCTCCAAAATACTCATGCTAATAATGCTAATCTGAGCATTTACTGCAGCAGCTCTGCATGCATAGGTATTTCCCCGGATCCTTATGGCCTTCTGGTGTGGAAGGGGGTTTCTCCCCCAGCCAGGCGAGGTTTGGGGTTAGTGTTGGGGGGTATGACTTCTTATTCCACTTGAGTTGCTCTCTTTTGCCGTCACGCTGGTTTAATGCGATCGCAGGTTTCTGAGAGTGCCGGCTCCGGGCGCATGCAGCGCTGAGAGCCCAAAGCCAATCCTGTGCGCCGGTATGTAGGTCAAGCGGCTTCTGCTGCCCTTGCTTGGAGAGAACGTGTTTTTTTTTTTTTTTCCGGTGAATGCACAGCACCAGCCTTCTGGTGATGCTCACACTGAATAGTTGTTAATTCAGGTTAACGCATTACCCTTTTTATTTCATTAACTTATCCCCTGTAACACATTCTGATTTAGGGAAGTCCCTGGAGCAGAGTACTGTGCTCCAAAGTACAATGGCAGCACCCTTCCTGGGATATGACCCGAAGTCTTCCGGGCTGTTTTGCAAAATGGTGACCCATAGTACTCCTGCACCACTCCGCACCAGGTGGTGAGCATGACGCGACCGGGTTAATCTCCATGGTGAGCACCTGTCCCTGCAGCTCCAGGCAGTGGATGAGATGCAAGAAACCTGAAGCCTAACTTAACGCAGAAATGCCAGTCACTCCCCTATGATGCACAGCCCTGACTCAGCCCCAGTCGGGTAAGCATCAGACAGTCCTGACACTTTCCCTTAAGCCATTCAAGCAACAGTGGCAGGAATGGAACCAAAACGGACTTGGGCAAGACTGACACAAACTCCCTGAAGCAGCCTGTCATGGTCAAAATATGTCGGTATTCTTTAAGGTATCCCAAAAACACACACACACATATATAATTCATATAAAGAATATAAAAATATGAAAATCACTCCTTCTTCATAGCCAACTTAATGCTCTATACACTGGCACTTCTTTGTTGATGGAATTCAGGTTAAGTGCTTTCTTCTGGGTACAACAGCAGATCCCGCGCCTGATTCGAACCTGCAGCCGATGACCGCTCCAGTCACACGCTCCCACTGGCTGCATGCATGATGCAGCACCAATGAAGTTCTGCAGCTGTCCGCCGGCCCCCTTAGCTGTTACAGTTTCCGACAGAATAGCCAAATGCATGCCAGAGAAATAGGAGGCTTACCGTGACTGAGGCTTAGGGCCATAATGGTAGGGTTTAGCGCGTCATTGAACTCGTCGAGTGTCGCTTGTAATCTGAAAGCCGAAAGGAACAAAAAAATTCATGAAGTTAAAAGGCAGATAAATGTTTTCTACAATTATCCCGTTACGATTCAAATCAGATGTAATTCAGCATCTTTGCGCTGACGTATAAATATATATATTTTTACCAGGTACATTGCTCTCCTTCTTGTCTGTATCTGTTGTTTTTATCCTCTGCTGCTTTGTTTCAAGAGCTCCTCCAGGAAGGTAAGAAATCCTGCTGTGGGCAATTAAGCGGAGTCTTCCTCTACTCCTGAAATAGGAGGTGAACTGGAACCATCTGTTTCCCAGGACGCGGTGCTGCGTCAGGCGGAGGTAGGAACTGTGACACTGCCGGCTCACAGCCCTGACGTCGGTGTCCCGTCGGACTGCAGCACACACACGCACGCACACACACATACATACACGTTACCAGCCCTGCCTGCTTCCAGCCAGTCAGGGATCGTGGCTGTGGTCGCCACGGCAACGCAGTGCCCCCTTTAACAACCGGTGGCCTACAGAATACATCTCAGGGGACTGAGGAGGACGCGTCAGGCTGCATTGCTGTCTGTCCTTTACAGGGTACCTTGCAACCTCAGAGTCGCCTCCTCTCCTGCATCCGCCCCCCCCGCAGGGCTGTGGGCGGGAAGAACACCCCCCCACTGACAGCCATGCTGACTGGGCAGGTTACTGTCTGTCTGAGGTCCAGCTGTCTCTGTACTATCAACAGTGCCACCTAGTGTTCCCATTCGCCTTTTAAATACCCTCCAAAAGGGATCACATTCTCATACACACACAGATTAGGAGTCTATTTCCTTGTGGGGACTGTCCATTTATTTCCATGGGCATGACCCTAATTTCAATAATGACGACCTTAACCCATCCCTAAACTTAACCACCATAAGTAACCAAACAAAATACAAGACATTTGGCATTTTTAGTTTTTTGATACCAATTACAGATTAAAAAAAAAATTATTGTTTCCCCAAGTGGGAACCAAAAATGTCCCCTAAAGGTCAAAATAAGAGGTGTTTAATCACATTGTGTCCCCATAATGTAACATATACAAGACCACACACACAGAGACTCATAATAATAATAAATAAACACTCATATTGATGCACCCTCACACATAATGACAAAAGAAACAACCACATTTACACACATATTCAGACATGCAAACGCACAAACAGCTCCAATGCTGCAGAGATGCAATCGCATTTCCTAATACACAAAATGATATACATTTAAATACACAATACTTTAAGAAGGCTGCTATCTGCAAAATATTCCCTGAATGGCACCAAATATACCTCGCTGGAGTCTGTGTATGGATTTGTGCCTCAGAGGGATAAGGTTTCATACACACTCAGTAGAAAATGCATGAACTTTAAGTATAAATAGTTGCACATTGGTTAGAAATGCTGGCTAAGCAAACACACAGAGACTCAGCGACGGCCTCGGGGAGGGCTGGTCTAGTACGATACTCCATGTGTTACACATCTCATGCCCCAGACCATGCAGCGTTACATAACCAGAATGCTGAATAACCCCAAATCCTGTATTGCCACCGGCTGACGCGTGCACATCGGCTCTGGCCGCGTGGTCCTCATAGCCGAGCTACATCAATCCCGAGAAATAAGGGAGTCCCCCGCCCCCAACCCAGGTTTTGCTATGATGAAATTTGTGTGGGGGGTGGGGCGATTGCATGGTCCAATAAGTCGCATCCCGTATGGATTCAAAAAAAATATATATATATTTCAGTATGGGACAAGTGGCAACCCCAGTCATGGGGGGGTCACCTTCTCCCCTATAACCATCGTGTCCGTCTCGTCACGCTCTTCTCATCCCTATTGTCCAGGTGCTTAAGCCTCAAGCCCTAATATATGGACACTGGATCCCAAACACCACAGAATGGCATCACTGCTCAGAAGGTCTGGATTTTGTGCTGCAGCACAAGATTTAATTGCCATTGACGGAAGCCTCAGAGGTGTTAATGCTGCCTTACTGCGGCTTTGTAGGTGGTATGTTAGTGCAGCATCCAGTGAAGGGCAAAACCTTTTACCTGTGCAGCTATTGGCCAGCTAAAATCAGGAAAATATTTTGTATGCACCTGAAGTATCCACTAGCAGCTGACGACAGAGCAGTTTTTCTCCAAATTCTGCTTTCGATGTGACGCACGTTGGTTGTACGGATATGTTACTCCAAAGCAGTTCTGTCTTCAACCAGTAGATGGAGCCCGTTTCCCAGCTTTGCAAACATCCTTGAGCAGCATCAAAGTCAAAGTCAACTTTATTGTCACTGTGCACATGTACGGCCTAATGAAGTAACAGGCCGTCTTAGAGCAAGCATCACACGTAGTAGTATTAAAGTAAACAGCAGAATGGAAAAAATAACACAGCAATAAAAATGCGCAACAATCAATTTCCTGAGTATGTTGCAAGGGGGTGGCATGGGGGTGCAGTGGTTAGCACTGTTAGCTCACAACTCTGGGACCAGGGTTCCATGTGTGTGGAGTTAGCATGTTCTCCACGTGTCGTCAGGCTTGACAGATAGGTGTGCATGTGCGACTGAATGGCGTGTGAGTGTGCCCCCCCGTGGGTTGTGGCCATAGCTTCCGGGATAGGCTTCGGGCCCCCTGTGATCCAGAACATCCAGAAGTTGTTTCAGAAAATGGACGGATGCATGGATGTTGCTAGGGTTATATATAAGGGTTAAACGGTTTTAAACACGTGGCAGTGGAGACGAAGAAGCACTCGATATGCAGTTTAGCTTAAGACCATAAGCCAGTCATTACATTGTAATCGCCCATTGCTAAGCTCAGAGTTACAAACTTGTAAGCCAAACGTGTCTTGGCTGCAGTGTAAGCAGGTTACTGCACTGCAACCTGCGTAATATGCGTCTTTAAATTTTAATTTGTGTTTATTTTGTTTATTAATTTACAAATATGTACTGTATTGCTGTATTATGAGAGGAGAATGCTGAGAAAGCTTCTTTGTATTAAGGACAACCCCTCTCACCCGATGCACGCCTCCATGATGGACCATCGAAGCACACGCAGCAAAAGACTGATCTCCTCCA
>JAODKM010000126.1:8932506-8950059 GCA_026780845.1 Petrocephalus sullivani | reverse complement strand
GCCAAAAGAGAACATTAGAGAGAATGACCCTTCATTCTCTCTAATGTTCTCTTTTGGCAAAGCTACTGAAAGTGTAAAAGTTTAAAATCAGCGGCGTATGCCTGCGCAAAAGCTAAAATATCTTTCCCACTAGCATGGTTTTCGAACCTGGAGACGGACCAGTCGATTAATATATAAATAATATTATAAAGAAGAATATCATGAAGTTTTAAGTACGACTAAAATATTTCATGTATTTTTTATTTAAATGCCGCACATCGTTATCAAATCGCTGCTGCTAGAATTTAGATCCCTGCCCAGAATTCGAAAGGTGGATGTTCTTTAGATGTTAACTAAGCAACACTGCTAGAAATGAAAGTTAACTTGAAAAAGAATGATAAGGCAGCTCCCATCTATCTATCCATCCATCCATCCAAAGGGCACAAAGCTGGGATACACCTTGGATGGGGTAATTCTCCATCTCACAGCACCCCTGCCATTTATTTCGGAATTTACGTTACTTGACAGTATGCTGTCAAGACTTCGTTCTCTCAAGAAATTCAGCATTTGAGAACATTCACTGCATTTGTTTTCAGTTATGGTGGGAATGAAGTCTAAATACGGCCTGCCTCCAGGACTGACATCATGCCTGTCGTATCTTTGGTGGTTAGAGAGCAGCATCTGGCATCCGACGCTGCGGAATGCGGCAACCAACCCAAGCCGCAGCCCAGCCACAGTAACAGTGTGGTAGGAAAAGTGCTGGCTGCTGCCTCTCAGTGTCTTTATCAGAGCAGCACCCATCTCCATTCAGTCCCTAATCAAGACCTAAACCCAGGCTCATTCTCTTCAGTTCGTAAGCCTGCCAAGGCTGCCTGGAGCCAGCACTCCCCCCACCACTTGATAATAAATCTTAATCCAGACATTTCTCCTGTGTGGTGAAATGAGCTACCCAACTGTGGAACGAGCTACCCATCTACATCTATTTTGCAGAATCCCTTTCAACATTTAATAATTTACCCAAGACCCATCTTTTCTGCAAATACCTCACCTACCACATCCAGCTTCAGTCTTCGGCCATTCCTTATCTAGTCTGTTGTGTACCCTAACACGCTCTGATATGTCTGTACTTGCTCTTGATTTGAATTGATCTTTCATTGGGTTTTTGCAGTTTTAAAAATGTTGTGACGCACTGTAGTTCCTGCTTCAATAATAACTTGCTATTGGTTCTATTAATTTATTGGAAGCTCAGCCTAGTAGCACTTATGTCTAGTTGGTTCCTTGACAGCATTATGTTTAGAACTGTATCTACCTTGCCTGTCATGAAATGTAATGTGAATGAAAATGACTTTCTTTAGTCTCCCAAGCTGGATATTCAATCTAATTAGTGAAATTTTGGACATATCTTCATCAAACCTGAGCTGTTGTCACACATACATTTGCTTGTAGTGAACTTTGGTATCATGTGAGTGGTTGAAGGGACCCTGGAGTTCAACTTGTCTTCTAAGATGCATGCCATTGTAACTGTAAAGAGTCCCAACATGAAAAAAGACACCAGAAAAGTCAAAAACCATGATAATCATCTAGTATCATTCTTTGTGATGAGGGAGGGTCCCTTTGGTCCAATGCAGAATCAAAGGAGTCAAGTGATTTTGGACAGCAAGCCTCCTGAAGGTGCAGCAGGTAGGAAGAAAACCAAAACCATTTGTCTATGGTATATAGTAAATTATAATATAGATGATACTGATTCATTATCCACTTCCACCTGCCCGTGCAGACACCTCCACCACCAAGATCACATTCCAGTCATTAAATTTCCACATCAAAGGTAGAAATGTCAACCTGAGAAGTCCTTGTCATTAACAAGGAAGCCCCACCCTCTTTAAATCAGCCATGTGATTTATGCACTCCTCAACTCAGAAGCATCCCGAGCTTGTAGATGTTTTTTTACACAGGCCATGCAGCTAGTGCTATGAATAAATTCTATGTGTGCTGTAAATGGGAAAATCAAGACTCTTAACTGTCACGTGATCTTCCACACGTTTATTCGGCTCCAGGCTTGCCGTGTGGCTTACTTCTGAAGCTTTTCACATCGATGCCACGTAGAAACACGCAATGCCCAGGGGGCAGCAGACATGAAGCCTCGGACACCGAGTCTAGGAATTTCTCCGCTTGGGTTTTTACCACAAACATCGGTGGCCCCGATGTGTTCGGCATCATTTAGGATAAAACATCCTCGGAACACTACAAAAAAAAGAGAGGAGAATGGAGAACATTTCCAGGGCTCCAGAAAGGTTTGAGATGTGAAGGCAGAAGGCTTATCACCTTTGTTTCTCACATTCCACAGGTCTTTATGACGCCTCAAGTGTCTGGAAGATTTCAGTTCCCAGTAACCGTTTGAAGTGCTGTGGGTGATATAAGTATTCAGATAAACAGAACACAAGAAAAATTACATGATTATTGATGACACAAGTGCTGTACAAATGAGCATGGTTTATGTTCACAGATGAGCAAATTATCAGTAGTTAGGAGCTGAAATTAATAACATGTTGAATTGCCATTGGCCTTTGGAGCTCGACAATTTAAGTGCGTCACCAAAGACTTGCTCATAATGTCTGGTATAAAGTTCCTTTATCACATGAATCTACATCTCTTCTGAAAAGAATCATCTCGCCTTGACCCATTTCTGTTTTCCAGCTCATCCTAAACATGACTTTGGTTGAGGCTGGGCTTGTCACAAGGATATTCTAGTAACATTTTCTGCAAACCAATATATTTGCATATTTTTCATTCGCATTAGGAGATTATTTTAAATTAAACAGTCAGCCGATACATACATTCTCAGCTTTAATTAAATATGGGCAAGTTAGTACTGGCTGCGAATTAGCTTCTTTAATATTGTCTCCAACAAATTTCCTGCTTTGTAGACTGACATTTCCGATAAAATAACCCCCAAAATAAGCCCCAAGTTACAATGCAAGAAAGGGGTGGTTTTAACTTCCAAGGAAACGTCGCAACCATAAACCATTTCTGTGAGTTTGAGCAGTGAGTTTGAGGAATAAGTCATATTTACAGAAGGCAAAGGAATGCTGAGCATCACTGCCTGTTCCTGTTCCAAAACACGTTTCTTAGCTTTTCTCTTTGGGTCTTCCTGTGGCTTTCACAGGAAGAGAGGCAGATGAGGTGTCCAGGCACGTAGGCCGTAGGCCTGTCTACACTCCGCTGACAGTAGACAGACGGTCCTAGTTCTGCATCCACGGTGTAATTATGTACAATTTCACATTCCTCAAGCGCCAATGCACAGCAATGCTGGAGACAGGAGTCCGCGGCTACACCATAAATAAGAAGATCAGGAAACGTGCTATTTCCTTCATTTGGGTATATGGGAGCCCCAGGGGGATGTGGCCCGCCCCTCTTTGATGGGCACATCAGCACAATGAGAACTCTATGTCGGCAGTATTGAACTTGATCTCCCCTATACCTTACGTTGCAGAGTGACTGCCTCTCCAGGTGCCGGGGGGGATCCACTGTAGCACCACCGAACCAAGTGTCAACCCGAATTGGATTTTTCATTTTGCATAATTGGAGGTCGCTTTCGGAAACAGGCATCTGACCTTCTCCGCAATGATCAAAGCTTTCCAGTTGGGAGGGTATGATTATAGGTACATGGGTGTAAACAAAATAAACAACTGAGCAAAATTTGTGTACTTTCATTTTGTCAAAAACCATATGAACTCATTGGCAATTGGTGTGACTCACAAGCAGGCCAGACTTTTTTGACCTTGAAAACGTTCACCTTTGCCAGCTTTGAAACTGTTAAGGTGTGAGTACCAATCTTGCTCTTAATGCCCCCTTCACCTGATAACCAGATTGTCGAGAAGTGAAAACGCCCCCCGGGTTGAAAGAGAGACGTGAGCGGCAACGAGCAGCCAAATCAAACAGCCTTCAACCATCAGCTGCTCATCGTTCCTTGAAATTGGCCAGCCAGCACCATGCTCTGTCAGAGAATTGCACCAGAGACGTCAGCACTGTCTTCATCACGGACTCCTGTGTGACACTGCAACAGTGATCCAAGGTAAACAGTATTACCCTAACTTCGTATGGCAGATTGCTAATATGATGATTTTAATTATTTTAATTATGCCACTTTTCCCTTTTCCATCCTGTGCTTCAAAGCACTGCCTACATCTGGGGGCCAATACCCAAACCTTTGAACCTACTGTAAACTTGGCTACCCTCTTAGGGAACACCCAATACAAGAAGAGAATGACTTCTGGGAAATGGAACCAGAGAAGAGGAAGTGACCAATCAAACACCTTGCGATCATCCAGTTTCCCAGCATCCTTGCTGTTTTATGTATTACATTATGAAGTTAAATAGGGATGCAGGCATACTACATATATAGCATATTATTACTGGATTATTGTCAATCATATTATCTGTACTGGAGTTTAAAGTAATATTAGAGGAAGACTTCAACCTCATGGAAAACGTTTGTGGTTTTCAGTAAAACAGGGTCATAAACTCTGCGAATGCATGGACAGAAGGAGGGCCACAGAGACATGAAACATCAAGTAAGCCTGGAGGTTCCAAGTAATCAAATAATAATCAATGATAAGTAATGAGTATCAAATAAAGTATCAAGTACATTATTGTTTAGTGGTAATACTGTCTACAGAATGGGAACATACATTGCACATTTGTAATTTGTAGTAACTCTGTGGCATTATTGTACTTATTTTTCAGTTTTACAGCAACAAAAGACCCACAGATATTTTGGTATAGAAAAAGACTATCTTAGTCGGGAGTCTGGGATAAGAAACTTGCATTTTAAAACCATATTTTGAAAAATAAAAACCGGCCGGATTTTGGCATCTAAAACCTCTGAAAGTGAGCCAAGAACGCACCTCAAGCCACACGCCTACCCCCGTATTCTCTGGGGGGCTGCCGAGTCCCTAAAAGCCGTTTTTTTCTACTTTGAATCTGCTATTTTCTTTCATTAAAATGCTGACAAAATTAGATTTATACCAAATTCATAAAAGAGAGCTTTATGAAAGCAAGTGGAAAAAATCCATTTTAGAAAAGGAGGAAATTAGATTAAAACAATTTTAAGAAAAAAAAAAAACATTTGCCCTGGGAAATACTGTAGGAGCCAGATGTGATTTGAAACAGTCATGCCCCTTGCTGGGGGCCACTCTGAAATAGCTGTGTGCCTGTCAGTCCTCGGTAACAGTCCTTTTTGCATCTTAGCCTGTTGGCTGAGCTTCCAAGGACCCCAAAGGTACTCTCCTGCATGCCTGCACAGACGTCATCCCCATAGACTATGTCAAAGAGTCTAATCCAGGGCTGAAGTCATAGGCCTATTTACTGGAGAAGCTGCTCTGCTGAAACATATGCGCCTCCATCCCTGCCGCACTGCTAAGCCAGTGGCTACAAAGGATGCTTTATTGCTCAGAAAAAAAATCGGTCCTCTTTGTCAAAACCGCATAGTTCTATGTGTGACTGCTGTTCTGATCATCGAATCATGAGCTCTGGACAGAGCGAAGTCTGGATACAGATGTAAGAGCACACTTTGAAAGGAGAAGATCCAATCTAGGCAAAACAATACAAACACCTAGCAATATATTAAAAATCAAGGACCTGATAATGAGTAAGACCACAAATTGCCTTCAGAATGGCTTCCCTCCTTGGAATAAGTTTTGAGCCTGTTGTCCTTGACACATAATTTTGCACTTTTTTTGTGATTGTTGCAAGTGCAATTCGGGCACAGAATTTATTGCTTCTTTGTGACTACATTATTCTGCTTATGTTGGTTTGAAAATTCGCATATCAAAGTGTTGATTATCAGAACTCTTTTATACCTAACAAATGCTGCCAGCTGGCTTTAAACTTCATATCACTCACCTTTGTAGCTGCGTTTGTGATTTAGTTAATTTAGTGTTAAATTAGAACTATATATCTGGATGCAAAGCGAAGGTGATCAAATAACATCACTGTACAATGACCACATTGTCAGTAATACATATGTAACGTTTTTACTGGAATTACCTCCGTTTAAATCAGAATTTGCTACTTTTTAATTTTGTATCATCTTCATTGGCTCAAAACTGAAAATCTTAGCTGTGGCTCAAATGAGATAAAATAAATAATCCAGAGGTTTGTGGTGACTTATTACCGTATTAACAAAATTCCCCCCATGTAAACATTGACCAATGTTGAGACAGTAATTATAGTGTCAGGTAGCAGGAAAGTTGATCTCCAGTTCAGAGTTACTCATCTGCTGACATCATCCTGAGTGACCGAATCTAAATGAGTGGAGTCATCCACTCAGAGGAGTGCTTTGCCAAGCTGGGAAAGCCACACTGCTGGTTTGGCCCCATCTGAGAAATGAAAGAACGTACCTGGATGGTTTTATTTGGTTTAACATTAGCAGAAAAACCTACACTGTTGCCTCTCAGGTCTTCCTGAACACCAGACGTTCCACCTGGAAGCATCACATACCTTAGTACCTTCTTCTGGAAAGAGAGTAAATTTTGGTGGAAGGGGCTGATCTCCATAGCAACTGGTTTTTGCTTTGCGTGGGCTTCATTCCCAGTTTGTCTCTTAGCCTTTGAGCAATTAATTTTTATGACTTTGCTGTCAAGCACCTTCATCCAGTCCAGGCATCCACCCTGCAACCTGACACACTACACAATTAACAAATGACTTCATTTGCCAAAGCAACACGAGCATTTCCTTTCTTTTACAATGACAAATTTCTATGTGGAAATGTAGCACATCAGATTAATTACCATTCTCAGGGATACTGAAACAGGACTCGAACTCGAACCTGAGACCTTTTGGCTAAAAGTAACTAACCGCTCCTCAGTCCATCCATCTTCCAACTGCTTATGTTTCTCAGGGGTGAAGGGGGCCCCAAGTCTTCTGCAGGCAGCAATGAGCAGAAGGTTGGGGCACTCGCTGGTCAGTATGCCAGAACCTAACAATTGATGAATCCCTCTTCTAACATCTTCTTCACAAACCTGAAGCTGATTCAAGGTCAGGAGGATACACATATCTATAGGGTAAACTAAGGAAGCCTTCGTGAGAGCTAGTGAGAGCCTCTGGGGTAGAAGACCTGCACCCAGCTAACAAAGCAGATCTGTTTAAAGTTCAAGACCGGCCGTGAACAGTGATAAAGAAAAAAACATCTTAACGATGACAAGATGAAACCGATTAAAACCGTCGTGAGGTCGTAACTTCTTTTTTCCGCACACGTGTTTCCACTTACGCTGTTTCTCGTGTGGTCTGGGGTTCTTAATTAATTGCTACTTCATCTTCTGCTGCTAATGAAAACAATACAATCACTCGCAAGATCAAACATGATGCTAAACTGTACCTAAAGGCATGAGCTTCACAATATTAAATGCCGGGGGGATAAGATATATACTTCTGGAATCTGAATGTGGGTCAAAATAGGAAATGTAAAATTAATATTGAAAATTATATTGAGTTCACTCCAAAACCAATAACATCTGTTCTGTACTACCAAAGTCCCCTTAATTTACAATCTGTAATAGCATAAATCACCCAAATTATTGTAATATTCCATCATGGTCCTGAAAATCGAACATTGCCAGGGTAACTAATAACTTTTTTACAAATTATACATTTTCAAAGGATATTATATTAGTGTGATGCCAAGTTAAATTTCCTGCAATTTGCTGAATGTATGCAATGTTCAAAGGATGATTATAATTATTATACATAATATTATTAAGAGACAGTGTTGATTTCTGTGAGTTCTGAGTGAGTATAGCTATATGTACAGAATATAATATAAATAACATAATTGCATTATACATAACTTACATGTAATCCCAAACAGACTTCAGATTTTCTTCTTTGAAATGCTTATACAGATCTAAAGTATGAAATTCTGATTCTAACTAAAGCAAATGTTACTGATGATGAGTTGCTTTTGTATACACTGCATGTTTGCTCAGAACATAGCTGGAGTTTATAAACAGCATTTATAGAATTTAGACAGTGCCATGGCACTTTACATGTGTGTACAGTAAAATGCTAAATCTGTCACCGAACCTTATGCGCGCAGGCTGCCTTTCACAAAGAACCCTCCATGCAGATTGGGAGCAGATGTCTGAGCTACGATGGAAATTTAATTCAGAGTGCGGAATGGATGGGGATCCTAGTGCCGATGGCCGTCCGTGATGTTTCCCACACTACAGCCCGCAGCCTCGTCCAGACCAATCAGGCTAGGGTATAAATCACAAAGGAGAGACACCATTAATGCGTGATGGACTGAAGGACTTATGGCCAGAAAGTGCCCGCCGCACATTAAATTTAATCCTCTACCCATAAAAAAAGATATAAATGAAGGAGCATAATCCACTGGGTCCCACTGGACCCCTCTCGTGCCTTTTATGCATACCCAGGGAGGTGTCATTTAAAGACTTCCTGTTTATTGGAGGCATACCGCCCACAACCCTTTTGATGTCGAAAATGGACCGGCACCTCCTTTTAAATGAGCTGGTGTCTGAACATCAGCCAGTCTGGAGTGAGATTACACTCCTCTCACCCCAGTGCTGTTATTTGTACATCCAAAGGTCAGAGAAATGTAACATGTACTGTGCAAAGGTCTAAGGCAGTCAAATAAAATACTGCATAAATGATCTCCATGTTGGTGTCAAACTATTATATTATGTTCGTCAAAGTGTGTCAGCTTATCCATTTCAAAACCTCTCCTAAAGTCACCCCAGTATTTGCAGCAACCATCCAATACCCCAATGTATTTCTTGACTCAACCACTACCCCACATTGGGTGGGTAAGTGAAACCCCTTTGGCTTTTTATACTCATTTAATTAACTAATAATGAGCTGGTTATGAAAATTTACTAATACATGGAATGGTTGAGGGGCCCCTGAGGAAAGGTATGAGATGAAGAGCGATGTTCTTCAAGCTGTCCGGCAAGATATCAGTACCTTTTTGGAGAATGGAACAAGATCTTGTTAGTATTTATTTTGTTGTTCTTAATTTGCACATATTCTAACTTTAAATTATGCCTTTTGTTCTTAGCACAAATACACTTACTACACAGACAAATAGCTTTAAACTTTGTCTTTGACTGCTTCCGAGTTTTGCAGAGTTCTGTCATTTTTTACGCATTTATGCTGCAAAGAGAAAATCAACAAAAGTTTGTTCAGAACTGGGATGAATGAAAAGCCCCGCGACACCCTGATCCTGACACAGAGACACATGATTTTTTGGTGAATATTTACTGCCTTACACTCTCACACTTCTGCAGTAGTATGCTAACAATCCTCACACTTGCTCTTCTAACCAAAGTTTGGTGCTCAGCAAGTTTTAACTGGGCCCATTTCACTGAGGTCCAGCTCCGTTCTGAAGTATATAATGGCAGCTGTATTCAGAGAAGCTCTCAGCATGTGAATAGCTGTTAAACACCCCACACACTGAGTGATGATTTTGTTTATATTAAAGTGTAAAGAGAACATCACCCTATCAACTTAAAGCCCTGATAGTCAGGGGATTTGAGCCTGTATCATTAAAGATCAGAGTCCAGTGCTTAAACCGTATTGCATCTTTGTGCTGAAATTATATCAGTGTTGAAATCCTTATCTTTTTTTTTACATTAGGAGCTCCATCCATCCAATTTCTAACCATTTATCTCATCCAGGGCAGGCCTAAAGCCAAACCCCAGGAAGGACAGGCCTTAAGGCAGAGGACATACCAGACAGGGTGGCAGTCCATCACAGGGCATGCATTCACACACACTTTGGGCAATTCAAAGGGATGTCTAATCGTATGTTTTTGGAGATAGGGAGGAAACTCACACAATTTAAGGATGACATGGACATTACCCATGCACACATACAAAGCAAGGGTGGCGTTCAACACACCTACACTGGAAGAGATGTATAAAACATGAATCTGTAGACAATAACAAATCACACTTTTGAGGCCTATGGAGAGCTTTCTTGTCACCGGGGAGTCACTCTGTAGTTGTGCATAATTTATATCACTTCTGTGTGTGCAACTTTCCTGTGTGTACCACTGGACAGAAGATGTTGAGACGGTTCCATACGGTTTCAAAATGATGCCCCAGACTCCCCTGCCTCCCCAGTGCAGATCTCCTTTTGGTGCTGTTAGCTTTGTCTGTGACACAACCACAGTAACTATCTTCCAGAACCATCTTTCCCAGTTCCTCTGGCTTTACTCTTTTCCTTGCTTCTGGCATAAATGACAAGAATCATCCCATTTTTGAGAGGTAGGCTGCTGTGTTTCCTGGTTCATTCCACTGTCGAGGTCAGATGAATGCGATAAATCCGAAAGGAAAACAGAGATGCCTTGCAGGGAGGTAACCGGAGAAGAGCTTTCATTCATTCTCTTGAAGATAACACATAAATATGAGTAACTGCTATCAACTGTACCAACATACACTAAATTCCCGCATTTTACATTGTACATTGCAGACCATAATAATCAGCTTTTTAGCCATTTCTGTTTAGCGTGTTCCTTTCACACCAACAGCTCAACAAATTCCTGTTCTGAAATTTTCTTTGAAATCTCTTGACAAATCCCCTTTGTGTGTGTTTTTTTTTTTCATTTTCTGGAATGACAAAGTTTTCCATGCCGGTGGGATCACCACAGGTTGCCCTGAATTCTGTATTATATTGCACTACCATAATGGGCTTGTTCCTTTGCATCAGCTGAGTGATGGAGACTGGTTACCCGCACACCCGTCGAGCCTTCAGAAGCCTGACCTCGGGAGCATTGCTCGGCGTGCACCTTGTCCAGGTAAAGTCTCACGCAGCAAGAAACAGACTGCGGCTCCAAACGGGGGTGCGATAGGACGACTAATAACCAAATATGGTCATGAAATATAGATGGCTGATGCTGAAAAGCACCTCAATGTCGTCCAATTAGTTTGACCTATGCATGCCCCCCTACTACCTAGCCGCTGCTCCATGAAAGTGGTGTGACAGACTAGAGGGTCTGGTGTATAATTAATAGAGGACTTTAAAAGTACCACGGCCCCTTAAGAAATACCATGCATGAATAATTTGTGGGTCTCCGTAAATGTTCAGTCATTAAGCAAACACCGGGAAGACAGGAAGAGACCTGGGACACCTTGACATGGCGAGACTAACATCCTGGCTTTTTCATGTTGTTTTTCTGCTTTTAAGCTCTGCAGTGGAAATGTTTTAGTCTATACCATCACTGACTATTTCATTGTCAATGGATCAGTAGGAGATTAATTTGAAAGATGGTAAAAGGCTAATGTGTATGATTCATTACATGTATGTTTAATGTAACCCTTGTATGACTTGTTCACTTTATTCTATGCTGCTTATTTATTATATATAAAACCATATTTATCATTCATATCAATCACGTGACCACTTATCCTGGTCAGGGCTGTGAGCAAGCCTGGAGCCTATCATGGACAGCACAGACAACAAGACATCCAAGACAATCTTCTATTGAGTACGTTTCCTAAAAGTTCCTGTTATAAACTTACATAGTTGAAACTGTTCGTTTGCATAGCTCCAACTAGTGATGTAGCCAAGACCACCTAAACCAAGACCAGGTCATTACCAACACCATAGTGTATCGAGACCAAGACAAGACCAAGACCAAGGCAGGATGAGACCAAGACAGGACCAAGACTAAGGCAAGGCTAGACCAAACCAAAATGGGGCAGGCAGTTTGTGTAGTGGTTAGGGACACAAACGTGTAACCGAAAGATCCCTGGTTTGACTCCTCGACCCGCAAGCACTGCTAAGGTACCCAAGCACTGCTCCCTGGGTGCTAAAGTAGCTGCCCCCTACTATATGACGATATCACATGGGTTACATGCAGAGGACACATTTCATTGTTGCACACTGTGGTGCGTCAGCAATGATCATTAATCACCTTTCAAGTCAAGATTAGAAACAGACTAATGTTTGAGTCTACATAACACACTATAAAATGTGGGGCATAGGCAGTTTGGTCTACAATTTGTGTCGCAGTATAATTTGAACCATAGATTTTTTTTCTTAAAATTTCAATATAAATGCTTCTAGACAGGTAAAGCAAAGGTATGGCTACTGCATAACGCAATTACGTAAGTTTGGTCTCAGTGTAAAAACCAACACAAAGTATGCAAAAAAAATGATGAACTCTGGGTATTAGACAGAGGGAACAGTCAGTGAAAAAGGATGGAGTCTGCACACCAGATGATGCTACTGAAATTTTTTACATTTTGCTACCTTATGTGACATTTCAGGCTCAAGCCTTTAATGAGACATTCCGATGAGTCAAAGAAACAAATGTAACATTTTTTCAAGACACACCTTAGTGGTTGCACTTGAACTTTGAAGCAGGACGTTTTACACCCAATCATAGTACTGTGTTAACAAACAGAATATTAAGCTATTGTGATAAATATTAAGGCATTTTCATGAGTGGTCTTTCTTGGTCTTGAAATTAAACCGTGAGTCCTCTATGTCCAAGACCAAGACAAGACCGAGTCAAAGTAAGGTCGATTCCAAGACGAGACCAAGGTCACAAAAAAGTGATCTTGAGACCAGTCTTGTGACCAAGACCGATCTTGAGTACTACAACGCTAGCTCCAACTACTGTATGTAAGTTCCTATCATTGTTAGCAACTATGTTTTTGGGAAACATACTGTATCCCTGGTGAAGATTGCAGGGGGACCCCAAAGCACAAGGCAAGGAAGATATTATGATCACATTTTTTTTTATTTAGAGTATTTATATATTTATTTAATAAACCTGTGTTGTGCTTGGTACGTGCACTTGGGGTGAAAATCAGAGATTCAGAGATTGTCACTCAGAAGCTCTCACCAAGAACCGGTGAGATGTTGTAGCCAAGATGTAAGAGAAAGACCCTGCAAAGAATCGTCACATACTAAGGATACCTCTGATGTGGTACCTAGGACGTGGAGGTACCTGGCTCGTGCTTATACTAACAACCCAGCAGGGGGCGTAGTACCTGAGCAGCCATAGAGTTTCTGGTCATGCAAAAGAAGCTGCTGTTGTAGGCATGTACGAATTCTACCAGAAAGAGAAATCCTCCAGCCATGTTAATTGGCTGATTGACAGACAGTAAAAGTGTCAAGCTACTCCAGTGACATTTATTTGATGTACGTTGCTATGCCAGATGTGGGAGGCCCAGGCACAGCCTGTGCTACAGTTTCGTCAGGTTTACGAGTTAAATTTCAATTTGTGACTAGTTTGTTTACGGAGCACATCGGGTGAGGTGAAGGAAGTTATCCTGTGGGCTGTGGGCGCGAATCCAAGTGTTTATGCGCTCAGGGAGAAAGAAGGTGAACAGAGCATGCCTTTCTCCAGGCTCCAAACCTAGCTAATGAAAAACACAAAGAGGTCCAATGGGCAGTGCTAATTGTGAGGGTGACAGTGTTGGTGGTAATGAATCTCCACCATGAGGTGGCATTTTGACTTATGAAAGCAAAACCATGAATCTGTGCTTCAGAGAATAAACACTTGGCCTGGATTTTTTTTGGAGCAAATACTGTGCTGTAAACACTGGCCAGAATCCAGTCTATGCAAGCAAAGCCAAATGAGTAATAAAATGTGCATTTTTAATAGCACGAGCAGGGAAGACAGTGCAATCTAAAACCAGTCTGCCAGTGTAACATTTTGTGTAATTAAATATAAATGTAATCTCTGATGTATATTTAAAGTACCAGAGTCAGAGTGGGACTCCATTAACAATTAACAGGAGAGTTTCATTGATTAATTAAATAAAACAGACACCTTTGCAGTAAAAAAATAATTATTTGTGGGAGTATATTTTATTCATGTGAATTTTTGTAGGAATTCTTTCACAACTGAGAACACGTATGTGTCGCTAAAGCAAAAATGCTTTAGTTACACAGCACTGAAGTATTCCACCGAGATCCTGGAGTGGAGTGGTATGTGTGGTAATGATCAGAAAATTATAGGGGAAGGTGGGGTTTAGGACTGGGCATGCTGTGTGGAGGTGGAGGAGGGTGTTTGTTGTGGTGAGTCCCAGTCAGCGATTACACACATCCATGCTGTGTGATCCATCTTCCTGCAAGTGCAGAAAATCTAGTGTCCTGCATTCCTGGTACGCTGCACTGTGGGCTCCTGTTTAATGTCCACATATTTAACTTGGCGGTAAAACCTCACACAGCATGGACAACCATGAAGGCAGACTCCGCTAGTACACATAACCAGTGTTAAGCTCTCAACTGAGTCAACAGAACTACTGGCCAGTATCCAAGGAGACCAAACTGTTACCCATGATGCCATCACACCTGACAGAATCCTCTAGAAAATTAGAGATTGTCTGCATTAAACACGTATAACTGTTCCTATTTACATTTTCACAACAGTATCATCATTTACGGTTTGGGTAAATATTTAAATTATTTTTACCTTTTTTAAAAAAAAAAAAAAATAGTGTTTGTTTATTGGTTTTGTCTTGTGAATAGTGTTGCTCTTGATTTGCTAGATTCCTCTGATTTCTAAGTGCCTGTAGATTCCTCACAAGAGACCGCAGACAGCCAAAGAGACAGCCTTGGAGCTGGAGGCCCGGGAGGCGAAACGCAGCCCCCTGCCGCCACAGCAACCAAGAGACTGAGGATCCCCCTTGAAACTGGCTTTTGGTGTCCAGGCTTCTAGGCACTCTGACGCATATCCTGTGCTCCATGCGGAATTAAGACGGCACGCGAGCCCGCTCTGCCCCTCCAAGTGCCTGCTCCAGGCAAACGGCAAAAAGATTCAAATACGTAGCAGACATTTGCAGCAGATACTGTGGGCCGCAGAACAATGCTGCCTAAAGTCTGTGTTTTTCCTTAGAATACAGATACATTTTATTATGTTTCTCTGGCCAGCTCCCCCACACCACAGGTTTCCATCTCCAAACACCAACTCACAGTGAAGCGAAAGAACTCAAACAAACAGATGTTAGTGTGTTAAATAAAGCCTATGAATAATGATAATTAAAAACACTGCAGGTTTCGTCAAGAAATGTAGGGTGTGGTCTGAGATTTCTCAGCATTTCTGACAGGTTGGAGTAAGTCTTCCTGGAGTAATACCAAAGCCATGGATGTACTAACCACAAACATATGGCGAAAATACTAGCTGAGAATACTGCACTGGGACTGTATTTTGGGAGCACAAGAGTTGCACAAAACAAATAAAGTCTAAGTTTTATGGCATTTCAGGTTATTCTCTATTTTTTGGACAGAATAGGTGACATATGTTTCAGCTCATTTCAACACAAAGAAGCTGCACAGTATTAGGGTCTTACGCCATGTTCTTTGTATGCTTTGTGTGGTTAAAGTACCCACTAGATTCAAATCGTAGTGGTGCCTTCAAAATCCAGTTAAAATTGTCATCTACACCTGGAAGCCTACTCCACAGCCAGCTGGAACTTTACAAACAGGGCTATTGTTCAACTTGATGATTAGCCTAAATAGCTCCAGCATAGTGCTATTTTAAGTTAATAAGAGAATTCGTGAAATAGCTGAAAGTGTAAATGTGAAATGGGCTTTAATGTCAAGCAGCAGGTGTTCAGCCCCGCATCGTCTCCATCAAGTAAGAAGCAAGAATGAGGACCAGAGTTTCCACTGGCTGTTCGGTGCATGACCAGATTCATAAGAACTGAGAGGCAGGGGCCCCGCACAGAGCCCCCAGATCCGATAACAATCTGTGCCCAATGGACTAGGACTGGCAGGAGCCGCCACTTGGCGGGAAGGTTATTATTTTCATCTTCCTCAAAAGAGTTGAGGTACTTGGCACCGAGAGCCACAGGGATGGACCGCAGCTCCTCCGGAAGAGACAGTTTTCCCCTGTCAGAGTGAGGTTTCCTCATGTGTACGTGACAAATGTTTGCCTAACCTCCTTCTAGGGAGTAGGGTTTCCAAATTCCGCACCCGAAGGGGCAGAATACAACACAGTTTGCAGATGTTCCTGCTAACCTGATAATTAGCTGATTAAGGTGTGTTTGAGCAGAGATGTCTGCAAACCGTGTTCGATTCTGGCCCTCCAGGACCAGAATTGGGAGACTGTACAGAGTTTGTTGTAGAGAGTCAATCTTATAATGATGGGAAAATTCCCTATTAATGACCCAGCAACAAGGAGGTATAAATTGACCAGTCAAACAGCCCAAAGTCAGAGTGCTGCTAATTCTAGAACGCAAACCCCCACGAGAATAATCGACCTCAGACGTTTTAGCACAAAAATAGCTGCATACACTGCTTAACCTTGAGCATCCACTAAGCAACAAAATCAAGCACTCTCAAAGTGTGCTGCAGATTCCCCTCTCAGATGGCCAGATGGAAGTAGGTCAGCGATTTCAGTGTGCTTTTGTAATCTTCGCCTCTCGCTAGCGGGACTCGGGGGCCCCAGGAAGCACTCCCTCCTTCACACCTCCAAAGCTGATCTTAGCAGTACAGTCTTACAGCAGGTTACGCCTGATTGAGTCACGTCTGATTGCATTTACATCCAAGGTCCATAGTAAATAATATACACCAGAGACGCCCGAAATACATAGCAGCAATTTAGCAGATGTATTGCTTTTATTCTGCAGTGTTGCGATTTTACATTTATATTAATTTTGCCTGTAGTGTGTAGCTGTCTCTCCTCTATAACTATGGCGATATTAACTTGCATCTGATTGTCCCAGTCCCAAATGCTAACAGAAATTGACGCAAGGTAATGGTGAAGCCAAAAAGCTACAGATTAGCGTTACGGTTTTCTTCAGAGGTCAATGTCTTCTCATAATGTTGGCAGAATAATGATGCTTTTCCACTGGCATACAGAAACCGAGCTGACACAGGTCCTTTATCGCAGCTCTGCCAAGTACCGTCCTGGGCTGCATTTCTGGGTATTTTGTTGTTGATGCTGTTCGTCCAAGCTGTCTACATGCAGTTGACCTAACGCTGCTGACCATGCCATCATAACCTTAAGCATTGTCCCAGCTTTTCATTTAGTTATTAAAATTATTTTTCCCCCCAAGTTTATGCTGTACCAAGTTTTGATCTCACCAGACCTCAAAACGTCCTTTGAAGTTGGTGTGTAGGTTAGGACTTTGTCCTTGTGATTGGAAGGTTGCTGGTTTGAACCCTTTGGCTGGCATACTAGTGCTGTCACTGGGCCCTTGATCAAGGCCTTTATCCATAATCTTTCCAAGCTAGCCCAAAATTAGCCCATGACCCGCAGGTTTGCTCTCCCCTGTGTGTTTTTCATGGAGAGGACGATGGGTTAAGTGCAGAGAAAGAAATTCCCACAATGATGAATAAAGTATCACTGTTATATTCTAAGTCAGCCATGCTTGCGTCCATATGTGTCCATCGTAAGGTACACCGCAGCAACCAAGTATCGGCCACACTGTCCCCTCGGGTGGAGCATCACAGACACTACCGTTTATTCTGACATGCTCCTGTCATCACATACTAGCTTTTCACCAAATCCAGCAGTTCACAGTTCATGTCACAGAGACCTTATGACACTGTTGGAATGAAGCCTTTCCTGCCAAACTCTGACTCTTCGCCTAACTC
>JAODKM010000126.1:8872043-8932406 GCA_026780845.1 Petrocephalus sullivani | reverse complement strand
CATAGGTATTTTGTCTTCTATCAGGTCGCCTTTCCTGCCAAACTCTGACTCTTCGCCTTACTCCATAGGTATTTTGTCTTCTATCAGGTCGCCTTTCCTGCCAAACTCTGACTCTTCACCTTACTCCATAGGTATTTTGTCTTCTATCAGGTCGCCTTTCCTGCCAAACTCTGACTCTTCGCCTTACTCCATAGGTATTTTGTTTTCTATCAGGTCGCCTTTCCTGCCAAACTCTGACTCTTCGCCTTACTCCATTGGTATTTTGTTTTCTATCAGGTCGCTTCATTCCACCCTCATGTTATTATCTGATCCTCCGATGGTGTCATAAGTCATTTGGGGAAAGGTTTCTCTCTTCTTCAGGCAAACTATCATACCTGCTGATGAGCTGTTTCATCACATAAGGATGTTCTGTCACCCAACCACTGGCTCCATTGGACACGGTAAAGAGAGACCTGTCACTATGACCGAGACTACATTTGGGGGGCAGACTGGACATGTAGCAGGAAGTCCATGGTATGTTTCAGCATTTAATTTCCCCAAAGTGGGAAAACCTCTCCCTCTTGTCACAACTGGAGGGACGGAGGACATGAGGGCAGGCATTGCTGCGAAACGAAAGGGATATTTTTTTTTACTTAAATGAGTTTGGAAATAAACTGGAAGGTGAGGGTTTTGACATCAGTGACTGCACTGGGGAACACGGGACTGGGAAGCACGAATATACGAAACTAACAAGGGAGTTAATGAGAGGCAGCTGGGAGTGATTAACCCAAGGGTAGGAACGAGAGGCAGGACAAATGAGTAGCAGGTGTGGCCTGTTAGGATGAGACTAGGTAGGAAGCAGGAGAGTCAGGTGGACATGGTGGGTACGACGTGACACCTCTGGCCTGACCAGCATTTACATTTATTTATTTAACATATAACTGGTCACACATCCAGGACTAAGGGCCTTTTTCAAGGCTCAACAGTGTCATCACTCAGCCGACCTGGGGATTTGCACCAGAAACGGTCTGATTCCAGGCAGCGCCCTACCCCTGAGCCAGAGGCTGCCCGCAGAAGTCCTAAATTCTGCAGTCATGCCTGCTTCCAGCTCACATGGGTTCCACAATCCTTATTCATGCAAGAGAACTGGGGCCATTCATCCGCTAAGCTCCTGCGGAGGATGAGGATCATTATGATGCAGGAAACACAGCATTGCATGAGAACAGGGACCCACCGGTGCGAGAGACGTCCGAGCACACGTTGACTGGGCAGCGGTGTAAATGTGGATGGTATTTAAAAGAAAAAAGAAAGAAAGAAAGAAAGAAAGAAAATAATTCTGCACGGAGGCCAGTGGTGTTGAGTACAGAAACACGATCTGTGGAAGAGCCGCGGCAGGCGAGCCAAGACCACCTTTACCTCTGCTGACTCGCACACGGTTGGCAGGATTTGTTTCGCCGGCTGACTCAGAGCTTACAGACGGAGCCGCATCAAGCCGTGGACCACACAGGGCGATTAGAAAAGCCGCTGCTTTTCCCGTTACAATGTGTCTTGGACCTGTCTAGAATTCCTGATTGGAGGATACCATCGGTAACAGACCTCATTAGGGAATCTCATTTGATTTATTTGTGGCTTTGAAATGGGGGGGGGTGGTAAAAAAAAAGGTACATAAAGCGATAACCATGTGCACATGGGACGGACTGACAGTTTGGCCCAAAAACAACACTATAGCATTTGACGACGTTATAATTAAGCCACATCACGGTTCACTGTTACTGAAGCTACACTTCTGAATGCTGCAGACCGCAGGAAAGCACAAAAGAAACAGCCTTTCACTGAAGGCTTCCCTGAGGCTCTGACCTTAGGAGGCCGTACCACTGGCAGGCTAACTCCCGTAACCGACACATCCAAAGAAAGCCAAAGGGAAGATCCTTTTCTATTTACATAAACTCAAACTTCACCATCTGGCCTTAATGTACGTTATTTATATACATACAATGGCATTCGTGTAAATATTAAAATCAAATCACAACGTTTTCCAGGAATTTTTATTTCCTGACAGGCTATGAAGGATCCATTTTTATTGGCTTTAATTCTGAGTAGTGTTCTGTTTTTTTCTTGTTTTGATTTTGTCTGGAAAATATCTGTGCTCTCATTTATGAAAAGTGAACTGTATTTGATTTAGAATCTGATGTGATTGACTAGAACAGGTGTTCTATGGAAGATATTTAACCTGGGTTGATTTAGGAAATAAAAAATTGAAGTATGAATAACTATGGTTATTAAAAAGGTCTGTTCAGCACACTGGAAAGAAGCAGACCGTATGCTAGTTTCGTATGGCTCTTATGGCATAATGGCTGCCAGCTTGGTATGAGGCAGCTGATCTAGGTGTATAGCTATGCAGCGGCCTTGGCATCAGGGTGTTCCTAGGATGTCTTAGCCACAGTGGCCTCAATACATGTATTGGACTGTATCCTGCATAAAAGAGCCCAATGGAGAATCAGTAATATATAGAAAAAATTGTCATCATTGGTATATCATTCCAGGATACCTAAGGGCAATTAGTTGAGGGTGTCAGAAAAATTGGGGAATGCAGCGGAAACATTTCAATAACTGAATCTATATTTGAGGCATACTCTACATGACCTTGGACTATACCTCCAAATCTCAGATCCTCAAAGACAAGGCACACATTAGTCCAAATGTCCGCCACCAGCCAGTTTAAGTTCAGATTTTATCCCACTGCAATCCGGCAACTCAATATGATGGAAAATATTCCAGCTTCATAAACACATAGTAGACATAAACACACAAAACAATGATTCTCAAACCTCATAAACACCAGAGGCACAAAAAAGTATTTTGTTACAAATTACAAATACTTACTCATCAAATGTAACAAAATACAAAATACTGGCGTGAGAAAATGTATTTAGTTAAAATACAAGTCATTTGAAAAAAAAATACATGTAAAATAGCAACCATACACGGTGAATAAGTGTACTGTTAAAACCTTAGTAATGTGTATTATTTACAAAATATACAGTTTTCCCTAAATTTAAACTGAATATTAATTATTATAGCATTAATTGGGAAATGAAAAATGACTTTTGTGACATTAGTAATGTAATATGACCTCAACAGGCTGCATCTGCAGCAAAGGCTTGGGGTGGGGGGGGAATGCAGACAACAGACCCGCTATACAAGCGTTCATGGTCTCATGTTGCGGTTTCAGCCTCTGATTCAGAACCGTTACACCCTTAATTTATACCCAGAGTTTCCCAAAGAATCAGTGGCGGTGGCTGACACGTGGGCCAGTGTGTGTGCGTGTGCACGAGTAAGGAGACACACCAATACTTTCTTAAATTAATTATCATAATGCGTGAGTTTACAATATGATGCCAAACATGCACAAAAAAAGTGCAAAAGGAATAAACTTTACATGCTCAAAAAAAAACATAACTAGTGGCTGTGATGCTTATAAAATTCAATGTCAAGTTCACCAGCCGGTTCTCCCTGCTACACAGGCCCATAAAAACACCCACGTTTAGCTAATAGAAGTTAATTGTCTCTTTAGGAACAAAAGTAACTAGCCTGATTTATCTCCAATGCAGTCAATGAAGCCTTCTATGACAAAGCACAAGATGCCACTGCCTGAGCATGCCTGTTGAAAATGAACTAAAATGCCACTAGCAGGCTAGCAAGTTAATTCACAAGTTCTACAGCATAACAGGCACGTGCAGATGGGGGGCAGAGGGGGCTTGAGCACCTGCCCCTTTTCTCTTGGGTACCCCAAGTACCCTTTTCTTGAGGCATTTTATTCATTTTTTTATGTGTTTAATGTGTGTGTGCGTGTGGAGTGTGTGTGTGTGTGGCCTGTGCCCCTCAACAATAACATTTAACTATTAATTACAATTTTGCTAAATAAAAGGACCTGGCCTGCATCAGTCACATGATGACCAGTAACCAATGCTCACCCGGGACGGCAGAGCGCGCTGGTTACGAGCCGGGAACGAGCTCGCAAAGAGCACGTGCACGAGCTGTAGGGGAAACACACAAATTAACTGGGAGACGCAGACTGACGCAACAAAAACCAGTAAGTAGGGTGTACAGCGTGCACTGTAGTGTATAGCACACAGGAGTATTAGGTTATTATGTACACATTGTTAAGTTGTCTTGCGGCAACTGACGAACTGAAACAAATGAGCATGCTGTGTGTGCACAGTGTGCAACAGTGCGACAAACATTACCTGTCCTTTTATTAACTGCACTTTGTTTTAAAGTAAGTTTTCCCCGCCTTATATTTCACAAAAAATCTAATATGCATATCCACACAATTATGGATTATTATAATTACGATACATAAAAAACACTGTATTTTAGAGAAAATACATTAAGAAACAGATTATATCAGATCAGATTTATATTTCAAATATGACAAAATACTGATTTTACAGCAGCATCCCCTAAACAGCAACATTGTGCCCCATCAGGTAAGACACAGGCTACATTTGCTTTGCATTGTCCCCACCCGATGACAGGGGTATAGTATGATGCCATTCCATATTAGATTCTTGATGTTATTCAGCCTGCCCCTTTTTAACTTTGAGCACCCGCCCCTTCAAACATCTCTGCATGGCCCGGCAGCATAACACTGCTATTTGCTAATCACTCTGTGTTTCTGTCCTATAATGACATTCAGTGAGCAATATACTTTACCTTAAAGCAATTTGGTGTGTTTAGTCTGACTGGGTTTCAGTCTCCTGCTCCCTGGTCTGTTGTCCCTGGTGCCTGGTTACATTTGGTCTGTTTTTGTCTATGTGGTCCAGTGTTAGTCTTTCCTGTTGTCCTTTTGGTACCTGGTCTGGTCCCTACTTGTTCAGTATCTAATGTTGTGTCCTGTGTCCTGTCTGATGGGCCGGCCCCTCTGGTCTTGTGTGGTATCAGTCCCGAGTTGGTCCTGTCATTCCCTGTCACGTCCGATGTCCCATCTGTCCCCAGCCCTCTGTGTCCGCCCATGCATGTGGTCCCTTTGGTCATCTCCCTTGTTCGTCCTTCGTGCCCAGAGGACACAGTTACAGCAGAGGATACTGTTACATCATGTCCACCTGACCCTCCTGCCTCCTCCCTGATGTGGCCCTGATGAGCCATGCCTGTTGCTTGTTACCCCTCGCCTTTGTATTTAAGTACGCAGCCTGATGCAGCCTGTTGAGGTTTGTCTCGTCAGCCCCAGTCAAGTCATTAATGTCGCTCCTCCTGTCCGTCCATGTCCTTCCCTGTACCAATCCTCTCGTTTTGGCCCCTTGTGGTCCAATATGGCTGGTTTTCTAGCCCCTGTTTAGTTCTGGTTTCAATAATGCCCCCTTTGTTCACCCAAACGTCCTCCTTTCAATCCTTCATCCTGTGCATCATGACACTTGACTCTGCCATAGTTCCAATTTCAGCTACTTCTTCCGTTTATTTCATATTTCTTCCAAAAATACATGCCTCTGCAGTTCTGAGTCATGTGACTACTTTGATGTTTTGTGGGTGCCTTTCTTCTGTTTTGTTCTGTGCTGTCTAGTCCTGCTGTATGTTACATGTTACTGACTGGAAGGCGTGAGTAAGAATTCATATGCACTGATGTACAAAATAAAAGTAAAGAATCTTGGAAGAATATAGCATTGTATTGCCAGGCTAATCAAACGAGAAAATCATGGAGCCTTCTCATCATCACACGGTCTGCAGTCTTCTCCATGTCTCCCGCCGTATGCTCAGTAGTCCGGTATCACAGACTCGTCTGCGAGAATCGTGTTTTCGCCCTCCTCTCATAGACCTGTCATGTTCATTCCACTGTTGGGGGAGACGTGGAATGCAGTGACAGGGAGGAGAAGGGCGCTAGGCTGCAAAAAAAATGAAAACAAAAGTAATTACAAACTGAAGCAATCTTCAGTGATCCGGCAATCCGTATCACCAGCGCTCAGGTATGGAGCAGACGCCCTTTGGAAGATTCCCGTCACGGGGAAGGGGAGATTAAGCGCGGTAATTCAACATATTGGAAATGGCGTGAAAGTTGAGGCAGAGGGACGGTTTGCTTACAGATGAGAGGAAAGATTAGCAAGAGCGCTTTTGGCAAGGGATACCGAGGAGAGAAAGCGATATCTGATTCTGTCGTCTTAAAAAGTTGTGAGCGCTTTGGCTGGGATCCGATAATCTTCAGAGTGACACTAAAATTGAAAGATGTTTACAAAGATGGTCTCACCTGTTATGTAGAAGGAAATTCACGAAACTTGATAATTACAAGCAGGAACTTGTGGCAGCCTCTCAATAAGCAAAAGAAAGAGAAAAGACCCGCGTGTCTGAATCTGAAGCGGAACTAGACGGAGGTGAACGGCTGAGAAAAACGCAGACATTTTGCAGCTGTGCTCTGGAATTCTGAGGAAATTGTCTGGAGCTCCATTGGAGACTGCGGGACGTGTTAGTGGATGCGTTCTGGTGAAATAGCAGTGCTAGCAGGCACTATGAGGACCTAGTGCATGTCCATGCAGAAGCCTCAGGCTGGCACAGAGAACTCCTCTGCACTCCAGTGACGTGCAGTTGGAGTGAACGGGTGACAGAAAATCTCCCTATGGCTGCATGAGCGACAGGACAGTGAGGCTGTGTGTGTGGGGGGGGGGGGTCTCCCTGCATTACCCACAATGCACCTTGGACTGGCCCATCATGTACCATGCTTCACATCCTGCACTTCCGGTATAAGCTAGATAAATATATAACAATACAATTCTACACAACCTTTATCTGAGAATAAATTTTACACAAAAGTACAGATATTACAGATCTGTTCCTATAACCTTAAAATGATGTTATTACATGCCAGTGACATTAAAACTATACAGATTACTACAGTCTTGTCCTTCCTTTTCAAAAATTGCTTTTCCGTTTAATAATCAGTTCCTCTCTCAATCTATATGTGTGCATACTGTACGTCTTTTAAACAATTCAGTAATTAACTGATGTATTTAGTGATAAAAAATGCAAATTAATTTCCTAATACCAGGTCCAGGTCCAGTTTTCTCTTGGGGCTGTAAGGTTACCTAATACAAGTAGGGTACTTAGGCCGCATTACTTTAGTAAAACCTCAAAACTACGAAAACAAAAGTGTATCCTGCATACACTCACTCAAAGAAGCAGGTTTAAAAAGCAGAATAAATTTAACTTTGCCCAGTATTAAAATGATCATATACAAAACTTGTCATGGTTTACACAGCATGCCAAATGCCACCCCCCACCCCCACTGTGCCCAGACTAACTGTTTACAGAGTCACGCTGGCCCCACTGCCATGCCTTATTAGTGCCCTTGCAGTGAACCCAGACCCTGGTCCTTGACCACTGCAGAACGCACCGTGACCTCCAGCCAGCAGGGGGACCCCAGAGTCACCCTCATCCTAAGACTTAGATTTGTGGTGATGATCCATGTCAAACTTCACCCCCAAACACAGGAAATCTAATGAGGGCTGCAGTTATGGCAGCTCTCTGAGCACAGTCCAGTCATTGTATTTTTTATACCAATGCCATGCCTTATAAAAATGTGGCCTATTCAAATGTTTTTGAACAAAATCAACTAAAGTAAAACAATGAAACGTCCTACAGGTTTATCGTGAAGATTGACAGCTGCCATATTTTTTATGTCACCCATGGAGTGTCTCCTCACTACCCGACCTCTCAGTCTCATTACGTGCTCTGCATGCATTTTTTTCCTCTCGTTACTCTACTGTTTTTCCGGTCTCCTGCCATTCTATCCTCCTTTCAAACTATCCTTCCTTCCTCTGCTTTCATCATTCTTTTTAACCCTTCTCTCTTTCCTCCCATTCTGCCAATTTTCTTTGTGTTTTTTGCTGGGGTGGAGCAGTGGCTCTGAGGCTAAGGATCTGTTCTGGTAATTGGGAGGTTGTTGGTTCAAATCCTGTCAATGCCAAGTTTGGTTCTACTTTATTGGGCCCTTGAGCAAGGCCCTTAACCTGTGATTGCTTCAGCCTGTATGATGCTAACCTACATCCAGCCCTCCAAGTCCAGCTTTCAGGGAATATTTGGGGGTTGATGGCAGGATTGACCCTCCGACCACCAGGGGAAAAAAAACTTCGCACTGTTCCACTCCAATTGAACTACTGTGGTGCTGAGGTCTCACCTGTTGCGTGGCTGTACTTGGGTTCGCATCCCTGAGGTGATTTGTCAAGTTATGGGTGCAGCAATGTGCTGTATCAGTATGCACTCCTAATCTCTCACTTTCATTTACTCCTTTCTGTCTCTTTTACACTTTCATTGTCACCCTCTTTTCTCCTTCTACACTATCCATTTTTTCTGTCCATCCTCCTTTCAAATTATCCCTCTATATTTTCATCTTTCCCACTTTCATGTACTCCTTTCATTTTTCCCCGTCGCTCTCTCCTCCTGTTTGATGCACTGACGATTGTCCAGCAGAGGGAAAATGAAAGAGGACGGGACAAGCATTTAAATCGTTTTGTCTGCAGTATTGACTGGACCACCAACAGCTCTTCAGAAACAAACAAACAAACCGAAAAAAGAACTTTTGTGATATTTCAGCAGCTCCCGCCTTCCTGGCCTTTTAAGTGTCAGTGCCTCTCTCTAGTAAATTAAATTTAAATAAACTAGTAATGGTAAAGACCAAGAACTTTGAATGGCCTTTAGTTAGACACTCCTGAATCCGTCTTGGCTGGGGTGCTGCTGCTTGGGTGTAGCCGGCGGTGTGAGCGAGCGAGGCCCAGTGACGTCAATAATTCTTTTGATTATGAAAAGGATTTCAGGCCACAGACTCGCCATGATGCAAAGCGAACCTGGAGTTACCCAGATCGCATAAAATCCAGGGCAGCAAAAGTTAGCGGTAATGTAGAGTCTGCATAATGTCAAAGGGGGAATTAAAAAATGAATCACTGTATTGGAATTCCAGCAAAAAAATTTCTATGTGGGTATAGCAATGTTTCCCAATCTGGTCTGTGAGCACCCAGTGACAGTCCCATCCCAGCTCCCTCCAGGTACAGGATCGTCCAATCAAATAATTGTGCTCGACAAGAAGTTTTTTTTTTTTTCATTAAATTTGAATGCTACTTGCCCATTTCTCGTAGGCCTCAGGATTCCCCCAGAAACACACACATGTGCTCTCCAGCACGCAAGCTTTCCATCTGTCCAGCTTCTGTTTGCTGTGTGGCCTCAGAGAGCCTCAGAGAGGAGAGAGGAAGTGAGCGGTGTGGGAGCAGGGTGGGCCTCACTTGCAGGCCCGGTAGGTGTTACTGCAGAGAGGTGGCAGCTCCATATGCCACCCAACGAGACATGAGCCAGTTTCTGTTCCCTGGACTTCACACAGATAATGGGCAGGGATCTGGCCCTAAAGTGCCACTCCTGGAAGGTATATGACAGACATTCCTGACCTGCTGGGGAACATACAGCAATTTTCTGGGCGCAGTAAGTGTGACACCACCAGTAATGGAAAATCCACCTGTAAATGCAGGGGCTCTATCTCCAGAAGCATATCTGTTCCAGAGCCGTTCTCCTCTTCCTCGGTGCATGACCCTTCCTCTTCAGCCCATGACGCACGATAAAAGAAACAGGAGAGAGGGCTGAGAGACACTGCCAGTGTCTCACTCTGCTTCCAGAACGTTTGGATTTTATTAGCGGTGGTTTTGCGCTACGTTCCGAGGAGAGAAATGCGACTGGAAAAGGTCGCGGGAATTGTGCCGATGTGTCGGGTGTGTTTTGGCCTCGGAAACTTTGGCAGTCAAATATCGTCAAACCCTTGCCCTCTGCTCAACCAAGTTCTGCTGAAACTTCACTTCCCTGCCAAAGTCAATGATGACCTTTACAAGAATCAAATAAAATGTGTCATGTTTTCAACACTAACTATTTCATTGCTTTTAATGTATTAATTCTGTAAAAAAGAAAAAAATTGAGAAACATAAGAGCCTTTCGTAATCAGCCAAGTGAAAATACATCACTGCAACAGTGCGAGTCCAACTCATTAACTTATTGCCATTAGAAGCCAATCAGTATCAAATATACGTTCATAAAATTGCCTTAAAATAATACAGGGAAAAACTGTATAGTAGGAAAATGACAAGATGCAATAAAAATGTCATCTATCATATATTCTTATGAAGTGGTGTGGAAACTTTAGGAGGGTTGCATTTTTGTTTTTTTGTGGCCAATGGCGATACTTCTGATTGGTTATACCTTTGATTGGTGCTAAATGACCCCTGAGCCTCATACTCCCTCGCAAAATGCCTGGTGTGGGATCCTCTGATAAACTCCATCCAGATGCGAAGAGGCAAACGTTTAGACCTTCCACATCTGTCAGCACTGGTCCTGACTAAGCTCTCTGGAGGTCCTCAGTGCTGTGCCCTGAGCTTTTTGGTGTGACCCCGTGTTTTAAAAACCACGGAGCGTGACCTGGCGCTTGGCGCCATGCCTATGTCGTCTGCAGGACCAGCAGGGGGCTGAGCCCTGTCTGCTGAGATCAAAGCCCTCCAGCAAGTACCCCCCCCCCCGATCCCACACACGCACAGAGGAAGCTATCACCTCCAGTGATGCCAGAGCTAATGCACATAGCTCAGGCGTGCATGATGTCATCCTGCAGGTGATGACTGACGAGCGACTCGCCTTGCTCCTGGTGAAAACAGGCCTGTGAGGCCGTCCATTCTCTCAAAGAACCGCGTCAGGCCAGCATTCCGGATTCCACCAACCCTCCGACATCTACTCAATCTGCGTGGGCATATTAAATCCTAACCTGAAACCAAAATATCCAACACTATAGTTGGCTTTCACTCAAAATCTCCACAATGGTGTGTCAAGGAAGTTACGAGCTTCACACTCACTGTTGGCCTAACACCAGAAACTGGTGAGCGTGTACCAACCCGCACTGCTGCTACAGTGGCGAAAGACAGACCCAGTGTCAGTCGTGGTAAAACATGATCACTTAATGCACTAATTGGAGCAGAAAGGTTTCTGTCTCAAAGCGTAGTTTCCCAGTCCTGGGGGAATTTGCTCGTCACTTCTGCTGACATTTGTATTGCACTGTCTTATGAAGCCATACTTGTCTGTGGGCAGAAACAGGACTCAAGCCGACGAAGGTACGTCTGTCAGGTCAGATCCGTCATGGTGCAGAGTGTAATGCGACCGGTATCTCTTCTTGAGGGTAATGAATATCACATACTCGGTACCATTCCAGATGGCAAATAAACATCTATCTCCCCAGGATGTTTTTACACATCTGAGGAACCGCACAGAAGTGCTGTTCTCTTAAACTTAAACGGTGGGCTTGCTTTAACCTAATGTCAGCACTCGCGTTATCATTCAGAGGCCGAGTGATGTCAACTCGCGTAAATCAGTCGCTAATTGCAAGGTAACTTTGAAAGATGTCTGACTGGCACCCAAGCCTGTAATCGGGGCACCGCCTTCATCCGGTCCATGCTTCCTGTGTGATAGACCTTCGGTGGCACTTTCAAAAACCCCACGATGGGGGCAGGAACTGGGTGGGTGCGAATGAGCCCTCTGCCAATCAAACCCCAAGTTGTAGCCAATCAGGTGGCAGGCAGCATTGGGGTCAAGGGGTCAAGATGCAGCTACAGTCAGCTTCTCATACAGCTGAGAGGTCATTTTACTCCACTTATAAGAATGAGCCTTTAATTATGATGCTGGGGTGGGTTATCATCAGAGAAGAGCATTGTAAGCTCAACACAAACACTCAAATTAACCTCTGGTCAAGTCAGGGCAGAGTTGAATGATGTATCTGGTGGGGAGAGTCTCTCTGTTTTTTCATAAAAACAACAGAAGTGTGTTGTTCTTGTTGGAACTGGCCTTCCTTCGTACACTAAGAGTGACATCAGGGCTAGATGGCAGGGGGAGCTGTAATACGGCCCCCGATGGAGGGATGTGGCTCGGGGTTGATGGGGAATGGGGTTTATGGGTGAAGAGGGGCATGCAGAAAATCAGGCGGAGACAGGGGAGATAAGAGGAAACGGGGGCACAGCTAGAAAAAGACGCAAAGACGAGGCTAGAAAAACAGACGGCTGCAAGGACAGAGCCAAGCGGACAGACACGCAGACAAAGGGGGGATGCCAGACAGCAGGGCAGACGGGATCGACGCCAAGCAGAGCGGCCCTGGCAGCTGAGTGACGCCGCAGAAAAAACACGGAGGGCGAGACGCTTCCTCGTCGCCGTCGTCTCCACTTCTGTCGACACCTTCGACTCAGACAAAAGGTCCCCTTCTTGGGCTATCCGCACGGCCGGGATGCATCGTGCGCCGCTGGAGCGCAACGCAGGGGCAGGGTGTCTGAGAGGTGATGTTGATGCAAGGCGATGGAGTGAACCGGGCTCCGCACAGGAGGAAATCTGCTGCTTTGGATGGAGCTGCGGATTCTGCGGATCTCTCCGGCTCTGCCTTTGTCCCTTCCACAGATTTCATTGGCGCATCCCTCGGCCTCCAGATGCCCCACTCTATGCTAACGACACGTAGCCCTCACATTATCCGCCGAGGGTGTGCCATTTACTGAGCAGTGAAAACGGGGCAGGTGTGCAGTGACATAGTTGGCAGCCATCATTGCAGGCATCACCAGACCCTCAGACACGAGCTTCTCCATGACACTTCTAGCATATTCTGGTAACCCACACTTGTGGAAACCAAAGAGAACTTCTGAGGTTCATGTGTACAGTTGCTATGCGAGAGGTCCTACAGCACCACACTTTGTGGGAGATGCGTAAAGCAGTGTCCAGGATGTTGCAAGCCATGTGCAAGGCATGCAGTATGTAGTGCTTAAGTGCTTAAGTCAATTAGTGCATAGGACGCCATGTCTGAATCTTATATGTCAGCAGATGGACTGCAGAGCTATTTATCAGCCTACTGCTGCCTCACAGAGGCACTGTGGTGCTGAAACATAAGCAGAGTCCACAGCAGAACAAAATGGAAAAATAAACAGTGAAGCTAGTGGCTAGTTAAAATTGGTGAGCCAAAAGCAACATGAAAGTAAAGTGTAAGTTTAAAAATCACAACTAAAATAAGAACGCTCAGGTTCAGGATTACCAGGACTGTGCCACACAGAGACACATCTAAAAGCACCAGCACTGACGGGTGGTCCCCAGAGGTCCCCTTAAATGCTAATGCTAACACGATCGCCCTAAGTTACATCTTCATTACCACTGGTAAGATTAAGATTAAGATTAATATCAAGATCAAGAACAAGATTAAGATTGATTTTATTCATCCCGGGGGAGGGGCGGAGGGATTCAGGAGCATGCAGCTAGAAGAACATAATGCAGAGACGAGCATATATATACAGTATATATATATATATATATAACTGCCAAATACGCAAAGACAGTACTGCAAGCATAGTGCAGACGGATTTTTAAAAGTACACATTACACAAGCAAAGTATCCAGAAAAAAGATTATATTAAGATTATGGCATTTAACCAATAGCAGCGGTTAAAATAGAATGTAAATAGACTCTCTGAATAGACAAGGAGAACAAGGGGCTCACACAATAAAAGGAACAACGGAACACAGCAGAGGGCCAAGCCCTTGGGGACAGACAGGAACAAGTGTGGCTCAGGTGTCTAATGTTTATTCATGTACAACCATGGCAAGGTCTTGGAGACAAGTGGGCCACAATGCTGTTCTCTAATTACAGGCCCCCACCCACACCTGCCCCAGGCAGTGGAGAGAGGATCGCTTTCACCCTTTAACTATCCATCCAAGTTTGGGCATTATGTCAACTTTATCATCAGCAGCTGACTTGTTTGCACATTATGCTGCAGAGAATGCTGTTGTCGGGGGTCTCTGGAGTGGCTGAAGTGTCTGGATATTGACAGGAAGTGCCCAGTATTGACAGGAAGTGCTCATGTTAGCAGCTTTTGTGGTATCTGAGCTACAGTTTAGTAGTGTAAAGTACTGACAGGGTAATATGTGTTTGCTGTGTGGATTTTGGAAACCAGCTTTACTCAGCTGTTGGCAATAGCGATGAGCTTTAAAAACAAAGAAAAAGTCATATATATACATGTAAAAACGCATTTATGACTGTTTATATGCAGCCAGGGCTGCTGGGAGGCACCCGTGCAACTCACCAATGCAGCACACTTGTTTTGACATGAAGACAATTCAGACAATCTACACACCGAATGCTTGTGTGGCTTCAATGAAAGTGAAAAAGAACCCATAAATCAAAGCATAAATCAAAATGACACATGGTAGCACACAGAAGGAGATGAATGGCTCGCCGCTATGACCGCTCTTGGCTACGAGAGCCCGACTCTGCCCCAGACCCAGAGGTGTGAGGGTCTGCCACTTCAGTGTTGGCCTCAGCCTAGCGTGCATGGAATTTGCACATCCGAAAGAGCTGTGCCTGAGGTGAAATCATACCAGTATAATACCCCTATAATACCACTACTGTATCACGCTACATCACTGTGGCTACCACTAAGTAAGCCGTTACTGAAAAAATAATAAACAGACGCACGAAGTACCCCCCCTCTCCCCCCAGCCCCAGCCCAGACTGCCCCAGCAGGACCATTAGTATTCCCTCTCATCCTCATGCTCCCCCATCTGTCCGTGCTTGGACGCTGCCATAGAGACGGCGGCATATTGGTGGCGGCTGCACACCTGCCGCCACTTCCTGTTGCTTTGATCCCCGAGAAGAGTAACCCCGGCTTGCATACAAAAGGAAAGGCATAAATACGCCGGAATTCCAGAAACTTACAGCTCGGCTCACTCAAACGAAGCCGCATGCTGACACGCCGCGACGGCGTTGTTCTGTTTACATGTTTCGGTTCGGCTAAGGATAAAACTTGAGCCCTCAAAAATCACAACCCAAGGAGGGATTGGACGAGCCCTGAAGAAAGAGAACCAATCAAAATTTGCCTTGACTAGTCAGTGATGTCACTGTTACACTGGACCTACACTGGACCTACACTGGCCCAGTGAATTCCATAATGGTTGCGGATCTCGTGTTTTTAAATAGATAAAAAAAGAATAAAAAGATTAAAAAAAAAAACCTTTTTCACCCACAACACCCCCCACTCACCCCTCATCCTCTCTACAAGCCAGACCCCCCCTGCAGAACATCCGCTAGCTCCCTGGCCTGGGGAAGAACTTATGCACATCAAAGTCTACAGAAATGTCACCCAGCTCTCTTTGGAAATGTCAGCAGCTCCTACGTTCCTCGTCCACATGACCAAGTCCTCATACTTCTAACTAGCCTGGCTTCCCAGTATCAGTATAGTAAGAAACAATTATGAAGTCCCCGGGGGGAGCTGTTGACATCACACCTTCTATAAGTCAAGATATTATTTTGGCCAATGGGACTTTTCAGAACAGCCTGTTAGAGACGGTCATGCCTGTGTGGTTAATTTGTTGTTTGGCTAAATGTTTTTCCAGACTGAGAATTTGAAGCTGTACTTTAGTGGCTGAAATGGACAGAACGGAACCCTCGCCATTGGCTTACTCACTGGGGGGTCTTTACGTGGCAGAAATGTAAAGCGCATTGAGACAATGTAATGTTGTGATAATGCGCTATATAAATAAAATTGCATTGCATTGCATTGCAACTGCAGACACAATCAAAAGAAGCCACTTTGTTGGCTCAAAAACTATTACAAGAGAAACAGTCTGTTACATTTTCCCAGTTTTTCATGTTATAAACTAGGCTTGCAGTTAGTCCAATGCACTAGCTTCCCGACCCACAATTCCTATCCCTTCAATTCGGAAAATTCTGGACATAACCTTCTCTGCCCGTTGGAGAGTATCAGTTTAAAGAAGGGATGTTCTGTGAATCCAATACTGGAGTGTAAACATTTTAAAGGAAAAGGTGATTTCATTTCCAACGGTTACTTTAATGGGACCACGGATTCAAGAACACAACACTAGAAATGGAAAGCACTATGGGAATCATAGCAGAGGAAACAGAAATAGTGGAGGTGTTTGGGAATAAATGTGCTTTTCCTGCTGTGACATTTGTGTTTCAGATCCAGCCAAGTAAATGCTGAATAAAATCTGACCAAAGCCAAGCTGCTAAATATTCAAACAAAGATAATGTCTGACTCAACAAATGAATATAAGACGGCTTTCAGTCTGCACACAATTGAATAGATTTGCTCTTTGTGTTAAATGTATGTTAAAGGGGCACGTTCAATAAAAAAAAAGACGTACAACAATTGTTCAGTGGTGTTCGAACAATCCATTTTATTCCCTGTTTTATGCATACTTTATCCATACTAGAAAATGCAGTGTCCCTTCAAGAAAGCTAATTTAATTGTCTAAGAAAGAACGTCTGTTTGCCTTAAGGATAACCGCGAAGGGAAATTAACGGGGGAAAACTGGGCTAATCTGAAAGCAGCAACAAGAAGCCATAAGTTGTGTGAGTCATGTGTGACTCTGCCTTAGGAGACTATGGAAATGCTGTAAAACAAGCAGAGAATCCAATGAGTGGCAGCGAGGCGTAACGATCCCCGGTGTCTGACTGAAAATCAGCGGCAAAGTGAATCCCGGGTTTGCCGCTAACCTTGTGTGAGGCGAGGTGGCTCCCTGGTGCACACAGCAGCATAGGTCCTGTTTGCAACATGCCAATTTCTGACCCAGCATCACTAAATTCAACTGTCCACGGCGATCTGACTCCACTTATCTCTCCTGCTGTCCGCTAAGGATAACCTTCATCACTTTGGGGGAAAAAAAAATCACATTCTTACCTGTGAGATCTGCATGGATTGCCTTTGAATATTTTATTAATATATGTGCATTTAAAAAAAAAAACTTTTTTTCTTTGAAATATCACCTTCACAGTTTTGACAAAGAAAATGAAAAGGATGCATATTTATAATTTAGAAATGTCATGAAATATTTACTCAGTCATTCCTCCATGAAAAGCGACTGTTATAAATTAAGTACACTTTACTTAAATATTTACTTGCCAGTCCACCTGCTTTGCAGTGAAGGGTTATGGAGTTTTAGCAAAGACGTATTTTAATGCATGAATTTTACAGTGTATTATGCAGTGTAAGTTCATGAAAGCAACAATTATGTATTTGTGCCCTGATCTTCTGCCCGTCTGTTTCGCAATCTTCTCCACAGAACCATCTCACATTTCTGAGAAGGCCTGCAGGCTCACTGGCTTTATCAGGTCTGAGATCTGGAAAGTCTGATTTCTGCAGATGGGTATATGGATTTGTGAAGAGGAAGATCTGGTGACGTTTGACCCCTGTGGAGCATTTTTTCATATCTCTCCCATCTCCACATAGTACACAAGAGGGGAACCAAGGCAGTAGGACTAGGCCGCATCGGCTAGGGGTGCAACACGCCACAGGCTATCCGGCGATCTCTCCCCTGACATGCTTACGGAGTCACAACCCCCAGTAAAAAACATCCAATTCACAGGGGAAAAAAAGCATTTTAAATCTGGCTTAATGTTGTTCCTGTTCACCTGAGACTGCCCAAGACTTTGCAGACTGCCACGTTGACTGATGTACATTTTCAGGAAAGAATTACCTCAGAAAAGGGAATTAAGATGTGCAAAGATTGCAGGGAAAAGCTTCCTGTTATTTGTGCTTGGACATGGAACTTTTCGATTCCTTTTCACAGCTGGAATATCGTTTGAAGTCACTTGACAATTAGAGTGCCTAGCCAAAGGGTACAATGTCAGCCCTTATCTGGGACTTGAACCTGCAACCTTCTGATCAAGAGTGCAAGTCTACGAGAGGCTGAACAAGCCTCCCAGTGTTCTCCAGCGTGGTCATGGCCAATGTGACCGGGCTGCTTGGCCTTGTCAGATGGACCACAGACTCTCCGGTCAGCCTCCAGGGGCTGGATCTCCTGTCCCTTTCTGACAGTTCCCACTTGAGCCAGCCAATGTGGAGGGGAGAGTGCCATCCATGGGACAGGAGCTGATAGCTGTCTTCACACATTGCTTAGCGTGCGCCTCTGCTAAAATCCTTACTGAGGCCCTTGGGGCCCCAAATCCCAAATAAGCCGGTGGATGGGGCCCATAATTCATTGTAGTTTTACTGCAATCTAATATACACAACAAAGTGAAACTGACAGCGATGACCTTTGACTGAAAGCTTACTTTCTGTGACATTAATTAACCTAGTCCAGGAACAGCCCCGATAAGGCCCCACTGATTATTAGTCACATATCTTTTCCAATATACGTTAAGAAAGGGCTTGAAACACAGACGTATAAATTACATTTTTAATAAACTGAGATAAGAGTAATTGTTCTGTACAGGCCAGTACAGCAATCGAGTTACTGGAAGGGATGTCGTGTTCAAAGTGCGGAATCAACGGTTGCCAAGATTTCTAGATGAAGCCACAGTTGAAGTGTGTGTCTCTCACAACTTGGATCACAACATCGTCAATGTGTTGTTTATGTAAGGGGGACGCAATTGATTTATAACAAGGTGCTGGGAAAGAGGTGATGAAATAGGCTGTCTGGGCATATCTCTTTATTGGCTATGTGGAGGAATGCATTGGAGCATGACAGAGCGATTGCAGGTCTAGCAGATTGGATACTGAACAGGCAAAGTCTGAAAACATCTGAAGCAGGCCTGATTTAGTCACAGGGAAGGATTTGACAACCTGTTCCTAACGGGCAAATTTATATTGAAAAAAATAGTGCCTAACTGTGGAGGAATTCATGACAAAAGGGTAACACTGCGGTACAATAATTCAGCACAGGCTGAAATGTGCCTTTTGGGCCCTAAGGACAGATGTGAAATACAATCGGAGCCAGGTCTCTCGAAACGGGCAAATCAAGGCGTTGAGCCTAATTTGTTTCCAACCCAGGGAACAAGGAGCTGAGGGGCGGGTGCTTGTGGCCTGGGGGAGGGGGGGCCTCTTAAGCATGTCGGTGACCTGTGACGGCACTCCCGGAGCAGACAGAGATTGCTTCCCGCCCGGAGTTCTCCCTCCAGTCTGGAACTGGCCAAAAGAGGCTGAAAAACTGGAATCCATCATAAAAAAACACTCTTAGCAGTTCATTCTTCTCCACATTTCTGTTGCGTGCTGTAAATTGCCTCCATATGTATGATAAAACCTAAATATTCCACCCCTACCATTTCAGCATCTCTGCGTCAGTCAGGGGGAAGCATAGCGGCTATGGTCCCTGGAATCTTTCTGCTCTGCTTAACAGTGCAATATCCATCTGCAAAATGTATAATGCTTTTGGTACATGTAAATCCACAGTTCTCCATAATTAATGGTAAAGCAATTATTTAATGTTTCTCTATACATTAGATAAATGGGGAATCCAGATACATTTATTCATTGAGCAGACACTATGTATAATAGATGGTAAATTAAATGCAGGAGGCAGGATTTTAAGATACCAAATTTGTTTACTTTGGATGTGTGCTTTCCTACTTCAAAGGCATGTTTGTTTGATGATACCAGCAGGCAAATCAACATATCAGGAAAAAAAGCATAATTGGGCAATTTGCTGAGAATAGGACAAAACTTAAATAGAGTAGATATGGTTGCGTCCTTCAATGTCCAAGGATCTGTGACTGTGCACAGTCGTTGGGCTCTTTGCAGTCAGAGTCAGTGGTTAATGGTTCAGTATCACGCTACTGTTGAAACCTTGGCTTGAAACCTTGTTAAGACCATCTAGAGGTAAATATGTTTGCTTTGGATGAAATGAATATTTAAGTTCTCTGTCAGTTGGGTGGGGAGAGGGTCCGGTCAGCCCTGTAGGCCTCACCCAACATACCCACACCTGACCTGTAGTGTCTTTTGGAGATATTCACTAAAGGCCACTAAATGTAGACACAAGTGTCCAAAGAAGAAGTACAATTGTGTCAACATGCATAGGTCAGCATCTTTATCAAATTTCCCGTTTTTTACATTTTTTTCAATTGTTCTACTTCAAACTAGACTTGTTTTTTTTTTCTCAATTTTTATAATCCCCCGAAGCAGATTTTTAAATACCTAGAGACATTAGAGGCACTAAAAACAACTGAAAGGTTTAATTTGGCAGAATAAAAAAGGAAAAACGATTATTTGTTTCTTAGCTACACTTTTATCATTTTAATGCATATTTGTGTAAAAAAAAGTTTTAGAAAAAAACATTTAGAAGGATGATTTTATTTTCACTAAACACAGCCACGTGCAGCTTGAAGGTGGAGAATTAAGACTAAGACTGAGACTAAGACTAAGATTAATCGGTTCAGGCACCGTGGAAACAGAGCTGCCTGGCAACTCTGTACTGGATAAGCAGCAGGAAGACGGATGGATGGAAACATACAGTCATCAGGAAAGACTGCCTAGGAGCCGGCCTGTCTGAGTCACGCCAAGGCCAGTTTCAGTCGCTGCTGCGGTGACTAAGACAGCAGGAATTCAAGGCTTCAGTCCCAGTGTGGAAACTGCTTTTGATTAACAAAAATCCAAAATCGCAAATTGTAAGTTATGATCTACAGTGAAATAAATAATGAAATAACAACTGTTGACATAAAAAAAAAATAAAAAAGATTACGTGAGAGAGAGAGAGAGATCCTTTGCAGACATGGAGGTAGCAGGAGGGGAGGGGGGCCTATAAGTATAGAACAAGCATAATCAGTCAGCGGCTTCTGTCTGTAGCAGGACAGGTCAGTGATGTTAGTGGAGTCTGACGTTACAATTCTACCTACATGCCCTCATTTTTTTTTTTTTTTTGCTTTTAATAAAAACTTTAAATTGACCGACGCATTTCAAAAATGTCTGTAGATCTTTCCAGACCTGAGAAAGGAGGCACGGTTCCAGCCTAGGTTGGGTTTGAAGGTGTGCACATAACATTCTGTTAGGGTTTTCTCTGGGCCAATAGGAAAGCAGGACACAAGAGGAAACACATTTCCGGAGAAGCAGCTCATTACACAGGGTGCGCTAGCAGCTAGCTGAGTGCAGCTCTCTTAGTGCATGCCTCCCTTTTCCACAGTTACTTGCACAATAAATAAGCAGTTGTCGGCGTCGCCTGGAAACTCTCCATTTCCGATCAAGGAGTCCCGATGCTAGGGGTCTCTATCTTTGAAGTGCGTAGCCAAGTTAAAGGACATGCCTTCTGCTACCCCCTGGTGCTGTCCTCCAATAAAGAACCCACGAAAGAACCACTAAGCATGTTCCTCATGGGGCAGTTAGCAAGACTGCAAGCATTTCAGTACGAAATGAATAGAACTGTAAGCTGTGGAACATTACGTCTCATTATAGCCTGGCTACATTTCCTTTTGTTGCTGTGCCAAGGAACTATCTATTGATCAAAGTACTTTTCCATTCCACGCAGCCAAAATCAGTTAAGTTTGTCCTTTTCCTTAGACTTGTAGTCTTTCCTTAAACATGCATCAGCTCATATATAGTGCCTTTAATAGCCTGAATCAGTACAAGAGTGAAATGCAAGACTAGGGACCTGTATAAACCTTCATAATTATAAACAGCATCTGTTACACTGGCCACGGTCAGGACACGTTGACGTTAGCGGTCAATCACCTAAAGATCGCCCCGCCTGAGAGGTGGTCATAGAAATTCTCCTGCTCTCTCCTCCAAGTACTCAAAATTTGCTAAGTAAATGGATATTTTGGCACAAAGCGTGATTGGGGTCGTGTTGCTTTTCGACCATTAAAACACACACGCACACACATTAAGTGCAATCAATCATTCATCCATGCTTAATTCTACCTTTGGGAAAATTTCCGTTTAAGTTCGCATTGCACACCTAATTTACGGAGCCTCTGGCTTGTACAGACGCTCTCCTTCTGCACTGCCAACTTGAAGACAGATATTTCTTTGTAAAGAGAAATGGCGTACAGATGATCACAGTGGACGACGACCTGGTGATATACCTACCAATTGGAGAGCATGCAAAACCGGACCAAGACCAACTAAAATGTCCAGAACATGCTCCTAGCAAGGCAAGGTGTCAAATATCCACCATGAGCTGTCTGCAAATGCATATGTTCTAAACCAAGAGAAACACAGGAAGAGATTCCAAGTCACTCAAGCCTGCAAGTTGCACTCACTCAGCTTCTGCAAGTAAATATTTCACTTTGTAAATATTTGACAGTGATGGAGTGAATTTTAAAATGTATTCCCTTTTTAAAAACAAAGAAAAGTTCGCCTGCAGACAGACGAGATCTGGCCCCCAGCCATGCTGGCTCGATTTACGCTGCTTGGCCGCTGGATCCCTGCCTGGGGGAACGACGGCCTAATTTCTGGCCAGAATTCTAAGGAGCAGGAAATTCTGCAGCCTGCCTCCCAAACCGGTGGTTTTATTATCAGGAGACCGCTGATGGGGCCTAGTGCATTCTGGGAAGGATCCGTGAGGGTTGCTGGGCATTACTATGGGAGACTCAGTGTATCCTGCCCCTCAAAAAGAGAAAATATAAGAAAAAACAAGCAAATTAAAATTCATTAGGCTTATATGTTGCTCTTTATTTGGCAGGGGTGTGCTGAGACCCCAACTGTCATGACCCTGCTTCCAATAAAGTCCCCCCCCCCCCAAGAGTTAGTGGTGGGACAGTGAGGAGTCAATTGCTACACAACCAACCACATTGCACTTTCACCTAGAGAAGCTCATGCCCGCGGTGTTCTGTACATGCAAATGGTTGGGGGAGGGGGGGGGGGTACGCATGTTAATTAATCTGCCAGTGCAGTAGAAGTGGTCTTATGAAAGAAATGTTTATTTTATGGTATTGTAAAAACACCACAAGTGTTAACCATCTACATGCCACCTGAGCAACTTCTACAGGTAGACGTGGCGTGTGGAGCTGGGGGATGAGGGAATGATCAAATGCTCCCTGATATGATTCTGCAGCATCTCTCAATGGACTGTCCAAAGATGCACATGGAACACATAAAAAAAAAAACCTTGAAGAACTTGGAAGTGAACCCAAGGAGCAGGGTGCCTAGAGGTAGAACATTTTAGTTACGCTCTACCCTACACGACCAGCTAGGACCAGCTTGCACTTAACCTTTGCCATTCAAGTGTTCCTCATACTGATCCCCAATCTGTTGCTAAGTATGAGGTTTTTTTGGTTTATGTGTTGGCATTTGGCTTCCGACCTGATGTTTTTCCTGGGCCTGCCAAGCTGCCCATCCCTGGGCACTTCAGCAGTACTGCCGAGAAGAGGTCGCTCGCCCTTACGCCACCAGCACCAGGCCAACAAACACAGACAGCCTGGGCGAGAAGACACTGTCTTCAGTCTTTAGCGGCCAAGCACTCAGTCGGCTGGTGAGACTGTTTTGAACAAATAAGTTATTTGCCTTTTCCCCCCGATTTTCAAAACTCCAGAAGAGGTTCAAGTCACGTCCCTTGCTCATGGGCACTGTGGTACTGTGGCCTGGGGTGCGATTTGAGCCTACAGCCTTTTTGGTCATGGTCCTACACGTCCAAGTGCCTCAAATGAGTCAAATGAGTCAGGATTGCTCTCATGCAATCTAGTAATGCTACCAGTCAGATGAGATGTGTTAAGGTCCATAGGAACATCAGCCTACAGATATCTGCTCCCAGAGGGCTCCAAACCACTGTTTCTCTCCTTAATTAATCCTTCTCCTGGTGTCACATGACTACAGATGTGAAGGTGAGAGTTGACAGGCACTGAACTCACTCCCCACTGACTCGACACGTTTTAACATTTTTTTAAAACTCTCTCTCTCACTCTCTCTCTCTCGTTCCCTCCTTTTTATTTTCTTCGAATGACTAACCGTGGAATGCTAGCAGGGGTACCTACTCTGGTGGGGCACTGGGTGCTGACAGGGGCCCCCATAAGTTTTGAACAGGGTTCTGATTACCCACATCACAACCTCACATCTCCCGGGCAGGCCAGGGCCGTTTTGGCAGCAGAAATGCATAACAAAGCACAGACTCCGGGTCTTTGCGTGCCTTGTGTGTGTTTCACATTAGGAGCAGTCAATACGCCTTTTTCTCACTCTGTCTGCCTACGGAACCTACAGGATTCCTCTATGGCTCTGGCAAGCACAAACGACCAAAATGAAATTTGCCATAACTGAGTTTACCTTCAAAAGAAATGAAAGGATTCCACCACATGTCCTCATGCGGCAAACGCCGGTCCCAGGAACGCCGGTCGCAGGAACGCCGGTCGCAGTGTCCTTCAGCCCTTTAGAAAAAGAAGAACAGAGATCTCCTTTCTGCTTCACTTTTCACTTTATTAATTTCCTTTCATCATATGAATCTGTCCTCACCCTCCCACCATCCAGCGCTTCGGGGATAATGACAGCTCGAGGGAAGCGTAAACATTCGGCTCCCAGAGGAGCCTGCAGTTACGTCTTGGCCGGCACCGGGCCGTAAAGCACATAATGGTGGTTTTTCCAAACCAGCGACGACGTCGCTTTGCCAGACACAGATGTGTGGCAGTTCTCTGTGTTCCCCGTCAGCCCGCACTTGCGTTATCTTTAACAACATCCCAAGAAGTCATCACCGAGCGCCGTTTTCCTGGCAGAGGTGTTTACTTTGAAACATTCACAAAAGGAAAAGTTATATGATTACTTTACCTCCCTGAGAGAAGATTCCTGCAGCCCCCTCAAGGAAAATGCTTCTTTTGAGCCTGAAATGTCTGGGTTTACCATTGGGATCAGCAATGCCAGTCCTGCATTTTTTAGGAAATCATTTCAGGTGTGAATCTGGCCTTAATTAATTTAAATGTGTTCCTCTGATGTAGTACTGTTACGAGAGCATATGACACAAACTTCGGGGTTTCCACTGAACAACCAAAAGACTGACAGCTTTGCCCATGCAACAGGTCCAACCCAGTGCCAGCATTGCAGCTTAATGAGTCGATATTCAGCTAGTCTTTTAAAGGTGCTCATGTCGGGCAGCTATAATCCAGCAGGTGGGGCTGCAGTTGGCGTTGGGTGTTTTGGCTGGATATTTTATCCAGTGGAATAAAATGCTTTCGCAGGACATTCCTGTGTTGGTCCAAGCTCTTTCGATGGGTATTAGGATGTGTGCAGTACATGGAATACACCGTGCATATGCTGTACCTTTTTAGGGCTCGGTGAGAGCGGGAAAGAACTTGTGTTCTGAGAAGGTGGCACCAGCCACACGTTGACTGTCTGACGATGTCGTTTTCAAGTAAGGCAAATAAAACAGGCGCGGAATGCGGTCTTCCTTAAAGAAATGCTCTAAAACACTCAATGGGATTAGTTTGTGCAGAACCCCAGGAAGTTGTTGCATGTTAAGCATGTGTTCAGCATTATGAGGAGCGATAAAGCCTTAAAAATCCCTCCACAGTGTGGCACACAGCACGTCACTTTTATGTGATCCATGAACGCTGAAACACAAACATTTCTTTCTGCACCAGCATGGGTACATGTTTACTACTTAAAAAGCACCATTTGTATTTGCAGAAATTGGGCACAGTCACCGATGCAGTGAAAATAGAGTCAAAATCCCAGACAACAACAAAGGACATTAAAGCCAGACTTTGATTGAGTTTAACGAAATGTAAATATATTCATGCATAATTGGATGATGCATGCTTACCATGTGCTCTGCGAAGGACTGGCATCCCAAACAAAGTCCCTTGCTTTGTACCCTGTGCTTCCTGGGATAGGCGCCAAGCCTGCACACCAGCACTGAATAAGAGGTTGTGGAAGGTGGATGGATGGATAGATGGATGTTTACCATTTAGATATACAAAGTTTGTCCTACTGTTTGTTTTCCCCATTCATGATGTCTCACTGCTCTGGAAAAAAAAATATTTGGAGTCTTTGGATGGTATGTGACTAGGGGCTGGGTCCATATCTAGAAGGTCATGGGTTTGAATCCCATGGCCAACCAAGTAAGCAAGGCTCTTAACCTCAACTGCCACCGGATGCTGCAGGCTCACTCACTCGTCAGGTTGCTTTGGCTAAAGGTGTCTGTGCAAAAATAGCTCTAATACATGCTTTTCAACACATGTCATTAGCAGGAAATTCTGAGCAACTATAGGCGCCTTGTTCCTCGCTGGGGATGACGGGGAACCGGGGAAGAGCCGGGGCCGGAACACAGACCAAGGCGATTGTTTGTAAAACGAGTAACATCGCATGAATCATTAAATTGCTTTTCTTTTTGTGTGGGTGGGGGGGGGGGGCTGGAACAGCATTCTAAAGAAAAAGGCAGAGAGTAATCAAAGCAGTGAATAATAAATGATCCTGACTAGCAGTATTTAGCATACTCCTGGATGGCATTAGTTTAACCTGTGTTGGAATACAAATGAGGCCATATGGCCACAGAGTGCTGGCATTCCGACTGAGCACAGCGACCGAGGGCCCCGGCATTCCGACTGAGCACAGCGACTGAGGGCCCCGGCATTCCGACGGAGCACAGCGACCGAGGGCCCCGGCATTCCGACTGAGCACAGCGTCAGAGGGCCCCGGCATTCCGACTGAGCACAGCGACCGAGGGCCCCGGCATTCCGACTGAGCACAGCGTCCGAGGGCCCCGGCATTCCGACTGAGCAGAGCGACCGAGGGCCCCGGCATTCCGACTGAGCACAGCGTCCGGGGGCCCCGGCATTCCAACTGAGCACAGCGACTGAGGGCCCTCGCTCACTGGCGGTCCGGTTCTAATTGCTAGGGTGGAGGAGAGGAATGTGGAGCGCTGGATCATATGGCCCCCAAGCCGCTCCTTACTTTAGGGTCTAGAACCTGGATGGGAGGGGGCAGATGGAGCGTGGTAGCGGGACAGGGATGTTTGACAGCCACCGGTGATACCGCAGTGCCTGTAAATGCTCATTAACTGTGATCTGAACGGTAGAACTGGATGCCATCCCAGCGCTGTGATGTAGACGTGTCTGTTGTTTTTCTTAGGGGGGGGAGGTAGCATGTTCATAGATATCTCTCTGTCCATCTTCGGTATTCCAGAAGCAATCATTCTTGTAGCATTCCATTCCTTTCCCTCACCCACCCCCCCACCCGACATCCGTCATCGAACCATCGCGCCCTGAGGCCCCAGGGGGTAGGGGGTCAACTGTAACACCATAGAGATGCCGCCCACATATAACCGGCCCGCCTGGGGGAGGGACGGGTGAAGAAGTCACATTGCTGACATTCTGCAAATCTGCTATTGAGGTGTCATTTTTTTTTGATTATTGTATAAAAGGATCCAAATTCTGGTAACAAATTATCGGGTATTTATTGAGATTAATTGAGAAGTTTGGCTTCAGTCTGTGTTAAGCTGGCCACCATTTTACTTTAGCTGACGTACATCATGCCGTGTGCCAGCCCGCACCGGGACAACCTGTTTGGAAGATGGATGAACGAGTTTGAGATCGATGGGGAATGATAAGCGGTTCAGCTGCGGAGGCCGTCCTGGGACGCGGCGCGGCTGCTTCCTCTTCTGCGTAGCTGTCCGTATTTGTCTAACAAAGCCTGGTTTGTTTTTGTTTGTTTTTTTTTTTTTGTCATTGTGCGGATGCAGGTGCAGGTGACGTGCCAAACCCCCACCAAAGAGCTCCCCCCCCCCCAGCTAGAGCCAGTTCCTACACGTCTCGGTGGAAGGCCGTGACAGACAGGACCAACACGGGGGCGACCAACCAGAGCGTGCAGGCCCAGACCAGTCTGCTGTAGTACCGCCAGGACACTGGAGCTCTGTTCTTTCTCCGTCTGGAAGCACAGAAAACTTTTTTTTTTTAACGCACCATAAAGTGCGTACCATTGATGCAGGACCAAGACTCAGATCTCAGGGGTCAATGCAATCGGCTACCTAAAATCTACAGCAGAGAGCTGAAATCGGTACTAAATTTAGCATAGTACCATCTCTTGTCGCCCAACACAGGGCTGCTCTTGTTGCATTAGGCTGAAATGTGACCCCCGATACGTGATTAGCAGAAAAAACGCTGCCAGATCTCTCAGCGATACTGGGATTGGGAGGTGAAAATGGGATGGTTTAAGGGTACAATAGCTGAGCCGCAGTGGGATTTCCCCTAGAAAGGGGGGGTCAGCAATGTCAGGGAACCTGCCATTTTCCTCCCACCGTGCCACAGTTTCAAATTAATTACTGATTATTTGCAGTACAGCAAACCTGCCACAGTCACAGTCATAAAGCAGCTGCTCATTAAATTGTGTTAAGAAAAATGTTGTGCTGTACAAATTCGGTTCGTTTGATTGACGGGGTTGTGCAGCATGCTTCACATTAACATGCAAAGTTCCTGTGTAATTGTTCTAATCACACTCAATCCACTCTGATGCACAGGTAGGATAGCCCCTCCAAAGGGCCAAATGAGGGTATGTGATCTTGCAGGGTGACTGGGCACAGGTGGACCACACACAACACTGGGGGGACACGAGGCCGTGGAAGTACCGGAACAGATCCGCATCAGAAACAGCAGGCAGGGAAACTCGACGTCCGAAAAGGCACTGGCAGAATCAGCCCAGAGGCTTCACTTAAGCCGGCCGCAGGCATACAGGCTTTCCCCAAGACCCTTTTTTCTGTATCGATCTGGAGCCAGGGACAGCTAGTGGAATCTGAGGCGGAGCTAATCCTATCCCTCAGGCTCGAGCTCCTCATCCTACCTGGTCCCCCAGCTGTGTGGCTGAACCCTTCATTCACGAAGCATTTCACCCAGTCTGACAGGTGCGATCCCTTCCCACAAAGTGACTCTGATATCAGGCAGGACCGCATTCTTCCAGGGCCGAGACTGACTGAATCTCCTATGACGTGATTTTCCTCCCATAACTCACCGCTGTATCAAGCAATAAAACATATCCAGACAATTATATAAACTGATTTGCATATGAGCATGATAATACCGTTTTAAAAAACACCAGCAGAAACAAAAAATAAGCAAACAATGTTCCCAAGCTTAATCATTGCGAAACACCTGTCCTTCAGAACAGTACAGGTTCAGAAACAAAGTAGTTCATATCATTTATCGCTGCTACGTATGACATGGCTGAATGAGAAATTATTTGTGGGGGTGTAACAGTACTTACCGGCGGGGGCTTTTTCAGTTCAGGAGGTAAAAATGCCTTTTTGACAGTGAACATGTACAGATATGTACACCTGTGACCTGGTCTGTGCTTAAGGTTCATATATCCTTGTACACAGTTATAAAAAGGCAGTCAATGTCATCCCCTTTCATTTTTCATTTAAGGTTTGAGTTAAATTACAGTTACAAACTTACAACTACAACTGTAACTTAGAAATAAAATTGAGTTGCAATGAAAGCATTTTAAATTGAATGAAAATGGGTTATTGATGAAATATGATATAAGCTTGATGCACTGATTACCAAGTTAATTTTTAGCGGTATGAATCACTATGTTGCTATGTTGATGGACGCTCTCTGGAAAGCACGTCCGGACCGACATCCCATGTCCCCTGCCTCATGTCCCACCATTTCTGGACTAGCTTCTAGGACCAACTGTGCATTGGATATGTGGTTATGTGCAATGAACAGAAGGGTGAGTGGATGGATGTGTGGAACCTTAAGGCAGGAGGAATTTCATGCAGTCGAGATCCCCAGTCAGAGACTAAAATAATTATTAATTTCTCCCAAAACTGACTGCAGGCTGTCCCAATGCCACAGTGCAAACTGCTGGGGGGGTATCAACTGGTAATAATACCAATAAAGACTAAACTGCTGAGATGGGACAATTATCAAAAAATTAATCTAACATGCCAGCAATGATGCACTGATATATGACAGTTGTCTTTTATTTATTTACACTTCTTTCAGTATTTTGCAAGCGAAAATCAATATTGCTCTTTAGTTACTTATTACCTAATTATTAGTTACTTCAACATATGCTTAATTTGATTAAAAATGGTTCTTGCTGCAGCCAATAATTAACTGATTAATTTTAATATGAGGAGTTTTGAATTTATGAGAAGTTCTATTTAGTCATCTCCCATATGGCATGGTTGTCATCATTGGGGAACGGAGAAAAACTAGACCAATTACGATGAGTAAACAGGAAATAACCTCATGGAGAGTAGACTGACCAATCAGAAACCTGTAAGATCAGTGGTAGGGCAGGAGAATCCACACGTGAAACACGGCAAATAACCACAAATAATATTTACCTTTAAGCTGAACCTGTTTACTTTCACAGTGACAACTTTCTGAGCTAAGGAGAAGGACATAACTTTACAATTAATAATTGTGAAACTGCTGGGAAGTTAATAAAATGAGAAATTACTTAAAAAAAATAATAAATAAAATAACTTCAGTATCGTTATTCCTGTATGCTGTTAAAATATATCTAAAATGATTCAATGATTAAAAAATGACACAGATTTCCTCAACATGATAAATTTGTAATGGATACATGCTGAAAAACACTTGTATCAGTTTTGACTTTTCTTTAATACAGCATTAAAACATTTTCCTAAATAAAACAAAATAAAGCCAAAAAGCAAACTTAAGAACATCTTATGCTTTTTTTCAGTTGCGGGGACTGAGTCTTTGGGAAAGAAAAAGAAAATAATCATCCCATGTTTAAACAGAAACACAGACACGGAAACCAAATACTGCAATCATAGTGCAAGCACGGTGGTTTTCTGTAGACTGGAGAAACCATCTAAACAGCAGATTACAGTCTCAATAATTTCTCTCAAGCGTTTCAGCTGTCAGCCCCAGAAGACAAACCTGAACCATAAACCAACACACACTCCAAACCAGCCGTTTCGTACAAAAGTTGTCATTTTTATTCTCAGAGAAGGTGAAAGTGGAATATACAAACCAATTATCTATAAATATAAAGGATTCTTTACCAGGAAAACAAAGAATTGCATAATTGGGGGGGGGGTTTCCATGGTATGAAAAAATGTCACGTTTGATACGTGTAAAGGTTAAAAACAGCATTTAAGGGGAATCAATCACACACAAAGGGGCTGATGGAGAGGATGCACACATAAAAGAGCATGCGGGCCACCCTCTCGGCGCAGGCCGGGCCTTTTCACCGCAGAGCGGATCACCGCGTCCTACGCGACAGACGGCAGATCCTCAGCACGCCAGGCCCACTTTCCACCGTTTTCCTGCAGGTTCCTTTTTTCATGAAGTGAGAGCTGTGCAGAAATAATAAAAAAGCGAGCCGTGATGTCGGCCAGATGCTTATCTGCACGAGATTATATGTAAACACAGTGATTGGTGACTCATGACCTTACAGATTTAAAAGAGAAAAGAAAAAAAAAATCTCTTCTTTATGGAGAAATTTAAAGGGAAGTTTGGGAAAGGGGGGTGCAAACAACTGGCCATTTTAACTTCTCTCCCCTGTTTAACATAATTCCACTACTCTTAAGCCGTGTGATCCCGCCCCCCCCCGATTCTTGGCTTCCGTAACACCACTCTCAATGACATGGACACGGGGCACCATTCAATACCCCAGCGTGCACACAAACACTCGCCAGCCGCTTCTACCGTCAGACTCCCGACCCCTGCTAAGAACATTCCAGAAGCGGCCCTCTGTAGTCCAATGACCTCTGACCCTTCACACTTAACCCCTGAAATCTGCATCCATCATCAGACACGGATACAGTCGGAGCATTCTTCTGACCAGCCACGCTCACTTGGCCTTAATTAATTCGTTGAGGGGGAAATCAGCGCTGGTAAAAACAATTGGATTTGAACCATTTAAAGAAACATGTTGCATTTAGGATATTTTTCCAAAGAAACAAAACATATGTTGAGCAGAAATCAGCCACATTAGACTGTATGCGTGTCCAGGAAGTGCTCGTCTATGAAAGAGGTTCAGCCCTGGAGACTCCAAGGCAGAACGTCTCGCATCCAAATCACACACACACGCCAGAAGTACTTATTCACAAAGCACGGATCTTGTTTATATTTAATATATATATGCAGAAAGATGAAGTACCTTTTTTTGGAATGAGAAGTAAAAATTAAAAATTAGTAAAACGCTCCTTTTTAAATACAAATATATACTTACAAAAATTCACAAATGCTTATTTACAGGGACATACCAAAAAGCTCCTTTCACATATCCACAAACCGGGGGGGGGGGGGTTGCACTTTCTTCAGTTAAAAACAGAAGTATGTCTTTTTGTTCAGTTTGTCTTTAGGGTCGTATGGGGGGGGCAGAGTCCTCTGCATCCCGGTAACATCACACAGTCGTCTCCCCCTGTCTCCCATTGGTCAGTCTCGTGTAAAATTTCCTCCAGGAGCTGAGAGTTTTGCTGGACCAGATCCAGAACCCCGAGGTGATACCCACAATCAGGGTCATGAGGTACTTGATCATGAAGATGGTGAAATCGGGCACCGCCTGTAGGGGGCGCTGTGCGGGGCAGGGTACCCCGTAGGCCTTGCAGGCCCGGCTGAGCCACATCTGCTCCCACTGCTCGCGGTACGCCTGCTCGTAGAGGTAGCAGGCGACGACGGCGGCGGCGGGCACTGTGTAGAGCACGCTGAAGACGCCGATGCGCACCATCAGCCGCTCCAGCTTCTCCGTCTTGGTGCCACCGTGTTTCATGACCGTGCGGATGCGGAACAGCGAGACGAAGCCCGCCAGCAGGAAGGAGGTGCCCAGGGCGAGGTACAGCAGCAGCGGGGCCAGGACGAAGCCACGCAGGGCCGCCACACTGCTCAGGCCCACGAAGCAGACCCCACTAAGGAGGTCTCCGTCCACCTGGCCCACTGCCAGCACCGCGATGGTCTTGACGGCCGGCACGGCCCAGGCAGCCAGGTGGAAGTACTGCGAGTTGGCCTCGATGGCCTCGTGGCCCCACTTCATGCCGGCCGCCAGGAACCAGGTGAGGGCCAGCACCACCCACCAGATGGAGCTGGCCATGCTGAAGAAGTAGAGCATCATGAATAGGATGGTGCAGCCCTCCTTCTTGGTGCCCTGCACCACAGTACGGGCCTCGCTGTCAAACCTCTCGTTGCACGCCACCCGATCCCCGAGCAGGAAGCCAGCGATGTAGGCGATGGACACCATAGTGTAGCAGCCGGAGAGGAAGATGATGGGCCTCTCGGGGTAGCTAAACCGCTTCATGTCCACCAGGTAGGTGAGGACCGTGAAGAGGGTGGAGGCGCAGCACAAGACTGACCAGATTCCGATCCAGATGCGGGCGAACTTCTGCTCCTCCTGGCTGAAGTACATCACCCCATGCGGCTTGGAGGGCTCGCAGGGGGCGCCGCAGTGCTCCTCGCCGAGGAAGCGGTAGTTCAGATACTGCGGGACCATCAGCGCCGCCGGGCACCGAAAGCGCCCGTCCTGGCTAGCGTCCAGACGGGGGTCGTCGGTGGCGGCGAAGGTCGGGCTGATGGCCGGGCTCCTCTCCGATGTGTTCTGCCCGACGCACAGCTCGCCGGATCCGTGCACCGGGAAGGTCTCGCACGCCAGGCTGTCCGGCCACTGGAAGCCGAACTTGTTCATGAGAGCCTCGCAGCCCTGCCGAGCCCTCTCGCAGAGCGACCTGCACGGGGGCAACGCCTGCTCCAGCACGGTGCACACCGGCGCGTACATGGAGCACAGGAAGAACTTCAGCTCGGGCGAGCACTGAACTTTCACCAGCGGGTAGAACTGGTGCACCTCCAGCCCGGCGTCTTCCTGGTTGGTGTGCCCCAGCAGGTTGGGCATGATGGTCTGGTTGTAGGCGATGTCCGTGCACAGGGGGATGGAGATGGGCTGGCAGAAGCCGTGCTCCGGCACCGACATGCCCCGGTCGCCGTGCTGCCCGCTCACCCCGAGTAGCCCGAGCAGCAGCAGCAGCAGCGGCGGCGGGGCGCGCCCGGCGCCCCCGCGCCCCGGCGCCCGCTCGCCTTCCCGAGCCATCGCTCCCCAAACTTCGCACTTTCGCTTCGCCGCCTCCCGAACTACCAGGTGCCGACTGGATACCTCCCGCTGCGAGGGGAAACTTGGCGAGCGGGCGTGCAGCGCGTCCGCGGGCGCTCCTGGACCGCGGCGGGGCACAGACAGAGCAGCGCGGGGCACAGACAGAGCAGCGCGGCACCGACGCGTGGCCGATTCCCCGCTCTGACCATTTGCGCCCGTCTCCCAGCGCCGCTCAGACCTGTTTCCAGGCGCCCCGCTCGCTCCCACATATGGATAGAGGGGCGGGGTCTGGCAGATGGCAGGCTTTAGGGAGCGTCTACATTTTCCCTTATAAAAAGCGAGAAAAAAGTTAACTTAAAAGATGGAACGCACATCCAAACAATAGTTTTGTTATAGATCGACACATAATTTATGTAGTGAAATTATTTAGCGTTGCTGGGTCTAGTTGTTCTGCCTGCCCAACCACTTGTGACGTGAATAGATGTATTAGAGACTTTTCACGTGATTTGAAGAATTGTTATATTTTTAATAACTACTCACTGGCAGAATGTATAGTTTAATTGAGCAATAGAGTGATACTTTTGATGGAATTGTGTAGGATGTGCTTCGATAACAGCAATGCTACTACCCCTAAGTTTCAGCACCTAAAGACGTTCTTATTTTGATCTGTCACATTTCCACCACCTACTGGAAGCAGGTGAACCGCTCAAGTGCCCAACTCCGCTTTTTGAGAAACTCGTCCTTGCCCAGCGTTAGTTATAATCGCCCCCGGCAAGTTCTACACGCGACACCGCACCCCCGGGCGCACCATCCTGGGCAGCGTGTAGGGACCAGGGGCTCCACCTGGACTTCGGCGGGCGTTGTCTGGTCCCATTCAGGTACTAAGTAAAATGCACTGTGAAATCTGCAGGACTTTGTGAATTGTAAAAAATATCAGATCTTTCTTTCAACAGTGGGGTGTTACTTAAGTGCAGTTCTTCTCATACGAGCCCTGCAGCAGTTCTTAGGCTTAGTGAACATGTGTAAGTAGCAAACGATGTGGCATACTTCTAACCAGATGGTTTTGGGTTCACATCCCGCTGGACTCAAAAAGCACTCAAGGATCAGTGACGCACAAGATGCCTATTCGACGGCACGTCACATAGCGATAATCCCTACGGAAGTTTAAAGCGCTCCGCATTGCCATTGGCTGCGCCGCACGTCAATTGAAGCCGAAGGGCGGGACTGGCCGCTTCAGCGTTCGGAGGAAAGTCCGTCTGCTCCCACTTCGGGATAGCGGAACTCGTGACTGGGTAGAAAAAAAATGAATAATAGCTCTTTGTTCGCGAGTCAGTCTGTTATCTGGTAAAATGCGGTTAAGGTTTTAACGCAAAACTTTTTATCAGTTCTGATATTTATATTTTTTTATTCCCCGAAGGCAGTGGTATTTCCCGGTTATAGTTATTGACATATTTATTTTCTATCGCTCATTTTTATTTTTGCTTTACAAGTATATCTAAATTGGTTTCCCAGAACGATAATTTGCCCATAAATAATGGAAAAAGACTCGGTGCGTAGAAATTGGATACGAGGTGTTCTTAAGATTGAATGTTCTGCCCGTGTTGTGCGGCTTCCTCATTATAAAAACTGCGGTTAGGTTAATTGACTCCTCTAAATTACCTTTGGTGTGTACCTGTATATATGGTGCAATAGACGGGCATAATTTCCAAGGCGAAAAATTGTACGCATCATTTAACATGCAGGTCTCCTTCACTCCTAAACTAACTTCGGGGGTTGTTTGGATTAAAGAAATAATTCTTCGGGGCGATCCCAGGAAACGCACTCTTGTCACCCAGTGTAGTGAGTTATTCACTAATCGGTTCATTTAGCATCAGAGAGTTTGGGGAGTACCGACCATGGTGGAAGAAAAGCGGCCAGCGGCGTTACGTAGGTAATCGCTAAATGTTATTATAATAAACCATCTTATTTTTACTGCTGACAAAGCCCTGTTTATGTAAGTTTATAGGTACGCAATTACCCACTAAATGTGAGTTAGCTTGTTAAAGTGATCAAGCGACCACATAAGTGTGTTACATCAGCTTTGGCCTACGTCACGTACGTCCTGACCCTTACAAAATGTAAGACCAGGGAATCGTTCTCTTTTTTTGGTTAAAATATATCCATCCATCCATCCAGCCTCTCACCCTGGTCAGGGTCCCAAGGTGGAGTCTATCGCATGTGGCACAGGGCATAAGGCTGGGGCCATACCCTGGATAGGTTAGCAGTCCATCCCTGGGCACAAAAATGGATGCACACGTTACGATAAGTAAAGTATAGATTTTTAAAAGTATTTTTAATAGTTATCTTAATTGATATTTATTAAAATACTACTAATAATAATAACAGGGACGGCCTGCTGGTGCAGTGGCTAGCACTCACACCTCTAGGACCAGGGTTCAGTCTCCACCATGGCTCCATGGGTGTGTGGAGTTTGCATATTTTCCCTGTGTCATTGTGGGGTCTCCTCTGGGTACCCTGGTGTCCCCCCACAGTCCAAAAACATGCTGAGGTTAATTGGAGTTATCAAATTGCCCGTAGGTGTGCGTATGTGAGTGTGCCCTGTGATGGGTCAGTACCCCACGCTGAGCTGTTCCCCGCCTTGTGCCCGTAGCCTCTGGGACGGGCTCCAGCCCCCCCATGACCCTGAATAGGATAAGCGGTTGCAGAAAATGGATGGATGGATATAGTACAGGAGCCATCTGCATATCCCACCATGCTTGCAAGCCGTGTAAATAGCCCCGTGTGTAATCCATGTTGTAAATAGTCATGCTATGTTATAGGTTTATGTAAATGTGTTTACATGTGTGTGCTCCAATCTGTGCCGCTTAACTGTGCATTTCCATGCCCTCGGTAATGACCCACCATGTGAAAGCCTTCCCGTCCGTTGTGTGACCTCACTGTGTTTCAGTGCCATATTGGTCCAGTCCTGTTGTTTCTTACTTGTGGTCCAGTTCAGGACTGTTAGTAAAGAGCACAACTTCATCTTAAACTATCTCACCTCATCTCTTCGTCACCGTTATGATGCCTCGTTCTGCCCAGCACTACAATAAAATAATTTCTGTAATAATATTTGTAAAGGGAATGCAAATTCAAACTGATGGACTAACCAGCAGTGACTGGGGTTACTTCAGTAAATATCTGTAGTTGTTATGGCCCAAAATCAAATTAATAGGTGTCGTACCTCAGACAGGTTTTGACATGCAGCCAATTCTAATCCCCCAACCTCACACTCAATCCCCCAACCGCACACTCAATACCCTAACCGCACACTCCAAACACCCAACCACACACTCAATCCCCCAACTGGACAGTCCAATCCCCCAATCGCACACTCAATCCTCCAACCCCCTCCTTCGTCAGTCAGCCGACACAGGTATTGATAAAACAGGTTCTATACAAACCATATAAATCTCCCTCTCGTATACGGTCAGTTTACCAAAACTGAGTAACTGAGTCAGTGGGCAGACATCATGTTTAAGTATCAATAAACTTTATTTCAGGTAAAACAGCAATAAACAACATTTACAGAAGGACATTACATCTTCCATAATAACATTATTACACAGAGGTTGTAACAAATAATATAACCACTGCTCTACTAAGCGACTATGTTTTTAGCATTTAAAAAGTGACTGATAACACTTCTATGTTCCAAACCCCTTGTCAAAGTATGTTTTTCAGTGCATCATATGGAAAAGGAGAATATGTAACCGAAGCCTGACTTGGCATTCAAAAAATTATATATATATTTATATTTATATATATACGATTCCTGTGGTTTATAGATTGGAAGGAACATTCGTGACCTGAAAAGATATACATTTTTAACTTTGAAGTATCACTACTGTTACATTTTCCACAGGGGTATGTTATCATCAGTATATACAGCCCAGACAGTTTATAACAAAGTTAAACAAAAAGATTAAATATTCACAGATGTTCATAAGTACCGATTTCGCACTGTGCGCCTCTGCTCGCTCCCCCGAAAGCTTCCCTTTGTATACAGTATACATATTTATAAATATATAATAATGAGAAACAGAGACAAAGCGAGAGCGGATGGCCACACTGAAACTGCCTGCTCACCTGTCACAGTGCCGTTATCACATGTGCAATTATATTGCAAGTCTCCCACATTCTCACTTATTCCTTTATTAGTCATACTTGTTTTTTTTTTTTGACCGTCTCGCAGATGCCTATAGGCTATAAAGCGAGCCATTTAGCTCACACTTAGCCACCCATCCGGTCAGATCTTTGTTACCGCAATGCCTGCATCCCTTGCTGAGGGAAACATTTTTGGAAGCACTCGAGTCCTCTGGTAGACCATGGTGCTTTGCTGCTCACAAGAGGACAGTAAAGGACTACAGATAAGACATAAGATTGCCATACGAGATTGCATGCTTAAAGTACTTGAATGATTGAATTGCTAATACTGTCTGGAAGTCATTTTGAAGTTGGAACCACAGACTGTTTTTGTGATTAGCGCGTCTCGATATATGTTTGCCCTTTGTTGCAGTCTCACCCGTCAGGCCACTGGCCCTCATTTTATGTACAAACCTTTGTCAGAACTACGCCGAAATGCACCAAAGTTACTTTGAGTGTTTTCTGTCAGCTGCAAATGAGAAATTCCTGTTTCTGTTATAGTACCCGCCCCCCCCCCAGTCCTGCAGGACTGCTACAAAACTGTTAATGTGGTTACTGGACGACCTGGGCTTGATGCAGGGTGATACTTCATTTAGCTGGAATGTTGGGGAATAAAAGGCATATTTAAGCGTGCCCGCTAGCAGGAAACGCCGCGTGCTACATAAACATGCCGACCGATTTATCTCAGTTCATCTCTGTTCAACAGGGTTGATGCTTAAAGCTAATCCTAGCAATAGCCTCAAGGCAACAGTAGTAACTGATATAAAACAGTCTTTGATACTGTCCCCCTTTGCGCATTTCTCTCTGAAATGTTATGCGTGATTTTGGAGGTGGTGGCTAAATGCCGGGTGACATCAGCATGGGGCCAGTCAGCCAACAAGGTGGCACTGGGAGAAGTCCTGAAGGACAGCCAGGTCAGCGGCAGGGTACCTGCGTATACATACGTGTAGGTCCTATGTTTGCGGGTCCCTCCGTGCCTGCTTGTGTGAGCAGTGACACAGAGATTCCATGTGTCCATAATAATCCATTTCTCTCATCCTCCTCGTTAACAGTACAGAGTCATGTAATTATTACACAGCGTGCCCTTCGACACGGTCAGGAAACCATTATCGCTAGATCCAGTACAAATGGCTTTGAATAATTCTGTCTTACAGTAGTGCAATCCACCACCGGGTGAGATTCGGTGGGTCAATGAAAGAGAAAATGGTTGGTTATTTCCCTGTGGACACATTTACTAGAGCAAATCAGTTTAAGTACAACTTTGTCTTTATGGGTTGTGCCCCGTAAACATTTTGAGTTCAGAACTTTTTCTGGAGTAATGAAATAGTTAGGAAGGTTCTTGCATCAGCTAATGGCTTTGGCACCAGATCTGCTGTCTGCACTGCCCCCGATGTCATCATCTTAATAACAATCAACAGCACTTTAGACTGATGTTCACTGAAGACTGATGTTCAGAGTCTAAGACCTCATCCCAAAATCTGGTTCAGCACTATTAGACCATTAAGCACTGCTTTAGCGTGGTGGAGGCAAGGTACAGTGGCAGAGATCCTGGTAAAAACTTTGAGGCAAAGGCATGTGGGAGGAGCCAAACGAAGACCACCCAAGTGCCTTGATCCCGCCCACCTCCTCAGCCAATAAAATCAGTAAAACATGCTGAAGCCCACGGAGAGTTTTTGTTGTGGAAGTGAGCTCTGGTGTGGAAGACTAACTGAATCCCACACACTTTTGTGGTCATCGCTAATGAGACTTTATTCTGACCTGACCTTCCTGGATTGATTAAGGTTAAATAAACACCGGGGGACAAGTTAAGCCTGCTGGATAGTCTTTCATTTTCTTTAGATTCTGTCCCCTGCAGGTTAGAAATCTGAAGATCACCGCCCCATCTCCTTTGAAGGTCAAATAGTATTTGCTTAATAACACATACTAAAAACATAGCAGGTTACTGAGGCTAGATGCCCCCTGTATCCTCCACGCAGCAGCACCACTGCGTGCCTATTGCCCATGGTAGATTTATGCACGCACACGACAAGTGTGCATTAAGTGCAAGTGCGTAACGTCACTAGGAATATATTGCAAGTCTCCTCGTCTCTCTGCGGCCGCCGGTCATGGCCAGCAACAGCCCTGGACAAGCCTATCTGCGCGACGAATTGTGCAAAGTGCACAGTTAGTTATTGTTAGGATATTATTACTGCTGAAATTTCAAACAAAGACCTTGTTTGAAATGTAGTTTTCAGACAGTCCCTGCCAAAATTTTGAGACGAGAACATTAAAAATCCACCGGTTCCTAAGGTTTTTCCCCTCAGCTATTTACGCTCCTCGACCACCATCACCCCCGTTTCCTGTATCTGATGTTTTATGGGTATGGGGGGCAGAGGGCTTTCTCGTCCAAAAGCCCAGGTGCAAACCCTCCAGCGGACTCCCAATACAAAGGATGTTATATGTTGGCATTGTCTGGAAATGTTTACCTACTGAATGCTCAACCACAAGCGGAAAAAAACCATCACAAATCATAGCCTCGCTGATTTAAGTTTGCTGCCAAATCAACGTATGAATTGTACCTAAAAGACAAAAATGAAGGCTGAAAGAGATATGGGAATCTCTCCATGCTTGAGTGTGTCTGGGTATGATCCTACATATCCACACACGTCGACTTCCTTTCAGGTCATAACAATTTTGAATGGGCGGATGAACACACAGAACATTCGTGTAAATGTAAGGAGACATGGTTCTGATGATTAACTGGAAAAGCACGCACAAACGCACACGCCCGTCAGGTCGTCAGGGGTCCAAGCATGTTTTCCCTCCAGCCGTGTTCTTCAAAGCAAACGGGCACCTGAATAAAAGGGGCACTGTACCCCGGCCGGGGTGTGACCTCCATCCACCTGCTACTCAGCGCTGACATCTGCAAGACAGGGCAAAAAAAAACAACATTCCTTACTCAACTGGGAATTCTGGGAGCTGAAAACACTTTATGCAATTTGACTCTGAGTAATCACTGAAACATTCATCTGTAAAAAGACAGTCTGCAGAAGAAAACATTGGTATGGGCACAATGAGACTCTGAAAGGCCACAAGGGCCAGCAGCTGCCTGATTTCTCCTAATGGGAAACTACTAACTGGGATCAACCCACTATCTTGGTGGTTGCAAAGGCTGAGGTTTGCCCTAGAATGGATGCCAGTCCATCACAGAGCACAGGAAACTTACAGACACCAAGTTCCGCCGGAAGAATATGAGAAGAACATGCAAAGTCCATACACATGGATTTGAACCCCTGAGGCACGAGGTGAAAATTATCCCCAATAAGACTGTGCTGCCTTCTGACAGCATAAGGCAGTCCTTCCCAATCCGGTCCTCAGGGACCCACAGCCAGTCCATGTTTTTGCTCCCTCCAAGCTTCCCAATCCGGTCCTCAGGGACCCACAGGCAGTCCATGTTTTTGCTCCCTGCGAGCTTCCCAATCCGGTCCTCAGAGACCCACAGCCAGTCCATGTTTTTGCTCCCTCCGAGCTTCCCAATCCGGTCCTCAGGGACCCACAGCCAGTCCATGTTTTTTCTCCCTCCGAGCTTCCCAATCCGGTCCTCAGTGACCCACAGCCAGTCAATGTTTTTGCTCCCTGCGAGCTTCCCAATCCGGTCCTCAGGGACCCACAGCCAGTCCATGTTTTTGCTCCCTCCGAGCTCTCTGTCACACAGTCCACAAAAAAAGTGGATGTCTGTGGGTCCCCAAGGACCAGACAAGGAAACCATTGCACCCATAAGTTCTCACAATTACATTTACTCATTTTTCTGATGTTTTTATCCAAGGCAACTTTCAGTAGATTAAAGGTTACAATTTATATGTGCTTCCAGGGATTTCAACCCATAACCTTTATGATTCTATCACAGCACTCTGTTTACCCACAAGGCTTCACCTCTATGCTATGTCGAGATAGCAGGAATGTCTCTTTTTCTGGGTTATTGATTTCATACCACGTGACTAACACTGTTCATTGGCAAGCCTTAAAAACCATGTTTAGTCTTCATGGCACATGCTGGTTTCGAGAAACAGTTCATTTAAGTTTAAGAAATCAGTCCCGTTCACCGCAGTCAAGTAAATTTTATTGCATCCATCTTCTAACACCTTATACTGGGCAGGGTTAAAAATGTATTTAAAAATAAATTTATCATTTATTAAATATGAATTATTCAATATTCATTTGTTTAAACGGAGTAGGCAGCTCGCAGTTTGACCCGTTTGTTCAAGTGGATATTTATCGAGGCGTCCCCCCCCGGGCCTCGATACCAGCTCCCTTTCTGGTCCTGGTGCTAGGAGCACTGTGCGCTTTAAGCCTGTGTCCCGGGAGCTGGGAGGGAGCAAAAACCTGGACTGTCTGCCGGTCCCCGGGTTGGGAAGCACTGCTCTAAGCCCCTCAGCTCTCTGTCTTCTGCGCCGCTGGGGTGACCAGACCGCAGTGATGAATAATGGATGCAGCTCTCTGTCATCTCTGTTTATCGCCTTGGCCTTTGGAGGTGCCGTCCCAGGGGATCGGCGCGTTCACAGCACAGGAATGGGGGGGTGCTGAGCGGACGCTCGCCGTCTACGCCAATGGGGGGGGTGGGGAGCGTTTGAAGAGATAAGGCAGCCGCTGATCTGGGCCCTGGCCAGACCGACAAGCCGCAAACAGGAAGCTTCCTGCCACCCCCGGGGCGCGTGGCTTCCCCAGAGCCGGACGCTGAGTGCCACAGCCTCCGTGCGCCGTGCCTGTCTCTGGTGAAAGGTGACAGCTGCCACAATATGGCACAGGCAGCCAGTGAAGGAGAACAGTTAGGAGAGAAGGGGAGGTCGGCGTGGACGGGGGGGAGAGGTGGAGCGGGGATGAGGGAGACGGCAAGGCCCCCCCCACCTGCTCTCTGACAAATGGCATTCTGGGGTCTGAAGGTGCGGGGTGGGGGGTCTTGGATGGGGCTGGTTCCCCCTCTGGGAGGCTAATTACAGCAGACCCTGTCGGCTGAGCCCCCCTCTTGAGCCGCGTCCTTGGCCCAAGCCTACGGGGGGGGTAAAATATATTCTCCACAGCTGCATCAAGCCCCCGAAATTCACCCAACCATTTAAAAGACTTTTCTGTGGTCAAAGCCAGGTATGTCAGCATGTTGGTATATTCCCAACGGCTGCTTTCCATACAACCAAGGTGCATTTTCCACTTTGCAATTACTAATGCATTAGAGAACTTACTGCACACCCACACCGTCACCATGGGCGCTCAGCGCGCTCACCAAGCAGAGTGCGACACTGCCGTCGTTAATGGACGCATATGATCCTTACGAAAACTTCACTACACCCTCTTCACACCTAGATCACCACAGCAGCTCAGGTGAGCCAGACGCTATTGTCCCAGTTAATCTGGGAGCGCGGCTGCCCTCTGATCACGTGTCTGTCTTCTTTGAAAAATCCGTGGATAATGGAGTAATACATGCAGGCCAGTGAACGGGACCTTGAGAACCGCTGTCCAAACTCGATGTGAATTTCTGAGCTTGTAGTGTGGATACGGGCTGAGAGTGGCTTCTGTGCACCAGGGCGACACTCACAAAGAGGATTCTATTCTTTTTTGTTGTTTTTCTAACTTTCCACTTGACTAAGAAGAATGGTTCTGTGCTTCGCTCCAGTATAGTAATGCTTCCTGAAAAAAGGCAACAATGGAATTTGTTCTTTTGGGGGGCTAAGGCCCAGCAAGAACAGATGTCGGGGGTTCCGCTTGGAAGTGATCAAAGCAGGCCCCTTTGCCAGGGCCCAGATGGAGAGCGTGGGTGGAGGAGGGAGGCGGGGGGCTCGGGGAGGGGGGCGCGGCCGTCTCCGGTGTGGCCAGCTGTTCTTGGCCGTCTCGGGCGCAGAGCAACAGCGGCGGCTGCTTGCCTTGGCTCAGCTACACAGGCACTCTCGGGGGGGCGGGCGTGCGCTACTGCCCAGGGCGAACGCAGGGCCCTTTCGGGGCTGCGGAGGAGGGGTCAGGCTGGAGGCAACTACTGAAGAGGATCCCTCCTGACCCTCCTCTATACCAGAGATCTGTGTTGTTTATTAATTCAATTTAATTCAGTTTATTTTTACATGCCGTCCTTCCCCGTGTGGTTTCTGCTGGAAACGGGGGACGTATCAACAGGTTAGCAAATTCCGAAATTACCCAGCAGGAGCAGCAGTGCTATCAGACAATCTGAAAGCAATGAAAATGTACAAATATTCTATAATAATCCATCCACGGTATTTTCAATACCCGGTTGTTTTATACAAGGTGGCAGGGGTCCGGAAGTTATGGGTGCAAGGCAGGGAATAGCCCAGGATGGAGCACCAGCCCTTCACAGGGCACACACTCACACCATTCACAAAAATATATATATAATATTATATAATAATATTATATATATCCCAAAGGATAATGGGGCAGAGAATATAAACAAAGGTCATGATAATATATGAGGTAACACCACATGAAGGAAGGCGAGACCGCTGACCTAACTAAATCGTGATTAAGAATGCAGCTACAACGATGAATAATAGTAGATAGGCTACCGGTTAGTGGTGTGGTCCGTCTATAAAAGAAGCCTGAGAATCAGCACTTTGACACGCGAGTTTTCAAAGCAGTGAGGCGAGACCCAGAGATCAGAAGAGGTCGGGCCAGTGGCTGAAATGCAGGTGCCTCGTCAAACACGCACCGCCAAATGATTTGATGTGCCTTCTGGAAGAGTTTCAAAGGTCCAAACGGTGCAAAAATGTCATGAGCTTCAGAAACCCGGAGTTTATAGCAGAACTTATGTAAATCCCAGTGCATCCCAAAGACCCATAACCTGGTGTTAGGAGTACAAAACCTGCAGCAGTAACTTGGCCAATGAGTCATCTCTCACTGGTGGGTGACTTTACATTTGGAGAAACTTAAGGATCCATAAAGCCCACAGAGCCTGTTGCTAAGGGCAGAGTCCATGATTGATCTGCATGGTGTCGCAGCAGCCCGGGAAAAGATCAGACCCCATAGCAATATGCCCTCCATCCCAACCTCCAAGACTTCCCAGCTCTCGTGCCCTAACCCTCCCGAGAACAGGGCAGTCCCTCGACAGCTGCTGAGGGTTACCCGCTCTGTCTTTCCGAGCAGTTGGGGTCTGCACTCTCAGCACATCCAAATGTTTCTTTTTCCATCAAGGGGAGGGAGGTGAGGGGTGGTAAGGAGATATAATATGATTGACATACATGCAGACGAGCCCAGAGGGGTTCATCATCGATGCTGACAAAAGAAAGACTTCCTTTCAAAGCCCCACACAGTGGCCCACGGATCAAAGCCAGGCATTTCCAAGGCGTTACATGGCTCTTATTGCTACATGGAGGTCGACAATTCCTACAGGGCTGCAAAATCCTCGCCCCAGAGAACCATGATGCCCCCTGTCCTGACATCATAGAAGGTCTTTGACCTTCCTTTGAGTGTCGTATCCTGGGGGCCCTGTACGGATGACAGTCCATCCCAAATAAAACAAAAAACTACATATCAGGAATTTAAAATAATCTCCAAAGGGGCAACAGTGGAGGCACAAGACTGCTTTGCTGGTTCAGAAGATGGATGGATGGTCCTGGATCCACAGTCCTTAGGATGCATGATGGAAATGCTTCTCATGGGATCCAGGGCACTTCTCAAGTCAAGTACATTCCCTACAATTGAAATGCACCCTTGATGTTCTGTACACACAGAAAATAAACTGAGCTGCCAGCAGCCCTAGCAACTACTCCCCCTAGAGGCCATAATGACTTATGGCAGGTCAGGGAGAGCCCTCACATATACAGCCAAGAAACGAACAGCTTGTGGTACACGGTAAAGTGCCCATTCTCTCAGCTGAAGATGTCTGCCTTCCTAACAAGCCCATTTGTAAGTGTTAAGGGCTTTGAGCAACTTTAATTAAGACGGCCTCATTTTACATTTATAAAGCAAAGGTTTCATTAAAACTCCCTGCAGACTCGAACGCCATTAAAAGTTTTCGGTCATTAAACCTGGAATGCAATGTCAGAATTAATGCGTTGCCGTGGTCACCATTAATTTAACGCATCGTTAAAATGGGAAATTGCAGCCACTGTAAGTGCAGTTCTTAATAAGCTCTTCCAACAGACCATTCCACATCCACTGTCACTGTGTCCCTCTGGCACCCATCCAGGGTGCCCCCTGCCATGTGCCCCCGTACTTCCTGGGATAGGCTCCAGGCTCACCACAGCCCTGTTCTGGATAATCAGTTACGGAAAATGGATGGATGATGATTAAAAACAATAATCCCCCAACCACTCCAACCTCCAGACAGCACAGGGTCACTGTAACCCTGGACCCTATCCCAGACAGCACAGGGTCACTGTAACCCTGGACCCTATCCCAGCCATCGCAGGGTCACTGTAACCCTGGACCCTATCCCAGCCAGCACAGGGTCACTGTAACCCTGGACCCTATCCCAGACAGCACAAGGTCACTGTAACCCTGGACCCTATCCCGGACAGCACAGGGTCACTGTAACCCTGGACCCTATCCCAGCCAGCACAGGGTCACTGTAACCCTGGACCGTATCCCAGCCATCGCAGGGTCACTGTAACCCTGGACCCTATCCCAGACAGCACAGGGTCACTGTAACCCTGGACCCTATCCCGGACAGCACAGGGTCACTGTAACCCTGGACCCTATCCCGGACAGCACAGGATCACTGTAACCCTGGACCCTATCCCGGACAGCACAGGGTCACTGTAACCCTGGACCCTATCCCGGACAGCACAGGGTCACCGTAACCCTGGAACCTATCCCAGACAGCACAGGGTCACTGTAACCCTGGACCCTATCCCAGACAGCACAGGGTCACTGTAACCCTGGACCCTATCCCAGACAGCAGAGGGTCACTGTAACCCTGGACCCTATCCCAGACAGCATAGGGTCACTGTAACCCTGGACCCTATCTCAGACAGCACAGGGTGACTGTAACCCTGGACCCTATCCCAGACAGCACAGAGCACAAGGCAGGAGGCATCCTAGACAGCATGCCGGCTCATCCCAGGGCACCTACAAACACAAAACCAGTCCACATACGTGAACAGGGGCTTACCTGCAAAACACCCCAATACTTCAAGTATAGTCAGAGATGGAGTGTTCTCAGTTTCACCCGAAGTCGCCCAGACAGAAGTCAAAGAACAATCTGAAAACTTCTGCACAAACTTCTGCAGCCGATTCCACGGCGACACCAGGCACGCTATCTGTGCGTGCTCGCTAAATCTGTTTAATTACAACAGCATTAGCGCAGCGAGCAGGAATCCTGTGCGTGCCAGCTAAATCCGCATTCTGCTTAATTATCACGCCTTTAATAAGCCGCCAAGACCTGTCTGAGGTTAACGGAATGCCCCGAAAGTTAGAATTTGTTAGTTAGAAAGTTAGTGTTGGTTAATGTTTTGAAAACAAGTTTCTGGAATAAGAAAAAATCTCCCCAAGTTCATTTTCAAGGTTATCTAGGTTTTCCTTTTTTCCCTAAGAAATTGCCCTGCCAAGCTGATTACCACACAGGCTCGAAGTAAATCAGCCCCAATACCGCGTCCAGGAACCAAGGTGAGATAAAAAAACACCTCCGGCTTCTTTCCTGGTAACGGCAGACTTCATTTTTGGGGAAGCAAGTATGAGGACAAACGGGGAATCAAAGAGACGGAGCTACTGGTGACATCACCACTTCCTCATTTCTGTTTAAGAGATGGCAGTTCGCCTCTGGTGCATTATTAGTAAACCGAATACCCAAATCAGCAAGCAAATTACCAGCACAGCAAAACAAAATCTTTCCCAGAGGGAGGTCGCGTGGGGTAGAAACACTCAGCTGAATCTGTGCACTCCTGGGCAGGATGGAGCTCTTAACAGAAAACAGCCCTTTGAGGGGTGTGACATCACAGTTAATGTGGATCAGAATGCTTCGCAGGTCCTGACAAATAGGCATCCAACTTTAAAGTACAGGAACCTCGTTATATCCGGGAAGTGAGTGAAAATACCTTAATGCTGAATATTTTTCACCTTAAGATTGAAATTCTAGCATTGGCCACACCAGAAGCATATGACAAAAGACTCCTAGACAACAATTTGCTGTATCCATCACAGCTGACTGGATATTGTAACACTGACTACAAAAATGTTTGTACATAAACTATGTACATAGTTCATGAAAACTATGTGAACTGTAAACTGTAGTTTTCTGCTCTGTTTTAAACCAAAAAGTAGACAGCCTATGTTCTGTGTGTTGCTACGGAGACCCATGTCAGTCGATCTGATCATCACGCTCACACATGCTTCCCATTTCCTAACATACTGGCGATGCAACTCTCCCAGTAAAAAAAAACCTCTTTTGTCAGCAGCTGCCTAGTTGTGCCTGCCATGAAATATTTTAGCTCTAATAACCAACAGCGTCAAGCGTTTGCTCCTACGGTTATTTCGACACAAGGTGGGGGTCAGGACTCGCAGCTCAGACGAGCTCGGCTGTCATGTGAAAAGGCGTATAATACACGTGTAAAATGTAGCCCCCCGTGAAAGGTTTAAATGCCGCTCCCCTGCTCGGCACAGCGGAGGGGAGAAGAGGAGCCAGCTGAGGAGCACCGAGGCATGTCCATCCACACAGGTGTCAGCCTGAGATGTGCTACTAAAAGCAGAACAACGTGGCTTCCATCCACTTCAAATTATTCGCATCTGTTGCGTTTTACGGCTTGATTCAAATTAAACAAATTTTGTATATAGCACCCTCCCCAACAGAGCTGCTTCAAAGGTTTACCATGAAAGGAACTGGGCATCAGATTAAATAAGCTTTATATGAAAACCGCCAGCCCCTTACCAAGGGGCTCTGCTAAGTGGAGACGATTTCTGATTTCGTTTAACTGTTGGTCCTGCTACTAGTCCAACGTGTCAGCCTAAGGCTCGTGCCTGGGCTGAACCCCCCCCCCATAAAAGACGGGGAAACCCAACCTGGTTGGTATGGAAAGGGCCGCGCCATGTGAGAGTCGCCGCTGGTGATTACTGTTGGAAACGTGACACGTGTTACAAGCCCCCCCCCCTCCACAAGCTGGGGCTTAAATGGACACCGCGATCAGTCGTGGCTTTAGCTCTTTCTCCTTCTGTGGAAATGGTGTGGAGGCCTTTAAAGGCCGAGGACATGATACCCAGCCTGAGCGCCAACTCAAATGCCGCGTTTACAAGGCAAGGCAAGTTTATTTATATGGCACAATCCAGACTTCAGACAATTCAAAGTGCTTTACAAAGACAAGAATACATTCAAATGGGGATATTATCCAAAAAGGGATAGTAATAAAAATTGTGATTTTAGGATGGGTGTGATATGCTCAGCATTTTTGCTCAGGACTCTTGCGGCAGCATTCCGGATGAGCTGAGCTACAGTAAGTACCTACTGTACGTCACATCTGTGGCTCGTCGGGGAAAGCAGAATACACTCGCGTTCACGTGAAGATAAACTCACTCACCAATACAGGTGGAAAAGACATCAAATGCAAATGTTTTTGTTACGTCCCATAAAAAGATTCTAGACGCCTTTGTTATGGTGGAGAATATATTACTATTTGGGTTATAAATCATTGTTCGGGAACATCTGCTTTGTGAAAGGGAGATTTTTCTGTTCTGAGGCTCGCTGGTCCTTTCCCAGCACCTGGCTCCGCTTACCCCGTCCTCTACTCGTCCTTCCACATCATTTTTATGTGTCGCTTGTGATAAAGCATGATGTTTCTCCTTCTCCTTAAAAAGCCCAACATCTGTCCCCCTTTGCTCCATCTCGTGGCTCTCCAAGGAGGAATGACAAAGTGTTTCTGCCGCTCAAGACAGGATGATAGAGTTGATTGTGGGGGCCGTGTCCACTCCCATCCCCACAGTAAATCACGCCCCCGCATAAGCTATCCCCTGAGCCCCCCCGTTTCATTAGGCAGGTCCACTGGAATACAGGAGCGGCAAAGTGTGACTAAGGGCGGAGGAGGATCCACCATCTATCACGAGCCGCGTGCAATGCGTGAGAAATGCATTACGTTACCCAAAGAGGTGCCAGGGAGGTGCCATGGGCCAAATGATACAAAGAGGACCATAACTCACAAAATGATACTCCTGCCTACGGGAGGATATTTTACGCTCAGCACACGGTGCCTCTCGGGCCAGCAAAGTTAAGCAACGTAAAAACCTCAGAGATTTATAATGGCCCCTATGTGAGGAGGTGCAATCCGCCCCCGTGCCCAACTCGCTTTCAAAGGAACCAGAGGTGAGGCCGACCGTTATTACACCAGGAGTACCACATGTCCAGATCGCCCTGGTCGTAAGGCAGCGACCAAAAATGGCCAAGAAAGGCAAGCAGACCCCCCGTCAGGTTTGCATTTGCTCCTTATTCATGAAAGACAAATTAAGTAATTACCCCATAAATAGCTTAATAGCTCATGATGCTACATGTTGTTATCTGGCGAGTCAGACCATCCATCATAGTGTGCGGCTGTGTAAACACGTCACCACGCTGATGTCGGCAGGGAGCTGGGCCGCTCAGACCCAGGCCATTAAGCACAACATTTGCCTGTCCACATCCACATCACCATCCCCATTCTCAAGGAATCGGACTGCAGCTCCTGGAGCGAGCGGCTATGTGGCACGTGACTGCGCATCGCCACTGGTCTCTTAAGCCATGATACAGCATCGTATCCTATAATATAATAAGTACAATGGGAAAATATAATACACTGTAATTATGCTCTCTCATGCAAAAGTTTGGTTTTAACCAGCATTTTTGTTCCAGGGGGCTTGTCTCATTGTGATTACAGGGTGCCTGTTTTAACCCACCTATCCACCCACATCCATCCATCTATCCATCTTGCAGCTGCTTATCCTGGTCAGAGCTGCTGGGGGGGCCTGGAACCCAGCCCAGGCAGCACAAACTGGGGTACGCACACGGACGCCAGTCCATCACAGGACACATAAGCACACGCTATGGGCAGTTTAGCGATTCAAAATACCCTAGCCATATTTCTACCACAAATTGTGGGAAGAAAGCGGAGTACTTGGAGGAAACCTGCACAGCAAAGGAAGATAACATTCCAAACACAAAGAGCAAAGCTGCAACTTAAAGCCCTGACGCCAGAGGAGGGAGGCAGCCGGCCGTGCCAAACGGAGTCTACCATACGGAAGACTCAGTCACGAGAGAGAGCCTCATCATCTGAACGTCAAGGAAGCGTGGCGTAAACAAAGGAGCCAAGGTTCTGGATTACCACCGCTCTGGTCTTTTCCTGGCCCGTCAGGGGCGAGATTCTGCTCACGCAGACCAGCTAAACCGTCCACGTCAGCAGCCTAAGGGCCATCCTCAAAGATCAGAGCTTGAAGACCGGGAGGAGATCTGCGGTAGGGCCCGCTTCCTCGCGCATCACGCGGATACAGACGTCCCATTGTGTGCTGCACGCCAAGATGCAAACGGGGGAAGCTGCCAGGTGGCCCTGGGAACCTCACACAGGGAATTTCTGCAGGGTTCTAGAATCACAGAGAAAAACAGCTTTTGAAGATGCGCATGCAAAGAGGAGAACGAGGAGAGGGGTTACCAGGCGCCCAGACCAGCTGGCTCTCCCACTTTGTCATCTCTCAAGGATTCCTTTCCCCCCTATAATTCTGGTTTTGCCTCTGGCTGATTAAGACAGTGCTTCATGATTCTCGCTCCTACATTCGGGCTCCCTGGGGTGTGTCACGGCATATCCCACAGAAGAGGTCTCCGCGATGCTCCCACAACATCGATTGGCCCGTGCTCACACCATAAGATGCTGCATCTTTGAAGTTTTATTTAACGCGATGCTCTCCGCTCTACGCTATCTCTGGCTGGGAGATGCAAAGGAATATTTTGAGTTTTACTGGTGGGAACTTGGTGCATCACACAGATTTAAAACCATTGAGAATCAGAGAATTCTAACTGACAATTGCAATTTTGTGCCATTACATCTATTACTAGTGGGTATGGGTGGATGAAAGCTTCATCTCAACATGTCATAAACACCAAGCAAGGATACTTCTGGGATGGTGCTTTCGTGGTTGTGTGGGGACTGTCATACATGTCATATATGTTAAGCCAGCTTTACCTCCTCAATTGACCAGAGCTGACTGATAAGGGTGACACCATCATGTTTAGAGAAGGGGGGTTTCCTGCGCTACATTTATTTACGACACTAATACGTTCTTTACATCAGGAAGCTGGAAGCAAAGTGTTTTTCTCCCAGCTGGTCACCATATGAAAACTTTAATATTTAGTGATTTCTTTAGGCATTTTAGCGCTCATTGGCAATAAAGTGGCTTCTGTATAATCCTCTTTCACAGCTAGCTCACATTTATAGGGCACGACTGGCATCCCAATCAGAGTGTCCCCAGAATTGTGCTCTGTGCTTCCTGGCTCCCAGCTCATAATCCTGATATAATCAGTCATGGAAGATAGTTGGATGGATGGATGGATTGATGGATGGATGGATGATATAGTGTGAAACAACTCACTTTAAAAATAAATGACACTTCCATAGTGACAGTCACCACATTTCTAAAAGATTTTAAAAGTCAATCCTGAATAGTTGCAAAGGGAACATGAAAAATACTCCCGAAAGCATAAAAGAGGCCACATGTAATCCTAGTTTTTACTGGCATGTATGAAGTTCTGAAGCAGCTTAAAATGTTAGCTTATTCACCAGTATAATTCAATCAGGCATCAAAAATACAGCCGACGAATGTCTCATTCCGCAGATATTTCAGCTGATAGCATTTTAAAACCAGATCATTTGGTTTCTATTTAGGCAAATCGAATTCCCAGAATGCACACAGCGCATGAATGGGGCCTTCTCATGTGCTGGGACTCAGCACTCACTCCATGGCTGGGAGTTAATAAACTGTTTCACTAGAGTAAAATTTACTGTTGTCTTTTTGGAAGTAAACAAGTTGGACAGCGATAACTACCCTCAAATTACCCAATTCTTAATTAACTTGTGGTCCCCTCCCCATGCAGGCACTGCTGTTTGTGGGCAAATTCAATCTCTCACACACTCACGCGGGTCCCTACGAAATGTGCGTATTTGTGTGGGGGGTGCTTTGTTTAAAGCTACAGCCGTCTCCACACATGGTGAGCAGCTGAGTGTGTGTGCGTGTGCTGGTGTGTGTGTGTGTGGTTTGGAGGGAGCTTGGCTCTCTCTGTCCCACACACGGTACTCCAGCAGCGAGGCTGCTGGGATAGCCACATGTCCGAGATGGGGCCTATCTATCACAGGCATGTCTGGCACTGTGGCGTGCACAGGGTCACGGAACCCATGAAACATGCAAACCCACCAAATGACCCCCCCACACACTAAAGCACATGCAATATTTGAAACACACACACTATCGTCAAACAGAGTTACAATTTTATCATCAGTAACCACTTACAGATGACAATTTCCTTTTCACACAGTGATGAACACCCAAAGAACATTTTAAAAAGGAACATGAGGAGAAATTGTGGGTGGTTTTTTGGGTGGGATTTCCTGTTAGGATAACATCTTCCTGTCTCCTTAATATCATCAATCCTTATAGAACTATAAAAAGAGATTAAAAGTAATGGTTATTTATTAGCGATTCTTCAAGAGTTTCATCATGGACAAGATGAAGTATGTCGTTAAGAATAATCAAAAAAGTCCTCTTTGTTTTATACACCTGTCTCTTAAGGCAGGATGACTAAATGTTCTACTGAAAAACCCACCAAACGCTTTCTTACGGTTCGCCCAGCGGGGAGCCCCGGTGCCCCCCAGTCTCACTGGCTCCTCCTTCTTCTTGTTTGATCTCCGTTTGCCTACGGAGAGACAGCCTCAAGGTCGCTCTGTGAAAACGTTATGTTCTGGCCCATTTTCGTCCGTCCTCTGTCTGCAGCAGAGGCTTGCCGCAAAAAAAGGTTTTATGCTCTGGCCAAAAGTATTTTGTTTCGGGGGAATGTGCTGGAAAGAGAAGCTGTGGAAGACATACGCGATGCACTGGTGAGTCACTGGGAAAGGGAACCAAATATATTTCCCAGATTTCTCAGATGAAGGCCAATGTAAGACATCAGAAGCACAGATGCTATCAGCACCGACGCATCTTTCTCCAAGGCCAGGTAAAGTGTAAGTAACTGAAATATCGACTTTGAGCAGATCAGAAACACAGGACGCTCGCAGAGACGTCCACTTAACAGTATCCTTAGCAGTATCACCAACGAAATACCGCCCCCTCCATCAAACCAAGAGAATAAGCAAACAATAGAGGCTTTGGCTAGGGAACCCATCCCACGGGGTGGGGGCCAAGTGTATGAGAGGCTCCGCTGAGCGTCACAGACCACAGAGCGGATCAAAGGGGCCAGGGGCCACCGGTTCACCGGAGGCATGCTGCCGGCTGACCTCAGCTCCAACCGGACAGACAGACGCGACCAAGCCGATGCTCACAGCAAACTCCCCCCAGAATTCCCGGAATCCTGCAAAGTATTATAAAGCCACAGAGATGCTTGCCAGCATGGGGACGGGGGGGGGGCTGATGACATGGAGGCTGATCATGAACGCAGAGGTCTGCCATCACTTATCACAGCTGTAATTAGTGCATGGGCCAACATAAAGCCAAATTAAATTATAAACACATTGTGGTTTCAAAGAGAAATGGTGGATGTTTTGCCGAAAGCTGAACTGAAACTCCACCCACTTGAATCTACAGTTCAAAATATCTCATCAGTCTTATATACTGTGGAACTGAAAGAGAAGAAACCCTCATAGTCTGGTTACAGTCAAACCAGCACAGTGCTGGCCAAGGTCCTCCACGTGTCCTGGTGTAATTTATTAAATAAGGTGATTTACTTATCTAGCAGATACTTTTATCTTAAGTGATGGACAATTCAGATACCAGGGTAAACCAGTCCCTGGAGCAATTAGGGACCTTGTAAAATCACGCTGCCAAACTCCAGGAATTGAACCAGCGACCTTCTGTTCACCGGCATGGCATCCTAACTTGCTGAGCTGCACATAGCGCCGCAAACTGATGAGAGAATGGGCTCAAATTTGCAGGTCCTCTTCAGTTACGAAGTTTCTTAGTTAATGGAGAAGTTAGATAAGGAGAGACAGATTTAAGCCCAGGATGATAGGGGAGTTCGGAGCAACAGAAATCACTTCCAGAGTAAAGACGGGCTGTATAGTTGAATGTCTTCATTCATTTACAGGCCACAGACCAAGGGCTCCTCCAGGCCATGCTGGCTGAACCAGAACTGAATCAGGCTGAGGTTGGACCATGGGAAATGTTCCCAAGGCGGCCAAGTGTTAATCCAAAAGGAGCTCGAAGTCGACGGCTACACTACAGCTCTGCTTGACTGTGCTGATCAGACAGACTTATACGAAAAAAGAGCAATTCATTGTGGTTATAAGGAAGACGGCTTTTTCCCACGACTTCTGACACAGCTGCTGGACAACTGCAATCATGGCCATACGTTAGGGAAAAAAAATCATTAAGATTTCGAATTCTTTATGGCTTGCAGGAAAAAGTGTTTCTAGAGTGGGGAGATTTGGACGTCTGTGTCAATACGAGCCCTTGAAAATGGCAAATTCGGGGGGTGGGGGGGGTCATCTCCCCCAGCAGTCAGTCCAGTATGCGCACAGAAAACGAGGGGAAACATTGTTTCAGTGGCTCTGACTCACCGGCATCCACGGGTGACACCATCAGAGAGAGACTGAGAGGGACTGACCTGAGTGTGGTCCAAAGGGGGAGTTGTACGGGGAGGGGGACACAAAGCATCACCATTTCTCTTCAGATTTCTTTGGCAGTGCCAAAAGTAATAGGCCTGTTTCAGAATTCACACCTGAATTTGATGAGTAAGCAAGCAGGGATCTCCCAGTAAAAGTTAATGAGACTTCCTCATTTGCCCTGACAGCACATTCATAGGCGTAAGGTTTGCATTAACGGATTACATTCTTTTAGCTCATTAGGCTGTGTATTATTGGGGTCTAAAGGGAGATTTTTATGCTTCTGGGCCTTTTTCCGGGATGTCTGAGGGAGAGCGGGCATTAGGTCTGGGTTGGCCTTGGAGGCTTTCGGCACGTAAATGGTGTCATCCGTATGGAATGAGGAATGCACTTCCTGCCGACTGGGCAGCTTAAAGTGAGCATTGTAGGACCAATTAGTTGATCTGGGAAGAGCTCTCTTTAAAAAAAACACAATTTGACAAGAAGGTACTACTGTTAAATGCCCCATCTTCGGCAAACTCAATACTCCCACAAAGTCATAAAATTCACTTCAACCCTCCCAATATATCTTTTTCTATCTGGACTTTTTACAAGGTAACAGGGTTTGGTTTGTACATAGCAAAAAAAAAAAAAAAAGAATCACTAAATGTTTAATCTTATGCCAAATTTCTCATTTTAACGGTCATCTGAGGCCCGTAAGCACTGAAAGGGGCCGATTGCGTCCTTACGTAAACATTCGGCTGATTTTTCCAGGCGGACAGTCCTGCCCAGACACCACGGCAGCCCACCCGGGCATAGGCACGGCTTTCCTCCCTCTGGGTGCCCGCCTCCGCTCTCGTGCCCGTGCGTCTCTCACTTTCCCTCTGCCCCGCATCATCGACGTGTCTGGCGGGCACCACACCATCCCCCCCCCGCGGAGCCGGTGCCCACCGTAATTAACACCACACGCTCATCAGCGCTGTGAGTCTCACTGTCGGTGGTGGGGGGAGGGGGGGGGTTAGAGGAACACAGCCTCGGAAAGAGAAAAGAAGGAATGAGTGTGAGGAGGACAGACTTGAAGCCGGGGCTGTTTCTCTGATACGCCAGCAAAGCTCGGTTTCATCATGTCAGGCAGACACGTATCCGCGTTACCGAGATGGGCTTTAGCTCGCAGGCAGCACTCTGGAGGCTGCGTATTGTCTAGTGTATTAATTAACCTACTTTGTGAGACTGTAATGATCTGGCAAGTCTAATGAATCACAGTGTGAATATCAATGTGAGTGCAGTCCTCTCGCACGTCTGTTGCCCATGCACTTATTTGGGGGACGGTTACAGTTTTGCTTTGCACGCCGTGAATGTGGTGCGATTTACACAGCGATACCCCAGGTGTGGCTCCCCCCATGCTTAACGGACACCAGGTCCTTTTCATCCAAACACCCCGACCTTTTTGGCTTGTTGTACAGTAGTACCTTTACCTAGGAGCCATCTATGCACCTGTTTGAACACAAGGTGCAGAAATGAGTCTATCGTCAATCTTCATTATGACAGAACCATAATAGGTTGTTAGAAGACTGACGAATGGATGTTATCAACTTTTATGTTTTGTTCAGGTGGTGTTAGGGAGTATCCAGTACAGGAAAGTGATATATTGTGACTTGGTGGGAAAAGGTACAAAATCTGCCTTAACACCTTAAACACCAACAGTGCAAATAACACCACAACCAAGAAAGGAAACAATGAGAGAGAGATGTTAATTAAACCACAGCAGGGCATAAATAATGCATTAACCTGCTCTGTTCCTTAGCTTAACTCCTGTTCAGTAATTATGCCACATCTGAGGATGTTAAAAATGCTACGGAACCGTACAGCACAATAACAGAGCAGTTTTCCCCTCCCAGCGGGGGGAGAAGCAGACAGGCACTCCAGGTGAGAAGAATCTGTGTACCTGCATTTCTGACATCGTTAGTCAGATGTCGATTTTTGCTTAAGTACAAAACAAATGACTGAGGTAAATTAATTAAGGGTGAAGTATAAACAGACTAGTGAAGCATAAGCGTTCCCCTTCGCGTTCTGTCTGCCTCATAGGGGCTCTGTAAATTGCCCCCCCCTCCTAGCGGGAGCGGCCAGCCCACGCCGAGGCTGACAAGAAACATACTAGCACCCCCCTGAAATGTTAGTGACCGAGAGAAAGAGAGACAGAGTGAGGGAGAGAGAGAGAGAGAGGGAGAGATAGATAAAAGGCAGTCAGAAAGAAAGGGAGGGTGTCGAAAAAATATGGAGACAGAAAAAAATAAAGACAAAGACTAGAGCGGAAAAAGACAAAGAGAGTGAAGTTAGAAATGAGAGAGAGAGAGAGAGAGAGAGAGAGAGAGAATCAGTGAAGACGGATGAAAAACGATCCAGGAAAAAGGCCTCCTATTTTGGTCACATGACCAGATGAATGGGGGCCATTGGGGGGAGGGTTACTCAGGGAGGCTACACATGGCCTGCTGACCTTCTACTGTAGGGTTCCCAGCGGGCTCTTATTAAGAACCCAGAAGTCCTTACAAAAATAAAGAGCCAGGTTCTGATTAACGAGCCCCTCCACTCTGGCAGGTGAGAGATGGATTGTGGTGGGCAGAGAAGCTCTGCAGAAAAGGCCTCTGTGAGCAGCGGGGGAGGGATACTGCGTGTTACCGTAGCGCAGACTCACTGCCGCTTCCCTCCAATCAGACTGCGGCCTGTGGTTCAAACCTGAGACTGTCATCACTGTGCAGGATGCGGCATCATACAGCAGGAACCACAGAGGGCCAAGCAATCGACCAACTCGAAGGCCAAAACATTACAAGCTCAGCAGGGACTTCCTGCAGCAGCCTATTACAGGGCACCCACTGCGACATTAAACATGGTTAGATGGAAAATGCCGAGGTATAAATCAAAGTGTATGTAAGGGACAGGAAAACAATCGCTGAATAACAATGAAAATAATTACACATCCACACAACTCAGTCCACATGGGTTAGGTCATGCGACTAGGCCGTCAGCACAAACTGAAGGTATTCCGATGACTGAGGCAGAAAGATTTACCATAGAGTTCATAACATACATAACACCAACTGTGAGTTTCGGCTGCGAAACTCAAAAACAACTGAACAGCCATAATCCTTTAACTGAAAGGGGGCTTTTCGAATGGGAGGGCGAATCGGATTCCGTTAGGAGAAAGAAAAACAACAGCAAGAATGAGCTTGATGTGGAGTTATTACAAAGGGTCGGCTTTCATGGGACCGACTCAATGCACGCCTCCTTCATTTGTTGTCAGAGTCATTTTATTTTCTGTTGCCTTCCGGGTTAAAACACTGCATGGGCTGATTTATGTTAAATTACACAAGACCGGCATATGATGTTTCTTTGTCACTCTATTGTTCTGGAACATTCCAAGAGGCACACAATTTGTAGGCCCCATTTTGGTACCACACCGACTCTCCCTGAAGTGTGGGGGGCTGCCATCGCCCAGCCGACCAAATGACCGTGCTCGCAAGGCGTGTTCCACATTACGACCAGTCAGAGGGCTGGCATCATGGGCAGTATCAGAGCATTGAAGAAGGTTTAGGACAGACAACAGTGTGTAAGTATATTGAAACTCCAGACTAAAATATTTATATTTTATATATATTTATATTTTATATATATTTATAATAATTTGCCCATACTATTCTCGCAGTCAAAAAGGATAGAATTTTTTTAGAAAGTACAATTTTTTAAACACAGAGATTCTCTTTATCGTCGGTTCTTCTACATATTTGGTGCCATGAGTTGCCCTCATGGTTTTTTCCCACTTCCGGACCTGAGGGTATCGTCAGAGAAACCGTCAGAGAAACCGTCAGAGAAACCGTCCGGTGTCCTGAGGATTCAAAGCGGGATCAGCAGCTACAGCTTTTAACGTGAACTACATTCAGCTGGCCCTCCGCTGGATTTCAGCACAAAAAAGCAGGCATTCTTAAAAAAGAGAAAAGAAAACGTCATAAATTTCCGTAAATACAGACATGAACGATGTTCGGGTTTTTCCAGCTCTGTATCCTCAAATTTGTAGACTTTCAAAATAAATACTAGTCTTATTAATAAGCGTATTTATTTTATTCCTTCTGGGTGGTGACAGCACGTTCAATTCCAAAACATTTCGCCGAAAATTTTTAATTAGCAAATGCAAAAATCCAGACGTGGTGAAAGCAGATGTTGTGATGAACATCCGCTAATTCTTTTCAACTCTATAGATAAAAAGGGAGAAGGGTTACAGCGTGTGGAAATGTGCCTCGCTCAGAAGTCCGCAGAAGACCGACACCTGGGGATTATTCTTAAGTGAAATAATGGCGCATTGTCATTTCCCACTCCTTCTTTAATGGTTTTCTTTAATGGTTTTCATTGAAGGGGTAATTAGCCGCAACACAAAGTGGTACGATAATTACACAGTAGATGAGCCATTCCTGTGCGTCCAAATGTGTGGATGGAAGTGGATGAAGCACTCAGAGGCCTTCTGGAGACAGTGGAGAGGACATTACATGGAAAATGATAGGCCAGGAGAGTGAGGAAGAGCATGCGAGGGAAAGAGCCAACACCTCCTAAACGAAACTCACTTCTGTTGCCCTTTGATTGGTCCTGCATCCTGTGCTGACCAACAAGCCCCAGGAGAATGTCCCTACCCAAACTTGACCCTGATCCTGCAAATCCCATCTGCTCAACTCATAGAGCTCAAGTTATTCAGTGGCACTGAATGTCAATCAGTGACACTAGAATCC
>JAODKM010000126.1:8859775-8871063 GCA_026780845.1 Petrocephalus sullivani | reverse complement strand
TGATCACTTTGTAGATATTTCATTTGTTTTATGGGTATTTTACTGGCCAATTCAACAAAAACAACTGAAACCTTTTAAATATGCCAAGTATTCTAATAATTTTGGCCTCCATTATATATGTGTGTGTGTGTGTATGCATGTATGTAAAATTAAAAATCACGGGTCTCTTCTGTTTTCTTTGAGAGAAACACAGCATTATAAACGAGGACGTGGGTCTGCAGACGTGACTGCGCTCTGCTAAAAGGAGCCTTTCACTGCACCCTGACACATACAGCTAAGTGAGCCTCCCCTCTGCTTCCTGCCTCTCGCTCAGGCCCGTCTGCCGTTACAGTAATAACCGGCTCGCGCGGCGGTCGCAGGAGACGGGGCCTCTCCTCCCAGCCTCTGGTGATTATTACAGCATGGAGACCCGGGTGCACCACAGGCTATCCCACAGCATGTGAGCTCGGGTTCTAACTTAAGAGTAGAACCTGTGACAGACAGTAAAGCCGATACTAGCACGTCCCCTCTCGGCCAGCCTTGCTAACACGCATCTCTGCCCCCATCCCTGCATTCTCTCTCACTGTCTCTCTCACTGAGGAACACTGTGTGTTCCTCTCTGTCCTTCTCTTCCTCTTTTCTTCACCCTCTACCTCTGTCCCCTGTTGCTTTATTGCTCCTTCGCTTCATAATTCTGCTCCTCATCCATCCTTCCTGCTCTGTTCATCCCTCCGTCTCTGTCCTCCTCCTCCTGTTTTCATAGCTTCCTATTTTAATTACGTCTTTTTCTCCTGAATGAATCTGTATTTCTTTTAAAACCTGCCTGCTGATTCAAAGTCAAACACAGGACACATCATGCTGCATAACTGGTTAGTCCAGCACAGCTGGTCATATGCTTTTAATGGCCTCTGTGAGAACAATACTAGTTATCAGAGGTGGCTAGTTCATGTCCAAAAAATAAAAATTCAGACCAAGATTTTGTTTCAACCAACCAGTTGAGTAGAAAGAGTCACAGAGTACTCAACTGGTTGGTCGAAACAAAATCTTGGTCTTTTACTTTCTGGATCTGAAATATCCACCTCTTCTAGTTAAGGGTCTGCTGGAGACTAGCACAGTTTGCAAGATCAGTGGTTCTGTGATAAAAGCCATAAAATCACATTGGTAGAAGCTCTGATCCATAATTATTTCCTCTATGTGGCAAAGAAAATAACTGAGAGGAGCCCAAAGCAGACTAACAGCCCGGGATGAGAAGGTTTAACATCTCTGCCTTGCAGGCATGACCTGCTCTTGGAGCAGAATAGCCTTTGGAGTGCTACCCAGTATCTTTGAAAAATAGGCTTCCATCCATCAAAGTCCCCAGTCGATTTAGTCAGACTGTAAATCCTGACCACACAGCCACAGACGATGAAAGTGACGCCATGGGTAGCAGAAGAGTCAGCCGCTAAGATGGGTCTACAACAGTGAGGTCAAACTCAGGAAAAACAAACCCCGCTGAACGTGTCTGTGGCCGACCCAAGCTGCCTCTAACTCCACAACCAAAGCAAATGCTTTCCGATCCTTCAGGCCTGTGTCACATCCCTGGTTAACCAGACTAATAATAAAACAAACATATTAGCAAAGCAAATGGTGGTGCTGGTAACAGACCAAACACTTTCACAAGCAAACATCAACATGGTGACCCTCAAGGGGTTCATTAAAATTACTCATTCCCCTCACTTTAACAACAAAGAAATAATAATAATCACACATTCAGTCCGCCGTACTGTCATGGAGAAGCGGTAAGGGGCGGGGCTTCCCTGCCGGGGGGAGGTACCTGGCATGCTGTGCTGTGTGTCAGTGCTTGCCATTGGACGTTGCTTTGCCCCGTCCACCACTCACATCTTCCTCTTCAGGCTGCAGCCGGATGCTTGCTACAGTAAAGATAGAAGACACTGGGCAGGGAGGACAAAAACAAAGAGCAGGGGATGAGCGAAGTTTGTCACACAACCTCTAGGGGGCACAGCAATCAGGAAAGCAATTCTCAGTGATGAGCGTGGACCATTGACATGTGAAGTAGGAGTTAAGATTTGAGCAAGACTTCCTCTCCCTGAAATTTTGTGGATCCCACATCATATTAAAAGGATGCAGAATCTGCAAGTGTGTGAATTTATCATACAATTAGCAATTAACTAAGCAATTCGCATCCAGAGATCAGATCAAATCCCAAGCAGTTCTGTAGGTGGCATTGTGGAGATCCATGCAACTCCTGTCATCTTTTACATGTCTAGCCCATTCAACTTCTTCAGTCATTTTCCTTCCATTTCTCCTTTTCTCTTGCTATCCTCCATCTCCTCGTCCACATGTTGGTGTGAGTTTGTGTGGGTGGACACCATGTGGTCCGTGAATCCATTTTCATATCCAGCTGTAACCATAGTGATTGTACAATTCTTTCTGTGTCAATAATTTTCAGTGGTGTATAGATCCACAGAGTCAGCAACTTTTGATCCACCATTGTTCTTTAAACAGTCCACTGAAGACCTCCTAAGTGCAGCAATTCACTTAAGCTGGAGTCCCAGACATAAACTGGTCAGTAACATAAATGTACAGTTTGGACCGCCCAAAATAAATAATAGTGAGGTTACAGAAATGTCCATCTGTGTTTTGACTCAAGCTCTCTTTGTAAAACCTGTTTTGCTGTTGGGTCGCGCTGAAACGTCCTGGTTTGTTGGTAAACCCGGTTTCTTAAAAATAACAATAGCAATAACTACATCTGGACTTAGTTCCTTAATGAAACAGTGCAGTCCAGATTAAAGCACAGAATGCTTCTCTGAACCCTCTGAAGTTGGAATGGGTGGCCCCATGCAGTTTGAAGCAGGCACTGCAGCAAAGCCCAGTCCCTCATGAGACATGAAACTGGGTCGGTTGCTGTTCGGATACAGTATACATTTACACGTATGGGTGTGTCCTGGTGTTCCTCCATACCTTCATATCTGTGTGCATTTATGTTTGATTGTGAATGCAGATGCAGGTGGGTGTCCCTGTGTGTGTGTGTGTGGGGGGGGGGCAGTGGTACTGACTATCAGGCAGCTCCCAGAGCTGGGCCGCCAGGTCGCTGAAGTACGGGTGACCGAGGGCAGCCTGGGCCGACAGGCGGTTCTTTGGGAAACACTGGAGGAACCCAGAGGCCAGCTCCTCTGCGTGCTCCACCTGGGCCAGCCTGAAGGACAAGAGCATAAGACATCTGAGCATTTCATTCATGACCGCCGTCCTGGTCACTCCATCGGACCCGCGAGGGCTCCCGTCCCTGCTGCCCATGGCTGGCAGGCATGACAGCATCCATCTTCTCTGGGATCAGCAGTATCCCAAGAACATGGAATATGTCTTCCATCATTCCCATGCCAGACACTTTGGAACCATTTTCAAAGGGCATTTCATGTTTATAATTAAGTTCCTGTTTAATTGCTGCTGTGCTTTGCTGGTCCTCTAAAGCCGCCTACATACAGTACCAAGTCGACGGCAAAAAACGAATGCCAACCAAGGCTGGGACACGATCTGCTCCCATCGACTGCGAAAGCTTGCACTGGAACACAACGGCATGCCTACAGGTGACCGCTGACATACAGCCCAATCAGGGAAATTAGATTCACTAGCTAGATAAGACACGGATTCAGCAATCGCCAGTGGGTACAAACCGTGTCTGTACAAGACGCATTGGCCCAACCGACAGCCGACAGCTTCCGATGGCAGAAAATCGGCAGGATGTTTTCCAGGCTTTGGACGAAAGGCTGGCCCACAGTGCTCAGCCCACGGCTAGGGAACCCAGCAACTGGTGCGCTAACCTTCAGAACCCGTGTGCGAAGCACCACCCCGGAGATAAAAAAAGCTAATGGCTTAAGTTAGGTGGTTAAACAAAGCGAGCTTGAAAAGGCCTGGGGCCTCGTGTATAACTTGGCGTACCGCTACTCACATTCTCACAGGAAGCCCAGACTAGGCGTACGCAAGTTTCTGCTCGATTTTGTAAACAGGAGGTATCCACTGGCACAAGAGTGCAGCTTCACTGTTTCATACTCAGTCACATTCATGATGCAGTCTGTATAAAATAGATTTAAATTAACTGTACATCATTTATAAATGTACGGCACCTGATCGTAATCAATTTGTAACAATAAAACGGTGCAGAGAAAATCCAAAATATTCCAACTACCATGGCTGCTCTTACGTTATTAGAAGACATCGCAAACGGAAGAATTAGAAGAGAGCGCGTATTTAGGGATCTCTTGGCCCATGATGACTGGCTTGTAAATTGATTTAGATTTACAAGGGCTGTGTGCTGAATTGGGGCCAGCTTTACAAAGGCAGACTTTGAGAATTGCCTTTACAAGTTCTGTCCACCCTCGGATTTTTAGCCACAGGAGTTTTTCGACGTGAACTTGCAGACTGATCGAGTATTTCTCAGTCATCACTGAGCCGAGCCATGATAGCTATATGGGATGGTATAAACCGCTTGTCATCCAGATATAAATTTTCCTTACACTGTGGTTGAACAGGTAAACATTAAAGCGTAATTCGCAGCGAAGTCCAATTTTGCAAATGTATCAGAGAATGTATTGGCGTATGTAAATGGAAAGAATTTTCACTCTATTAATGTGCAAATTATCTGTGATGCGAAAATGCGTCTCATTAATGTTGTAACGAGATGGCCTGGCTCAACCTATGCTTCGTTTATTCCCAGAAAGAGTAGTGTTGGGAAGAAACTTGACAATGGTGTGGTGCGCGATGGCTGGCCTCTCGGTAAGAAGCCGTTTTATATTTTAGGACCAAAATTGTAGGTGTTGTGTATGATGTCACCATTTGACAGCTCCTTAGGGGACAATGGGTACCCACTGAAGACGTGGCTTTTCACCCCGCTAGCAAAGCCACAAACGTAACGAGAGTGATGTTATAATGGCGTTCGTTCTCGGCCTTGGGCGGTGGTACAGGGGGCTATAGGGCAATTTAAGGGCCGCTGGTATTGCCATGGGAAGCATGTCGCATCGTGCACACATGTAGCGTGTCGCATCGTTCATACATGTAGCGTGTCGCATCGTGCACACATGTAGCATGCTGCATAACGTGGCACAAGAGCGTGGCTTGCTGTACTATTTTTTTTCTGAAACCATAAACAAAATTAATACCACATCTGCTGTTCATCTGAAACATTTAACTAATTCAAACAAGTATGGTACAAACAAACTCACCCGCGCTGATGTCGGAGTCCCCGTCACCCGCGCTGATGTCGCCCCCTCACCCGCGCTGATGTCAGAGTCCCCCTCACCCGCGCTGATGTCGGAGACCCCCTCACCCGCGCTGATGTCGGAGACCTCCTCACCCTCGCTGATGTCAGAGTCCCCCTCACCCACGCTGACGTCAGAGTCCCCCTCACCCACGCTGATGTCGGAGTCCCCCTCACCCGCGCTGATGTCGGAGACCCCCTCATCCTCGCTGATGTCAGAGTCCCCCTCACCCACGCTGATGTCGGAGACCCTGTCACCCGCGCTGATGTCGGAGTCCCCCTCACCCGCACCCGCGCTGATGTTGGAGACCCTGTCACCCGCGCTGATGTCGGAGTCCCTCTCACCCACACTGATGTCGGAGACCCTGTCACCCGCGCTGATGTCGGAGTCCCCCTCACCCGCACCCTCGCTGATGTCGGAGACCCTGTCACCCGCGCTGATGTCGGAGTCCCTCTCACCCACACTGATGTCGGAGACCCCCTCATCCACGCTGATGTCGGAGTCCCCGTCACCCGCGCTGATGTCGGAGACCCCCTCACCCGCGCTGATGTCAGAGTCCCCCTCACCCGCACTGATGTCAGAGTCCCCCTCACCCGCGCTGATGTCGGAGACCCCCTCATCCACGCTGATATCGGAGACCCTCTCACCCGTGCTGATGTCGGAGACCCCTTCATCCACGCTGATGTCGTAGACCCCCTCACCCGTGTTGATGTCGTAGACCCCCTCAACCGCGCTGATGTCGGAGTCCCCCTCACCCGTGTTGATGTCGTAGACCCCCTCAACCGCACTGATGTTGGAGTCCCCCTCACCCGTGTTGATGTCGTAGACCCCCTCAACCGCGCTGATGTCAGAGTCCCCGTCACCTACTGGAAAAATTACTGCTATGACCATGTTCCCAATAATTGCAGCAACTCGCTGCTCAAATGGAGTGAGCCCTGCAATTCCGTTACCTCCTCCAGGGGTGTTGAGGTTCTTACAGTGAGCTGCGACTCGCGTTTTTACGTCGACTTTAATATCCGACCATTTATTTTTTATTTCGGCCACCGTGCGACTTTCTGGAATTACATTTTAAGTGCCTCGCCACGCTGTGCCACTCCGTCAGATTTCTTCTGTTGCTGGTGCTGCTACTTAAACTACCTCGCCTCGATTTCGCTAAGCAAGACCCCCGCTTCACATTCACTTCCATTTTCCTTCTTCCCACGTACCTTGGCCCTTGTTTTTAAGAAAACCGCAATCGAAGGGGATCTTTATATTGATTTGCATATTAAAATATGTAGAATTATGGGAGGAGCCGGGGCGTGGCGGCGGGCTTGTGCACGTCCGTAACATTTTGCGCTGATTAGGATGTAAGAAGGGAAAGAGCGCAGAACTTTGCCTATGCACAGTTTTATGCATCTGGACTTTTTTTGGCGTACACACAGTTCTGGTTTTGTCCGTACGCCATGTTTTAGTGTGAATTCTATGCACGCCGTTATACATGAGGACCCAGGTCTTCAGCAGAGCTGCTGAACGCAGGCCAGGGCTGACATCACACAAACAAACAAGCAAACCGAGAAACAGAAACAAACAAACGAGGTCCCCGACCAGCCTGGCCGTGTGCCGCGTGCTTCCTCCATTTGCGGGCCGCGTAAAAGAGGGTGTAATAAAATATAACTAATTCCTGTTGGCCAACTGAAAACTATGCAGACTTAAAGTGCCCTCTAACCCTGTACTTGTGTGACTCCCAGTGGTCACATGAGTCCTGTTTGCTTTCCAGGACTGACTTCCTGTTAATCCCAGTGCCCTCATCCAATGTCAGTGTCAAAGAGTGAGATGACAGCTTGGGGGGGGTGGGGCCAGGAGGGATGGAGGGCAGTTCTGTATCCCTCCCATATGCAGGGGTTATACTGAGGGATCACGGCACCGGTGTGCATAACCTGGGTGTTTAATAACTGCAATAAAATGGGTTACCATGTGTATGAGTGAGCCACAAACTGCCTTCACGAGTCAAATTCATCAGTCAAATAACAAATGCGTGCAAGACCTGCTCTGTGGGATGGGCACTAAGCATTCCGAATACGAGTCCAGCAGCTGGACGGCGAAGACCGCGGTTTTCGGCAGGAGAGATTCTCTAAATTTACTGTGTGTCATCAGCATGGAAATGCTGGCACACAATGAAAGGGGGGGACGCCGGCCAAGGCAGTTAGCATTCCACCGAATTCTTTCTTCACATATCTATTTCCTCATCGGCTGGACGGTCGCCAAGGAGACCAACCCAGGGCAGGTCAGAGAGACATGAAATGGATTCATGAAACGCCAAAGCGGTCAGTCACAGGGTGTGAAACAAACCCCCCCCCCCCCCAATCTTGCATCCTGTTACTCTTATCCGTCTCCCATCCTGGGTTCAGTGCTGCCACCCAGAGGCGAGGATACAGGCAGATCCAAAGTGAGCTATCGGCTAAAATGTGTTAGACACCCATGTTTGAGAGCGGGTGTGTTTGGCTGTGTCCGCATCTGTCTCTGCGTGCATGCGAGTGTATGAACCTGTTCTTCTTTAGTTTACTCACTTTCTTTAGTTTCACATGGTGGTCATGATGCCAGGAGCCACAAGCATATTTTCTGCATTCGAGGACATATCATACTACTGAACATTATTTCAACTCGTCAAACATATGATGGATCTAGTTTTTTGAGTGTTATCCATCAAAATCACTTAACTGGCTTGCATTTCTTAAATTCAGTGGCTCTGTCAGTAGCTGCCTGTCACTGTCTGTCTTTCTATCCCGTGTGTTTTCTTGTGTGTGTTGGGGGGTGGGGGGGGGAGGTGTTCCTAAAAGGTAAACAGGCATTTAAGTTACATCTTTTTTTGAGTTTGAGTCACAGCTCTATAGAAAGTTCTACTAAGGGTTGCTGCTGTACACACATGGCCTGTGTGACCTATCAAGACTGTAACCCCCCCCCCAGTCTAGAAAGTACAGAGTACTGGCTGGACAAGTCCGTTAATTGAAAAAGAAGACAAGCCCTATAATCCTAGGAGTCTAACAGGCGGAGCCACTGAGTGTGCACTTCAGAGAAGCCATAACCCGGTTTAGCAAGGCTCAGCTTTTGACATCTCTTCTTGTTTTGAGGGTCACACACTGTTCTCATAAAAACCTAACATGCATCACCTAATAACTCCCTCCCAGCCTCTAGGCAATGGGCAGCCCTGGTACTTGCACAGAAAAGACAACATCTTAGTCTTATACTTTCCCCAGGACCCAGCTGGGGGCACGGGGTGCCGAAAACCGGGAACAGCCGGGAGACTGTCAGAAGCAGGACAAGAATCAAAATTCAATAAGCCAGGCAGATCAATTTACCAGATTAGCTCTGGCAGCCGGCCGAAGGACACAACCATGAAATGCAACTTTAATAACCATAGCAACACCGAAACAGAACAGAAATTTAAGCAGAAACAGCCCCACTGTGGCATTCTCAAACGTGTCCCTACTAACTGGCCAACTGAACGACAGTCACTTGGCATTAGGCAGGCTGGAGAGTATCTGACAGTCTTATCCTTGGAAAAAATGTGATGTTCAGGTGGTGATTTAAAAGCTAAAGTTTGACACAGAAGTTTAGTACAAGATTGAGAAGATTAGGCTCCAGTTCAGAAGCCATGCGCCCCTGATAATTGGGTTCACGTCCATCCAACCATCCAATGTGAAGATTTAGACAGGAACACTACACTGCCACCTAATTTACTGATTCTTTCGTACTCTTCGGACTGGCTTGGGGACACCTTAGATCTTGATTCACAACCAAAAAATTTGACACTTCAGCCCCAGCCAATCAAAACCAGCAAACAGCAACAAAGGAGTGACCAAACGGGTCCATAGAAATATAAACCACATTTTTTGGGAACATACTGTAGGAAAAATATCAATAAAACCCAAGAAATAGGCACCAGACCAGCTGCTGCAGACCTGCTTCCACCTGTCAGTACCTGTCAAACCATAAGGAGAATAAACAAGAAAAATCTAGCCTCCTTTAACGGGATGACATTGTTCTGGCTTCTTCTGCAAACCACGGACACGGTCTAGCAAGCAGGCTGTTATCCTTCTCATTGTGGAGAAGCAAAACACAGGAAAAAGATACTCACTTATTCCACGCTTGCCGAAGTTTCGTTGGACTGTACATGGAAAATCGGTCTGTCGGGCAGGGAAGAAAAATTAACCACAAATTAACACGGGTTATGAGTGTAAAGGATGACAGATTGAGGCTTTTAAACATCATATACAAAAGTATGACATGTGACATGTAACTGGTGTCTGCATCCCGGAAGAAGGGTTTTAACTAACCAATACGGACTCTATAAAATCCTATGTTGGCCTCTGGGTTCAGGATCTTAGAACCACAGTTCCATATATCTGTACTGTAGTCCCCCCAAGACTCCTAGCAGATGCTTGAAACTGTGGATAGTACCAAACCCTATGGGCCAGTTTCCCGGAGAAAGATTAAGCCTACTCCTGGACTAATCTGTATTATGCATGGAGATTCTCCATACAAAGTTCAGTTTAGTATGAGACTAGGCTTAATCCTTGTCCAGGAAACCGGCCCAAAATATACTATGCTTTTTCTATACATACCTAAGGTTAATTCATAATTTAGTTACAATACGAGATTACCAACAATAAATAACAATGAAATAGAACAATTATTTAAAAAGTGTTACTTGAAGAGGAACACTGTGATAGTGCAGCAGTCAGGCTGGTGGCACAGACGGCTACTGAAAGTAACGGGTGGAAGGCATGTACAGCATAGACACGCGTGACACTGGGATGATTCACATCCTGGCGGGACGGCGAGCGATTTCATTACGCTACTCAGAATGGCACGCAACTAAAAAATTTACGAAGTGTTTATTTCTGGAATTTTCCATTTAATATTTTCAGACTGGGTAAGTGTGGACCACTGTGTAACTTTTACTTAACTCCCCCTTGTGGGCCCACAATGTCCTGCAACTGAATAAAGGCAGATGAAGACGATGGTGACGGTGGTGCCCTCATGTTCCACTGACATTGGTAAGGTGGCTCCATTTATCAGTGTACGCGACATTATTAAATGTTCAAATGTAACATACGTAGATACGTCATTACTTCAAAAACGAATTCATTTTCTATATATAAAATTCAAAATCATTTCCTAGATATAAATCTATAAGAATTTATTTTAGAAACACATTAACCTGTTAGACAGTCCTTGGCTATAAAGTGTGTGTGTGTGTGATATATATATATATATATATTACTTGCTTTTTAAACCACTTGGAAACACTGAGGCAAGTGTAAACCAGTCACTGTGAATTCGTATGACACTGCTGCTTTTATTTTGTCTGAATACAGTGTTTTAAGTGGACATGTGCCGAAAAAACCACACACACGGCATCTGTAATGGTCCTCAGTGTAGAAATGAACAGCGACAGTGCCACCTGCTGTTCAAAAGCTAAAGTGCATCCGTGATACAAAACGATCTCATTTACATACATCGTGGGGTCGATGACTTTATCCATCTAATTTAGAAATTACGCCATTTTGCTTTGACAGAGAAAAAAAAAATTAAATTCTATAAAAATACCCCATACCCTGGGCACATATGTAGGTCACACATACATACAATTTGTCACTGTCACTGACACCCGCCCCTCCGCCCTCGATCCCCCAAACACATCAACCCTATGGGACATTATCTGCCTCAACCTGCCATGCTTTCGCTTTGCAGTCGACCAGATTTAGACACAGATCTGCCGAACTGGCTTCCCCGGCCACTTGCCTCGATTTCACCCGAATGAATGAACATTCCGAGTTAATCACCAGCCACTGCCTCTGAACTGTAATTAGCTTGTGACCCTTTAACGACTCATTATCGGTGCGAATGCTCCGTCGCGGCGTCTCAGCGTCCCGGCAGATCAGAGGGCACACCGGGCTCCCGCGTCTGGCGCCGCCGTGCAGTGCCCTCGGCAAAAGGCCAGTGATGGGTCGTTCTTGAACGATTCGTTCATTTTGAACTAATCTGTACTGTGACTCGGGAAGAACGAGTCGTCTC
>JAODKM010000126.1:8823929-8837687 GCA_026780845.1 Petrocephalus sullivani | reverse complement strand
GCTGGAAACAGGAGGATTCTCACGGGGTTAATGAGGGGGCGTGGCACACAGAGGGATCGAACGGACAGGACATGACAGGAACCCAAAGTGTAGTGCAATGCAAAAACTACACAGCCTGATTAGTGGGGGAAGGGTACCTTCGGCCGAATGCAAAGGATTCCATACCTAGATTCTACTGCAAAGTCTCATCGCCCTACAAGATTCTGTGGGCGATATGATGGGACACGTGTCGCCTGTTTTGTCCAGCATCAGGCCCCATTTGCCGAAGGCGCTGTTGGCTCCCAGACAGGCCGGACATCTGCTAGGAGACGCAGCCTTTCCCAAAATATAATAACCAGTGACCAAGGCCCATCTGGCTCCGGACTACGCCATCAGCCTCCGGACAAAGGCAGGGCTCCCATAACTAAAAGACAGACAGCGTGTGTGCATCGGAGGGTGAGGTTCTGTGCGGGGGAATGGAGGAGTTACTGTAGCAGTAAGCACTCCAGCACGTTGGCCATGGAGGACTGAACCAAAGTCTGGGATTTGGGGTAAACTCAACACCCCCAGCTGAAGCTAAATATTCTTCATTCATTACAAGCCGCAAGGCAAAGGAGGAGACACCTGGAAAGAACCCAGGCCGAGCCGGGCATTCGCTATGCGTGTCTGAGGATGTGTTTTGGACCGTTAACAACATCAGTAACTGCGGAAAAGAAACACCTCTGGCCGTCATTAAGGCAGCTAAGCTTCAGCCTTCCAGGGCTGCATCACGTCGGATTACACAGGCCCCTTATCACCGAGGGAGGTTTCCTTTAATCGCCCACGTAGACTCTCCACACTCCATTCTCAGTTAATGTTGTGGAGCGATATCACAGGGTGTGCGCTTGTGCAAACCATATCTTCATTTGAAAGGAATCTGAGAGAACAGACAGTGATGAGGACATTTTAAATGTGAAGTTTTAAAAGTTAATTTCACACTTGAGGGGGTCCTGATATAAGTGAGTGGATTTTATTATGAGTAAAACTGTTGATATAGATATGGATCTGCTCCGCTCTCCTGAGTACAGAGGCCCCATCTTATCTGTGTGTCCAAAATGCACAGGAGTTCACTACAGGTTAGTTGTCAATACCCTCTAACAGCAGAAAGGTGGGAAAAACCCTTAAAACAAAAGAGGCATTCTCTGATTAGATCCTGGGAAACGTCCATGGTGGGGAGCTACTCTCAACCGTGAGATCCCTCTTTTTGTGCTGCATCTGTTGACTGTTCTGGACTATAAATGAAGAATGTGGCCTCACTGTACCAAATGGGGGGGGGGAGAACAGCCCCCAGACACTGAGAAGCTGTCCTGACACATAAACTCTGGACACTTACTGAAGAATCAGATGCAGAGATTGTCCGGAGTTGCCGTCTCACACGTGACACACGACTGGAGACTGTCCATGTCAGAGGGGTGGCGCTTTGGTAGAGCGTGTAGGGGGCAGAGCATGATGCAAGAGGTATGCTACGGAAATCACTGTTTTGGTTAAAGCACTACTGACAGAAGTGCCCAAATCTCGTTGTCTCTCCATTTAGCCATGTCCGTTGGGGTGTTCTTTGGGTAAACGACCCTTCAGCATCACCATCTGTATTCTTCTGTCGCATGATAGTAACGTCATCAGCAAACCCACTCGCTTGTGGTGAATTCTGCAAAATTCTCCCTACTCTATTGGCACACAGTGTTCAAGCGAAAATCACCTGGACTTTCTCCTACGGATCTAGGAGGGAAAAGTCTGTTTCAAGTCCAGAACGACTGATTTGGACATTTGGCTTAATCTGGGTAATGTCTAGAAAAGTTCAGGGTGGTCATGCATGTGTGAAAGGGGCTTGAAAGACCACTGAATGCCCATGAACCTTATGGCATACTCCGTCTAACAGTCCACCTGCATCGTGGTGAGGGGATTATTTGCAAAACCATGATGCTCCAGTACAAACAGAGTACATTTTCTTACCAAAGTTAAACCCTCCACAAACACAACCTAACCCCTGTGCGCAGTTACTGACCATGCCTAGTCATGAGTCAGCAAAAGGTAGCTGTCAGCTACTTTGTCATGACTGATGGGGGCATTGATGCCAATTAATCAACCCTTCCTGCAGTGTCGGTCTGTCACCAAACAATTCATCCTCTGCTTAGGCTGCAAAGTGTTTACATATCTGCCAACGTTCGACCCGTTGGGGGTCAGACTGACCTGCTGTTTGGTGAGAAGCTGTCCTGGAGGGAGACAGCAGTGTAATTAAATCCCCAAAAAAGTAACTGGGAGTAGACTGCCAAGAAAAATTCTAAATGAAGAGATTTGGGGAAGGACACTGCTCTTATACCTTTGAGAAATCAGAAGTGAAGGACCGTGTATCTCAGAGGACCAGCCATCATGGGTGAACAGGGCTGATTAACGCCAAGTTTCTCCCATGAGAACCTGGAGGCTGGCGCTGGCCTTTGAGTTGCCGACAGTGGAGTGCCGGGTGAGGGGGTCTAATGAGAAATGCAGGCCTCAGACCACTTGGGACTCCGGCCAGGAACAAGAGTGCCTGCAATCAGGCCACTTTATAACCTTTTATATGAGTGGGGTTTCCACTTCAAGATTCAGGAAGGAAGTGTTCTGGGCTTTGGAGGGGGGGGGGGTCAACAATGAAAATGTAACTGATTCAGACAAGAGGTAGGTTCTTGGCACCCCCACATCACCAAAAGCACGCCAACCTCCACACTAAGCAGCTAACGCAGAAGCAAGGACACAGTCTAATTCTAAATTTTTTTGTTCTTTTATTTTGAGCTGTCCAGTGCGGGGATCTCCCCCCCGGGAACCGCGCATCTGTCGGCGAGCTTTACGCCTGGCCACATCGCATCGATTTTATGCCGCGTGGCCTCGCCGCACGCGAACGCCGCCCTGGAGCGGGGGAACCAGAGAAACGAAGGATTAAGAAAAGATGGAGGTCAGCAACAGAGCCCCTTGTCTGTTCCAGGGACAGAACTGGGCTGCACGTCCTGCTTGTACTTAAATGCTGCCCATCAGGATTTTAAAGGCAAAAAACTAGAACATTTTAAATATGTCTTATAATATGTCCATCCTTCTGACTTCAAACAGCTTCTTCTGGTGAGAATCCTAGGACACATTGCACAGTACTCTCTACATGCATACTTTAAATCTGTATCTGTATCGAACAGCGACCTCACCTGACACACAACTTGACACCCAATTATCAGACTGCGTCTGTCTGGGTTCCATTTACCTCAGAGGTCAGAAGTCGGAGGTGGGAATGACGTCACACCCAAGTTAACTGTGTTCCAGTACAACAAGTTGGAAAGCCATTTAGCGTTACCAGTTTCCAGGGGTGTGTTTCCCAAAAGCTCCTGTTAGCAACTTGCATGGTTGGACTCATTCAGTTGCATTGTTCCAACTATGTACCTAGTGGCAACTATGTAAAATAGTTAGCAACTGTGCCTTTGGGAAACACACCCCAGGTTCATTGTTAGCCATTGTTAGCAATACCACTTGATAACAACAAAGTACGTAGTATTTTTCACTAGCACTATAGCAACATGTCCACAGATAGAGGTTGGACAGTACTGCGTGTATGACCAATTTAATGAGCCACAAATAAGACGTAAGAGGTAATAAACAGTTTACAACTACGGCTTTTACTTCTGTTAATTAAGCACGTAGCTATCTTGAATTCTGAGGTCACGGTTGCAGAGATTCAGAGTCAGAACTCCGACTGCAGGGGACGTTCCAGCTGGAGTTTTTGACGTGGAAGTTGGAAATTCTGACATCCAAGTTCAAATAGAATGCACCATTAGAGCGCTTACATATTTTACTCAAACATTACTCTATCTTACTCTGTATTGTAAACCCCAAAGTGGTCCCTGGAAGCCTGTTTTTCGCTGCTTTCAGTTCAGACGGCCCTTAAGTCATTTGCTTTACTTCCACTCTGGTCCCACCCTTGGGTCTCTCTCCATCACTCCCTACTCCCAGTTTACGTTTCCCTCAGCCTACCACTGCGCTCCTCTCAGCTGCTCCATTTATACGACGACCCAGTTCTTCTCTCGTGAGGCTTCATACCACGTTTTCCGTGTAAGTAACAGACACGGCATTAGTATGACCGATAAGGCTGTTCACTCACACACACACACACACACACACACACTGCATTTCTCAGAGCAATGTGCTTTTTTTTTAATCCTAAATTATTCATCCGGATTTCAAAGGCGCTGTCGTCTGCAGGCATGAAGAGGGGTGGGACGGGTTACATAACCAGCAGGCCTGCAATCTGCCCCCTGTCTCTGGGGCTCATTCGCAGGCTGCTCCGTACTCGCACCCTCTTTCCCAGCGCCAACCACACGAGTCATTTCCTGCTCACCTCCTGCAAAACTGGGAGGTGAGGTACAAAGCCCAGGAAGCAGAGTCTCTTGGACCCTTGGGTGTGATGCACAAACAAGTTGAAGGTTTTCAAAAACGTTTTAAGCGACTTTCCTGCCACATACCCAGATTCCCACTTGGGAGGGGAACGTGACATATCTGATGACTCAGCGAAGCCAACAACAGCCAGAACATGAGCATGGATGCACTGTGAAGTAGCTGGAGGGCTGGGGTGACATCACCTCCTTGAGTAAAGTGCTCATCGGCCCAGAGGGTAGGTAACTGCACTACAGGGTTAAATAAAAGGAAGAACTCCAGTAATCTGAGTATTTAGCTTATACTGAACGAAGAGGTCAAAGCAGAGGATGAACACAAAAGGGTCAACCACTGAAAATGGGATAGGTAATTGACCCCTTATATCTGTCTGGATGATGACCTGTCATAAATATACACTCTTATTGTAGAGAGGAAAATCCCTACTCCCTCCCCCCAAACCTGTTACCACTTTGGACGGAGGCCCCTGCCACACCCATAAACACTTACCTTCACGTTGTCTGGATGGAGACCCCCGGGATGCTTGTCCATGTACTGGCACAGGTCGGTGTGCTGGTGGAGAGAGAAAAGCGCATCACTGCCAACCAGCCACCAGGGGGCGGCGGAAAGCAAGGCGTCTGCTGGAACAGTCATTGGACCTTTGAATTAGCCGCAGGTCATTACGTAGAGCACTTCAGGCAGGCATATTCAGTCCCACCCCAAGCTGTGCTTTGTAATCTCACTGACTGATGGAGTCGGCCATGAAGGTTTCACAGGTACCTTTTAATTAGCAGCCCAGCTAATTAACAGCTGCACTCCCTGCTGAAGTGGTTAAGTAAAAACACAGTGTGAAATGTTGATAAGAAAGCGAAAGCCCCGAAAATCAATCCCATCCATTTTTTTCCCTGATCTTAATTTCTCATGATTATTTATCCAGGACTGGGAACACCCCAAATGAACTACGAGAATGGTTGCCCTGGGAGATGGTTTTTTCGTATAAGTGTAGCTAACATGCTGACAAACATTACTTAATTAGTCAGGTTTATGTGAAGGGGGAATCATACTGAGGGGTTAAGAGAGGCGATGCATTATTCATGACTCTCCTCCTGGCCCATTAATGTTAATCCGCTCATTTAAGAGAGCCAATCAAAGAAATTGATAGCCAACAAAATCCCACAAACAATAGTCCATTGGTGCAGGTATTTCTTTGCTCAGATTTTTCCATGCCGTTTCCTGTGAATCTGCCCCGTTCACCCGAGAGAAGGACTCAGCTTTGAGTCCACTTGCAGGAAAGAGCTGCAGACCGGGACGGTGATTCTGTGCCACCGCGGCATCCAGACAGAAAGGGAATCGCCGGCTTTTCACCGGCTCCCCAGTACCAAACCTGCGCCTTCGGATCCTGCAGTTGCTCATCCGTGGCCACCGCTGCCTTCCAGCTGACAATCGTGTTTGTATAATGAATAATTCACTGCAGGCCGGCTGTCCGTCTTACTTAAATCCGCGCTGAACTGGCGCTCTCCCCCATCCCACATCTCTTTCCTTCCCCTCTCCCCCCCCCCCCCAACTCTTTCCATCTCCCCCGACCACCTCTCACTGTCTGTCATTATTAACCACCAGCCACGGTGTGGAATTGATTATCTTAGCGGGAGCCACCGTTACGTGAAAAGGTCTGAGGGAGGGGGCGATGGGATTTCAGCACACGCCACGGGGGGGTTTTGCAGTCCGGCCGGCGAAGCCTGGAAATCGACCGGGGTGAGTGTGTGTGCCCATACAGCCCAACAGGACTTAGGTGTAGTGTAGACTACTGATAATCACACCCAACCTCCACTGAGTATCCCATCATGCTCTCTGCTGCTACAACCCCTTTGGTCTTCGGTACTTGGGGCTGAGGGCAGCAATGGCCCCTCTTTCAAATTTACCCACACCGCTGGGCGTCTTAATAAAGAATCCCAGTGGGTCAGGCTGTCTGCAGCTAAGGACTAAACGCAAACACATTCACTTACTGGCTTTCTGACATTCCACCATTTTACAAGCTAAAAAATTACAAACTCACACAGAAACAAAAATATCTTAAATTTGCCTACAGCAACCAAAGATGGCTTCCTCCCTGAGGCAGCGACTTAAGAGGCCAATCAGTGCAGCCACAAAGTGGTTTCCAGCTGTATTTTTTTCCATCATGGCATTTTAATTGAATTTCAAGAAAAAAAAAGTTTCTCATAATTATTGCGTAAAGCATGTTAAAGTGCAGGCGACTTCACATTTGTATTGAGTTATCTTTTTCCCATTCATAAATGATGTGGCACAAACAGCCCTCCCTGTCTGTTTACTTAATGAACAGGACTAACATCCGTTCCCACGTACCACATACTCGAAGACCAGCGTCAGGGTCTCCTTGGTGTGGATGATGTCATGTAGCAGTACTATGTTGGCGTGCTTCAAGCCCTTCAGCAGGGACGCTGCAGGAGAAAACACAGCAAACACAGTCAATCTGCCACCAGGTAGACCACTGGTTGTGGAACTTGGCCAAGAAGTCACATATCACACAAGACAAATAGTTCCCAAGTCAGTATATTGAAGGTTTCTGTGCATAGTGTATGTATCCAAAGCCAAAATTAAACAAGAACTCTTCAATATTTGCTGTTAAACAGTGTGCCGCATCATTAGCAGTCAAAACATCTCCAAGGACACTGAGACATTCTGGGCCTTGTGTGAAGACAAACCACCATCCCTAAACATAATCTCCTCTTGTGGGATAAATAAAGTTTAGCTTATCTACGTAAGTAGGATAACAGGTCTCAGACACTGTCAAATGACCACGTCAGCCTACAATTATACGAACCAGAAATGCACATTGTTTATATCAGCCAGACCTCTGACCATTGTCTTGTCTTGTGTATCTACTGTACGCATGGGAGCCATTGACAACCAGAGACAAATTCTGTGCTGGTAACTCCAATTAACCTCAGCTTGTTTTGGTTTTGAGCTATGGGGGGAAAACAGGACTACCCGGATGAAACCCCAAGACAACATGGGGAGACCATGAAAGGTGTGAGGTGACAGTGCTAACCACTGTGCCACGCGTGTGAACATAATTCTATTCTTCTAATTCAATTCGCATATGCTGCATATTTACACCAAATAGTATTTATACACTGACCATGTTTCACTGCATGTTTAATGCAGGTCAAAGAGAGAAGCAGGACTTCTTTTGCCCGCAGCTATCATACTGCACATTAATGCACCTCAGCCTCCAGTTTTGGTCTCCGTTACACGTCGGGCTGAAGCCGTGTAGCGATGGCACTGGTGAGTTATTAACCACGAACGGGCTAAGAACCCCACTCGGAGAGCCCCGGCAAGCGACACGGGAAGCCCAGGTCGAGAGATGAATTTGAAAAGCGATCTGACAGATAAATTGGAATGAGAGAGAACAGGAAAATGGCCGGGAACGAAAAGCCTGGGAGGCGTCCATTTCTCACGCGCCGGAAATCGATCTTCACAAGGGGGGGGGGGGGGAGGGTGCAGGTAGCCATCCGTGAGTCGCACCACCTTCGCTGAAAAATCTATTTTTCCCACCCGTATGGTCTAAGCTTCTCCTCCATTATGGGTGCTAACAGGCTGTCCATGAAAATCAGAATTACTCAGCCGTTGTTTCCGAACGTCTCCCGTGACGCCCGGGCCGCGGCCGGGCTGCCTCAAAGCGTCGCGTGCGAGATTACGATCGGACGCTGGGCTCCCCCCAATTACGCCACAGCAATCAGAGCCTAACAAAGAAAACTGCACTCGTTGCGGGCGGCAAGGGGGGATTTTCTGGCCGTGGAGGACGCGATTAATTTGGTGGATCCGAGACCCTTCTGAGGGCACTCCACAGCTAAGACAATTACAACCGCGCAAGAGAGAGGGGGAGGAATATTTTCCATCACGAATGATTGTTCCTTTAATGTGTGTTGTTTAAGCCATCGGGGGAGCCCAAATTGAAGAAACGCAGCCATCTGCATAATCATCAAACAGCATACTGCTGGAATCTCACTGTGCCTGGCTGGATTCAGTCCCTTTTAACAACTTGAGTTCAATTTCACAAAGCTAATCAATCTACAATAAGGCTGGGCTGAGTAACCAGGGCCCATGGCTGACTTCCCAGCATTCCGCACTGTAAACCCTGACAAACATTCACACTTAGATGCTTATTTGGCGAATACTCTTGCACAAATTCAAATGTACCTGTAAGTACCCGCTCATTCGTGGTCCATTTGGTTGTCTGGACCCAGGAGCTACGGGCAGTGTGAGTTTTGACCATTCGTGTTTCCTGCACTGTGTTTTGCAAAAATAGCCAGTTTATCGCCAACTAACGTGACAGGTTTATGCAGCTCTGCTATGAGCAGGCTGGGGGGGTCGAAGACAAAGGTGCCAGGTTCTCCAGGTCCAAGGAGACATACAGGAAAAAAAATAAATAGAACTTGGAACTTGACCTAAAGAGCATAATAGACCATAAAACACATGAAACAAGCCACAGCAGTCATGAACAAAAGAATTATAAAAAAAGACATCAAAAAAACAAGCTATTTTAACAAAGGTCTCTAAATGTAAAAAATTAAAATCATGTGCATTGAGTGTTGGAAGTGAAACATATTCTCTGGCCAAACTCCTCTTGAAAACTGCTTTGAAGCCGGCATCCACAGCCATGGCTGTTGTGTAAATACTGGGAAAATCCCAACCTTGCATGAAAACAATGCAGCAACGGGCCGATTCTGGCTGGGAGACATGGCCGGGTAGGTGTGACGTACCTTCCCTGATGGCTGTGAACGGCGCGCCCTCCTCCTCCTGCAGACGTATTACTTTGAGAGCCACCAGCTTGCCATTCACCCTGTGTGCACCGAGGCGGATTAAAATAAGAAAGAAAACAAGCAAATTAACGTCTACGGCGAGAATGAGTGTTTGTCTTTTTTTTCTTTCCTGGATTAAAACTGATTTGAGACCGCTGGGATGAAACGTATACTCCATAAATTAAATTCCAGGATATTAAATAAAATAAACACCACTAATCAAATCCATAGTGGCAGAACATTAAATGGTATTCGCTGGTGAAAGAGATGCACATTTATTACAATAAAATAACACATCAATATTTTTCACTCTGTTTCGTAGCACATGATACTTAATTTTAAAGACATTAATTTCTAGAGCCCAATCACTGGCTGTGTACTGGGTCACGCTTCAGATAGAGATAAAATAAAAACAATTCCATTAAGGGCAATAAAACGGTGAAGCACTTTTATAAATATCCTTAAACAATCACATTATTAAAATTTAATGTTTAATGCAATGACTCTGCCTTCATGTTCTTCGATATAAAGAGCATTAAAGCAGTTTAGCAGTGCCATAAATCTTAAGTTCACTCTTCAAATGCTATTCCATTGAAAGCATTCAAATTACTAAATACCATTGCTTTAATTTCATTATTAATGCCAGTTACTGTGTCTGTCTCATCTAAATAATAGTACGTTTGTGCACAAAAACTGTGCAGAATGAATAATGCATGCAAACTCATCGAGATGAGAGCATGCATACAGATATGCAATAAACGTGCAGATTTACACAGATAAAACCCACACACACAGGCAGACGCACACAAATACGGACACAGTGGCATAAACCTGCCAGTATCATTACAGTTAATCAGGTGTATCAGCTAATCAGTCACTTCTTAGGAACAGGAAGCAGTATTATTTTGGCATGCATTGCAATGCTTTGAACATGCACAAAGATTTATGTCTGCTGTTAAAAACTGAGTTTTAACTTTGGGCTGTAATTATGGCCTGGGGCTTAAACCTGAGTGATCAACAGAAGGGGACAAACTTACTTGCTCTTCCCTTTGTAAACTGTGGCATATGAGCCTTCCCCCAACTTTTCAAGCTTCTCATAGGAGTCGGCCTTCCCAAACTTAGGACTCGTGGGCTAAATAAAGAACAGACCAAGGGAGACATGTGAGTGCACCCCCTACAGGAGGAGAAGGTAGCAGCAGGCGGCGAAGCAGATAAGGAGCTCAAGTCATTCCAGCACCAGCAGGAGGGCTACGCCTCTGAGGGGGCAAAACAGCGACGGAAGAAGAATCTGCAGCTCCCATATGAGGGAGGAAATGAAAGGACGACGAGAGATTGTGCAAAGTGGCACAAAAAACGACTGGGCTTTGAAGTTTTTGCAAACTGAACGGAAAAGCTGACTGAAGGGCTGAAGTACTTTAAGGGCGGGGGGGTCGTCACAAAGCATTACGTGCATCAGACCTGCATAGCATTTGCACCGATCCCCATCACTGCTTCCCATAACTGGCAATGACATTTTTACTTTACCTCGACGACAAGCCCCAGCTCGTCATTACTGCCCTTAGTGGAGGGCAACGGCGTGGAACATCATGAAAGCCCGCTTACGGGTACGCAGTATTCACCACCTCAGTAACTACAGTGACACTCTTTATCCGGCTCTAACTGTATGTCCACCCCAGAGTGTTTTGAAATGTTACTGCCCAAAAAAGGGGGACGGGAAGGGGAAACAATCGCCTTATTGCTCCTGACATGCTGGTGAGGTTACTGAACTCATTTCCTCTGTGAATCAGTCACAACGTGGTGCCAGATTCTGCGCTGAGGCAACCGCATAAAAGCGGTTAGGGAGCCACTGGTAACATGAGCGAGGCTAAATGGTATTGCAGAAGGAGAAAACAGTCAGGCTGACTGTATGAGACCATTTCCAACTACAATAGCTTGAAGGAGAAAGCGCGCACGCCCGCACAATTACAGTGTCGCCGTCTCGCTCGTTTACATTCACAACCCGCTGGCCGGCGAGCGGAGGAGATGCGTCTCACGCCGCACGCATGCGCATTTCCAATCCCACACCCCTACTGTTCCCCTGCGGGAGCCTTCCTAAATTAATCCGTAAAGCATCCTAATTCGGTGATGATTTTCCATCTGAAACCAAGGGCACAGATTTGTGTATGGACAGTAGGGACATGTTCCTACTATTATTGTGGGAGTACTGTGTGTGTCTAGCAGTGCGAGGGCTGATTGGGTCCCTATTAGTGCTGAAACCAAGCCTACACCCTTTTCTGAAACAATTCTTCAGTGTTATTTTTGATGTCATGTTTTTATTCAACAATAATTTTATTCATGCCTCCATGATTGTGAGTTCGAATCCCACTGGTGTGTGTCTGGCGTTTGTATGTGTTCCCTAGGTTATGTTGGCTTTCTTTCACAATCCAAAAACACGCAGTTAGGCCAGCTGGTATCTGTAAAATGTAGTGTGTAGGCATGCGTCCTGCAATAGACTGGTACTCCCTCCAGGGTAAACTCCAGCTGTGGCCCTGACCAGGATGAATGGATGGATAAAATTACGCAATGGCATATTACCACCCTATTTTGGATCAGTGGTTGGAAGTTGGATGAATTCATGGAAGGATATCTCTAACTCTATATAAAATTTATTTAGTCATTTTCAATTCACCGCCAAACACGGTATTTCCTTCTTGGGTGGATGTATTCTCTGTACCAACAGGTCTTTAAACGTTGTTGGTATGTGGGCGGAACAGCAGAATCGCATCTGCTTTAGCTAACTACGGACAATCAACCGTACGTCCCTCTGCCTGCCCCTTTAAAGTTCTTGAAATCGGAGAGAAGACGGACTTCTGGGAGGCATTCTGGACGGTGCCGGGAGCGCTGTAATGTCCTGCGTCAAGTGGATTAGTGGCTGTGAACAGATGGGACCTCATGGAAATGAATAAATAAAACAAGAGTAGAACCAACGATACACTATAATGTACAGTGATCGCTAACTTCTAAATCCCACAAATGTTTGTTTCTACTGACTTCTTATCTTATCTTCCCCAGGACCACATCTTTCCATCTTCTAAATAAGTAATAAATCCCGACTCAGCGATTCAAAGACACGCCGTTACGGATGTACTGAAACATTATCTGCCGGGGATCGCCAGCTTATACCCGGTCGTGCTACACCAGGGAAAGGGGCTCACATGCAGGCCGTTATATACATATATAATAAAGCCTTCATGTGTTACTGCAGACAGCCTGAGTTCCCATAAATCATCATAACGGCCAGGCAGCCGGTGGCCACTGCTTATGACAATATCACACGCATTGCCAGTCGTGATTCAGAGGATTTTTACATAATTAATTGATGGGGTGCCGTTAAGTAGGGCATATATTATGTCTACATAATATTAACCAGGCATGCATGTTGTAAAATACATACATTATAATATCAGAAACCCGTCAGCAGTGACGAAATCAAAATCGGAGATAATTTTCACTTCGTTTCCCCCAAGCCAAGTATTTCTATAAGGTGTTTTTAATATTCTGTCCGCGTTTGAAACGCAGGAGACCCAGGTAGACCGTTCAGGGGGTGTGACAGCTTGCCCAGATTACATTGCCCGCGCCTGTAAATCCCCAAGGATGGCAGCAACACGCGAAACCCGGCAGCCTGGACAAAAAAGCGCCGTGAGATTTTCACCTTGCCTATAAAATTAAGCAGATTATGGCTGGTAGAAAGTAACTAAATAATAGATCTAACAAAACAAAACAGAAACGTGCAAAAAAAGTAATTCTTGTAAGATGTAGACACGTTGTTCGCACAATAAAGCCTTTAGGGAGGTCGTACTTGAGAAATCATTAGCAGACTGGGGGACTGGCTGACATCGCAGCGCCCTACGCCCTTGGCCGGCTGCCGCTTATGACCGCACCCCGCCGGCGACGGTACGCGCGTGGATGACGTCATGCGCCCCTCGTCCCACCCCTAATGTACAACACACACCAGCAATTATTCATTTACCACTAATTATTTATTATTTGGATGTGCCAACCTGGACTTGGATATAATGTGTCCATGGTTTCCTTTATAAAAAAAATCCAGAGGCTGAGTTCAGGGGTTTTGTTTCCTATAACAAGCATGGAAAACATTACTGTAATATTGTTTATAGATATTACATTCAGTTAGCCAGATTTGCAAATGATAATGTACTACATGCACATTGAGCGCAGATATGTGACCCCCTGTGCCTTGAAGTAGATAAACCCTGAATCTGTACTGGACAAAGTAACTTTGCAATCATCAGTATCCACATGATCTCAATAACAATGCCTGTCACACAAATTCCTCATCAGTCTTTAATCGATGGATACAACATTCCTCTCGTTACGCTAAAAAATAAGAATCATAGAATTAGCCATCACCGATGTGTGACACCCCCCCCCAGACCCGGAGTTAGGCCTAGCGGATGAGCAACCCTCTCCTCCCTGGCTCGGCAGCGAGCGCAGGCGCCCCGAGGACGCGCTAACGTCTCACCGCGCGTCTGGGGGC
>JAODKM010000126.1:8798726-8812451 GCA_026780845.1 Petrocephalus sullivani | reverse complement strand
AAGGCGGGAGGAGGGAGGGAGGGAGGGAGGGAGGGAGGGAGTGCTAAGATGTGATCTGGGGCTGGTGTGCGCTCCTTCTTACCTTGCTGAGCGCGGGAGCTGCAGGACGGCTCTCACCTGGGTGTCCCGCGGGCCGTCTGCGCAGTGCAGCGTGGAGCAGAGCAGAGCAGCGCGCCCGGCTCCCCTCAGCGGACGAGCTCAGCGCATCCCCGCATCCCCCGGCAAGACGAGAGAGACGATGAGGGATTATGGATGCGAGAAGAGGGGAAGGAGGGGGGGGTGGCGAGTCGGAGAGGAAACCGCGCGCTCGCTGCCGGGTGGTGTACAGCCAGGCGCGCCCCCCCGCACACTCTCGGAGTGCGTTAACAGAGTGGGGGGAACCGACGTGCTGCCCGAGGGGCTCCGCAGGCGGACTGCCCGGCTGACGCAATCTAGCGGGCCCCCCCCTTCGCAGGCCGAGAGATGGACCAGCCGGCGGAGTGTGTGTGAGGCTGGGCTGCGCGGCGCTCTGGCAGGCCGAGCGTGCGCACGCCGCCCCGGGGAGCACCACTCACGTGAAACACAACACCGGCCCCCCTCCCATCCCATGGGGGGGACACACCCCAATGACACGGATGACAACAACAACGCGACACGGCTTTTCCTCATGTGCCCAAACCTTTCCGCATCTTTGGCAGGTTTACAGGTCCACAGAAGGAAGCCTAATTATTTACCACACCGGCTGAGAGACAGGAAGGACATTTTTATAAACACTTTTATAACGTGCAGTTGATGGCCTTGTCATATTACATACAAGGTTATGTACAGTCTCCATTACTACAAATCACACACACAAAAGACACAGATCATTTAGAAAACTACACATCAGTACGTATCTAAAAATATATAATATATATAGATATCTATATTTATATCTATATAGATAGATATAAAATCTATCTTTCTTTTCATTCACGATAATGTGTTTGTTGTATGAAAACGGCTCCTGACACACCGTTTTATTCTGGCCGACGGCACGTGCACATTCCTTAGCAGTTATCTGAAATTATTTTATTGGCCACAGTTAAACAACATAATAATGACAAGCACAATCGAGACCACAAATAAACAAAACAAATAAATCACATTTCAGGACATTTGGTTTTGTGGTTGTGCATCTTTTCCTCTACCAAAATATGCTGACTGTAACTCGTGCAAAGGCCCCTGTGTGTGCGGCCTCCCTCTCCCCTGGCTCACTGCTGCAGCTATCAGCAGACTTTCCTCAGAGCCTCGGACACACCGCAGACTGATGGTGCTCACGTTCACAGCTGATTGGCTGAGCTGCTGCTCACATTCACAGCTGATTGGCTGAGCTGCTGTTTTGACCTTTCCTTGATAGTATCCTCACCGGCCCAGTCCCACCTGTGCCTCGCTTGAGAGTTTAAAATGTACATTTCTCTACAGAAATGACTACAGAGGAGCAAATATCCATCTATCTTGCCTAACTGCTTACTCCTGGAAATCACAGGGAGCAAGACAGAGGACACCCTGAACAGGACACCAGGGGAAACACACACTCACACACACACACACACACACACACGTTTGTATTCCTATCTTAGTGAGGACGGTCCATTCATTTTTATGGGAAAAACCCTAATCATACTCATAATTATACTTTTTTGATTGCATTCACAGACTTTTATTAAATAAAGTCTGAAGTAGTGAGGACCTCACTATTGAAAAAATACCTCACTATTGACATTTTTTTCAGGATTTGCTACACTTGTGAGGTCCTTTGGCCCTTACAAGTATAGCAAAACTTGTGCCACACACACAAGCACACGCTGCAGGCTGATCACAGAGCCACCTCCGCACAAACTCTGCACACAGCCACTTTCAGAGAAACCCCACCAAACCTGGACGTGTGAGGCCATGCTGCTACCCTCTAAATTACTATGCTGCAAGTAAATACAATAATAACCAAAATAAGAAAAGGAAAATAACACGAAACTAGAGACTTGATTGGCTGCTCAGATTGGGGTGTTTTATGTAGTCCCAGCCATTAGGGAGACACTACCTCATGGGCTAATCCTGGACATTAAAGGCGTGTGATTACCGCCTTGTCTCAGGCAGGCCCGGACCCACAGCCGAACGACTTAATCCATGAAGCGATTATCAGGAGGACGGTGAGTTAGACCTCACCTTTGAGCAAGTGCCATCCTGCGTTTCTCGTTAGCTGCCGTCGTCATTACACCAGAAGGACAAGAGAAGTTCAGGAGGAGAATGGCGATAGAAGAGGCCTGTGCTGCAGACTAAGCCTGACATCCACCAGCCCTTACGTGGAAGCGAGTGTGCTACTAGCCGAAGCCACGCTGGAGCAGCTAGAGGACGTGCGCCATATCTGGCCCCCCCGATGATTCTCAGAGGCGTTCAGGTGACTCCACTGATGGCACTGACAATTAAGGGCGTCCGGGTCAGTGATGCCCAGCCCCTCGACATCAGAAGCCATGGCAACCGGGAGCCCATCCACTTTTTATGATACATTCCCCTCGTCACACGCCTGTATGACACACTTTCAGGAAGGTGATCATGTACTTTCCTGGGCGTGATACCAGAGATTTGTGATGCCAGTGCCTTACACGCACAGTAAAAACACCCCCGGTAAGGATGGCGAGTCAAAGCACGAGACATGGGGAGGGGGTGTGATGTTATGGCATATTTGAGGAGGGGGCTGCCGGGAGAGGACAGGGCCAAGCTCAAGGCAATGTGGAGGTGGAGGGGGGGAGCTATATAATAAAAAATCAAGGAAGGCATTATGTTATGTGACAAGGAAAGACAGGTCCAACTAATCAGCACAATTAGGTTGCCTAATTCTCCCTCACAAGATGGCTAGGGGCTACACCCCACCCCCTTCTCAATCGCGGTAATAACATGTTAATGACATATTAATACCACCAAATGCCAGTGAGCGCTGCAAGGTTTGGGCCTCTTATTAATACTGCAGGCCAGAAATACGACAGAGGCCATTTCTATGCCTGCGAAACACTACAACAGCAACACCAGCTCATTTAGATAATGTAGATAATCTTACTGACCGTGACCAACTCATAAATCGTGACTGTACGTTTGTAACGATGCTTCTAGCTGTCAGCCAACCGCTTACACTGTGCAGGGCCCTGAAATGCCTCTTGCTGAGCTTTTATCTCAAGCCTACGGACATACAGCCAGTTTCTAAAGCACCTACCGCTCCAGAATGGTTATTTATTAGTCCTGTTTATCGAGTATCCCACTCGGAAAGCCCACCTGGATTCCGGCCCTGATAATACATCTCTCGCTCACTTTTGCTGCATGCACTTATATTTCATGCCTCACAGCCCATCTCCAGTTGTGTGTGGGGGGGGACGGCAGGAGGGGCAAGGGGTCAGACTATGTTTTGCGTTTAACGGCAGGGGAAACGGTCCGGACCGGCACAGCACGGGTCAAGCGCGTCTGTGACAGCTGCAGGTGCGCTTTATCTGACAAGCACCCCACCCTCACACTGCCACTTTCACATGCACACCAGGGGTGGGCCGGGCTGGGATCGTGGGGAGAGGAGAGAGTCGTTAAAAAGACATTCAATTGTCATCAAGCTAATGAGCTCATCACAATGAAATGCTGGAGAGGGTGGGGCTTAGACTGGAATTTGTTAATAAGATCTTCTGCAGATTCTGCAGTTTGGAGTGTAAGGAGACAAAGGGCAAATCCAGACAGCAAAGCCAAACGCAGCAATCCCAGGAACCCCCCAATTACGTGCAAAAAGGCCCCAAAACGATTACGCCAGCTAAATTGGAAACATGCGTTTTTTGGGGACTGTCCAACAGCTACAGTTATACACAAAATGATTGGGACGTCGACTTTCATGGTCTTTTTTTCTGTGTAAAAAGTTTTTTTTTGTGTAAAAAGAATTTGTGGGGTATCTGGAAGAGAAGCCACAATGCTACGAATGATATCAGTATCCTGCATTAGCTGTACAAAGACAAGCACAGTCTTACATGTGTGCTGAGAATTAGAGATCCCACTCACTCACCGGGCCTGTTCAGTACGGGATGGTGCATGACGCACACACTGGTGGCAATTCCATAAAATCCAGACATCTGTAAGCTAAGCTGTAGCTTCATATACATATGAATTAATAACCGAATTAACAGAAATAAATCAAATCAATACATGATCAATTGGTGCTTTGTCATATCAGACTGGCAGCAAGTAGAGTCTTCGTAACAGTGTCTCGGAAGCTAATTGTGTGTCGGTGTCGACGTTTGCGCGGGATGTCTCACAAGCACTCCAAACCACTGGAAGAAAATCGGTGTCTTACTTCATATGGGAACGATTAAAAGAATTTCAGTTAAAAAACAGACTAGCGTGGACCTCTAGCTGAAGCACAAATGCGCATTGTCTGAAGCAGAAATGTGCATTGTCTGAAGCAGAAAATCCAGTGTAAGACGAAGCACCTGATCCCAAAGGACAGAATGAAAGTGGCAAAGAGGCTTCTCACAACGTTAAAGCTGTACAAAGACGTGATTCAGGCTAGCCAGATTAAAATATACTCGCGGATACCAAGAAATGAGCTTTCCAGTTTGCAACTGTGTACAGCAGTGTGCAATTTCCTCTGGTAGATGTTACAAAAAGTCAACATTAATTTGACACGCAAATTGTTTCGCTTACGGCAGCATTGACTGGAAAAAGGATGCAGAAGCAGCAAAGGGATGCTACGGCTAATGCAATAAAAGTCACACTGTTGTAGAGAGTTGAAGGGGCTACTTAAGACAGCCCACCTCCTAGCAGAAAATGAATGAGCTAATTCAAAGTTTAGCCATCTGGCAAAATTTACGAAAGAGAGATGGCGTGTCCATCACTCATTACGGCTGAGGACAGACAGTCAAACTCTGGAAGCTAGCTTAATGAGAAAAGTATGTTGGAAATGCACTAGGCACACATACTCATGACCTTGACAAGACTGTCCTAAAAAGGCCAGTGTTCTCCTTAACGCTGGAAGAGTCCACAGACGTAAGTAACGGCAAATGACTCATTATGTACGTGAGGCACATAGAGGGCAACAGAATCCAAACGAAATGCTTCAGGAGCTTGGAAATTCCGGATGAAGGAGCAGACACCATTGTTGAGGTTGCGAGGCACCCAATTATGGGAGAAGCATTTAAATGGAAATAAAAACTTGCAGCAGTTGGTACTTATGGGGCTGCTGTTATGACGATGTTGTTGAATAGGACTTTTTCAGAAACCCATAGAGGAATTCAGGTGAGAATTAGCAGCAGCTCACTGCGCAGGTCACCATCTGGCTCTTTTCTCCAATGACACAGCCAGGTCTGTGGACCAGGCGGAAAAAGTTTCAGCAAGATTTCAGAGCAATTTTTGTCTTTTTTCAGCAATCCCTGCTCTGAGAAGTAACAACCTTTTCATGAATAACCCAAAATAATTGGACAAGAAGTGACTGGAGGTTACTCAGCCCCAAGTGAGGTGGCTGTCAAGCACAGTGTCAGTAGTGTGTAGTTTACCGAAAGCCCTGAGAGACATCCTGAGAGTCATCCTGAGAGACATGCTGAGAGACATTCTGAGAGACATTTGGGAGCACATTGCTGATTCCAACATTCTAGCCTCTGACAAAGCCAAAGGTCTACTGACTGCTGTTCGACAGTTCAGCCGTTTTTGTTAAGCGGTTTTCTGTCGTTCTCTATTTCATAATGCAAGAAATATTGTACAAGCAGTCCTTCTCTCAAATCATTTTCAAAGAGAAGACTTGGACATCTCTAGAATTCAACCCATGGTTCAAGGCACCAAAGAGGCTCTGAAAGACAGAGTCGTCCAACTTGGTCCAGCAGAAGAGGAATTCTTCAGCTCTATTGAGGACAACAAGTTTACACGAGAAAACTTTTGATTAGCCTTTGCTGCCATGGAGAGCAGACATTTTGGGGCTCTGGTTGATCATACATTCCCTATTGAGGATCTTCTAGGTTTCCTGTTTTGGTACCAAAGAAAGTCATCTCTGATAAACAGCCTCCTGAGAATTTCTGTGTCAGTGGTATGGAAAAACTCAAAAACCTGCTGAGATACTTCCTATCTAATCTGAGCGCACAGGAAGCTTATAGTGATGAAGCAAGTCGTGGTTTCCAATGACTTCTGTGTTTTGTTTTCCTTTCTGGAGTTTGAGACTGTGCTGAATGAATGTGCATGTGTGTGTGTGGGTGTGTGTGTGGGGAGGTGGTTATGTATATATTACATTGTGGAGACATCTGATCCCAACAATGTCATAACATTTATGACACTGTGGATACCTTTTTTTTCAATCCCCACAAGGGGAAACTCAATTTTATAAAAATCTGTGACTGCAGTCAAAAAAATGTCAAAAGTCTTGTTTTCTCAGCCTTGTACCCTTTGCTGCCTGTAACAGACTCTAGAATACCCCACAACCCCCCCGACTCTATCACTAAAACCAGCAGCACTCTGGTTAATGATCAGCGCACTGGGAATGCCTGGTATGTCGGGAATCTCCCCAATCAAAGGCAGACTTCGGCCGGATCACCTTCCCGCAGCCTTGATTCCCACACCTCAGGCCCCAGCCTGTAATACTCCTGGTACGGGACACGCCCACCCAGATGTTTCAGCCAAACCACAGCAAGGATACTAAGCTATGTGTTATGCTAGGAACTTGTTATATTTTACCATACATTCATGCTACAGAAAGAAACATTTTTATCAGCTGCCGAGGCCAAAGTCTTGAATAACCTGAATGGCATTAAAATTCTCAGGTATTGGTAGGTATTTTGTTACTTAATCATATCATCCCTTCTATACAAGCACATAACGATACACTAAGGCCAATTCTTTTGTAACTGTCATGTGAACAGTATTCAAAAGGAACCTACCCCCCCACTCATACAGTGTCTAGCCTGACATTCATAACCAGTTTCTTGTGATCTGTGTCTATAAAGCCTACTATTTTCTTACCTGAGGCAGCCCCCCCCCCCACAACCCCCCCCCCCCCCCACACACACACACACACACACACACCACCCCGCATAACCAGCAGCCCTGCATTGAGGTTTCCCAGCATGCCGTGCTGTCGCTGGCTTCCATCCAGACACAGGCTCATCAAGGCTTTTGCAGCAAAGGTTCCATCGTTATTCCTCATTCTCCTGTACAAAGTGCTCCCGCTCTGGGTCAAAAGATCACAAACGAAAAAGGAGCTCTGAAAATTCTATCAACAGTCCCGGTAATGTTCTGGTTCCGGTAGTCACTTGAGATGCCACAATATATTTTTGTCATGCTGGCCTAACTTGCTTAGCTAAGCTAAGGGAATGCCTTCCACAATGCTATGCAAACAGACTCCCTCTAAGGCCTTGACCCTACTCTAGACATCTATGTACAGCTTTCCTCCCATATAAAGACTGTTCCTCCTCTGCTCGCTGTTTTTCTTACGATCATCCATTTCCATTGGTCTCTTTTGTCTCAACTTGTTTTATCTGCAGTTTAATAAGAGGCACATCATTACCCCCCTGAACTGTTTAAATATTTATCTCCTTGGAGCCCTTCTGCCATGATCTACAGTCGTGTTCTGTGCTCATGTGGAACACAGACCTTCAGTCCAGCTGGGGACCTGCATTCAGTTCGCAAGGAAATGAGGTCTTTGCCACAGAGATAAAAGGAACAGGCCAACCCCCCCGATAATCGAGCAGTAATTGATCCATGGGGGTGAGGTTATTGCCCATTTTCACTGCTCTGGTGTCTGCATGGAGCGATCAGCTGGGAGATACCAAGCAGACAGCAGGTATGACTCAGATCCCCTGGCCTGCAGCACTGTAGGCTAAACCTTTGCACACCGCCCCATGGAAAGTGTGCCAGGGACCAGACTGGTCACCTGGGCAACCACTTCCCCCTAAGCAGCCACGCCCCAGTTCTGAGAAAATAAGAACCACTGGGGCAGTTCTCATATCCCCACCTATGCAGAATACAGGTATTTCCCAGTAATCCACCTATGCAGAATACAGGTATTTTCTGATAATCCACCTATGCACAATACAGGTATTTGCCAGTAATCCAACACTCAAAGATTCTCCACAAATCCTTGAAAGTACTAAATTCATTATGAAGATAACAGGAAAAAATAAAGATCTGTTGAAGTTGTCAGTGCAAACTGCATGTTACTCTGCTAAACTGGGTGATGAGGCAACAGACAGGCAGGGAAATGCGAGACAGAGGACAGAGAGGTAGAGGAGACAACCAATTAATCATATCCCGAGGCACCTCTGGCCTCCCCCCCTCCGTATCAGCCGCAGCCCCCAAGGGGCGGTCAGAAGGGGCTTCATCAATGATAAAGGGTACATATCGGGCTTTCTCCGGCAACAACAGCCAAGCAGGACAAGATAGCAGGGCTTATCGGAAAAGAGATAAGGTCAGGTCGCTGGCCTGTGAGAGGGATCACGAGTCCTGCAGTCTTTGTTGCCGGCGGTCCTGATTGGGTGAACCGCCGAATTTGTCACGTCTCTGAGAGCTGACCCTGGTGACCTTCACAACATGGCTACACTGGATTCTGACGCTTTTCTGTGGAATAGAAGCTTACTGTAGTATATTGCAGGCCTCTGCTGATACCCTCTACAGCAGGTCAGTAAAATAAGCCCCCAGACGAGGCCAGGGCCATAATATGCTGCTAGCCCAGGCTAATGCTATCATAGTCTATGATGGGATTCGTCTACGGTAGGCTGCTACGATTAGCTGCTGCTATAAAGGGATGGCGCAGGGACACAGCAGGCAAATCCTCACACCTCCAGGGCTGTGAGTTTGAATCCCCCCCCCAATCTACCTGTGTGCAGTTTGCATATTCCCATAGTTTTGGGCTGGATAATCTACTTTTCTCTCACAAAAAATTCAGTTAGGGGAGCTGGCTTCTCTAGATTGCCCACAGCTCATAGTGTGTGCCCTGCACTGGACTGGCATCCCATCCAGGGTGTTCCCATACCTTGCCCCCTAGGATACAGCCCCCCCACTGAATTGGGGAAATGACTGAAAGCTGGATGCTAACCCAAGCTGCCACTGTTACCAGCAGCTAACTGGTGTCCGCCACACCTCTGCAGCATTGTAGCCTCCAGCCGTGGTAGCTGGCTGAGTGTCGCTGGCCGGGCCCTGGTCTCGTGCCCAGGCTTGGTAGGGAGCTCAGGTTCCCTGTTTACCTGAACCGGCTCCCCTCGCTCCAGCTGGACGGCGGGAAGCTCGACCGAGGCGGGAATGCAAATGTGCGCAGGAAAGTAATTATGTGGCAGAATTGGACTCGCGTTTCATTCGCTCTGGCTTATTTCCACCCCGACTGCTCTGTCCCGGCATGGATCAGCGCCTTCAGATCCCAGCGCGCTGCATTTCTGCTTTTGTATTCTTTAAACTAGCTGTACAGGCTGGAGAAGAGGGGCTGGAAGAGGGATTATGGGGAGGAAGATCACAATGAAATTAAACCATAACTTAGATGTATAGCCGCGACATGTGTTACATATAGAGGGTTCAAGTTCATTGATTCTCCGCCATGATGATACTGGTAAAACAGGCAGAAGAACCCTCTGATGTTCTGACAGCTAACAACCAGATAAACTTAAGACTTTTATATCACACCTACGCAGGGTTGGACTGGGACATAAAAACAGCCCTGGACATCATCCACACCGGCCCACCACGTTCACACACACACACGCATGCACGCGCACACACACACACTGTATGTATCTATATGTATTAATTCAGTTTCCATTATCCTCAATATACATGTAAAATGGCTGATTAGAATATAAATACAATTTATTTACTATTAAAATGAATTGAAAAATAATAAAGAAGAAAATGTTAATTGTTTTATCAGGTCACAATACCAATATGCAAATCCCTTAATAGCCAAAAACCTTTGAGAGTGGATTCTGATTAACACTACGTTTATTAAATGTCCGTCTCACCTCAGCAGTCCGGGCCACCCTGCTGACATCTTCACCTAAGTGTTTTGCCAGCCTTCCAGCATGTAACAGATTTATTTTAACACATTTGGTGGCCTCTAGCTCAAGTGCTCGTCTTTTTTTCTCGCTCAGCTTCGCAGCTCCTCCTTTACGTTTTGATATTTTGTGTTTTATCACGTTCACTATCGTCGCACACAGAGCACACGGCATCGGCTCACTTGGCCAATCGCTGCAGTTGCTTGCTCAGCACCCGCTCAAAAACTTGAACCTAATTTTGATTGGCCAATGCTCGGCGAATACGTCACGTGTGCTGATCGTAAGTTTAGCAATCAGTCTCGCAGTTCGCATCAGCTTTATGCGGCCAATTAGAAAGACACAAATATGGGATTGCAACTATACAACAATAAACTTCCAAACAGAATTACGATTATAAATAATTTAAAAAATAAATGCCTAACCCACCGGCCCACAAAGACCGCGGCCCACCGGGAATCTCCCGGTAGTCCCGATGGCCAGTACATCCCTGCACCTACATCAACAAGCCGGGCCAAGCAATCCAATTTTTTCTACTTTTTTAACCTTTATAAATGCTCCTCATGGCATCATCTATGCAAATTTGTATAGATGGAAACAGATAAAGGTCAGACATAGCTTTAGGTGAAGGTGATGTCATTTTGGCACAGCGGTAATATTTTAAAGCGATGGGTCCAGCTAAGCGGCGGCAGCCATTTTGGGTCAGGCGAAATCCCTTTGGCTCCTCGCTCCTTTGTAGGACCCAGCAGGGAGACGATGTGGGATGCTCTTTAGGCACATACTGCAGCCTCAGCAAGCTGAACTCTAAGCAGGCCTCACTCCTCCGGTCGTTTTTTGCCGACTCAGCAAAACGCTTAGCTATGGTGCTTTAAATGTTGGCTAGACGCCTATTTTCTTAATCTTTAACTACAGTGGTGGATCTCACCCCAGCCCTCAGAATCTGTAGCCGGTCCGTATCTTTGCTCTGTTACATCTCCTGCACTCCAGCACTTTTCGGCTAATTTCACTTTTCATTTCTATTTTTACTCATTGCCCAAACACCTGGACAACCAGAGCCAGTTTCAGACAAAGTGATACTTTATTGATCCCAGTGGGTATTTTTCTGCATTTAGGCACTTTCACACGCCCAGAACTTTTTTTCTGGAACCAGAACCTTTTTCAGGGACCAGGGACTCTTGTCACACTCACACCACAGTTTACCACAAACGTTTCCCACAAACACCATCAAAGCTTGCGTCAAAACACCAGAACCAGGGGTGAATTATTCAGGTTCAGAAAGTAAAAATCCAGACTAAGATTTTGTTTCAACCAACCAGTTGAACATAAAGAGTCACAGTCACAGAGGACTCAAGTGGTTGCTTGAAACAAAATCTTAGTTTGGATTTTTAATTTCTGGATCTGAAATACTCACCTCTGACCGGAACATTCATCAGAGTGGTTGGAATCCATCCATCCATCTATCCAGCCAAAAAAAACCGTACAAGTAAAAGTATACAACAAATTTGGGACACTACTCCTGGAGCGTCAGCATTTCGATACAGGAGCAGCACAGCGCCCATTACCAAGCAGTGAGGGTTGGGCCACAGGCTGAATCAGAGCGAAAATTATAAATTATATTTCTTTTGCAAAGGGACAGTGCTCAGCTCAATTAGCTCCCTTCTAAGACCCATGGTTTTGCTCTAGTTAGCAGTCATTCTGTGTGCCATTGGCCGTGTGTGCCAATTCATCACTGTCACTTCCTGTCTGTGACACGCGTTAACAGGCCACACAGGTTTATCGTGCCTCACTGTGAGCTGAAGCATGACTCGTCACCTAGAAGCTATGGAGTGGCAGCTCTGGCCCTAAGGTCCAACCTCTAAGGATCCTTTACTTCAAGGGCTATGAATGTACAGCGGATCAGATCTTTGAACACAGACCGACCACGTTCCGGTCCCTCCATCCAGGGGCACCTGCATGATATTCAGAAAAAAAGCGATCAATACTTCAGACTTCCATTACAATTCAAAATAAGGAGTTAATGAACCCTGAAATTAATGTTAAGATAGCAAGTCAATAAGCATTTGAAAACTTAACCAGGGCAAAGCATTCAGGCTGCCACTCAAAGCATGCTGCAGCTACCGGACTGATCAGTGATGGTATAGCTCAAGTTCCCTGAGAATTCTGGGCCTTTTTTATGTCTGATCACATGGAACTCATCGGAGCCCAGTAGACAAGGGGGTGTGGCTTTGACAGATGCAAGAACAAAATAGGTCCCGTGAGAGGCTCTACATTCAGAGCATGCCTATCAGATACATCTCCCTACCACTGTAGCCGCAATAAAACAGAAGTGACTTCCAAAGCTATGAACATGAAGTACAGAGGAGGTGGTGTTGGGGGGGGGCGGGGGGACAAAGCCTCAGCCAAACATCACACTCTTCAAAACATGGCCGACAGCGTCTTTGCCGCTGAAAGGCGGCACACAGCCTGAGAGATATCCACACATCCCCTTGATCAAGACAACCAGCTCCACATCCACGCTATTTACGGAAACACGCGAAGACATCTGAGTGGAAGCAAAACAATGAATAAAAATCACCGAGATAGAGTTGAGGGTTAAGTAAACCTTTTCCCTGCAAGCTCAAAGCATCCAGGGTGAGTCTGTACTCAACGATCCAGGCCAGTTACGAAGAATTACGCTCCGCGGCCCCAAGCCTGTCTCTAAACGATTTATCCTAGGAGTATTTAAAGGCCCATCAGTCTGACGCTCACCGGGCTGTTTAACTTCAGCAGTGGCAGCGAGCAGGGTATTTGCGGCACGCGGGCGAAATGTGACTCCTATGGGGGGGGGCCCTCACGGGGTGCGTGGCGGCTCCCGCTCAGAGAAAGATCCGGAACCTTTCGCCGTTCCCCTGGCTAACCGCGTGCCAGCTTTTTTTATTATCTTTCCGTCTCGTAAAGTGCGGCTCACTACTGCCAGGCTGTGTCGGCCGGGGGGGGGGGGATAATGGAGGCCATTATGCTCACAAAGCATATCACTAGCTGCCCCAGACACCCTAACAGGCCCTTATGGCCCTAATGATCTGCCCGTGAGGGTGAGCAGGCCTCCAACAGCACAGACCTATAAAAGTCCCGCTTGTGTCCCTAAGAGGGAACGTACTGAGAAGATATGGAAGGCGTGATATCATCTATAGACAGGGTCCATTCGTCAAGAACGTCCAGGGGAACCTTTCCATTTCCATAATGAAGGACGTGTGATCCATGTTCACTATTAAGTAAGGGTATTAATCCCATGACGGGGCACTGCATATGCCAGGATTAAGCCGTAAACATCACAGAGTTCATGGACGTATCTAGCATCAGCCCTTCTGTACCTGCCCTACCATCAGGTCTTGTCCGTGATCCATTAACCGATCAGCTGATGCTTTCAGCAGGCCCATTCATCCTTCTCTGTGTCTAATGGGGTTTGATGCCCCCAGCTAGGCCACACCAGGCTCCTGGGATTCTGCACATACAAGAGCCTTCCCATTGGCTTCCAGAGCATCCTCAGCGTTCTGGTACCTTAGGAAACAGCCGCGTGCAGCTGATAAGGACAAGGCACGGCGCTGAACACACCTGCAGACGCTGGCACGGCTCACCCTGGCTCACCCCCGTGGCACTGCCACTGTCACACAGGTCCAACCCTTCCCCGTAACCTCCATCGTCATAGGTAACTTCTGAGTGGGCTAGTTGGGAGGGGAGAGGAGGGAGG
>JAODKM010000126.1:8771573-8794776 GCA_026780845.1 Petrocephalus sullivani | reverse complement strand
GTGAGGATAACGCACAGCACGCCAAGCCGCATCCCTCCCTGCACTGCGTGTGAGGATAACGCACAGCACGCCAAGCCACATCCCGCCCTGCACCGTGCGTGTGAGGATAACGCGCAGCATGCCAGGCCACATCCCACCCTGCACTGTGCGTGTGAGGATAACGCGCAGCTCGCCAAGCCACATCCCGCCCTGCACTGTGCGTGTGCGGATAACGCGCAGCACGCCAAGCCACATCCCGCCCAGCACTGTGCGTGTGAGGATAACACACAGCACGCCAAGCCACATCCCGCCCTGCACTGTGTGTGTGAGGATAACGCGCAGCACGCCAAGCCACATCCCGCCCTGCACTGTGCGTGTGAGGATAATGCGCAGCATGCCAGGCCACATCCCGCCCTGCACTGTGCGTGTGAGGATAACGCACAGCACGCCAGGTCACATCCCGCCCTGCACTGTGCGTGTGAGGATAACGCACAGCACGCCAAGCCGCATCCCTCCCTGCACTGCGTGTGAGGATAACGCACAGCACGCCAAGCCGCATCCCTCCCTGCACTGCGTGTGAGGGTAACGCGCAGCATGCCAAGCCACATCCCGCCCTGCACTGTGCATCTGGGTGTGGCTTTGCTTGTTTGTATGTTTCTGCATCTTTTGCTGTCTTGTGAGGATGCATTTTTACTAACTTGTGAAGCTGCAAAGCTGTGAAAACAGTTAATGGAATGTCCCCACAAGCTAAACCTGTTTTCATCTACTTTGAATTTCAGTTTGCATTACCTTGAATTTCATGCATGCATGCCTGCAGGTATCTATAGGGGCCTCGCCCCGCGTTACATGCAGTAAGTGACCTAAGAGCCACCAACCTGAGTCTCACTCTGCTCAGCTATGCTCTGCATGTTCCTTCCTCTTCTAGAGGTTTAGACAGAGCAGAACTGATCTGCTATCAGGAACAGCCCCAGATAAACAGTACAGTTGTACAGAGAGCCATAACCCATAGAACCCTATTCATTTTTGAGGGGTTTCTATTTGACCCATTAGCCACAAATGCTTTATGCTTTTCTTTTCGGGACATACTGGGCTAAGGATTACCCTGTAACACTTTAGTGCAACTTGCACAACCGGATCGGGTACTCCCATGATAGGTGAATCTTGTGTGTGTTATAGCTATCCAAAGTTACGGGATTAATGGTGCGAAAATCAACACCTTGCGTGTTTGTTGGGTTCTAAGGGTTAAACCACGCATCCCAGAGTGTCCCAGCAAATCCCAGTGTATCCCAGCATATGCCGGCAAATCTCAGAGTATCCCAGCATATCTCAACATATGCCAGCATATTCCAGTGTAACTCAGCATATTTCATCGTATCCCACCATAATCCAGTGTATCCCAGTATATGCCACCATATCCCGTCATATCCCAGCATATTCCGTCATATCCCAGCATATCCCATCATATCCCAGCATATCCCAGTGTTTCCCAGCATATCCTAGTATATTCCAGTGGCCCATGTAGTGTAGAGCTGCTCTGGCTGCTGTTTCATGTTAGTGGGCCAACAGCTGTACACACTATCCTGGAGGTACATTTAGACAGAGCTCACCACAAAGTCCAGCTGGGGGGAGAGGGAGGCTAGGTGCTCTGAGCGCATGGGACTTGGAGACCACTGAGTGCAGAGTCATTTCCTTCCACACCATCAACAGTACTGGGGAGTTCAGACACTAAGAACCACAGAGAAAACACCCCCCTCCCCCCCACAAGTGCTTGAGGTTGGAATATTCCACTGACTCAAGATTCCAAAGCCACTTTAGTGCCAAAACAGAACTCCTTCGACATCCTACAAGACACACGCCACAGGAAGTAGCCCCTTTCTCCTTGGATTCCTCACATTTTTCCCTTGCAGCCAACTCCATTTTTAGCAAATGGTTCCAGCCACTTCCCATGCCCCAGAGATCTTTAAATGGACCAGTTCACTTGGATCCAACAAGGTTTCTGCAACTTAATAGAACATGCAGGTTATGTGCTTGTGGATCAAACGAGCATACGGGGCACAGTCATGAAGCATGAAGTTTCCCATGGAAGGAGTCCATCTTAGAAAAGCACCGGGATTATATAATTGCCCTCATCAGGAAGGCTTATCACTGTTAGCAATTAGACGCATATGTGTAGTTTGAAGCCTTTGAAGGTTACAAAACAACAACCATTTTGGCAGCAGTGTGAGTGAACAGGCATTTTTCACACAGAAATTGGACTTTTCCCGCAGAACAACAAGCACAGCACCATCTAGCAGCCAGGAATCGCCAGGCTTTCCCCATGGCTTTGCCAGGTCACGGCACATCAAGGTGCACTTCAATAGCCAGCTGGTTTGGCACTGGTTCTGCAGGCATCCAGATCCGGACCAAGATCCCCTCATTTACACTCCAGACCTTCATTCTATTCTAGTTTGGTAGAGATTGAAAGTAACTGGGAAGCAATAATAATTACTGCAACAGTCCTTGATAACCACAGGATGAGCACAAACTGCTTACTCGCAGCGATCGGCAAGCAGACACCAGAGGGCACATACAGAAGGCCAAGCGTGGATAGTTGTGCCAGTTGTGTCTTTCGACGCAGCTCAGTATAACAATGAGAACACATGTAGGTGTCCTCAAGTGACGTTATAGGGACTAACATAGATTCGCTGCAAGGAATTCACAGAACATAATGGAACCCCCCCCCAAACAAACTCCTTTCATCAGAGATAAGTAAAGTTTATCAAATAATGTGAATGAAATTAGTAACCTTTTCATTCCCAGGCCATTTTTGCCTGTCTTTACTTAATATTGATCAACATCAACTAATCAGACGCCTGACCCTACCATCCTCCAAACCAGAATTGGCAGTTCCAGTTGGTTGTAACACTAATAACTGTAAAATCCATTAAAAGCTATGACTTGATCAGGCCACCAGGCAAAGATCACACACAGAGACACACACACACACATACAACTGATTATAGTTGTGCTTTTAATTATTCTTTGTGGGTTCCCATAGCGCCAGGAATGAGAAATAGGGTAAGTAATGAAGGCATTGTGAGAAAGGCATGCACACCACTTACTGGGCAAGTGGGAGTCAGATGAGAGGAGTAACACCATCTTAATGCCATCTTAATCTCAGTGAGATTACTGCATGGTCATCTTGCTGGGATTATCTCCTATCTCATAAAAATGCATGCTATCAGAAGGCCTTTGACCCGTCCATAGTAAACAAACCCCCCCCCCAAGCAAAGACTGTGAGAGCAAGAGGACATTCAGCTTCACAGTAGGGAGGATTCTCTATCTGGTATAAACTGATGACATTCACCACTGTCAGAGATGGAGAACAGCCCACTCACAGTTTGGGGACAGGGGAAGGGACAAGCCAGGACTGAAGAGTATGGATCTCAAGCGGGTTCCCACCACACAGCAGGAACTGTGACCTTTATGCTAAATAAGCAGGGGAGATGCTAATAGCTCATGGGTTAAATGTAACACATAATTTGACATGAAACCACACCGTCACCCCAAAACATCAGAGGATGAACAAGTCATTTTGTTGGTTATTGGGAGGATTGAACACACGGTGTGAAAACATGGGACAAATCACGTTACATTTATAATTTATTTATACGACCTGTGACATGTTTATAATTCTTATGAAATCTGACCATGCAGCAGATCAATCTTTTGTTTTCCACAGAAAATAAACTGATGTAACGTTATTCTGCTAATAAATGCTGGCAAGAAAGGAATTAATTAATGCAATAAAAATTAATTATTAAAGCTCAATTTCCACTACTGATCTCTTTCCTCTGCACTTTGATGTAACTTCTAAATTAACACCGGTGTTTATTGTCAATCAGTTTGCAAAGCTTATCGCTATAAGCCCCCCGCAGTAGTTCCTGGTCGAGTGAAAAGTGCCTCTTCTAGAGTAGGGACTTAAAAAAGGTTCAGGAACTACCTCTGAGGAACTATAAATCGGGCCAAGTTTCTGTGATGGGAACACAACAGAAGTTCTTGGTTCCTGAAAAAGGTATCAGTTCCCGCGGTCAGAAAGCACTTGATGACAAAGAGCTAAATCGAGCCTTGGCCTTTTCATGGGCACATAAGCTTAAAACTAGAGCAACACAGAGAGCAGGAGGCGAACAAGAAGCAGAAGGTCTGACTTCTCACAGGTGAGGCGGAGACCAGCCCCTTTAAAAACTTCAAAATTTCCTGTCTGAGTAAGAAAATGGTAAAGCCCCCTTTCCAAACAAGATAACTGGGCGCAAATGAACCGCCAAAATGGCAAATTATCTTGGGTTTGAAGGCCAGCTTGTGTTTCACAGCAAATCCATTTCCATCATCCATCTGCATCGCTACATCTATCCTGGAGTTGGTTGGGAAAATTCCTCATTTACTTTCCTGTTATCTTTCCGGGGGCTATTCCTGCATGCCGATTAAGAGCCCCAGGTTGAAATCCCCTGCCGCAGAGTGATTGGAAGAGACCAAACCCCAACGTCTTAAACAATCTGCCTCCTCTGGAGATGGTAACCAGCAATGCATAACAATAGCAGAACGCCAGACCTACACAGGTCCAGCTCACCCACATCAAAGACATTTCTTTGTATCTTCCTCATGACACCCGCCCCCCCTCCCAACCCCAACCACCACCATCATATACTTACCTCGTCAAAGCCACTGTCCTCTTTCTTGAAGGCTTCAAAAAAGAAGGAAAAGGGAGGGTCAAGCTTGCAGTTAAGATCAACGAAGGATTTATAAATAAAAACAGAGAGGTCTGCTCGGGTACCTCTGTAGCTGTTAACTGTCTCCTGACTGCACTATAAATAAACCATTTGCAGAATCCAAGATCCCACCCCACCTCAATGTCACAGATCTCAGTGTGAAGGTCTGAAGCCAAGCACATGGTAAGTGAACGATCTTGTGCTTCAGGGATGCTAGCTCTGCCAATGACCTTCAGGCTGTCATGTTAGCGAACATCACCAGCCAGCAACATTCAGGGAGGTCAAAGGGGTTTCATTCAAGTGCCTTTATATATTATTTCGAGAAGAGTGCAAAAATTGGAGCAATGTTTTGACAGAATCGATTTTTTATATGATATTTCTGCCCTCGAATTGTCACTAGCATCAGTCTCCTAGCTTTCATAGGTCACAGGGCTGTTTTCATTGGCCAAAGCAGATAACCCCAGTTTAACCACTTGCAAATAACAATCATGGGATGAACCCTATTTAATAAAGCTAGGTATAAAATGAATGAAATTGCTTTCAAGTGTATATTACAAAATATAGACCAACAGATCTGACAAAGGGTTCAGAAGAAGACTGTGGTGACAGGTATGGTTACTGACAAATATTTACACTCAGTGGTCACTTAATTAGGTACACCTGCCTGTTAACGCAAATGACCAGCTCATCCAGACAGCGAATCATGTGGCTGTAACTGAATACATACAGCATGCAGACAGAGTCAAGAGGTTAAGTCACTGATCAGCTAAGCATTAGAACGGAGGGTAACCTAAGCGATACTGAACGTGTTATGACTGGTCCAGACATGGAAAGTCAAGCATCTTTCTGGGATCTTCACACAAATCACTTTTTTATTGTCACATCACTAGAACGAGTGAACTAGTGTGTGGAAACGACTGTACAATAGTTGTTTTACAGTGTATGGATTTTACAGAGAAAAGGACAATAAAAAAATCTGGCCAGCAGCAGTACTGGGGGCAAAAGCCTAGCTTTTTAGAAGAGGTCAGGTCACAAATGGAAAATAAGAGCTCAGGAGAAAGCTATCTGAAAAATAGGCGACTCAGAACCAAACGAACTTCTTTACCATTGATGTGGTTGTGGAAGTAGAGCTAGCTAGGCTAACCTAATAAAGCGGGCACTGAATGTCTCTGTTGCGGTCTCTGTTACCACATATCATTACCATATAATCCAGACAATGATTTTCTTCCCCTTGCAAAACTGCTTTTGAAAATCCTATATCTTTGTAGTTCCAAACATGAATTCTGGATCGTTCCCAGAAGGGCATTACACTAGACAAGGCTATTTCCAGTCTTCAGTATATGCAGCCATCAAACATACACACAGCTCCCTTTTAAATGCATGTCATTTATCTGTGACTGGCCTGTCACGTGACTAATGTCCATCCCCTTGAGTAAGATTATTCATAATCCGCATATACGGCATAATTATTAAGGGATGAGGCAGGTTTGCGTCAAAATAATCACTGTATCCTTGAGAAAAAACAATTAAGGGTAAATTGCCTATAAAATAGGGCTATCCTGTTGTAGATATACCTAATCACCCATATATATTTTTATTTTAATTCCATGCACAAGAACATTTTTCGTTGGGTCAAAGTGCACTAATTCACACTGCATTTTATTCAATGAACAGGCATTTTTACCTGCAAAGGTTATCAATAAGGTTATTTTTCTGTATATTTACAAGTGGTTTAACATATTTTGGAGGACAAGATTTGTTTATTGTTCAAACATATATTAAGTATATGCCTTTCTAGCCCCAAGTAACAGCATTTCATCAGGTTATTAATTAAAACTTAGAGGAAAATTCATTATGTCTAACACCATGACAACCTTTGCCAATAGCGTGAAATTCGTTTGAAAGAAAACTACAAACAATCATTTGTCATTCTGACATTATAATGGGAAAGTCACTCGCTTTGAGTCCAATTCGTTTTTCCAATATCAGCTGTGTTTGTCATTAAAGACATTAAAAACGATTAAAAAGTAAATTCGAAGAAGTAAATTCATTATAAAAGAGACTTCAACTTTTGAATGACGTGATGGTCTTTGTTTAATGATCCTTGTAAGATGGACAGTGACCGATCGATGCTGAGAGCAGGCAGTCCGGGGTTCCGCGCTCATCCACGCCAGCAAATGGCAAATAGCCCTGCTAGTGTAGATACCTACAGCTTTAATCTACTCTATGCACCAAGAATTTCGCATTTTAAATGGGGTGGGGTCTTAAAATAAATAAGAATAGGAAGCAGTTCTGTACAGTCTTTCATCTTAATTTAAGTGTACTTCTTCTGGGCACATGTTGAACCTTTGCAATACTTGTAAAAACGCATGTATATTTTAAAACAGAAAAATGAGGCTAAAACGAAAGTGCTGTGACATTTTTCTCTGCATTTCTACTTTTAAGACGCATGCAGCACATTTAAATATCTTGTTGACTTCTAATTCAATATCTAAATAATAAACCAATTTTACTCGATTAAACGTTAAAGATCCACATTTATTGACTTCGTGCTGAAATCTCCGACTAAACAAATACCCCAAGAGCCGGAATATATCCCGGTCAATTACTTAATCCGCAGGCATCTACAGTGACGCCCAGTGGTTATAATGAACTTCACTGGAAAATGTTGAAATTACAGGTATGAATTTTATAATACTGCGATTCTGCGTTTGGAGGTGGGCTCCCAGGAGCAGTTTGTCTCTTGCTGGTTCGAAACCCCCCCCCCAGCATCGGCTCCGTTACGCATTACCATAGTGAACACTGCATTTCACCCATCACCAGCGGCGCTTAACGGACCCGCCAGCGTCGCATAGCAATCACAAGAACCAGGGTCCCCCCCCCCATCTCAAAAACGGTTCCACTCACCGATGCGGCTGAAACTCTCCGACAAAGTTCTCCGCAACTTTTTCATTTTGCCGATTTTTTCCGCGGGCTGCGAGGCTGGCATCAAGTCGCACATGTCGCCGTTAAAAAGTGAAGCGTGCGGGGATGCTTCTTCTTTACGCTCGCCGTGTGAGACACGGGGGTTTTTGTGTGTTACTATATTCTTCTCGTTTCGCTGTCAAGCGCAGGAGACGTGTCGGCTCCGCGTTCTCAGCAGCGCGCTTCTATGCGGTGTCGGCGATCGTGCTCCGGGGCTTCATCTCCGCGGCGCGATCGCTCTCCCGGCCAAACGCGGGCATAAAAGAGCCGCCGTGGATGGAGATTGCGGCCACGGCTCCGAGCGCTTTCTCCCGGATCGTGGTCTGGATGTCACTTTTGGGATCCTCTTCTACTGGTGGAGGAGAGAGAAGGAAAAAAAAAGATCCCCCCTCTCCTACAAATCCCACCCCTCGTTGCTCACGGATTGGCCGCGGTGAGATAGTCTAGGCGGTGATTAATCGCCGGGCCTCTCTGTCACTTTGTGTCGGCCCTTTGCTACATTTCTGGGCATCTTTTATATTATTAGACAAAAAAAGTTTCCCGATGAGAGCCAAAGACACTATTGGAAAGGGACCGTGGGACGTTATAGGCATATATGCCCCGTTGTTCTGAATATCGGTCAAATTCTTAGTATACTAAATTACCAGTAATTGTATAAAATCACTCTTTAATTTGCGCATATCATGCTTAAATACGCACGATGCGATTATATTTGATGGTAGATCTGCGTCTGACAAATAGGCAATTGAGGGGAAATTAGACGTTAATTATATGGATGGGTGGACCACCCGCCTGATGGATAGCGGGACCCGCAGATTGACGGGCTGCGTAGAATAAACCGCGTTACTCGTGATTTATAGCCGAAGCGCTCCCAGGCGGCCGGGATGCGCCAAAGTGGGCCTGGGGGATGCCGTACATCTCCACAAAGATCTGCGGATGATAAGCGGTATTCAAAGACTCGTATGTCTAAATTAGCCTATTAAATATACTGGAGCTTAAACACTATATTCCATTGCGTAATCGCGTGGATCCTCTGTTTATTTGTTTTATCAGTAAATTTATTTGCGTCATTATGAACCGCATTTAATGGTTTCTGTTAGAAAGCTGGAGATTACTCAAAAGAGGAAGTGCGTTCTCTGTAAATATATAAATAACATTAAAGCACAGACGCAGCGAGCCTATTTAATCAAGGTAATTAAGCTAATTCAAGCCTATGGGCGCTCGGTAGTATTTATATTGGCTTGTGACCTCCGAGAGTCGGATCTGTCCTGAAAAACCGGACCTTTTAAATAATTGACTTAAAGATCCGCATTTTTCCCCTTCTGCATTGGAAACTCCGAGATTATTTCAGATCAACAACTTTACCGTCACTGGACAGAATGCTGATTACCCCGATGCAGTATTAATTTTAAATATTTTCTGTTTGACAAATTGCATGTGTGTTTTTATATTTGCAATAATGAAAAAGTGCGTGTCCAGGAAGTGCAATAGAGAGGCCTTTCGTCATAACGGCGAGCTGCACAGATGCATAGTTCAGGCGTGCGGTGTACCGGACATCGGTCGCACAAAGTACGGGCTCGTTACTGGAGATTAATCTAGGCATTAAAAGTGGATCGCAGCCTGGGACAAGCCCTGGGTTTCACGGCATTGTGCGGCCACACAGAACCCGTTTAACAAGATAAGCCTCGAATTCCAGAGTATTTATTAATGGTTAAAATGACGAGCTGCAAAACAAAAGAACAGGCCAGCTCCAGTGGCGAAGAACCCGCCCCAGTCCAAGGATGCTTTAGGTTATGCATTTCACAAGTTGGGTAAAGTTTTCCATACACCGGACACCGCCTAGTCACGCGACAAAATACTTTTTAATGACTGCATGTTAGGCTATTGCCGTGCATTTCTGTTAGAGGGATAAGGAGCCGACAGCCGGTACTAGAGAACAGAACCGGACCGCTGCGGTAACTGAGCATAAACTCCGGCGGCTTTTAGAATAAATAGCATCGGCTTCTGCTGTTCCAATCTTATTAAAAACGGAAACGAGGAAGAGACAGAGTGCCGGGTGTGGAGATGAGACTTATCGAGCTGCATCTGGGGTACACACCCAGCACGGAGCGGCCCCGGGGGGAGGTGACTCCGGAATTGGCCACAGCCATCACAGGGTCATCCGCTGGTCATCACAGCAACTCACTGCTTCATTTTTACATGGGAAAGGGGAACTCGGGCACCGCGGGGAAATCTCCGATTGCTCTGCATTGCAGCCACTCGTTACATTTCAGTTACTTCCAATACATTCCTTCAGTCTGGGAAAAGTACCAGCCTGTACCTTTGCTTGTCACTAGGGCTGTACCGTCAAGGGTTTGCAGGTTGTATCCTAAACTGTAGGTAAATTAACCTTTTAGTTTAATGAAATGGACTCTGAGGAACATCCCCAAGGTGCAAATAACAATGCACCCACAATGGTACAGAAATGTTCCTCATAGTCCCATTTCTGTACCTACACCTCGAGGTACAGTCCTAGTGACAAGGTACAAATAGGTGCACTTTTTTCCGAACAGTGTAATAAACATTATATTATGGATGAACTACTTCAGAAGCAAAACACTCCTAGGGAAGTGAGGCGTTAACCACTACACCACCTGAATTTTTATAATCCTCATTTAATTCTTCTGCCATATGTGTTTTTCACTTACAATGTGACCCAAATTCCTGGACCAATTAAAAGAACCAGAGGCTGCAGTGCTGTTGGGCAAAGACTAAGATTATCATGCATGCTGGAAATACAGTACCTATAAATCCAACATATGGGTTTCCTATTTTTTTTATTAAAAATAAGCATTGTAAAACAGCAGCTGCTGGAGTAGGTTTGATCACTGCAAAGCAAGCTGAGAGAAGCAGAGATGCATGATTTTACAACATTGCACTATTTGTCTAGTGTAGTGCATTTACAAAAAGGCATGAAAGGTGTTGAGAAATTAGCAGATGTGGGTAGAGGGTTTTACAGTAACCGAATGTTCACACACACACACACAATTAATAGGGGTGGGGGGGGTATCACATTAACTACATAAAGAACAAGCCGGGTAGAGGTCTGCTCTCTTTACTCCAAGGAACTTTACGGGGTCGATCCTCTACTGCTCTGAAACGGTTTCCCTAACTGGCCATGGTACTTCGCTATGTTTCAAGCTAGAAAATAAATCTGCACTGAACAATTATGTAACTTGGTTTATGGAACACTCAGATTAGAAAAAACTGACATCCTTCAGAAGTAAATTTTGGGAAATTTCAGCGAGTGACTAAAAGTCAGGGGAACATGGCTGGGTACAAGATGAGCAGCTCCTTCAGAGGCGACGGCGAGTGGCCAGGCCATCTAGTCGTTCTCAAATTTGCTGTAGGGGTGGTCCGAGTCGGGGAGGAGGCCTGGAAGAGAGACGAAGAGAAACTCATCAGAGCCGAAACGCCAAAACACCGGAAGGAGAAATGAAAATCCAGAACACAGGACCATGGAGGACTGGCAAAGAGGCGACTTGTTAAACTCCCACAGTCAGTATCATGCAGCATAACAACACAAGCACAGGAACCAGGCATGGGGGAGGGGCTCTCTGCCTTCTCAGCGCTCTGGGCTTCTAAGAAGCGTGAGATATCTCAGCGGGTGAGAGAATCGCACAGGCAAGGCGTCAGCGCTGCACGGTGCCCTCGTCCAGTCCAGGCGTCATTCATCGAGGCTCATTCATCTCCGGGCACCTGTCCCGCGGGCCTCTGGGGGTACGGGTCCGCGGACAGCACGTGTACGGCCTGCACTGCGCTAAAGGAAAGGGCACCTTCACACGGAGATGCCGCCGATCGCGGTGGGGGGCGTCGGGGGGGCGTCTCCTTTGCCAGCCTGTCAGAGAAGCCCGGCTGGCTTGAGAAATGCACATCGCACCTCGACGCGCAAACAGTGCTGAGCGAGCAGAAAAAATAAAGACATGGGGGCTGGGGTCCACATTCATCGATCAAGATGTCACGCTGTCCAGGCAGATGCGACGGCCCCGGCCGGCACCTGGGGACATGGTAATGTGCACGACTGTCCTGCCACCATTATTCCTCCAGCCGCGCCGGGCTGCACGTGCCGCAGCTGAATTAACGAGACTCCCTCGCCAAATGCGGCAGTCCCCCACGCCGCGCTCCAAAGGCAGGACGGCAGGGACAACGACTTAGAGCAAAATAGGAGGCAACACGAAAACGAGATTACTACGTTTTCCACGTCTATGAATGAAGGTATGACTCGTTAGTTGAGGCTGCAGAGCTGTAATTAGTCATTAGGCATCCCGGCTAGGAGGCCCAAGGGAGCCGGCATCCTCCCCCCCCCCGGCCCGCCCATGACCCCCCCCCCCCCCCAGCCCAGGCCCGACCGTCCACCGCAAGCAGGCCGGTCAGCGCTATCGACGAAATGTCCGCCAAGCTGCATCAAACACCAGTTTTTATCAGGCGGTGCTGTTCTGCTTAGCTTACTAAAAAAAAAAAAATCCATATTTTCAATTGTTCGGCAAATCAATACCTCAAGCATTACCGCTCAATGCCCTCTCCACCCCCCTCCAGTGTCTAATCACAACTTAATCCTTCTTACAGTTGAGGTAAATTGCTCTACAGCTGCGGTTTGCCATATTCACATGGAGCTATGGGGGTCCAACAGCGCAAACGCCCAGCTGACCCTCCTCGGACTTGGTCTCCTGGGCTTGCTGCTCTTTGGTTACAGTATGTAGTAATACTGGAGAAGGCAGGGCTGACAAAGTCACCTTCTACACGGTTGTCTATGGACTTTTTTTTTTTTTTTTTTAATTCAAACACATTCCCCTGGTTGAACCATTAAAATCACCCGCTTACTACACCCCTAACCTCCCCCAAAGACACAACTGGAAGATACTGTGCCAGTTAAACGCTGTGCATAATGGCATCTTCAGTCATGTTAATACAAAAATATAAAATGTGTCATTTCATTTCCAGAAGGCCGAACGAATGGCACCAGATGGCCCCCGAAACTGACACACACATCACGTCGTGCATTATCTATCTGCAATTACTCCATCTGACCTGGTTAGACCAAGAGAGGTGAAAAGGTTTTTTAATTTTTAATTTTTTCCTCAGAATTCTGGCTGCCTCTCCCACAGAGATGCAGGCAGGCTGACATTTCGGTCCAAATGTCAGGCCAGGGCTGCAGCCCCGTGGGGTTTATACTGCCCCACAGACATGCAGTCGACATACACCTGAAATCACCAGGAAGTGACTTAATGTCCATAAGATGACTTCAGCTCTGGCCATGAGAGCTACAACTAGAACTTCCACCAGCTTTCATAACTGGGCCCTTGTGTGCAACCTTCTCAGGCAAATGTACTAATTACAGCCCACACCCAAGAGCTCAAATCACCTCTGAGGAACGTGTTCACGTGAAATACTCCACACTTCCATCTAATATTATTCATCAAAAGACAGACGCTCTGTACAAAACTGAAGCCAGACAACAACGTTTTAGCCCCTCTGTCAAAATGGTGTTTTTCTACCCAAACAGAAATAGCATTTTCTAGCCGCACCTCATTTTCCCCCATAATGCTTTGCAGGACCCATATTTTGAATATGCTCAAAAACAAAGCCAGTAGTTCAGTATACATACACACACCCACAATGCAAATCCTTCCTATAACCATGTGAATACAGATTAGGTGTGACAATGGCAACTCCGACAGAGTGACCCACCATACATGTTAGTTCACTTCAGCTCCCCTGCAGAGCGAAGGTGGGACCTGACATGCACACGCGTCGCATAAAGGTCACACCAACAAGACGAGTCGGTGACGGTGGGATACGTACCATACTTCTTGCGGATTTCGTCGTGCCTTGCCCGTCTCTCCGCCTTCCTGTAAGGGAAGGGAAACACCCAGGGTAAGCACACACAGGGCAAGAATGCGAGGGCGATTACTCGGCTGGTAAAGGACGTCACAAGGCTTTAGTGCGACTCGGATTCCGGGGGCCGAGAATGGTTAGAGTTTCTGAACAGGAAGAATCAAACAAATGACAAGCTTTTTAAAATGTTAATCTACCATCTCTCATGCTCTCCATAGTGCAAGAGCCCCAGCTCCCAAGTCTGGTTTGGACACAGCCCAGCAGAGGAGCAGAGGAACACGGGGCGTTTGCATTGAGCAAACGGGCCAATAAAGGTAATTAGGGATGAAAGGTCAGACTATTCAGCGTAGAATAAGCTACGCGGACAGCATGCGGCACTGACACTGGGGGGCAGCACTGAGTATAATCGCCCACCAGCAGCTGATTATGAACTGGTTGTATGAGCTGTGAGTCAACAACAAGGCTTCCCAGGGAACACTACACACTAAATGGCACAGCGTACAGCAGTCATTATCCTTCTGGGAACTGAATCAGTCATTAACTTCCACTTTGTCTATTCACTGGAGAGTCCCCTAAAACACAACACATTTTCATATCGGCACAATACAACTTCCGGCGGCCCCTGGAATCTTCTGAAATATCTACACAGCCTCTCTGGCCTACTCACAAGACCCCGAACTCTGAACACCACGAGACGCCCTGACTTCTCAACTCCGTTGAACGGAGTTCCTCATTGGGCTCTTATATGACAAATGAGGTGAGAGTGCCCCTAGTGGCGTGGCAGGGAACACACAATAAGAACACCCAAATCCACATCCCTCTATATAGAAGACACTAACAGTAAACTAGTCAACACAGAATCAAATCAAGACAGATCAGCTTATACATCAAAATGCTTCGTACCCAGTTAAGCAAAACACAAGCAAAATGAAACAAATGTCCAAAGCATTTCACAGGGGAACCAAGGGAAGCTTTGTTGCTGGTTTCATTACACATCATTCTCACCTGGTTTCGGACTTCTGCTTGATCTCCTCCCGCCGCCGGGCTAACCTTTCTTCATCTCTGTCGGGTCTGTTGTCAATAGAACGCATGGCAATTAGCCAAATGAGACAGAGTATCTGACACATTTAATTGATTTTTACTACATACTACACTATGTAAACCTTCACAATGCCAGCCTTCTAAATGCACTGAAACACAGAATGATTTCTTACAAAATGCAGAAGTAGTCCATAATCCCCCATGTAAGGGTTCTGCTTTCAGCACAGCGGACCAAACATTTATTCCTACAATGCTGGCTTGGCGCCCCCTTGTGGAACAAGTGCTACACTACATGTCAGCTGGCAGAGCAGGGGCTGAAGGATCAGACAGAAAGGCATTACCCCGACTGGCCCCTCCTGCAGCAGCAGCAACAGCAGCACACGATGATGCTCAGCAGAATGGTCCCCCCAACAACAGCCATGGCAATGATAAGCGCTTCAAAATTCACTGAAACAAAGAACCAAATAAACTCAGTACAACCAAGAAAAAAAGCATATATGAAGATCCATTTGAAATGCCCTGCCACTATTAAATACAATTACCCCGGATAACAGGCCTTAAAAAGGTATAAAATTTACCTGCAACAATAAATAAATAATTCAGCATGTAATGCTGCCACCTGCTGGCACTTCCTTTACAATGCAACCGATGGCTGAAAAGGCTCGGGGTAGGTATAGACTTGTTTCATTTTCTATCGGAGATGTGCATGACCACAAGTAACAGGAACGATGGACAGCAGGGTTTAATAATTGGGGAATAAAGTACAGCACTACAGTTACTATGGACAACTATTGCACCAGCTTCCAAAAATGCACATTGATCCCACAGTGCCAGGATCAAAACATCTGCAAGACCTTCCTCAAGCCATACAAGAGTCAGAAGACATTTTTACTTCTGATTGGGCGACACCAATCGGCGCTGACCGGCGTTTCTCCCACCATTGTCTGTAAACACTGCAACTACTCTCCCATCACCCCACACTCACCCCAGCACACCCCCCACCGTGCCTGGGACAGCTGGCACAGGGACGAAGGGGGGAGAATGCGCCGGACCGGGTAATCCAGGCAGGAACTGTTGGTGTTGCACCACAGGCACTGTTGAGGAGACACACTGCAGTGAGTGCATGCACATACTAAGGGTCCAAATATACACTCTTATTCACCAGTGACAAGTACAAGAAATAGCATGCATGTATTCATAAATTATAAGGTGCACACATGCAAATGCCTTTACTGCTAAAACATTATTACGGTTTCGCCAAGGCCAATAGTATAGTAAAATTACTATAGACACCCCAGAGGTCCTGTTCAGGTTAAAAGCTGGAACAGGAAGGAATGCTAAAAAGAATTACTTCAAACTTAACTTACCGATACATTTTCTAGGCATGTCTCACAAGTGGAGGCGACATTACAAGCTGAGAGGAAACAAATTTAGAACAGTCAAAATAACGATAATCATTTTAAAACAATGAAAACATCAGCAGAAAGCCTGCTAAATGTACCTAATGTGCATCAAATACCAGATATGTGAAACGACATCACTGACATCAGAATTGAATAAATATGTACTTTTATATGTACTTACACTTGCGGGTAAGTATATTTACACCCTCCCCCATTTACAGCATTTGGCAGCCCCCCTTAGCCACAGCGCCTTACAGACGTGCTTAAGGACCCCATGTGAGTAGCAGGCGCGCACTTCCTGAGATTAGCGCAGGGACGCCGGCGTCTCCCTTAAGCACTACGCCGCCTAGCGCTGCAGTTACCGCCGCTGTGCACAAAGGCTGGCGGCTTGTTCACCGAGCCCGAACAATCGGGCCATTGTGGGCGAGCTACAGCGGGGGCTTAGCCGCCTGGGACGGCCTCCGCGGCGAGGCGGCCCTCGGTCCCGCAATCAGGCATGAAGCAGCGGAGCAGAGAGAAGCGACCGGGCGTCGGGGCCTCGGGCCCAGTGCGCTGCCTGCGGTCTTTCGTAATAATAATAATAATAATAATAATAGATAGGAGCACTTACATCTGAGCGGCGCCTGGGTGACGCCGGCGTAGCAATAGCCCCAAGAAGAGAGGGAGAGACAGGCGAAAGCGACGAGCGCCGCGGAAGGGGCCCGGGGGCCGGTCGGCCGCGGCATTCCCGCTGATCACCCCGACAAACAGCCTACAGCGTCTCGGCAGCGCGTCCACCGAGCGGGTCGCCGGTACAACGCAGCTAAGGCAGCATTCTAACCGGAAGAGAGACGCATCCGGATTTAGCGCGACCACCAGCTTCCCAGGCGATCGGTGCGCACTTTCTAACGCGAGTCCTACCGCGCATGCGTAATGCCCCCCCCGAGCCTGCTAAGCGACGCAGCGCAAATTCAAACCGGTTAGATCAACATGTGGGGGCGGATGAGCAATGAGGAAACGGGCTGGGCGGGCCGAACGGCATACCGGGCAGTCTCCTGGTGCACTGACGGGTATGGAGATATAACAACATGAACAGTGAGGAACCCCCCAAAAGTCGGCCAAAGATATTATGGGGACCCCCCTCAGTGGTCGATTTGAATTCCAGTCCAGCCATGAATGAGACTTTCTGAATGACCTGTCTTCAATCCACTCAGTACATACCATGGACAAGATACCAGTAAACTGCAAGGCTTACAGAGAGTGATTCAGAGACAGAAACTGCCCCTACTAAAGGAAGCAATAATAAATAATTTGACTTATTTTATGGAAATTCACAGATGTAATATAGGAATGGATTACAATTATTCCTTTACAACCATACACAAATTCACACAACCTTTGTATCTATGGTAAAATCAAGGCCATTCCAAATACTCAGCAAAGTATTTTTTGTTTTTATTAATACAATACAAAACTGACCCAATACCACAGGTGTCCATAACATATCAGTGATAATTTCTTGGGGCACAAAAAAAAAACCACTGTGGTCTTGTGGTGTGAAATGGAGTTACAGAAATGACCAAGAAATTGTTTTTATTTAAGGCTGAGTGCGACCGCAGAGTTGAGAATGATTTTATAAGAAAGAAAAACTTTGAGCAAGAATAATTAGCCTATATCCATTTAATACGTTCCATCAAGCACCAATGAGTACATTAAACATAGCTCTGCATGGCAGTACATGTTGCGGGATGAGTAAAAAATACCAAACTGTAATGAACAGATATGAATATTTCTGGTTATAGCAACTGTGTATATCAGTTCAACAATGTTTATACAGTTTTTACGTCTGGTTTTAATAAGCTATGTCTAAAAATGTATTACAGTGCATTGTATTTAAGAGACTTCTGATGAGGGGAAAAAAAAATTAAAAGCTTGGTCCAAATGTTACATATTAAAGGTGTTGGTGTCATCTTTCAGGTCAGCATGGGTCAGAAGGACCTCTCTCCTTCCTGGAGGTCTGGGGTCAGCCAATGGCTTTAAGTGGTCATTGTGCAATGGATAAACTAGAGAGGGAGAAATTAGACATTAATATAAGTACATCCTACGTCCGCTACATTTAAATACATCACAAAGAAAACCTGAACAGCACAATATAATAATCCATCATCATCAGGGCTGGAATGACCATCTGGCATATGGGGCATTTTCCCCATGAGCCAATGGCATTGTGGGTCAACATAATTTGTCATGGAAGTAAAATCCATTTACTTAATATCTGTAGTATTTTAGCAGTAAGTCAAATCTGGTGTTCCTGTACAAACACAGGTGTAGTGTCTAAGGGCAATTACAGAAGCATGATGTGCACACAAGTGGTACCCGGTGGCACCTACGTCATCGTATGAAAAGGTGGCCATCCCTTGTTGAGCCTGGTCCCGCTTCCGGAACAAATCTTCCAAAAACAAACAGCCCAGACAGTTAATAGGTCACAGTATCGAAAGGCATTTCCACTGACAAATAGAAAAAGCAGGCTTCGAAATCCACTGTGGGTGGGATTATTTTGTCGATCAGCAATTGGCGGTACCCACTTGCTACTTCCATTTATTTGTTACCAATGGTCTGAACTAGCCAATGAATTACAGGGTACAGCAATCCCATCCACTAATAAGGCATGCCTCATATACATCCAAAAGCAAAAATGACCTTACACATGATCATTGTGTGCATCTGAAAAAAACCTACCAGTCAGAGTTCTGAGTTTCACACAGCATGCGACGTAGTCATCAAAGGTAATCTTCCCCTGAGTGCTGCATCTTCTGATCATGCCATTCATAGCTTGTGGGCTCAGTCTATAACCTAAAAATAAATTCACAAACGGGACGGCAGACAGACCTCAGAGAGTGGCATATTTTGTAATCTGACTGCTACAAAGAGCCAGCTGAGCTGAAACTGGAGCAGAGCTGGGAGAGCATTAGAGGGATGATCAGGTAAAGCGGCCTGAGCGTGAGACACGGTGTGAAGTTTCCGTGCTCTGGGTCCAGCTGAACGTACCCATGGAGCAGACTGCCTGCTGCATCTCCTGCGGGTCGACCGTGCCGCTGTGGTCGCGGTCGATGGAGGCGAAATGCTGCTTCCACGCGTGGAGGACGTTCCACAGCTCCTTGAATTCGTTGAAGCCCATTGTCTGTGAGCCGTCCCTCTGCAACGTAGTCAAGGAAGTGGGGCTGTGCCAAAATGCACCCTCCCGGACCAGCACACCGCCTCAGCCACGGAAAACTACAGTCACCCACCCAGGCCATTGCATAAACACAAGAACTTACAAAAAAAAAAGAATGTGTCTGCTTGTCCCCCAATATACCTCTCAAGTATTTTTCTTCAAAGTCATGAAAAGGATACATCCAGCATGCTAATCATCAGCCTACAGGTCTCGAGGTTGAATGCTGAAGAGACAGGAACAGCCAGTTAGTCGGCCAAACTTATCTTCATATTGACATGAGGAAGCACTGCTCCCAACTTTAGATTAAATGTTTTCCAGTCTTCACACCGTTGTGAGACATTTGCAGCTCAGCAGACGCAGAGTGTGGTCCATATCGATACAATATAAACACAAAAAAGCATCAAAATGAACACACAACACATAAGTAGTTGCCCTTCTCACTGTCTGATCTTCAGTATGATGGGTTGCTCGTGCCTGGATCTTCTGTGCAATGATAAGATTAGGATGTGGAGTTTGGTAGAAGAAAATAGCTCCTACATTAAACTGCTCACTACAAAGTCTGCGGATTATCTTGAGCAACTGGGACACAATTTCTGGTAAGCGACATTGCTGTTGAATTCTCATTATGGATTTTTTGGGCACTTTCATCACCACAGAAAGAATGCCATTCAATCCCATCATATTCCAGAGAAGCCCGACATTTCTATGGCCGATATCTCAAAAACTAGGCAAGAACAACCAGCAGAACCACCAAGATGGATAGACAGCACTAAAGCCCATCTAAAACAAAACTAGAAATGGAGTGGAAACAGCTTTTCTCATAAATATACATATTTAAAAAGGAATAAATCCAAACTTTGAGGTCTTAGTTTTTCAGTCATATTTTGTTGAAAACGATTGTATCAAACCCTGAGCCCTGAATGGTCTATTGAACAAGGTCTACCTCGCACCGGATGTTATTAATGAAGACCGACTGGTGCTTCCTGACAATACTGCACTGCTTTAGAGAGCACAAGTAAGCAGCAACAGAAGCGTAATGAGCCGTCACCCCAAACGGATGACTTTGCGTGACACTGCATTTGTTTATTCCATTGTTCCCATTGTCTGCTGTCTGAGTTCAACCTTCTTAAAAGGGATGACTCAGGAAAAGGGGGAAAAAAAAAAAAAAAAACTAAAGCAAGCAACCGAAATCTGCTGCAAGTCAGGGGCAGAACTGCATAAAAGTTCAAAAGATGAATCTTCAGGTCATAAAAACAACAGCTTGCTCTACGCCAGTCGCTGTAGTAATGGGACAGTAGCTTCTCACTCCGACAATAAAAAAAATCCCTCGGTCATGGTGGCCATGTCCATGACGTCACAGACCCTTTTGTTAGGAGAAAGAAAGGTACAATGACAAGCCTTGTTGAATCACCTCCCACTGAACGTGCTGTTCAAGCCGAACCAGGGAACTTTCCAGGCTGTCCTTGCATGAATCAACATGCAGAAAAGTTGCTCCTAAGCTGTAGGACACCAGCTCTAATGATCATAAGTGCGGCTTGAGTCTTACGTTTGTATGCCCCAGAGAAATTGGCCTGGGTGAGACACGTCTGGAGCTCATCTGCAGATATTTGACCATCCTAAAGAAGACAAGCAGGTGAAAATTAACACATGCCACTATCCCACACTTGAGTGCTGTTATACATAAGCAAAATATCAGATCACGGGTGGCAAATAGAGACAAATTCTGATCAATGGCACCTTGAGATCATCATACAGAAAATGTTTACTTAGAAAAGGATTTGAAATGTACTACATGCACTGTTGCCTTCAGGGTTCAAATTCCACCGCGGCTCAATGTTGTACCCATGTTATGCGGGTTTCCTTCTACAGTTCAATGGCATGCGGTTATTTTGCCTTTAGTGTGAGAGACTGCTGCCGTTTGTGTGCCCGGCACCCGGGAGGGCCTCAGACCTGTGCTCTATGCTGCCTGGAATAAGCCCCAGGTCCCCCCACAGCACTGGAAGCTGGAAAAATCACTTTTTTATATTTGCTGACATTTAAAGATCTTACCTGGCCGGCAACAGCACTGAAATACCCCATCATTGGGTCTTGAGGCTGGCCTGGAAAGCCCCCATATCCTGGAGCACCAGGAGCTCCTCCATACTGCATAAGAGAGGGGAAATACAGTGTCACAATCTGCAAGGTCCACAGTGATTCGGTGCTGCAACAGGCCACATAAAGCCAGTCCAGCTCAGCAACCATGAGTGTTACATGAGGAACAGTCAAACCAAGTTACAAACACGTGCTACTTCGACAGGGGGGGAGGGGTCATACCTCCCCTGGTGACTAAAACTGGAGCTTGCAGAACATTTTACAAGGTTAAAAGACCTCAGAAATAATTGTGCGTTCCATTATCCTCGGGAGGTCGGAATCCGAGCCAGATTCCATGTCTCGAGGCCGGAAGTGACGACATGCGCGCTCCCGTCTCTCGAAAATCCGAGACAAAAGCTCGGGCAGCCCAGAGTGCAAAGACTGTAGGTGGTGCTGTGATATTTTAAATTTTAAGCACTTTAGTGCTGTTTGAGTCAACTTCGTAAGCTGTGTACACCGTACAGCGTTATTGTAGTCGATTGATGGCATACGCTTGGAGCCGTTTGTACTCCGAAAGAGCTAGCGCAAGAGCCACTTTCTTGGAGGCTTCCATCTTGGATCCGAGTTCGGCAAGTGGAATGCATCCGAGTTTTTAGCGGATGTGACGTTATTCTGAGTTCCGAGCTCACACCTCCGAGGATAAAATCGGATTTTTCTCGGATTTTCGAGAGACGGGAGCGCGCATGTCGTCACTTCCGGCCTCGAGACGCGGAATCCTACTCGGATTCCGACCTCCCGAGGATAATGGAACGCACGATATGTTCGGCCAGGGAAATCCGCAGACTGGTGGATTCCGCCTTTCCGGGACTGGAGCTGGCCGCTCCAGCAGCAAGCAGACACACGACAGATCGGACTCCGATCGCAGCTGCATTCGGGGTGACTCTCGCATGCTTCCCAGCATGGGGGGCCCTGGGTGTGCCCGCTGCGGCTCGCCGCCCTCCCCCACGCCCCATCTCCCGCAGCAATCCCCAATCACCCCGTCACTCCGAGATCAGGTCGAAGCATAAGGCAGGATTCCCCAAATCAGTGCAATCGGGTTACGCCCAGGCTGGGAAGCACGCCGGAAAAGCCGCCTTTCGGAGGGCGCCACTGGGCTGCAGATCTAACCGTAACAATGAAACACAGACGGGGGCCGCCGTGCGGGCTCCGCCGCCTCCCCGCGGCCCGCAGAACTCGGCGGTTTCGCTTTAATTCCAGACGCCAAAGAAAGGCAGAAAGCGGCTTCGGGACGGCCCGAGAAGCGGCCAGCGGCCAGAGACTGCGGCAGTACCGATCGGGGGAGCGGGCGCCATACTTACGCCTCCGGCGAAGCCGCCCGGAGCCCCGCCGTATCCCGGGTAACTCATTCTTCCCTGGAAAGTTTTCGGTAAAATGCGGAAATTCTCCCAGGTCGCCGAGGCGGCTCGTTCTCCGCCCCACCCACTAAATACGGCGCGGTCGGGCGTGGCCGTGCAGAAGGAGACGCGCAATATGAATACAGATAAACGCGAGCGCTAACGCGCGTCGGATAATTGCCCGCCGATGAAACGCTTACGCCGCCCTTAATGTTGCCCCCGCGGCGCCGACGTTGCTTTTCTAAGCGTCAACATAAGCGCATTTCCCTCCGTTTGGCCCCGACGCACCACGTGACAAGAGCGGGCCAATCAGCGCAGAAGGCGTGTCCTGTGCGAGGTCTTGGTAAACAAAGCATGTAATGTAACCGAATGTCAAAATGAGCCCCGTATTCCCGTATTAGTGGTTTGAGTGTTTGCGTGTGCGAGGTAGAGATGGCAGTTTCGGCAGCCAGGATCGATCAGTATCGACGACGTTCGAAATGTCCGGTTTTTGAGTCAAGCACTGGTGGACTCGGGGGGATGGGGACGGGGACGTCGCCG
>JAODKM010000126.1:8745482-8762910 GCA_026780845.1 Petrocephalus sullivani | reverse complement strand
AATCCCTGAAATGCAGCGTTGCCAACTATTTCTTACCTGAACTTACCTCAACGCTGCATTTCAGGGATTTTGAGTCAATCTGCGCTGCAGATGGGGTAAATGCGTTAATATTTTTTTGCATGTCTGCCTTACAATGTAATTGCAGGAAAGGTCCACAGTATAATCTGTTAATAAAGCATTTAACCAGCTGAGGCTGCCACTGTCCCACCTGTTGTGCCCATACTCATTAGTGTATCATATGTGTGTAACATGACCCCCGTTGGTCTTGGGTGCTGTTCTACTTGCTGGGATCTTAGCATTTGTATTTCAGTTCTCCCTTTTACCTTGGTGTAGATTAGCCGCTCCCATTATGCCGAGAGACTCCCCCAGTGTCCTCCCCCCCCATCCCCCATGTCTCCAAGTGTGTTTGCTCTGCACAGGGCCAAGTATTTCTCACTGCTCTGCAGAGGGCTGGAGAGGGGATGCTCACTCTGCCCGCGGCCTCAGTGCGACACACGTGCTGCTCTTTCCGGGGACGGCAGGGGAGTCCGACACGCATTCTGTGGGAGCTGCGGTCTTTGGAAAACGGGATGATGTAAAGTGGGGCTCTCCGGATAAAATAACTGCTGGAAAGCCTGCTCAGGAAGCAGAAAGCTGTCTTACGTACCACCTGCCTGTAGGGAGTGTGTACTTGGACCAGTCCCTCGCCAGGCGGCCTGTGCTTTTCTGATTGGTCCATCCCCAGGGTCGCTGCACGTTTCTGCACAGTGTTAGCCTTTCAGACTCCACGTTGTCGGGAAGCCTGCCGCCATGCCAGCTTTCAGGGTGGAGGTAAGTTGTAACCGACCAGTGCTCGGTTGTGTGATGTGTGAGAGCAGGGGGTCCGTGAGATTAAGCCGCGTGACGTGGTGTGCCGATAGTTCTGTATGAGTGATATTAACTGTCAGTTTTGCTGTGGTTGTGCTTAGTTATCTGTGGGTATCAGTAGGTTTCTGAATGGTCGTTAGGGGTTTGCAAACCATGGTCTTCTAGACCTGTGTTTCCAAACCTGGTCCTCAGGTGTCCCCAGTCCATGTGGACAGTCTGGGGGTCCCTGAGGGCCTGGTTTGGAAACTGTGTTCCAGACTGGAACTGAGTGCAATGCTAACCAAGGATCCCACAGCATTTTATTACAGCTAAAGGACAAAGATGAGTGTCAAAACCTTTAGAAATGTATTTTACTTATGCAGCCAAATGTCCTTTAAAGCAGAATGGCAGAATTAGATTTTTTTTTATTATTACAAAGACTTGGAAGTCAAAGCTTTAACATCCAAGGGCGATACTGGTTTTACAGGACGTCACTGTCTGATGACAAGGCATTACTTTCTTAAGTTTTCCTTCTCTGTCACTTCACATTGGCTAATACTAAACAAATGTACGTATTTCGATATTAAGACACAATTGAAATGCTTTCCCTCCAGCTTAAAGCTGTCAGTTTTGTGCATGATTGGTTGGTTCTGGTTAGGTGAACGCCCACCTGGGACTCCTGGGAGGCCTGTGGATCCATGGTGCTCACCAACGGCACCTAGCCACCTGGCAGTCCTGTGTTTCATTTTCCACATTCACACGTAGATGTTTCACAGCAGAGCATACTGGGAATTCATACGCGTCTTCCCATACCTACAGGGGAGGGGTGGTGCCTGAGATTTCTTTTCCTTCCTTTTGAAGACAAACAGGCATTACACCATGTCTAGAATATTAAACTACTTTTGCATTAAAAAAATAAAAGAAAATGAAAACTTTTCAACACATTACTGTCCTCCAGCTCTGACCAGAAATAAGCAGTTGGAAGAAGGATGGATGGACTGACAAGCTCTTAATAAATTATACCAGAAGCCATTTCACTTTAAAACAGTTGAACTGTGTAAGGGTTCTTGGTTTCATCAGTGGCTGAAATGTGGAACCTGCCTGCCTCTTTCTGGAAAAGAAGATGCACCTGAAATCACATACACCATATGGTCAAATGTATTGGAACACACCTCTTTATCACTGACTTCAGGTGTTTCATTCAGACCCCTTGCCACAGGTGCATAAATCCAGCACCTAGCTATGTAGTCAGGTTTACAGACACTTGTGAATAATGGGTCATTCTGAAGAGCTCAGTGACTTCAAGCGTGGTATTGTCGTAGGATGTCACATTTGCAAGTCAGTTCATGACATTTCTTTTCTGCTAAATATTCCATGATCAACTGTAAGTACTATTATTGCAAAGTGAGAGCATTTAGGAGCAACAGAAACTCGGCCATGAAGTGGCAGACCACGTAAAGTGCGGGGTCGCCAAACTTACTCTGGTATTAACCCCAGCACAAACGCTGCGCTGGGAGCTTCATGGAATGGGCTTCTATGGCCAAGGAGCTACATGCAAGCCTCACATTTCCAAGTGTAATACCAAGCATCAGATGGAATAGTGTACAGCATGTTGCCACTCTGGAGCAGTGGAAACGCGTTCTGTGGAGTGACCCATCACATTTTTCTGTCTGTCAGTCTGATGGACGAGTGTGGGCTTGGCGGTTGCCAGGAAAACACTACCTGCTTGACTGCATTGTGCCGACTGTAAAGTTCGGTGAGAAAGGATCATTGTATGGGGTTTTTCAGAGATTGAATTAGGCCCCTGAGTCTGAGTGAAGAGAACTCAATGTTTTAGCATACAAAGACATTTTGGGCAATTTCATGCTTCCAACTTTGGGGGAACAGTTTGGGGAAGGCCCTTCTCTGTTCCAGCATAACTGTGCCCCAGTGCACAAAGCAAGGTCCACAATGATACGGTTGGGTGAGTTTGGTGTGGAAGAACTTCACTGGCCAGCACAGACCCCTGACATTTAACCCCATCGAACACTTTTTGGAATGAACTAGGATGGACATCAGTGCCTGGCATCGCAAATGCTCTTCGGGATGAATGGGGAAAAAATTCTCACAGACACACTCCAAAATCTTGTGAAAAGCCTTCCCAGAAGAATGGCAGATGTTATGGCTGCAAAGGCAGGACCAACTGCATATTGATGACACTGGATTAAGGTTGGGACGTGTAATGGCCCAATGCCTTTGACGTGGGGTGGAAATAAAACACACGAGGCAAAAGTACCGCCCTCTGAGGTACTATACCACTCAGGACATAAGCTTATCTGTTCCAGGCTGTAGGCCAAAGGGCCAATCTTTACAGATTCAGGTGTTTTTTATGGTGTGGAAATTTTGGCAATCAGACCTTGACCCAGAAGTATCATACATACCAGAACTTCCAAGCTGAGGATCCCGCCACCATTCGGTTATTTGTCCTGGTGTGTCCATCCCTAAGGTAAGGTCCTCAGTAAGACACAGTGAATTTGAGTTGAATTAGCCCGCAGTAATCATCCACCCGTGACATTTCCGCTCAGTGATTGTTTGACCATTACTCTTGTTTAATTACAAGATTGGAATCAGAACATAGTCATTAGCAGCAAGGCAGGGGGCAAGGGGATGATGGTACACCATGACTTACATCTGTCACACGAAGCATAACAGGAACCCGAGTGTCATTCTGTGTTTTTTTTTTTGAAAGACATCCCAGCTCTGTGGATTTATGCTGCTACTGCTGTATGTCCTCCTGGCCACTGCCCAGGATGATTTTTCTGGCTACCATTCAGGTAGGTGGTCCTCCATTACTGTGTAATGGCTTTCTGCACATACCTTTGTATTAGCAGAAGATTTACTGCCCTGGTCATGTGACTCGGTGTGCATATAATGTTCAAGCTATCTGGACTTTATATTTCACCATAAATACGGTCAACTTCTTGGGCTAAATGTAAAGGATTCAAGCAAAAGATGGATTTTCATCTTAGCACTTTTCTCAGTAATTTTCACTGATTGTCAATCCAATTTTACGTATTTTTTTTACTCGCTTAGTTCATGATTGGTCAAACCAGGCAGTTCATGGAAAGTATCAGTTCAACCATGACCTGTGTATGGGCGGTTGTGTGGGGTGTATGTGCAGGCGATGAGCATGTCCTTGAGGGCTCTGTGGTGAGTGTCTATGAAGAGGAGTCAGGATACCCCCTTCCAGGTAGTACCAAACCTTGCAGAAACCTGTACTTCCTGCTCACTCACATACTTTTTTTTGGGAATCGTTCTTTTGAGATGTGACAACTTTCATCTGTTTATATATTACGGATGTTAGTTACTTTTAGAACTATTAAGGTACCGGGTTTAGCTACACATTAGCTTTTACCTGTAGCTATGTGAACGAAAGTGGACGTGTGAACCCCACTGCCGCACAGACGAGGCCCAGCTGGAGCCCACCACTGGGTACGAGGAGCAGACGGCCTCCGCTTATGACCGCTACGACCCCTATGCCCCCGCTTCCTCTGTGGTCACCATGATAACGGAGGACGCATATCCCTACGTGGCAACCACGTCCCAGTCATACGACTATGCCAAGGAGGTAACCACGGTGACCACCCAGGTGCCCTACTACAAAAATGGCATGGCCACTCTCGGGGAGGAGGAGGGGCCCACGGACTGTGACTGCCTACCTGGGGAGCCTGGTTTTGCCGGATTTGCTGGGCCCAAGGTAACATACTGTTTATATTGTGTATTTATTTATTAAGTTATTTTATTATATGGCCAGGAGGGAACCAAGAGTTATTTCCTCTGATTTTTTCTCTCTCACTCTCACGTGCATCTTACACAAATAGCACCCTAGGCAATCACCTATGTGGCCTAAAGGGGTGCCGGCCCTGCCTCAGAGGCTTCTTCCGTGCTGTGTGCCTTTCTATATGTATATGCAAAGCATGCTGGGAGTACAATGCATTTCTGGAAGAAAAAGGATTGTGACAGGATAGTTACGGTCACAATCAGCAGGGCTGCAGTAGCACTTATCTAAGCATCACGTTGTATCTGGTGGTGCAGGGAGCCAGAGGGGAGCAGGGTAAGGATGGATTCCCTGGAGTGCAAGGCCGAGAGGTGAGTAGAGAGCGCCCCCCAGTGGGCCTGATCATGCCCCTTGTCCCTGGTGCTGGGGACACCCTGGGCTACTGCTAGTTGGAAAAAAAAGCTCAGTTGTTGTACCATCTTGTGTTCAGGGGTACAGGGGATTCAAAGGAGTGCCTGGAAGAGGAGGTGACACGGGCCCTGAGGTGAGTGAGAACTGTGTCAACTGACCTCTGATCCTGAGGAACTATGACTGCACCAGTACTGAAGCAACGGATGGCAAGTAGTGAAGTATATATACACTAGGAATTAAGGTGGTATTTGTTAAGAAGTTCATGAGGAATGGTGTGTCAGTGGCTGGCAGGCCAATGAAAATCCTTACAGTTAGAAGACCTAGTAAACAGAGTAGGACATTAGTAATGACCGTGAAACTACTACCTAAAGGGAATCCAGATTGTATATCCTTATTATAGCAAGGCTGGTGGCAAATGGTTTTGGTGATATTGGGTGTCATATGACCTACCAGCTGATGTTGAGTTTGCAGCTCACTGATCTTTTGACCCCTGATCTCCAGGGAGAACCTGGGGAGGATGGAGCTGAGGGGCCATCAGGCTTCTCTGGAGCCATGGTGAGTAAGATGGTAGAGGGTTTCTCAGTGTGTCAGGCTAGGCGGGTGCTGGTTTGTCATTCATGGTGTGTGTGTGTGTGGACATGTTTATATTATGTTGTGGGGACCCAATGTCCCCACAGTGTGATAAAAAAACAGTTATTTTCTACCTTGTGGGGACATTTTTTGGTCCCCATAAGGATAACCTCAATTTTATAAAAATCTGTGTCTGCAATCAAAAAACTAAAAACGCCAAAAGTCTGATATTTTGTTTGGTTACTTATGGTTAAGGTTAGGGCTGGGTAGGGGTTAAGGGTGTCACAGTTGGGATCAGGGTTATGCCCATAGGAATGAATGGAGCGTCCCCATAAAGATAGGAATACATGGTATGGGTGTGTGTGCGTGTGTGTTTGTTGTATGTCCCCTCACCTGACCTTATCTCCACAGGGGGAACTTGGACTCCGTGGGGACAAGGGGGTGGCTGGAGACTTGGGTCCCAAGGTAAGGACAGAAATGAGTCCCGCCGCTTGACTGGAACAGTATCTACCACAAATGCTTCTAGCCCTCTGTAAGCTGTAAAAGCTGAGGATAGACCTTTCCTGTGCCCAATAGGGCGACATCGGCATGACGGGCCCATGGGGCAGAGCTGGAATTAAGGGCGAGACGGTGAGTAGCGTTTCTAAAAATAACTTGTGGAAAACCCAGTCATTATCAGACATCCCACCTGAGTGATACTGATTTCAGGGTGGCATCCGGGAGGTGACAAATACGACCCACAATGCCTTGCGCAATGACGTCAACGGCCACAGGCATGATACTGTATATGTATATGTACATTGCCAGCGGTGAGGGCAGGCAGGCGGGCGGGCAATTTTAACAATACTGACCAGCGGAACAACAGATTTGTGGGACATCGCACATCATTTGCGGGTGTCCAGTAGCTGCTGTCAATTTGCGGGAGACTCCCAGAAGTTGTGGGAGAGTTGGGATGTCTGCATTATGGAGGGAAGAAAGCAAACCCTGTACCTGACCTCCAACCTAATGGACACCAACTCTATCTCTAGGGACCTGTGGGAGGAGCAGGAAGATCTGGAAAACCTGGAAGCAAGGGAATAAAGGTTAGCAGTCACCGCCAAGCACACACTGGAATGCCAACGCACACGTTATTATCATTATTATTATTATTATTATTCATTTTCTTGATAATGGATTTAAACCAATACTTAAAACCTTTATCATTCATACATTCACTAAATAAAACATTTGACGTTCGCTGAGACAATCGAGTGAAATTGACTAGATCGAGGATACAAGTTGCTCCTTTGCTGAGATTTGAATGTTCCAGACATATGGCAGTATGGCCGTTACATTGAACAGTAGTCTTACCGGATGAGTGCTACTGCTGATGTCACTCACTGGGACTGAAGATGGAACGGAGGCAGGGGAAATTCAATCCCACAAGTGTCGTTAACGGCAGCAGTTCTGATCCACAGGGATCCGTTGGGACACCTGGGAAAATGGGGCCAGATGGTGAAATGGGGGAGAAGGTAGGACAATCAAACCTCTCTGTTCTACATGCATATTAGGGGGTGGGGCTAAAAATCATTGTCAATTGAATTCAATTTAACCTTATTGTCATTATAGTATAGACTTACACTTATTATGACAAGTGTCTTGTGTCCCCTGCATAATTTCTGTACATCCAGTATATTGTTTCATAATTCTTCGTTGTATCGTTTATTTTCCTCATTATTGTCCTGCATTAATTTCAGTCTCTCCTGGTTAAATGTCAAATAGTTTCTAAAAATGTTAACCAAATATCTTGGTGACAGTGGCAAATAGCAGTTTCATAATTGACTAAATGAAGGCCTGCATGTCAATGTGATGTTTATTGACCCATGGTAATGGTGCAAATATTTCTGTCTTGCTGTCTTGATCACAGGGTCAGATCGGAACCTCTGGCTTCTCAGGAGACAGGGGAGAGCCAGGTTACATTGTAAGAATGTGTTTGGCTAAATGATCGAATCATCAGTACTTTTCGGAAAGAAAATTTCTTGGCTATTATGCATCTGTTTGTTTCTTGATTATTAATTTCAGGGATATCCTGGAATGGAAGGAGGCAGAGGAGAACCTGGACTGAAGGCATGAGGAGATGCATTTTATTCTCTTGGGAAATTCATATCTGATTATTTCCCATCTCTGGGAAAACACCCATAGTGTCTTTGAAAATGAAATTTATCTCCGGTTACTTCCCTTAATGTTTTGGCCAGGGGGACAAAGGCCTTGGAGGTCTGCCAGGCAGTGACGGGGACCCCGGAGAGGACGTAAGTGGCAGAAGGGGCCAAAAAAACACTGTCACAATTAGTTACCAGGAGTTTTTCCAGTGGTGGGGGGGTTCTGAGTTGATTTCTGATTTATCATTCAGGGCCCTCTCGGGGTGCCGGGGATCGTTGGAATTCCTGGACCATTCGGCGTTAAGGTACATCCTAACATGAAGGATTAAGCAGGGTTGCCAGCTCTCTAGCATCTGGTGTGACACTCACGCTTTCAGACTCTCACGCTCACGGCAAGAAATCTTACGGCAAATCTATATTATTCCATTATAAACCTAAAGTCAGCTACATCAGAAGCGTTGGGGTAGTTTTCAAACCCTACAGACTATTTAAAAGGTAATAAAACTGTTACATACATGAGCATACGTGTCTGCAGACACTCCAGCCAATCAGCAACCCTGGATTAAGTGAACAAAAAGTGACATTTTGTTGAAATGACTTGGTGAATGTGGCAGGTTTCAATCGTGGGGCTTTTGCATTGCTTTCAGGGGGACAAAGGGGACCCAGGCCCTCGAGGACCCCAAGGAAGAGTGGGCGTACAGGTAGGACATTCTTCTGGATGAGGAGTCAGCAGCTATAGCGCCCTCAGATCACGTGACCCTATTCATGCAAACTTAAATGAAGAAAGCTGGCAAGTCCAACCCTGTAGTTAACCATGACTGATTTTACAAAACGTGCAGGTTGGGGGGCATATTTGAACTATTTATTTTTTTAAGCACTGTTCTGATGTTTACATTACAGCAGCAGTACCGTAGACATTATTATTCATAAGTAGGCTACTATGATCAGTAAATATTATTACCATTTTAAAAAGTCATGCACGCAATGGCATACTTTATGTTAGGTCATAGGGACAGATCTCAGTTGTTTGTGTTTTACTGTCGTTCCCCTTTTTAAATTTTGGGTATTTTAATTTAATTTCAGTTCATTTTTTTTTTTATGTCTGTGGGCGTAATCACTCGTCACTTTTGACATTAAAAAGAGGTAGTCGGAAAAGTCCCAGCAACAAGAATAATGTCACGACAGCAAAAAGTAAAATACATTATGCACACCATATGGAAATAAAAAAAAAATTACTCATATGTTGGTTCAGTCATGAAGCTATGTTATAGGCAATTACGTTGTTTTTCGAATTGGTAGGAAATATGTATTTTCACATTTCGCTTTAAGGTTGAAGTGTCTCTAAGCTTGGTTTTATGTGTGGTATTTCCTGTTTCTTTTGGTTTCAGTGCGTAAATTTAGGTAGTAGTTAAATCTTGTTTGTTGTACTTCACATGTTTACGTTTTCAGTGTGTCGGGGAAGTCCCAAGTAGGATCTGGAAAAAAACTGAGGTTTTCAGCGTGGAATAAAATTAGGTCACGAGGATGATAGTGAGTCACGTCACGGAGGAGACAATCAGGCTCTGTGCACATGGCCATGTTTATCCTCGTGAATGGGTCACGTGGGACAATAGTGCTTAATGTATGTGCCCCATGCAAACATGAGGTGAAGATGATTTGCTGCATCTTCTCATAATGTTGTCATAGTGTTGTCGGCGGTGTGGACCAGCCATTTTGCAAAAGGCTAACACATTATATTTTCTCATTTGGAACAAAGTGTTTCCCTGCAATTAGTATTATATACGGACTGTCAGTCACTGTACATAACATCACGATGGTCCTGCCAGTGATCTTTAGTGTTTGGTTCCACATCCATTTGTCCATCCATCCATCCATCCACCCACCCACCCATTACATGTGTATCTCCATAGGTGGATGAATGAATGTGTACGATCTGCATTACAGGGCCCACAAGGGGAGGGAGGAGATGCTGGCATTCCTGGGAAGCCAGGCACCAAAGGCCTGAAGGGGCAGCCGGTAAGGATAGTATCTGTGCCCGTCTTGCTTTCAGGTGCGTGTTCACTGCTGCCCCTGGCACTACTCGATGGTGGAATCAATCAGCTCTGCACATTTCAGACCCCTGAAAATAATACTAAATACTCATAATGCTAAAGCACATTGCAGTACCTCTAAAGCACTATGTAGACTGCTTGCCCTAGGGAGGTTTGTTATGTAGTTTATGCAGTGATTTTTCTGGATGATTCAGGTTGGATAAGAAACACGTGTGATTCCCCCAAAATACCAGAGGTAGTGGAGATGAGACGAATCCTGTCCGTTGATTTTAACATCAGAGCGAGCACATCTAGAAAGCAAATGGCAACAGAATTTTTGTTTTTAGGTGATCTGTCCCTTTAACATATTAGTTAAACACAATAAAAACATAACTTTTCCTTTTCCCACCCTTACAGTCCTTACAAATTTGTGTACTCGGTAGTCCTGTGCTGCTCTGCACCTACTGAACACCATGCTGGAAAAGGGCCGTAAGCAGAGGATGTCAGTTGTTTATATGGAAAACTCATTATCCATTAAAGCTCCATTTTTAGCATATAAATGCCATTTCTGCCTTAAAAAAACTAGCATGCCTTTAAAGATATGACTTGAGTACTGAGATGACAATTCAAACTGGACTACTATTACAGAAAGCAATCCGTGTTGGCTGAAATACAGGATTTTTACTGTGGAGGCTTGTATTAACTGCATACAATGTGGATTCAGACTAGATTTTAAATATGTCCGCATAGGGCCAAGTGTCCATGCTCATCTCCAGTTAAATGAAGTTGCTCTCAGCCTTAGCCCTGTCAGGCAAGGTTAAAAATAGGAAAGAGGAAGTTGCGCCCACACACAGTGACTCTTTCAGTCATGTGACCCGTACAGTCGTGACTTTTGGCCTTTCTCTCCTCAGGGCGCTAAAGGCGAGACTGGAGTGGAGGGCGAGAAGGTATACCCACATCTGCTGTCTGGGTGCTATCTAAGGGGACGTCCCCCCCTCAGACACCTTTCTCGCTTTGCAGCAAGTTCCTACTATTTGCTAGTGTTGAATTTGCCAATTCACCAATTTTAAAAAATCCATTCATACAACGGGGACATCGCCCCGCTCCCCGTGCCGTTTCCTCGAGAATGCTGCTCTGATTGTGTCCCACAGTCACCGCGGGCCCGCCGAATAAACTGTGTGACGGTAATTCTGTCTTCTTTTTCATTTTTTCCTTCAGGGAGCCAGAGGATCACAGGGGTTAAAGGGCGTGAGGGGCCAGAAGGTCATGCTTACTCTGTTTTCTAGCCTTGCACTGTTCCGTCGTTACGTGCTTATCAGTCCTTAGGGCTCAGTATACTTCTCTGCGATAAAGCAGACTTCTCCCTCTTGGCAATTGAGCACACAGCTTCATGTCCTTATTCCCCCGTGTGTTGTTATCAACTATCTTCGTTTTTTTATTCTATTCTGTAACAGGGTAGTGGCGGTTTCCGTGGTGATAAGGGGAAGGTCAGTGTTACGGATTTTTTTTTAAATTTCAGCTAAATTGTGATTTCACCATAACTGTAACCTTCTTCATCATGCAAACTCAGGAATATTAAAAACATAGTAATATAGAGCATATGACTTTTTAAAAATAATATAAGAATATAAATAAAACATTTATATGAGAATATAAATTAAACCTTAGATGTAAAATGATACTCCACCTTAAGAGAAGAGTAAAATTTGCAAATGTCCCAAAGTAAAATGAATAATATAAATATTATGCCGGAGGGCAGGTAAGCCATAATGCTCTGCATTTTCCAGAGTGGTGAGCGGGGCTTTGTGGGACCCAATGGACCTGTCGGCCATTTGGGTCCCCCTGGGGTGCCAGGTCCCCGGGGCAGTTCTGGTGCCATGGGAGACCCTGGAGTTAGGGGCACACCAGGACCCAAAGGAGTACCTGGGCCCCCTGTAAGTAACATGGCCCGTTTTATTTCAATGAGGAAGACGGCGTGCAATCAGAGCCTAGATACGTGTTGAACACAACGGTACAAAAAACATACTGTACAGTATAAGATTGTAACATTTGGTATGTTTCAATTCAGAAATGGTTCTATATAAGACTCAGAGGATACTGTTTGTTTCACTTCTGATGATGGGTGCATCAACTCTCTCCTGCTGTATAGCTATTGTCCTTCTAGCACTGAGCCAGACTGGGGGCTTTTATGACCTAAGTACATATAAATGGGTGATTAAACAGTACTTCTCCACCTCAAACTAAATCACACGCATGGTCCCTGCAGGGCCCGGGACTGTCTGATGAACAGGTCCTCCAGTTGTGCCAGGGTGTGGTGACGGCTCAGATCTCGCAATATGCCATGTCCATCCGTGCCAAATGTGCCCAGGGCTGCCCCGTCAACCATCGCACCCTAATAGGTCCCCCCGGCATCAGGGGCCCACCCGGAGTCCCCGGCAGACCCGTAAGTGCCAGGGAGTGGCAGTGGGGATCTGTGTAGGTCCATCCAAGCAACACTTCCCACAATGATGTCACTGATTTCAGTGTATGACACTCCTTTAGCTGACTGGAAGAATGTCTTCCTATGAGAGATAAAATGGCTCTTATTCAGTAAGTGGTTTGCTTTTTGTTTTGGTTTGGACCCATTACTGACCCACTCTAATCCTGCATCTTGCCCCCCAGGGGAAATCCGGTAAGGCCGGCTCCAAAGGAGCCAGTGGGCCGAGAGGGGACATAGGCTTGCCGGGCCTGGAGGGTGCACATGGACAGAGAGGTAGGACAGTGCTAACAGAGCCCTGTTTCCCAGAAAGCTTCCATCCTCTGATCCTTCCTGACCAGGGTTCGAGTTTCCGCCCAGGTTCCATGTGTGTGGAGTTTGCATGCTCTCCCCATGTCGTCATGGGGTGCACTCTGGTTTCCCCCCACAGTCCAAACACATGCTGAGGCTGATTGGAGTTCCCAAATTGCATGTGTCAGTGTCCCCCATCCTGGGTTGTTCCCTGCCTTTTGCCTGCAGTTTCTGGAATAGGGTCCAGACCCCCCGCGACCCTAAAGGATAAGCGATTTCAGAAAATGGATGGATTTTTTGGCAATTTAAGAACTATGCCCTTATTTAACTTTAACTAGTAATATATGGAATCTATTTAGTAGGTTGAATGATGTAACTATAGGCCCCAGACCTATATCGGTATTTTTTTTGCGCCTTCTCACCAGAGATTTAATGCCCTGTCCTCCTCCTAGGCCAAAAGGGCACTAAAGGGGAGCGAGGCGATTCCGGAACAGGGCTGCCGGGACTCGACGGACACCAGGGCCTCAGAGGTGGGGGCAATCGCCGCAGGGTGGGGAGGGGGTGTCAGATGAAAAGTCTAGATGCGATGTGGTATCACATGGAGGTGAGGTGTTATGGTTCTCAGTTCTCAGGCACAGAATGGTGATATTGAACAAGAAGAAGCCTGTATCCTGAAGCACAGGACACAAAACATCAGATAGATATAGATATGAATGAAATCTAATGACTGCATCAGACACAAAGGAATGATAAACGTGTATCTGAGAAAGCCTGTGGTAATTCAACTTTTTGTCACTGTTTTTTCCACAGGCTTTCCAGGGCACCCAGGTCAGCCGAAAAATGGGACTGATGGTCCCATGGGTGCTCGTGGGTATCCGGGCCCAGTGGGGCAGTCAGGACTGGCTGGGGTTGCTGGGGTGCCTGGCGTGTGTGAGGCTCGGGACTGTAGCATCCACGCCCCAGTGATGAGGAAGGAGCAGGGCCTGGTGAAGGGACCCCTCAGTCCCAAAATATAGACACTTCATGGAGGCACAGAGTTGTCCTAAAGCTGCCCAGAAGCACAAACATTTATCCATAATCCCTACCCAGTCTAACCCTATTCATCCTTACCCTTTCAGTACATTAACAAATCTAGACTTAACCACCCCACCATAACCCATTCAACATTACCCATATTCCCTTGCTAGCCTTACCTGCTACATCAGGTAGGTAACCCTGAGCCTGGAGTGCCAGAATCCAGCAGGGTTTCTATCGTAACTGATGAACTATTTGCCTGAGATCAAGTGTGGTTCATCAGAAAGTAGATAGGATGGGAAACCTGCGGGATACCAGCACTCCAGGCTCAGGGTTGTCTACCCGTGTGCTAAACCCTCTGATCTTAACCCACATCCCAAGCCGAACTCTATCCTCTAGTTCAGCATTTTCCAACCTGGTCCTTGGGGACGCCAAGATAGTCCACATTTTACTCCCTTGCAGCTGGGAGGGAGCAAAAACGGGGGCTGTCTGGGGGTCCCCGAGGACTGCTTTAAGAAACACTGCCCTAATTGCCCCCATATTCATCAGCATGAAAGAGCGCCACCCACACAAACCAAAATGAGTTTTCCGTCACATAATTCAATTTTCATTGTTTATCAGACATGAAACGGCATATTTTATTATTTCAAATTTTGATCAATATAAAGACAACAAAAACTGTAATGTAAATAATTTTATATATCAAAATACAAAAATTCAAGAATGAGTAACCTTTTCCACTTCATTGAAACATCTTAAAAAGTTCATTCATAAATATGTAATTACTTGGGATTTGATCAATTCTGGACTGTTAATGCTGGCTTTTAATGCACTTTAAATCTACTACACAGCTTATCTTATGATAATAAGGCATACAGTGAAATTCTACATGTAAAAATATGCACAAAAATACACCTGCTGATCATGTACCTTTCAACCTCAGATCCTCCATTGAAAGCAAATGTAAATATGCAGATTTACATATCTGCACCTCAATCTATGATTTCCTATCAAACGCATTACAGTACCTGTTAATTATTTTATACGTGTCAGTTTGTGCTTTACTGTGTTTATATGTGCTTCCTATATAGCTTCTTCTCCTGACCCAAATATGTGCCAATCAGGTACCTGGTGAGTAGACAGTGGGTACAGGAGTTACAGACATGTCTACTCAAAGAATAAATAATATTTTGACCCTTTCTTTAGATAGTCAGAGGTATTATTAATAATAATATGCGTAATATGCAAAAAGTTCCCCCTGAGATTACATTCATCACAAAACGGTGATATAAATAATGCAAATATTCACATATACATATATTTTCATAAATAATACAAAAAAGGCATGTTTAAAAAAATCTTAGTAAAAACAGAACTACAGTCGTCCCTCACCACTTCGCGTTTCGACTTTGGCAGCTTCACTATCACAGTTTTTTCAAATACAGTACTGTTCTCATTAAAGTATATACATATATATACAGTTCTGTATAGTCATTAAAAAGTTGACTGAGACAGTGAAATGATACAGCGAGCGCTCGATTGCCTGAGTCAGTTATATCCTCTTCCTATCCTGGCCACTGACTGGCTCAGCCCCACGTTCGCGTCTCTCATACACGCTTCTACATCGCTACACATCGGAAGCATCTTTGTTTGCGATGTCTGAGAACTTTTATCTAAGCCCCACGATGGCTCCTAAACGTGCTGCTTCTTCTAAGCCTTCTGCTTCTTCTTATTTTCATAGGTTAGTGGTTCTGTGGAAGAACTGTGTGCGTAATTAAATGTAAAATAATAATAATGAAATTTGTAACGTCTAATATGTATTTTAGGGGCAGAGTGTGGCTCAGCAGGTTAAGCTCTGTGCCTGTAATCGGAAGGTTGCCGGTTCAAGCCCAGCCTCTGGCTCCCTTGAGCAAGGCCCTTAACCCCCAGCTCCCTGGGCGCCACACAAGTGGCTGCTCCTCACGGCCAAGCTTACGCTCATGGAGAGCAAGGTTGGGGGAGGTGAAAAGTCAATTTCCCCAAGGGGATCAATAAAGTATTATTTTGTCTAATATATTGGGTAAAACAAGTGTAATGGTGACTAAAGGGTGTTGTTTCATGTCTAGAGGGCTTTAATAATGTTAAAAACCATTTTTAGAAGGTCGTAAACAGATTTTTCTATGCTCTAACTACGGAAACATTCGATTTATAAATAAAGAATCCTACTTGGCGGAAATTCACTTTTTGCGGTAAACGTGATAAATGAGGGACGGCTGTGCAGGAGAATTTAAGAAATTTTCCAGAAATAGAATAGGGAAATGTGAAGCCAACAAACAACGTATTATGAGAGTAGGGACTCATAAAAAAAAAAAAACGCAAGCTAACATCACATGAGTATCCTTCAGAAGTATTCTGTGCACCACACTTCCCTGCAGCACGCGTCCTGCTACATCTCACAGCAGCTACAGGCCGGTGAGGGCTACAATGTCAGGTGATTTATGATACACCTGACATTTACATTTCGGAATGTTTCTCATAGCTGGCACACTTTTCATCAAAAGAGATATACAAATTATACAGTACTGTGCAAAAGTCTTAGGCAGTCACAGAAAATTGTTTAAATGATGATGTAAAACTATGAAATTACGTCTGTTAGAGTGTGTCAGCCCTTAACCATTTCAAAATCTCCGCTAAAGTCGCCACAGCATTTGCAGAAACCATCTGATACAGCCAGGTAATTTTTGACCTGACCACCAGCACACCACCTATGGCTAATCAATGTCTTAGTGGCAGCTTAAACCTAGTTCCAATTAAGTCAGCTGATGGTCACATTTTACAAATACATGGAATGGCTGAGGTGTCCCTGAGGAGATGTTTAGACAACGACTTGAAAAACAGCTGAGGAACAAGTCGGAGGGTCTAAACATAAACAACACTGAATCATGTTCGGCCCACCCCAGTAACCACAGCAAATCGTCAACAGCATGATGGCTTAAGAGCTGGTCTGGCCAGAGTCACGATGGAGAAGCTGGTGGACGATAAAAGCGACACCCATCACGGAAAAGAGGCAGAGCGCTGCCACGAGGCCTGTATTGGGACAGAATGGGAGGACGTCAGCCCAGGACAGGGGAGAAGTGTACACAGGTATATTAGCAGTAAAGCACTGTACCCATGTGCTGCGAGGGCTGGGGAGTACTCGGAGTGTCATCTAGGCAAAACGAGAAAACAAGACAAATCTACTCAAATTCCAGCATGTTATCCAACTGCCTTTGTTTATGCTGTCAGGCAGTTCTGATGGTTCTTTATATTGAGTAAGAAATTACCAGGAAGGCAGTAGGCGCAGCATGAAACCAGTGTGAATCCCTCAGCCCAAATGTACAAAAAGCTTTAAATATTCTGCCTAGCATTAAAACCAAAGCCACGCTTCACTTAGCCTGCACTTCACGGAAGACAGCACGGCTGAAGTCACATTTTTCATATTTTTACTAGGACAATATTTTTATCTAGTGCCGCTCTCACTTTTACTCATTTACACAGCTGGATCTTTTGTTATTTTGGAGAAGTGCTTTTCCCAAGGGTACAACAGCAAGGCCCAACCTGGCAATATAAAACTTCAGTGTATTGCGTATTTAAAGCTTTCACCTTGTATAGGGACTGCAGACGCAGGCTCGGTCCTCACTTTCCGTCCTACAAAAGAAGGTAGAAACAGGCAGTCTGGGTCAACAGACTTTTTTTAACGTTTTGCTTGTAGCTTTGACGGCCGACGTAAGTGCAACAGTAAATAAAAACGTGAACAAGAAAGCGTTTCATTCACTAAGGTCACTGTCTCCAATGCAAACTGCATGGATGAGATGGATAAAAACTAGGGCTGTCAAAATTGACGCGTTAACGCGGATTAATCCAGCGTTGTGATTAATCTGATTAAATATATTAACGC
>JAODKM010000126.1:8722518-8733532 GCA_026780845.1 Petrocephalus sullivani | reverse complement strand
CTGCCCGAGCTTTTGTCTCGGATTTTCGAGAGACGGGAGCGCGCATGTCGTCACTTCCGGCCTCGAGACTCGGAATCTGGCTCGGATTCCGACCTCCCGAGGGTAATGGAACGCACGATAATACTGCCTGAGATTACTGGCAGGGAGCTTGCAGAATGCAAACTGGACGGAGCAGGAACCCCCTTCTAGTTTGGCGCCCCACCCTGGGTTGTTCCCTGCCTTGTGCCCATAGCCCCCAGGAAGCCTCCCTCGCGACTGGGACAAGCTTGTTCCTAATGACTGGGACAAGTGGTTACAGAAAGTGGATGAATGGATGATTCCAGCAACAGTAGTACACCTTCTTTGACCCCATAAAATGATGTTGAGATCGTAGTAAACTTGGATGCAAATTGCTTGTGAGCTTGGGTGGACCTTAATGATTCTGGACAAACTGAACGGTACAATGAGCATCTGTTTGGGAATTAAGTGCTGTTTTAGACGGATGGGTGGGTAGATGAGTAACAGTGTGCACACAAAGTGCCAGTTTCTACCTCCGCTTGTCACGGGGACTGTACCGGCAAGGGTCTGCCAGTTGTACCCTAGCTTTTGATTGATTGATCCTTTTGTTGTCATTGCAGTTTGAAGCAAACTGTTGAATTTAGCAGTTGAATTTGAAAATAAGGCCATGCCATGAGATAAAAACACATCTAGTAAAATGTGAATTGCATCAAATCTTTAAAGTGCATACCAGTGATTGTGAAGTCCATATCAGTGACATCACAGTGCAACAGCGGATGACATCTTAAAAGTCTATGTCAATGCTTATCCTCTGTCTTTCCTTGCTCTATATTGAATCAGTGACTCAATGCATGACCATACCAGTTATTCCCAAGGTACAAACAAGCTTCATGTAGCCCCAATGACACAAAAATATTCCTTACAGTCCATTTTGGCATCTTAAAAGGTACCTACAGCTGGGGTGCAACTGGCAGACCCTTGAGGTTACAAACAAATGGGTAGTCCTTTTTTCTGATGGTGTGGGGAGTGCTGTGCGGCTGCCTGGACCAGACTGCTGTGCCTGTAATCAGCAGGCTGGGTTTTACCATTTGGCCCCTGGGCAAAGCCTGTAACCCCCCACTGCTCCAGGGACTGGCTGAACCTCCATTCTCTCCTAATTAAATGTAAATGTAGTCACTGTTTTAACCCCATGTCCTTGTCCCGTGGCACCAGGACCTACCAGTCAATGTGAAGTTCATCATTGAGGGAATGGAGGAGACGGGTTCGAATGGCTTGGACGCCATGGTGGAAGCCCATAATCACACCTTCTTCTCTGACGTGGATTACATCATTATATCTGACTGTGGCTGGCTCAGCCTTCACCCGGCCTTGACCTATGGTACCAGGGGAAACTGCTACTTTTTTGCTGAGGTGAGGGTTCAAGCTGTAACGGGCCAGCCTATTGGCTGAGCTGCACTTACAAGCTGTAACGTTCCGGCCTCTGGCTGAGCTGCACTTACAAGCTGTAACAGGCCAGCCTATTGGCTGAGCTGCACTTAAAAGCTGTAAAGGGCCAGCCTCTGGCTGAGCTGCACTTACAAGCTGTAACAAGCCAGCCTATTGGCTGAGCTGCACTTACAAGCTGTAATGGGCCAGCCTATCGGCTGAGCTGCACTCACAAGCTGTAACAGGCCAGCCTCTGGCTGAGCTGCACTTTAGGTTACTTTGCTTGGAGAGGACACTAAAGGCCGTCTCTTCATTATTTACTTAGTGGCATCGTCCAGAATGACTTGAATAATGACTTGGAAGCTAAGATTCTCAGAATTTACTAGAGGTTTCAGGTATAGCTAGTGGAGACTTGGTAAAGTAATTCAAGTTTAAGAACAAAGAAATCAGAATGAGAATCGTGTTTATTGGCCAAGTATGTGAGCGAACTCTTACTAGGAATTTTGTTCCGGTCGATGGTGTCTCTCAAGCACAACAGTATAAACATAACAACATATAAACGACAAAATGAACAATATACTGAGTGATAAATAAACAATAATATATCATCTACGGCAGGGTTACCCAACTCCAGTCCTGGAGGGTTAGTCTGTGACACAGTTTGCAGATTTCCCTGCTCAAACACAGCTACTAAACCTTGCGATTGCTTGGTGAGCTGAATAAGGTGTGTTTGAGCAGGGAAATTTGCAAACTGTGTCGCAGACTTGACCTCCAGGACCGGAGTTGGGGAACCCTGATCTACGGTAAAAAATGTAATATGGATTTATATTAATAAATATAGCAATAAGTGTTAGCAAATGTATACAAGTATTATTTGAACATGTTTATACTATTAATCTAAATATATGGATGAAGATATGTATGTGTATATCTATATGTGTACACACGCATATATATGCATACACATACACACATGCACATACACAAGTGTATAATCAGGAATACAATAAAATAAACAATCTAAATCTTATATACAAATATCCACTTGCAACCTGTAAACAGTGATATAAATAGTTTTACGTGTAAAATTGCTTTGTAAAAACTTGTCTTTGATGTTTCAGATTGAGGGCCCAAAGCAGGATTTGCACTCTGGTGTGTTTGGAGGGACGGTGATTGAACCCATGACCGACCTCATTGGCATCCTAGGTAGGTTTCATTTAAAGATTAGATTAATTCATTTCTCAGATTTTTTTTTCCCCCAGATCAGACTCTGAAGATCCAGATCAGACTCTCAAGGAGTTCCTCATAAGTGTTGCGGAATAACAGGAGACTATGGAGATTCCATAAGTGTCAGTGCTGCTTGTGTGGCTGAGGCTGGCCTGATCATCTCGCCATTTCCCCCGCAGACACGCTGATCAGTCCCAGTGGTGAAATCCTCGTCCCAGGCATCAACGAAGCTGTAGCCCCGCTGAATGAGCAGGAGCAGACCATGTTTCAGAGCATCAAGTTCGACTTGGACTACTATAAGCAAAAGATTGGCGTTGATCGGCTGATGTACAACACCAAGGTTAGGCCTCTGCTTCAGTAGGCATAAAGTGAAGTATACAGATATGTAAAATTGTGCTTTTTAGTTTAATTCTAAGAAAGTAACTTAAGGTATATGATTTCCCCATGTTATATGTGTGACTTCTTCATGGGATGTATCGTATAGACAACTTATAATTGACCGTTTCACTTTTGAAAAAAATCACTAACAACGGTGGACACCAGGTCCTGTAGATTATAAAAGTAATACATTATCTATATTTGTGATAATTATATGATATTCCCACCGTAATTCCCCTCAGAATTTACCGAAAAGGACCCTCCTGGGATTGGCAGAATTTACCAATGGGGCCCCCCCTTGGTAAATTTTGGGGAACGGGGTAAACCACCTTGGTAAACTTCCTGGCACAGTGGTGGGCCCCCATGGGGGCAGGGCTTGTGATTGTAAAGGATGAGAAGGGAGCCGAAAGAGGGACCGAAAAGGTGGTCAGCGGTCCGCATCGGAACCAAAACACTGTTTAATCTATACCGCGTGATCGAAGCCCCTCTCCAGATTGGCGAAAATCCGTGTTGGCTCTTGCTTCTACAGGAGAACATGAACCTCCTGTAGTGTCCCATCATGCGGAGCCCCGTTTTGGCTCTTGTGTTCCAGGAGGAAGTGTTGGCACATCGTTGGCGCTACCCCACTGTGTCTATCCATGGCATTGAAGGTGCTTTCTCTGCTTCTGGTACCAAGACCGTCATCCCTGCCAAAGTCACGGCCAAGTTCTCCATTCGTCAGGTGCCAAACATGGACCCCAAGGAGGTGGAGAAGCAGGTGTGTAGGGGGGGATGTGGTCAGGCAGTCTTCAACTTATAGATGGTAAAGATTAACATGAAAAGTATAGATGTTTCTGAGGAAGAAGAATTTGTCTCTTATTTTTGTTGTTTGTGTTTATCTTATGATTATTTACTAGTCATTCTTAGGGTATTATATTGAACTAAAATAGATTTAAAAGTGTTTTACATTGCACTACATAAAATAAAAATAAATGTCATTTAGAGAGAAGGATCTATGTAACTGTTCACAATCTGACAAAGCACCTTAAATGGGAGTTTAGCTACAAACATATTTTTTTTTTTGACATGCCTCAGGTGAAAGCCCACCTTGAAGATGCGTTTGCTAAGAGGGGGAGCCCAAATAAGCTGAAGGTCTCCATGGTGATTGGGGCCAAGCCCTGGTTGGCTGACATCCACCACCCGCTCTATAAAGCTGGGACAGCGGCGGTGCAGAGAGGTACTCTGGGGTGACTGGGTTGTGAGTGACCACAAGGGGGCAGTAAATCCTGGGTGGTCACGAAGAGTATGATTTTCCAGTACACTTTAGAACAGCAATACTAATAAAGAAATACACTTCAGAACTGCAATGACAAAAAGTGGTAGTCTTTCAGAATACATGTTCTGAGTTTCAAGAACACTGATTGCTGTGAATCACCATAACACACTTTTTATGCTTGTGTGGCTGTCGCACATGTGGCTGTTGCACAAGTGGATGGCAATCAGCAGGGAAACCCCCACTCTGTTTGCACATCCATTTATAAACACGTGCAGGAGGAAACACATGACAGAGGGGGACTCCCTCCCTAAAGGTCTCTCCACAGAAACCAAGCTGAGAGGAATTGAAACACTTTGAGGAGTTACTGAAGCCAGACAGATCCAGGGTCCGAGTACTACTCACAGACTGCTGGCAGGCGCACACACTAACACTCTGTGTCTAGTAAGAATTCTTACAGTGCAGATGGTGTGAATTTGTGCATCTGTGTTAGCGAAGCAAACTTGATTCTAGATTGACTTTTCCCAGTTGTATTTAGCAGCAGCACAGGCAAATCGGACACCGCAATTTACTAACATATTTACTGATGTTGTTTAGATCTGTGTGCTAGACTTTTTGGTCACGGATCTTTCACAAACGCTACCCTTACTGTTGGCCCGCTCCTGACTCGCTAGTCCCCAAACCACCATGCCACACTCACATGGCCATCGCTCTGCTCGCTAGTCCCCAAACCACCATGCCACACTCACATGGCCATCGCTCTGCTCGCTAGTCCCCAAACCACCATGCCACACTCACATGGCCATCGCTCTACCGTTGCAACATGCCGTGAAATGCCCCACCCCCTCCCGTCCAGTGTTCAAGGTGGAGCCGGATATGATCCGCGAAGGGGGCACCATTCCCATCGCGCGCACCTTCCGGGACGTGACCGGAAAGAGCATCATCATGCTCCCGATCGGCGGCTTCGACGACGGCCTGCACTCCCAGAATGAGAAGATGAGCAGGTGGGGGGGGGGGCGGCAGACGTCGCCCCGCCGCGGGTGACACCGTGTCTCTGATTCTGCCCGTAGCGGCCTATTCGCTCGATAGGCGTCTGTGAGACCTGCTCCGGATGGGACGACGAACACAACCATGTGACATGGGGCTGAGGGGGGGGTTTAGGTATAGGAGACGGGATTGGTTTACCAAAGCCCGGCTGATGGACAGGAGCTTAAGGAGCCTTTGCATTATCAGCGTTAGGAAGAACACACAAGAAAACAAACTGGTTGTCAGGTCATGAGAAACGGCGAGGGCTCGGGGGTCTGGCTGGGGTGTCTTTTTTTGGGACTAGTGAGAAGACACAGCAGCCCATTTGGTCACAACTGTGTCTAATTTCATGTAGTGCATTTTCATACATGAAGAATGAATGCCATATAAGTATGCATTTCCGCTACATTGTGTAAAAAAGCACTGGTCAGCTACTTTGTGTATATGTTCACAGGTCAGCTATTTTGCTAAACTGTTGGTCACATTATTGCACCCCTTGGGGTTAATCCGGGCAGCAATTCGTAATGCACGGTGACTGCACCCCCTTTGGATACCTAATCCTCACTTAGTCTATCTCAGCAAGTTGCAGATCACCAGTAGATGAAAGTAGATGTTACTGTCTACGTGTTGGCGGATACAGCAGGGGTTAAAAATGTGATCACTGTAAAAGCTTTAAACATTTAGCCTTTACATAATGAAAGGTTCCCCTCTTCTGCAAGGTTCCCCTCTTCTGGTCCTGGTCCCTCTAGACCCTGACATAATGAGACACAAGTTGAGCTGCCTGAATGGTTCTTGCAGGGACAGTGGGAGTATTTGACTGTACACTGGGCAGAAATCTTTCTGCTGTCAGGCATCTCGGGGAATTGGCATCCCGTAAAGGGTGTCCCCCTGTGCTGCTTGGAATGAGCTCCAGAAATCCTCCTGCTATCCAGTCCGGTTTTGATAAACTGTATGTTTAAATGTTCATATTTTTGTTTTATTTCCTGTCTTTTTTCAGGAAATCTTCCCTTTTAGGGATCGTGTTATTTAGCATGTTGTTTGAATCCGTTTCCCTCAGGTACAACTACATAGAAGGAACCAAGCTGTTCGCCGCCTTCCTGCATGAAGTTTCTCAGATAAAGGGGGTCTGAGACGGGAGTGCTCCCTCTGCCCGGGATCCCGCTGAGCCCCGGGATATACGGGGCCCCCTGCAGACACACTTCTTGCCCCCCTGCTTAATCTCATCAGCGGTTGCTTAGCGTTATGCACGCGTTCGCACTTTGTAATCCAACTCACTGTAGGTGCTGCTTCTCTTAACATGTGGCGATACTGATGTGTTTCTTGCTGATGGTTGTTGCGAATGTGGATTGTCCTCAAAGGGTTAATAAAATGGCAGTCTGGTCACCCTCCAACCTAAGCTTGGCCTTGTGTCTTCCGCTGGAGCTGTATAGTTCCTGTGCTGGTCGACGTTTCTGCCTGCTTCTCTAGGACCCATCTTGACCCAGGACGCTGAGGTGTGCTCTGAAATTGTTTAGCTGGTTAGCATTCTTATCCCACCTTATAACACGAAAAGGATAACAATGTGTAACCTAAATGCCAGGAGTGACTGACCTCTGAGAGGTAATAGAATGTTGTGGAGTGTGGGCCAACCTTATGTGTTTGCTCCCTAAGACAGCACTGAGAGGACTGCTGTCTGCATGGCACTGAACAGTCAGCTGGGATTTGAGTGTTACCGCCCCTGTCATGCTCTCCTTACCCACAATGCCCGGCTGCTTGCACGACAGCCCCGCCCCGACCGTCACCAGGCCCCACCCCATATCCATGTACCACCTGACCTCTCGCCGTGCTCAGCCCCTAACCCCCTTATCGCCATGCCAGTGCAATAAATGTGCTAACTGATGACTTATTCGTCTCTTGAACAATCAGCTAAAATTACTAATAAATCTAAAACACTAGGCAATGTATATAGTATATAAAAAATATAACCATATATTATAATCCTCGAAAAGTGCACCTGGTTTATAAACCGGTACGTAAAAACATTTTAGGTTGGTTTAATCTGATTAAAATATTGAAAAGACTTCTCAACTGCTGTGTCCCAAAATGTGACAAACAGAGCGACGTGTAAAATATTTACTGGTACAGGAATTTGTGTGATTTGGCATCCCATAAAGAGACTCCCCCCTGTGCTGCCTGGATGGACTGCAGACCCCTCTCTGACCCTGACCAGGTGGTTACAAGATGGATGGATGGTATCTGTTTCAGACTTAGGGGGTAAGGTGAGGTGTATTCCAGTGCAGGTTAACTGATGTACCTTCTGATATTTGCTGTACTAAAATATAAAGATATTTGCAACTCCCTGAAGCTGCTCTGACTTCAGTGCAGAATATGGAGTAATTTGTGGTTCCCACCCCCCAGTGACATGTAGGCTTAGGGTTTATGTGAGTCAGCACACCAGTCTGATCAGGTTTTATTGCACGTCTCGCTGCCTCTTAGAGTCGTTAATGTTCAGAGTGTAGTAACCTGTAAACAGTCACCACCAATGAGGGAAGAGACTTACAGGAACTCTGAGCTTTGCTCCCTTACAAAGTCTCATTGGGGATCAGTGCCTGGGTAAGACCCTCATTGGACGCGCAGGCTGCTCCGGGCCCCGAATCGGACTCTCGCTCCCGCTCTGCATAGTCTGCATAGTCGCTGACGCTCTGGGTGTCATGCTTCTCATGGCTGCTTCTCGGCCTTCGTCGCTCCCAGACCTGGACCACCTGTTCCGGTACATTGAGGAGCATCAGAATAAGTTTGTCCAGGTGAGATCAATCGATTCTGGGAGATTTAGAAAAGGAGCAAAAGCTTTCAAGACTCCAAAGTTGTTTTTTTTTTACTATCATGTGTGCATATAGTATAATGCCTTTTTTGTGTGCTTTCTGAACATAATGTCATAATGTCAGCTAAATACAGGACAATGAGTACAACAGGACATAAAGGCTCCATGGACAAACACTGAGCAGTTCCATGTGCAGGAGGAGTTTTTGAGAATAAAGTATCATAGTGTCACGTGCAGTTAGCGTCTGTCGGGGAGCCTGAGGGTACAAAGAGCCCCAGGCTGCAGGCGTGCGGCTGTCTAAGGGCCTCCAGCATCTGCCCGAAGGGAGGAGGGAGAACAGCGGGCGTTCAGAGCGGCTGGACTCCTTTATGACGCACTCTGCATTTATAGGGCTGTGTGTCGTGTCTGTGTCCTGGGCTGCCATGGGGGTGTCCCAGCGATGCTCTGAGCGGTCATTCACCGACCCTGCAGTACAGTAGCAGTAGATCTAACCTTGGGATCATAGGCACAGTGTCTTAACCTGCAGAGCCACACACTGCCCTAAGTTCCCTCAGGACTGTGGCATGACATACAGACAAGAGCCAAAGGGAGGGATTCACAGTGGCTTAAAAATCTGCATCTATAGGGTGCCAACAACCTGCCTGAGCAAAGTGCCGGCACAAAGCACGTGCAGTGGTGGTCTCAGCAATTAATTGCAATTTCGGCACGGCTGCCCTCCAACCTGGATGCATGACTGTACAGGCAGTCCCCTAGTTAAGAAAGCCCCACTCACAGACAACTCATACTCACGAATAGACTGCAATGAAGCCTATTATGTTAGAAAAATTGGGTTAAATAAAATGGTTTGTAATAATGAACACACGCACTACTTCACGACACCCATGAAAGCACTGCGCGGAGTCAGCGGTTCTTCAGCTCAAGGTACAGTGCAGTACGTTTACCATATGTAGTTATTTTTATAAATACTATATTATTATCTTCCTGACTAACCTACAAATTTGACTTAAAGACAGACTTCATTCATAACCAGAGTACTGCCTGTATATTAGAGTGCATGAATTTATGTTAACAATTGTAATAAATAATGCAGCAGCATTAAACTGCAGAACGCATGGGATCTATGCTGAGGAACATCTGAACTGCATCGATCTCTCTGCCAGAGACTGGGCGAGTGGGTGTCTGTGCAGAGTGACTCCAGCACCCCAGCGCTATGGGGTGAGGTGGAACGTGTTCTCAGCATGACGGCGGACAGGATCACAGCCATGGGGGGTGTGGCGGAGCTCGCAGACATTGGTGCTCAGCAGGTAGGGTGGCCGAGGTGTCTGATAAAAACAGACATGTATTCATTGTGACCTGAGTTGGTAGATTTTCTAGCTAATTAGCAAAGAAAAAGTTTTAATTATATTGATTTTGAAATACTATGAATGTTTGAAGTAATTCTGTTACTGGCAAGAGTATTCCACTAGCGGGTGGTCTCAGACAGGATAAAGGTCCCACCCCGGCTGACAGTGCCCCACCCTTCTCTCTGCCTTACTGCTGAAGCTTCCGGATGGGCAGTCTGTGAGGAGGCCGCCCGTCATCCTAGCCCAATTCCCCATGGACCCAGAGAGAGCTACTCTCTGTATCTATGGCCACGTGGATGTCCAGCCTGCAAAGAAGGAAGATGGCTGGGCCACGGATCCGTACACACTGACTGAGCTCAATGGTGTGCTCTCCGACTCTCCATCATCATTGATTCAGAAAAGTCACAGGGTGCTCCTCTGTGTCATTGTGCGCTTTTGTGTTTCCTAGGTAACCTGTATGGCAGAGGGGCCACAGACAACAAGGGGCCAGTACTAGCCTGGCTCCATGCCATAGAGACCTACCAAGCCACCAATCAGGTTTGTTCCCATAGAGATGTACCTGACAACCAATCAGGAATGTTCATTTGTTAAGACAAAAACTGAAAAACATGTTTGATAAGGGGCTTTGGTAAGGGGCTCCTCTTATCACATCTCTGTCCCAAAGCAACCAAAGCACTGTCCCTAAGACCTTCTAGACGACCAGCAGATGTTTTTCTCAGGAACTGCCGGTGAACATAAAGCTGATCATCGAGGGGCTGGAAGAGGTGGGGTCCGATGGCCTGGAGGAACTGACTCTGAGGCATGTAGGCAGCTTCTTCTCTGACGTGGACTACATCGTCATCTCTGACAATGTGTGGGCGACCAGGAGGCCCGCTATTACCTATGGGACTCGGGGCAGCAGCTACTTCTTTGTGGAGGTACATTGGCCCGAAGGTGTCATGGGGGTCTGCTCACCAACAGGTCCAAATCCTAGAGGCAAGAACCCTTGAGTCAGAAGGCTGACAGAATATAATAAGTAACCTCAGAGAAGATGATCTTGTCAGGTTAAATGAATAAAATACTATATGCCGGATAGTTATTTGCTTGGTGTAGCTGTCTCCAAAGCATGCTGTCTTCCTGCTTTCTTTATGACCTTCCACTGTGTAGTTTAGGGTCAGTGAATCTTGACCTCTCTGTTTTGCAGGTCGAGGGTCCAAAAACTGATCTGCACTCAGGGGTATTTGGGGGGTCAGTACATGAGCCCATGATGGACCTGATTGCTCTGCTTGGTGAGTAAGACCCTTCCCCTTTCCCCAAAGCCCCCTGAAACCCCTGCCAGGAGGTGATGCCTGACATGGAAATAAACCTTTTTATTATAAGGGTGTCATAAGTAAATAAAATAAATGGCTTGACAGGATGGTGGAGAGGAGTGTGGCTATTTCAGCTTCCGAGTGTCAGCCTTCAGTTAGTAATGGTGAACTGTACTTCCCCCCCTCCCCCCTCTCCCCCCCCCCCCCCCCTCCCCCACCCCTACCCACACACACAACAACCTCAATATAATGTTAATCATAAATCAATATCCTAACA
>JAODKM010000126.1:8701298-8722508 GCA_026780845.1 Petrocephalus sullivani | reverse complement strand
GGCGTGAGAAGAGGTTGGAGGAGAGTGTTGCTCTTGCAGCCCTCGAAGTGCGCCTCTCAGTTAGGAATGGTGGACTGCCCCCCCCCCCCCCCCCCGTCACATCCTAAAAAAAGCAGGATCAAATAGATGGTACATCTGTAGTATATAGAGGAATTTAGCATATAAACTAAACTACATTCTTACAGCAGAAGCTTTTATCCAAAGCAACATACAACTGAGAGAACAGGGACAGCCAGCCCTGGGGTAACTGGGGTTAAGGGTCCTGCTCAAGGGCCCAGTCTGTCCAACGACCTTCAGGTAACTCCACCCTAACCAAGGGACCACACAGGCACCAGGGTGATGTGACCATCACCTCCCTCCCGACACAGACAGCCTGTTGGGTCACACGGGGAAGATCCTGGTTCCTGGTCTGAATGAGATGGTGGCCCCCCTGACCGAGGAAGAGATGAAGTTATACAAGGGCATCCACTTTGACCTGGATGAAATGAAAAAGGAGATTGGTGTGCAACGCTTCCTGCAAGACAGCAAGGTACACACCCCCAGCACGGAGGCTGTCCAAGGTGGGTAACGTCATGGGACTTCTTCGTTTTAAGCTCTAATGTCTCCATCCCCCACATCTCCAGGAGGGGGTGCTAATGGGTAGATGGCGATACCCATCTCTCTCCATCCACGGGATCGAGGGAGCGTTCTCCATTCAGGGGTCGAAGACCGTCATCCCCAGGCGGGTCATTGGGAAGTTCTCGGTCCGCTTAGTGCCTCACATGGAGCCCATGGTTGTGGAAAGACAGGTGTGGGTCCTCCCTCTGACTCCACATATCCTGTATGCTCTCTAAACCCTCCTCGAGGCACTGGGGTGGGATAAGTGTACTGACGAAATTTCCAGTACCACTGTGTGTCCTTGTACTGGTACCAGCAGCTTGTTTTCCAGGTCAAGGAGCACCTGCATGGGGTCTTTGCCCAGCTAAACAGTCCGAACAAGTTGAGAGTGACCTCAAGTGTGGCGGCCAGCCCTTGGCTCGCTGACCTGAAGGACCCGCAGTATGTGGCTGGGCGGAGGGCGGTTCAAGTGGGTGCGTGTCAGTGTCATGGTGATGAGCTCTGTCCGTGATTGTGTGAGCATCCTTCCAGGGTCCTGGGGGGATGGTGGTGGTATAGTGGTATGAGGCTCTGGTTATGGACCATGAGATTGCTGGTTCAAATCCTGTCTACCACACAGTGGGTCCCTGAGCAAGACCCTTAATCCCAAATTGCTCCTGGGAGACTGTAATTGGGTAATGTAAATCACTCTGGATAAGGGTACTAGCTAAATGCTGTAAATGTCCCGGGTCCTCAAACACCTTCAAAGAGGACAGTGGTTTTAGCTCCCCTTCTTGGATTAAATTAGAAGTCACAAATGAAAACTGTCATGGCACATGATTAAGATATTCCCTGTCGCCAATGGCCAATGTTTTTACCATAAATACACTTCTTACCCACTGTTTGGCTTGTTAGTGTTTGGAGTGGAGCCAGAGCTGATCAGAGAGGGATCCACGATTCCCATTGCTCACAACTTCCACAAAGTGACTAGAAAAAGCGTGATGATGCTGCCGATTGGTGGCCATGACGATGGAGAGCACTCTCAGAACGAGAAGATTAGCAGGTAGGCATGGAACAGCCACTCTCTCCCTTTTAACTAAAGACACATTATATACACGTTATATAATCTATCTAGCTATCTATCTATCTAATCTCTCACGAAAAGTTAAACTGCGCAGCTTAAACGTTGAGGGTTCAAATCATCAAATGAATATGTTCTCTTCTCAGGTACAACTTCATTCAGGGGACGAAGCTCTTTGCGGCCTATTTTCACGAACTGTCCATACTTCATAAAAGCTATCCCGAAATGCAGCGTAAAAGATGAGTCCTTTCTGTGTAAAATAAACACCGTCTTTCCTTTGGCGCCACCTAGCGTCCTCATCAGAAAGTGCGCCTGCGCAGCCACGACTTTTTTGCACAGCTATTCAGCACAATTAGGCCTATAATCATTTTGCGTCTTATTTTGCCGTTTCAGGTCTTCTTATTAGCACTGAGGAGCAAAGTGTGGAGTTAAATATTTTCCCTTGAATGTCATTGTCAATTCTTTGTATTATTTGTCATCCTCAAAGTTATCACAATTAACGATACGAGTTCTTCTCAGCAAGTGTCACAAATGCTTTTAAAAACTATAAGAGCTGATGGGTGTAGTGGTATCAGAAGTGGGCACAGCCAAGTCCCCTAAGCAATGTATATCACTGATCATCAAACGCTTTCTAAGGCAAACAATTAAAGCCATGCCTCTCTTAACGACCCCGACAGTCTATTGCCACATCAGTGCTCAGAAATTTATCTTAATACAGAAAAAAAGAAAAAAAGCAGAAAACATGTCAAGTGCAACGATATGATTTATTACAAGCAATTCGTTTCTTGGCATTTCGGATATTTTCACGCATATTTTCCATTTTCCTAAGAGATCCCTATTTTAAACTTAATTTATTGATTGGGGGGGGGGTTCTGGTGTATACAACAACTATATTTAGACGCAACAATGAACACGCGCCATGCACCGTCATAAACGGGACTTTAAGTACTGTAAACAACGCTGCCGTACATTAACAGTCAGGAGTCTAACAGTGTGCATCAACACTTCCACTTCGCAATGAACTTCGGCGATAAAATTAACAGTGCGGGTTGTCGATGAATATTTCACCTCAACTAACCGAAGGGGCATACAGCTTATTAAAGATCTGTGCTTCCAGACAGATTTAAGATGCTACGGTTCTAGTATAAGCACCAGTGCATAATTGTCCATACTTGAAATTGGGTAAACCCTTAATAATTTGAAGTTTTTCTTTACGGTGATTTCCTACAGACTGTAGCATCGTCTGCCAGGACTGAATCCGCACGTAAGCTATGCGCCACCACGTCGGACGGGGGGTTCCTCCCGTACCCCCAAAGACATGCAGTTGCGCCCCGTGCTGCTTGGGATAACGGGAAATTTACGTTTGGGCATACCTGCGAACCGGAAGTGGAAAAGAAACATTTAGGCGAGATCATTGGTGAGCGTGCAATCAAACGGCGCGGAATATAAGGCATCTGGAGGCAGAGGCGGCGACTTCTTTGCTTATGGGGGCGTCTGTGTGCAGGAGGGAGCCGCCGTCGGCACCGTGCCGATAAAACACGCCGCGCGAGCCCGGCCGGCGCGAGCGCCAGCTGAGCGCGTGACGTAGCGCTCATTCTACGGTGCGCCACTAGTGACTAAGAGCATAAAGAGCGGACGGGGAAAACACTCGCGTATTTTCGGGTAAGGCTCACCATTTTGCACGTATAACCGCATTCTACACACGTGCTGACGTTTGCAGCGACGCGCTGCCGTTTGGGTTTCGCTCGATCCGGTAATTCGTTTGAGTAAATCGCATATTTCCGAGGTCGCATTTGGCAGGCTTTTTGGGCCTCTGTGCTGCCGTCGTTTTCTGGAGCGTTGAGCCCCCATCGGGCCCGCCCCCCTCGCGACCTCATTGGGTAGCCACGGCAATTCTCTCCCCTGATTGGTCGTCCGGCACGTCTTTTAATTTTGAGTCTCGGCGACGATTCGAAGTTGGGGAAGTGCCTAAAAACGAGATAAATCGGTAGTCGGCGGTATGCTAATATTATACGCGAACCGGGCGCTTAAGCCGCACATTTTATTTTTTAAAAACGGTGAAATCCATATAAGCATTCTCCATTTAAGTGGCCATTTTAACACCGAGATTGTTACACGGACAGTGACCGCGGGCCGGCCGAGCCGTTAGCCTGTTAGCCCGCTAGCCCGTCCGCCTTCCCGCGAAGTCCCCGTCCTTCCTGCCACTCCGGCTGTCGCCTTGCGTCCGTCCCGAAATGGCGGGTCGCGCCACAAGCGGGTCCGCTGCGGTGTCCGGGGCCGGGCGACTCTGCGAGGCCCGCCGGTGCCCAAGGTCGGCGCTGCCGCGGCGCGGTGGAAGCCGGTCGGCCGGCTGCCGTTAAGCCCGAGCCCGCTCACGGGGCTTTAAATGGCCGAACACGGGGCTGCTCCCCCGGGACCTTAGTGTAAAGTTTAGCGTAACTTGTGCCGGGGAGGCCGTGTTCTGTGGGCATTAGCGTCCTGCCCTGGGGACTTGTAAGGCTGAAAGGTGCTGTCCGATTACCCCACTTTACTCTCCTGGGACATGGCGCAAGAGGACAATATTTGTGAAAATATTCAATAAATAAAAATATCGTTTAAATAATTATTTAGATTATAAGATGATTATTTAAATGATTGTTTCAAAAGATGTCGTTTAAATTGCCAATTTATAATAATAATAATAATAAGCTGCGATAGGGATTTAATAAGTTTAGCTACAGCTAACACTTTGTCGGGGACAGTGAAAATTAGGACAGCTTAACTGTTATTCTAAAGTTAGGAGAGCTCATTTAGGGTTTTGGCAGGATGAGAGATATACAGCCCCGGGACGGACCAGACGAAATGCGCTAATAAATCAGAATTCAATCGACTATGCGAGATCGATCTGTAATGACTTAGTTTGCAATGTAACCAATCAGATGTTACGTTTTGTTTAGAGCCCGCCCACTGAGTTTGATGGGTGACTGACAGAAAATTTTAATAGTGGCTGGTATCACTAAAGATGCCACTTAATGATTTAAATAAAACTTGAAATTATTGTCTAATCATTTGTACTCATATTGCTGTATTGCTGGAATATTTATGAATTATGGGTATTTAAAATATACCAGATAATAATATTGCCGAAGGATGTCAGAAAATGCATAGTCCGTTGAAATTTGAAAGTTTTTTTTTTTTTGTGTGGAGCATGAGGAGTGTCTCATATCTCTGATTTTAGGGAAACGTTAATGTTCATGGAAACCACAAAGTGTCTAGCCTTTAATTTCTTGTTTCCCTGTCATTGGTGGAACAGTTATTAAAAATTGCCCACACTTCTTATTTGAAATGGTTTAAAGGTTAAAGTCAATATTGTAATCTCAAAATTAATAATATAAAGACCTTCATTACAGTTATACCAAACATATTACTGTTAACCTGGGTTATTATGCAGATCAATTTTTCTATATGCTGTGAAGCTGTGTTTATTTTCGGTAAATAGTTCTTAGACTGTTTTACTCCCACATGTGACATCACGCTTCCAATGTGGCACTGGGTGGTGACATCACCAGCTCTGCTCTGGTGTTTCGTCGAGTTCTGTGGTGTTACAAGCTGGCCCTGTTGCCTAAGGGGGCGTGAGAGAGCAGAGGTAGATAAATCGGAAAGGACAAACTCATCCCGGTGCAATAACTTCGAGGTGACAAGCAGCTTCTAGATATAAGATGACATGATACTAATACAGCCCTTAAGATACGGTGGCTTTTTTGTAGACTCTTATTCTTTTGTGCTCTTGGGTTTGTCAGCTGAAAAATTGTCACTGTCGATCTCTCACTTATTTTTTTGGCTTCTGATGTGCATTTTCAGAAATCTTCAGAAATAACGGTGCCCCCCAGCCAGAGGCACCATAAGGGAGAAGATGGTTAAAAAATTTTCAAACATAATTGAATTGGTCTGAATTCAGGGCCCAATATGATATGCTTTCATGGGGCCCAAAATCTCTAGCATCACGCCTGCCCCTAACAATAAACAAACAAACAAATAAATATAATGACTTGGTGTAGTTAAATGGTTATCTTAAAAAGTCAAAAGTACAAAAAATCTCATCAAGTCTTTCTGATAGTTCTAACAAAATCACAGAAATAATTGTAATATGCTTCTGGTCATGGGCTAAAGGTTCCCCTTGACCCTGTACTGGATAACTGGTTATGAAAGATGGATGGATGGATAGTGTTTGAGGGGAAAAAAAATCATATGAAGTGGGTATGATGTGTCTGGTCTTATGGTTGGGTCTTTTCCAATTGTATGCATGTTGCTCACGGGGGCTATTTTCATCCTCTCCTTTGGAAATTGTTCCATCACCTGACCTAGAAGACAGAAGATGACAATGTGCATAACGGCTAATGCTAAAGGCATTTCATTTTGGCTGATGTTAAGAGGCTGTGGCAGTGCTGCGGTGTGTGTGTGTGTGTGTCTGTGTGTGGTGTGCGGAAGATATTTCAGGACTGCTGAGGTCTGATGATGCCCTGCTGCCAGGGATACTTCAGAGGATTTGGACATAAGAGCTTATGTGGAGTGATGAGAAGGGGCTTTTTATCCTGTAAAAATAGGCTTTTTAGACTTGAAGGTGAGGGCCCAAGGCACTCTACCAGGAGGTCGGATCCCCCATGTAGTGCCCTTACTGCACATCTTCGCCTTCTCAGCTCTATTGCTCTGTATTTACTCTCCTTTGAATTTGTCTTGCCTTGGTCTTCTAAGTGATACCACATATTTTAGTGTTTCCTACAAATTAGCTAGGTTATTTGGTGTGGCTGGCTGTACATGAAGGCTGTGCATTAGTAAGAATCCTAATGGGGGCTCTGCGGTGCATCAATTTGCTCTGTTCGAAGGATGTACCTTTTAAAGTGATGCAACTCTTCCTGTTTGCAAGCCCATTATGTACCCATGAGGATCCGATGCCTTGGCTTCCAGCTCTTTTTAGTTATTTGATATATCATGTGGAACTAGATGTTGTTTGGGAGTCTAATAAAATAAAATTGTAGCTGTGTTCCTCTGTAGGTTACCTGGTTTCATCCTGTAGTCCGAAATGTTGTTCTTTATATTTTCCAGCAGAGTGTGATTTTGTGTGTCTGTGCCCGGCAGCAGACAGGCGTCCTGTCCGTGGCGTTCCCCATGTTATGCCCTGTAGTTCTGGGAATAGATTCCAGGCTCGCTGTCATCCTGTATGGATAACAGAATATAGAAGATGGATGGGTATTCCATTTTCTTACTGTCAAACTGCCATCACATGTAATTAAATCCAGCGGGTGCATATTTATATTTAGGAGTTAATGGTCTTTTCTAAATGGGCATTGACTGTCTTGTTTGAATTGTATAGGTCCACAGGTATCATGCTGCTTTGTAATGAATTACTGTCTCTGCAACTTTACCTTTTAATAGAAGTTAGGCTAATTGATGAATACGGTGAAGGATTGTTTCTGTGCGGCTTTTCTATGGATTAGTGCTACTTGAGATTTTCCAGTCTGTCAGTGCTATTCCCATCTCTATTGATTGCTGGAATAAAATACTAGAAGCCTGTAACTAATAAGTGTCCTCTCCTTTTAAACAGCTGCCTTCTTGTCAATTGCTCTAAATTTGTCAGAAGATTAGCAGAACCTTGTGGAACATTTGTCTCAGATATTTTCTTGGCTTCTCTCCTAGTACCAGCCAAGTCTTGGTCACATGACTGTAATGACTGGTCCTGTTTTTGTTACAGCAAAAACAGATTGTGCCATGGATTTTAAATTAAAGTTAAGTCTTACAGATGCTCCTAATCTTCTTTTCTTAGTATTTATATTTCAAATACTGTGGTAATGATTGTTGATCTCAGTGCAGTTGTTGAACTGTCATTTCTGCAGTTTTGTATCAGGACACAAGATATTTTAACACTCTTCTCATGTCGACTAATATTACCTAAAAGTAACAAGTTACTTTTATTAATCAAAATATTAATCATTATCTGAGTTTCTAAAGTTTTAGTTTTTGCCCCATTTCTTGAGAGTAAGAACTCGCTTGGAAGTACCCTTTGATACCAGTATGGTGGCCCCTTCATTTTATTTTCACAAATGATGCTTCATCACTTTAGCTAATCGGGTCAGGATTTTGCTTTAAATTTTCTTACTTTACAGTGTATGTGTGTTTGACACTATTGCTTATCATTATATACTCATTAGTCTGTTGACATAAGTTTTCTGATATCGTTTCTGATATTGCCCCACTATCCCTGTCATACTGGAGTAATCATCTGCCAGTTACCCCCATGTTTCCTGTTTCACTTGCACAATTTGAACAGTTAACGAATGTGACTTCCCTAGCAGGAAGGAGTCACGGGTTAATAATGTGTGTTTCTTATGAAGCATTTCCATTTATACAGCCCAGCGTAGTTTATGGTGTCCATTATTATCCTCTGATGAAAATATTGCATGGCTGCAGCATGGCTGAATTTGGCCTGTTTTCAGTTGTCTAAAATGGACACCTACATAAATCCTTTATCACAAAACAATTTTACCGCTGTATGACTTGGTCCCTAGATCAGTTAACCATTCTGAGTAATTTTCGTCATGCACATAGAGGCCGTCTTCTCATTTGATTTCTACATTTTGCCAAACTGTGTCCACTAGATGGCGACAAGTTATCATGTTAGCTCTTGCTTTGTCGGACCATGTTGTGTAACTATTGCTCCAATACTGCAAGAACTTATACCTCTGTATTCACTGGAAACTCAGCCTAGTTGCACTTTTGCCTAGTGGACTCCTTGCACCCTGTATGTTTGTAATGTGCTATTTGTCTCACTTCTACGTTATTTTGGACAAGCGCATCTGCTAAATAAATGTAAAAGCGGTAACTTCAATGATTTGTATGGTATTACTTTTTGTAATTAATTTTTTTTAGAATACAGCATCAAGACTATAAATCTTATGAAAAATTCTGAGAATGCTTAAAATGAATATTTTGTCTTTTAACAGGTGAAGGACAGGATACTATGAATTCATACATCTGAATACTGGAATATTCTATTGGAAATCAATTGTACAATGAAATGGATAACTCAAAGAATAAACGAAAGTTAAGGTCTGGCAAAGAAGTAGTTGATGACCAACTGGTACATGAAGATGATGGAAGTGGCTCATGTGTCAAACAGGGGTGTGATGTTCCTTCTGAGGCTAAACGGGCCAAGACTAATGACACCAGTAGTGAAGACAAGACCCCAGGTGAGCCCTGTCCTCGACTTGAGTTGGAAGCAACAGCAACTATGGGAGACAGACAGCAGCCCGATGGCGGCCCAGTGACGGACTGCAGCTGTGCGTGCACGGTTTGTGATTTTGTGGCTAAAACTCCTACAGCTTTGAAGGTGCACACCACACGAAAGCACTCTCGGAAGGGGGTTGGCTTCAGAGGCGAAGGAAGTAGGAGAGGAAAACCAAATCAAAACAATGAACAGGAAGGTCGGGTCCGAGGCACTGTATCGTCAGATTCCAGCAACATCGAAATTAGCCAGCAGTCCTGCTTTAAGGCAAGCAGTACTAACCAGATAGACAGACATGTGAAGGAGACCCATCAAGAAACCCCCAGTGGGGAGACAGAGGCGGAGGAAAATGTGACTGCTGTGTTGAGTGAAAATAGTGAGACAGACTTCCGGGAGACCACACAGAATGATGGCGATGACCAGCCACTCACAGGTTCCAAAACGGACTGTGGACCCAGAGGGGTCAGTCCTGCTCCTGGGACAAAGGTGGTCTGTAATAACAAAAGTGAGCCGGATAAGGGAGTAAGTCCAACTCGCATACTGTTAGATATGGTTGATAATTCTGAGAAGACGCACGAGGGAGAAGAAGCAGAGAACAAAATCAAAGAAAAGTTGGAAGGCATCAGTGCCTCTGATGAAAGTAGCAGAAAGAGAAAGCAGGACCTTGTCAGAAGTTTGAAGGCAGAGACCGAGTCTGAAATTGATGCTGACGCCACTGAGCAAAGTGCTCATGTTGATGCGGCAGATGGCATACCTAGTAGCACTGAAGCAGGGAAAAAAGCACCCACAGTACCAAAAACACGAGAACAGCTTCAGCGCAAAGTTGTTAAAAGAGTTCTAAAACCTAAGACTCAAAACACCTGTAGCTACTGTGGACAGCTATTTCAAGACAGGCCTAGCCTGGCAATTCATGTTAAAAAGCAGCATGCGAAAGAAAGCAACTTCCTTTGCAAAGTTTGTTTGTACTCTTGCGCAACAAAGTGTGAATATGAAAAACACTGCTGCAGCAGTAGGCACAAAAGATTGGTTTCAGAAAAGACTGGGCCTCAGGGTACCCTGGAACTAGTGGCCGGTAGCGCCAAGCAGCAGAACGTTTATGAGATTGAGTTTCAAGCTCATGGTGAGGGCTCCAAATCGAGTGCTACTCGCCTGGCTGCTGCCCAGCTGCTGAAACGCTCCGCAAATACGAGGGTGCAGCTGCAGTGCAAGGCCTGTGCGTACAAAACATACTCCTCTACTCTGCTGCTGAGGCATGAGAGGCTGAAGCACTCCAAGGAGATCCGCCTCCATTGTAAGCCCTGCGGTTACTACGCCTCTACTTCTGAGGGCATGGAGAAGCACCTTGTGCGGAAGAAGCACCAGCAGGCAGTCAGGAGAGCGAGCCTTGGAGCAGCTTTTGAGCAGTGTGTGGAGAAAGTATGCTTGAGGTTGCCAGAAGTTCAGCCAACTCCTAGTGAAATCCCAGCTACCAGCAAGGACCTTACAAGAAACGATGAAGATGACCTTGATGGGCAACCCAGTGAGGCCACAGGTGCTGAAGGAAGTGCGGAAGTTATTGACCAGACAAGCCCACCTAAAAAGAGACGGGGTCGGCCAAAGGGGTCCACTGTTACAACTTGTGACTACTGTGGGCTGGTAGCCTCCAATGCCACCAATCTTAGTGTCCACGTCCGGCGGAGGCATAGCCACCAGTATGGCTTTGGCTGCAAGTTATGCAGCTACTTTTGTGTAACCAAGGGTGACATGGATCGACACTGTGCCACCAAGAAGCACATGAAGCGAATGCAGGACGCTAACGCTGATAATCCAGAAGATGATCAGGTAGACCCTAGTAGCGTGGTCGAAGTTCTGAACAATGGACAGACAGTCAAAGCAAAGACTTCTGGGGATTATTCTGATGAAGGAGAAGCCATGCAAGCCACCCAGGGGTCTTTGGATGAGGCAGCAATAGCCAGTGGGCAACTCACTCATCCTGAGGATGGACAGGAATCTGAGTCTGGACAAGTGGTGTCTGTCCCAGAGAATGCATGTCAGGAAACTGATGGCTCAGCTCAGAAAAAAAGCAAGTACGACTCGGTCAACTCTTGTGCACACTGTGATTTTGTTGCCCATTCTTTGCCGTCTCTGGACCTGCACATAAAGCGGAAACACACTAAGGACTTTGAGTTTGTCTGCAAGGCCTGCAGTTACTATGCGGTCACTCGTCGGGAAATGACACGACACGCCACAACTGAGAAGCACAAGCAGAAGAGCCAGGCCTACCTGGAGTCTCTGAGGAAGAATGAGAGTGTGCTGAGCCAGGCAAGTGAAGAAGCTGAGAGTGAAGGAGAGCCCAAATTGGTCAGCAACTCTATCACTTTTACAGAGAGTTCCCAGGTGGATGAAACTATGTCAGACCAAAAGACAAATGCTGGAAAATGTCAGAGTGGTGAAATGTCAGAAAATGTTGTCTCTATCCCAAATGTTGGTGCTAGCAGCCATAGAGAAGCAACTTGCTTAGCGGAGACATGCAATACAGATGCTGTTGTGAGTGAGAAGGCCATAAATAGTGAAGGAAGTCTCAAGGAGACTACCAAAAATGAAAGGCATGCAGCCTTGGATGAGAATTCAAAAGGTGCTGAGCTGAGTCATGGAGAAAGCCTAGCAGCTGCAGGAGAACCAGTGGAAGACTCTACTCTAGAGTCAGAAGAACTCCCTGAGGAGGACCTCCAAGAGGGAGGAACAGAAAACGATGATGACTGCTTGGTGGAGAGTCTGTCAGATGCAGATCCAGACCATGCTGACCGAAAAGAAGATGATTCTTTATCTGTCAAGCAGCTAGTAAGGGCTGTTCCTTTTGATGCATCCATTGTTTCGGCAAAAGCCTTTCTGGAACTGGAGCCCTCTGCGCAGGATGGTGTCCAGACTACAAGGGCAGCATCTGCTGGTAACTCCGCTGGCAATTCGAGTCCTCTGAGTGGCAAGAAGAACAGTGGTGTGAGACCCAAGGGGTCCATGAGCTCACGAATCCGCTGTGAGGACTGTGGCTTCCTGGCTGATGGCCTGAGTGGCCTGAATGTGCACATAGCAATGAAGCACCCGTCGAAAGAGAAGCACTTCCACTGTCTTCTATGTGGCAAGTCCTTCTACACTGAGAGTAACCTGCACCAGCACCTGACCAGCGCAGCCCACCTGCGCAATGAGCAGGCCAGCATCGAGGAGTTGCCTGAGGGCGGAGCCTCCTTCAAATGTGTCAAGTGCACGGAACCCTTTGAGACGGAGCAGGACCTCTTCATGCACATCAAGGAAAAGCATGAGGAGCTGCTGCGCGAGGTCAACAAGTATGTCCTGGAGGACACCGAGCAGATCAACAAGGAGCGCGAGGAGAACCAGGGCAATGTGTGCAAGTACTGCGGGAAGGTGTGCAAGAGCAGCAACTCTATGGCCTTTCTGGCCCACGTCCGCACACATACAGGTATGTCTCGGCCCCACCTTTTTTTTTTTTTTTTTTTTTTTAATGACTTACTTTTTCCAAGGTTGTTTTTCTAAGGAGTATTTAGATGATCATGGTTATTCCAGTTCCGTGCAGTTTTATAGATCATATTTGATGGACAAGTACCCCAGAAGCCTGACATTAGTTGACTCCGACAGAAATTCGCCAGCTTTGGACTGTAATAGTCCTTTGCGGAAACTAGTGTGGGTGGAAGACACATTGTGTAAATATTGACTGATTGTTCATTATCTGGTGCTCAGATGAAATGTTAAACCCCCGACCTCCATCACCACCGCAATCCCCCTGGTATATTCTGTCCAGACAGTGACAGGTCTGTTTGGATCCCCAACAAGATCGTATGCAGGGCCTTCTTAATGCACTCAAAGCAGGCCAGGCTCCCTACATTCAAAGAAAAAGAGTTTGAGAACTTGATGCAGATGAAGGCTAGAGTGAGGCTCACTTACCCTGTGTCTGGACAGGCATGCTTCTTTTAATTAATGTGTCCATTACCTGGATTCTCTTGTAATTACAGTCAATAACTCTTGTTGGATGTGTTAAAGCCCGCTAAAAGCATGTGAAATCCAAAACAGAGTTTGGCTAATTCTTTAAAATAATCAATGCAGGCTCTTCACATCCTAATTTCCCCAGTGTGTGGAGGACAGATCATTCTTAATCCGTTAAGATTAATTTTGCTGTTTACGATGCAAAGCGGGTCTATACTGATTGCAGGAACGATTGGAGAACATCCAGCAGAGTAAGTGGTAAATTTACTTCTGTGAAGATTAAAAAAAAGAAATTTTGAAAAATATATATTTAAATATTCATAACATTTTCCTCATTAATTACCTGCTTTGCAGCGTGACTTGGCGCAGGTGTACATTATAGTCCTATTTTACCATTTATTTGGCCGCGTGTGCTTTTCCTCTTGATTGTTCCAGAAGGTCCCATGCCCAGGATTGGAACTTGCATCCTTTTGGCCAGTGGGCTGCATATTTGTAATGGATTTTAACATATATATGAGTGAGGGAAAAAAGCATGAGCACAAGGTCTACTTGGTCCTTTTGGGTCCCATCACGGCCTCTTCTTTTGTTGGGAAACCGACACTTCACGAACATCATGACCTAGATTCTTGAGGTCCGACCAGATCTGTTACACACATTAACTGGCAAAACCACATTCCACCTGCTGATCTCAGGTGACGCACTGCCCTGGCTCCCTAGCATCAAGCACTTGATATACGGATAGAAGCTAAATGGAGCATTTGCTGCATTTGCACACTGTGTTGAGCTTGCTATACTAAACCAAAGACTAGAGCAGACTAAGACCCACAAACGGTCGGCTCCCGCTGACCGATGATGGCTGCCATCAGCTGCCGTTGATTGTAAAATTCTAGACCCTCCAACACAGATTCAGTATGCTAAATTGACCAAAACGGGGCTGATGGTGACCATTCGTGTCCTATCGTGCCACACCGGACATTCACCGGCTCTCACCCACTCTCACTGATGCCCTGACGGCTTCCGACGTCTAAAATTGTGCTGGGTGTTTTCCAAGCTTTACAGGTAGAGAGCTGCAGTTTGGTAATGGTTAAGAACAAGAAAATTTGAAGGTTATTGTTCACATGCCAAATGGGCACCTGCAGCTGTACTTTTCAGCCAGGTCCAGTATCTGTCCATATATACTTCACACAAACCCATCAGTCTGTGGTGTCATGGGACTAACGTAGGTTTTAGTGCAAAGCTCCTTGCTGTTGTGGGCTTTGGGGTTTTAGGATGGATCCACAGGGCTTGTTCCTTTGCTTCTTTGTCTCTGGTCACCTTGCTTTTTTTTTCAATTCGGTCCTCTGTTAGGTTGGGTGTTGACTTCAGGGCACAGGGGGATGAGGGATGGACAGAACACGCTGTCGGACACCTTTGCTTTTCAGAAAACCGAGGGGGAGGTTTCATGAAACGAGGCAGCCTTTCCCTGTCTCGGCTCCACTTCGGATTTCGGCGATATTAATTTAACATGACACCGTGTTAACGGTCGTCTTCCGTCACACGGAACTCATTTTACCTGAGTGGCGTTTCTTAATCTGACATGACGTGACGGCTAATAGATCAAATGTCTCTCCCTGCTTTGGTGGGATACGGTGCCCACACTTGCTGCCCCCTGTGCCAGGTTGCATGACTGGAGGAGTTGGGGTGGGGGGGGGGGCACGCTCTAAGATCTCCTTTTTGCTTTAACCCCCACTAGTTCTGGCTCCGTGTATCACCTGGTCAGCTTTCAGACTTGTGAATGCTGCGTGAGTGTATTCGTAATTGACACAAAGGTTCTTGGTTACGCCAAGATTATTGCACCTACTCTAGTTTTTGCTGACTGTTTCTTGTGTACACTAGGGGGTGCCACTGAGTTCAAATAAAAAAGCCATTATTATTTCTGTTTGCATGACGGCGTTGGGTTATTCATCGCTCATTGATTACCAACCCCACACACTGGCCTTACGGAGGTCCTAGCCTAGTGGACAGTTTTGAGGACCGCCTCCTCCCCCTTAACTATTTACCCACTTTCTTAGTAGACCGTGGCCCACTAATGACCCTGGGAGTGTGCAGAGCGATGTTGATGGATGAATTTCTATGCCACATACTCCTTCATCCGGACACTTGCGACCCTCCCCCCCCCCCACCCCTCCTCGATTTATTAATGACAATAATTAGGAGTAAACCTCCTCTCAAACCCAAGCTAAGTGATTAGCGCTTTGATGATGGAGTGGCCAGTGAACGTAGAGGATTGATTTGCACATCTCACCTGGCCTCCCTTTGCTGGGTAGAGGTAGGAAGAAGGAGCAGGTCTGGGCTTCTGAATGTCCCCTGATTCACCCTGACTGCCCTCGTATTACGAGGAGACCACAGCTTTTGTGAATAAAGCAGAGCTAAAGGGTATAAGATCCCGCAGGAGTTATCGGTGTTTCTCTGAAGGCCAGTGTGTTGCACATTTCACATTAAATAAGACATGTTTGCCCCCAAATGGTGATTTCTGTATATCTATGACTGTGCTGGGGTAGCAGTTTCAAGTACAACCATGATTACACTGGTAATGGTTTGCTTCACACCAGTTAATATTTAATTTTCATTAGGATCGAAGCCTTTCAAATGCAAGATCTGCAACTTTGCCACGGCTCAGCTTGGAGACGCCCGAAACCACGTAAAGAGGCACCTGGGCATGAGGGAGTACAAGTGCCACGTCTGTGGGTGAGTGCTGTGACGTCAGTGGGCGAGGGCACCTTCACAGGAAGTGCATGGGAGGACACAGGAAGTGTAGCAGGAGAAGGGGCTGCTGTGCAGAATAAGGTTACTAGCTGCACGATGGAGTCTCTATGGTTATTCCTTGCAGGAATAGCAGTAAGTGTGGCTTCATATTCAGCAAAATGAGTAAGATGGTGTTGGGTTTGTTATGGGGAGATACACTTAGGTCCTGGCTGATCACTTGCCTGCATTCACAGCAGCATTGTTGCAGTACTGTTAGCATGATACTTGGCACCTTGTATACTCAGGCTAGGAGGTCCCATTCCAACCTGTGAACTGACAGCTTGGATTTCATGTCAGTATGGCGATCTGCTCATATGGTATCACTGTAACCAGTTCCTCTAGCCTGGTTTTATATGATTAATTCTTCCGCCATTAATAAGAGTATTATTAGTGTTCCTCCGCCTTCTTCCAAAAGTGTACTATAATGATGCTACTTGGGTTATCTTCGGTGTCTTCGGAGGGGTAAGTGGGGCAGTGGTGGCCTAATGGTTAGGGAAATGCACTTGTGATTGAAAGGTTGCTGGTTCGATTCCCTGACCACCAAGCTACCACTGAGGTACCCTGAGCAAGGTACCACCCCCCAAGCACTGCCCCCCAGGTGCTGAATTAGCTTCCCGCTGCTATGTCACAATGTCACTTATGTGTGAAATGCAGAGGACACCATTCATTGTGTGCTGTAGTGTGTCAGCAATGACAATCACCTTCACTTCAAGTCGATGCGTTTTCTCCTGCATGGGACCCTTCGAAATATGGGGAGTGATAGCTAGTTGTATTTCTCATTCAGCCCCAAGCGAAGCCTTCTGGTCTCAGGTGCCGCATTCATCCACTCACTAACTGTATTGCGAGCTCTTCCTCGAGGACACACACAAGCATTAACAAACTGACCAAAGCTGACCTTCACACCGATGGACCTCAGAGTCACAAGAACCGTCGAGTGGTATAACCCCTTAGATCTGTCACAAAGGGCCTCTCTAACTCTCACTAACCGAACTGTATACAGACACGAAGATGGTGTAGTCGTGCCTGTTTGGTTCCTTGCCTCTGATGTCTCCTTAACAGAAGTGGGGAAAGACATCAAAGGCGTCTGTTGTGTTGATGAACAGACAAGGCTTAGCAGCTGCTCTGTGTTTAAGTGGCTGCTCGCAGTAATGGGGGATCACATCTCAGAACATTACCGCTGAGCAGCTGCGTTAGAGGGAGCTCCAACGTCATTACATACATGTCATCTCCATTCGCCTTAATTGCATGACTATTTAGAAAACTACTCCGCTCATGCTAATTGCCTCTTTTCATAAATACCTTCTCTCCATAGCTGATCTCCTGTGGTCATTAAAGCACTTCATTTATATTTTGTGGAATAACATAAATACGTTCTAATGAATTAGGCCAGCTCAGGCCAGCGTTATATGCTATGTATTTATTTTTTCATTGCGATGGAAGATGAATGCTTTAAGTGTGCTTTTATCTTTGATCAAAACGAGTGTGCTCTTCTCATTAATGCACCGCTGCCTCTTTGTGGCCCCCGTGTGTGACACCGGTGTGAGTTCTGATGAGGAACCTAAACGACTCCAAAGCTCTTGGCATATAATGCTAACGGGCCTGGCATCCGACCTTATTTTCCCCCGAGCAGAGGTGGGCATGTTCTCGTCCCAGACTGAAGAAAAGGTTGTCGAAGCTCATAGACCACATTGTTGTGGCATTTAATTAACAGATGCAAATCAAGGCCAGAGCCTAAACGAAACTTTGAGCTGCCTGCCAGTCAGACGAGAAACCTGTTCGCCGAGGGACTGCCCTGTGTCTTCATATCTCCTCTTCCTCACATTCGTGAGTCTAGCCTGTTGACAGAAGACTTGACATCTGGTAATGTGTGGTGAGTGATGAGGTCTGTGTCGTGACTTGGGCTGGTCCGGAACGTTGAGCGGCTGATGGCATATCGTTGGAGAACGGGGCATGATGCTGGGGAGATGTTCCATCTCTCTGACACCTACTTCACGTCTTAAGCCTTCTTGGTTTATGATCTGTATATCATACTTAATCAAGAGACAGGTTCCCTAATTCTTGCTTACTTGTCTGTCTCATGCTTTCATAAGCAACTAGCTAGCAGTAGCTCGCAGTTCTGTACCATTATAGGTTCATAGAGCTGGAACCTGGAAAAGCTAAGATTAGGGCAGGACTGGGATTCAAATTCGGCCCTGGACTTTGGGGTCCCCCACGATACATTTTTCTGGCTTATATACCCTTGGGGTCACTGGGGAAAATGCCCAGTATGACAGATGGCAGTCCACTCTGGTTGAGGTAAAGGACCTTTTTGAAATGTATGGTGAGGATCCCTCCTCCCCGGCTCTTACTGGTCATATACTCCCCCACACCTGTCAAAGTATTCCAGTTTATGATGTGCCTTGTGCTCTCTTGCCTTTTTGCAGAGACGAGCTGTCTTGCAGTCCCGTGTATTTTATGCCCCAAAAACACGGTTTCTCAAAGCAGACCACAGTGGGGACAAAGCTTGCCTCAATGGTGAAATAAAAGAAATGAAACCGGCTGAAGGCCAGTAAATTGGTTGGGAAAAGCGGTGGAAGCTGCCTATTGACGCCCCAAACAAAGTGCCGACAGGGCAGAAATGTATATTGCGATATTCTTCATATTTAATGGAAAAACAAAAGATGGCGGCCCTCTGGAAGGTGGGCATGCGGCGGCCAGAAGGGCCTTAATGAGGGCTTCTGGTGTCCTCCATCACTTTCGGCACGCGGCCCGGATTCAGCATTTTGGCCCCTCGCGCCCGGCCTCCCCGGAGGAGCCCCCCCCAACTCGGTAAATTATGCATGGGGAGTTTAATAGCCATAACGCATGGCCGTAATATCAGGACGGCTAAGCTTTAGCGCGGCTGCCTGGGTTGCGCTCACATCCACGCCTCTCCGAAAGCAGCTGTGGCCGCGTTTTTGCATCGTATTTTAATACATTTGTGTTTTATTAATGTTTCGCATTATGGTTACGAGTGGGCAGCGCATTCAGGGCCAGTCCGGCCTTTTAAGTAAACGGCGTCCGTGGGAGCTGATTCGGCCATATCCGCGCGCCACACGTTTCCCTTTAATTGTCCGTCATTTATTTCGGCGGCTCTGGAGGCCTGTTTGTTTACCGGTCACGTGTGCCCGGGTCTGCCACCAGCTTCTGTGTGGGATTGGTGCTGGACGACCCTCACATTCCTCCAGTCCGTTTTGCAGGTCGACCTTTGCTTTTCTGAGCTAGTTCATGAGTCCAGCACCAAACCCTGACCAAAACTCAAACCCACTCTGTTAAGCCACCCACTCTAATCTCCAAATTCAATCTGGTTAACAAAAGCTATTTTTATATTTAGCTGTAGATGCTAAGTGTGCAATGGAACAGCGGTGTCGCTGATTATAATGTCACTGCTCGCCTTTCGTGGCCCGAATAATTGTAAATCATTGTTTCATAATGTGTCAGCGGATGTCGGTAGCAGGCAATTAAACGGCAGAATATAATGGGGCAAATTACGGCCTGTCAGGCTTTTGAACAACACGGCGTTTGAGTCGTTCTTAATCGGCGTGCGCATCAGCGATCTCGTCGGGTTCCCGCGGAATTCTGGGGCTGAAACGCGGTGCATTATTTAAAGCCGGGGCGGCAGAGGAGCATTGCCAGGGGATTTATGAAACGCAGGGAGCCCGGGGCAATTCACCCATGTCAGGACTGAAAGGCTAGCTCCAGGCAGGACGGCGTAGAGAGTCACGTGAGGGGGACGGGGGCGGGAGCAGAGCAAAGGGAGGTCTTTTGGCATAAACCGTTGAGGGGCGAGGAGGTCAGGAAACTGAACCCAAAATGGGGTGTTGGCTCTCATTGGAAGGGCTTGGTAGGGCATTAGGGTCTGGGTACAGTTACTAAATGGGGAGAAAATTCAGTCTTACAAGGTGTGGTAACTGGAAACAGGTAAATGGAATGAATGGGCCTGTCACATGACTGATTCCCCCCCCCCCCGAAACATGCATAATGCCACCTTTGTGTCTACCATAAAAACTTTAGCAAGGTGTGTTTGATGGTTCAAGACAGCACTTATATTTGTTTTTCCGCAAAGAATCATTGTGCTTTTATGTGTTTTTTTATCCTCTCTCATACTTTGAATAAGCAAAACGATTCTGACAAATTTCTCCCATGAAGATGGAGAATTCCTCTTTTGTACAAATATGTCTGCATGTGAAAATGTTTCTTCTGCTTTTTAAAACGTTTGTTGTAAAGGACTTTTGACAGGCTTGTGGAGATGAGCATTAATTTGTGTTTGCCTTCCATGTTAGCCTGTTTAATGTATTTTGTCCTATGTTACTCCTGACATTCAGTACTGAAAAACATCTTTTCCCCAATACTTTAACTGAAAGCAGGACAGCTTTATCTGGGATGATATAACCCTAAGGAATAGTAAAGGTCAATTGACAAATAATATATTTTTTTTAAGCCTTGAGCTGTAAAGGTTAAGTATGTGACTGAGCCGTTGTCGGAAGCAGTCAGGTAACGGTAATGACACCATGTCCACATTGAGAGCGCCATTTTAGCTTTTAGGATGGTCTCCGCGGCTATCGCTCTCCATGAACAGGACAGCTTTATGGTCCCTTAACCTCTGTAATATGATAGAATTACACATAATACTTCACTCGTCTGTGGCACAAATGAATGTGTACTACGATGTGACGTGGAAGTCCACGCAGGAAGCTGGTAGACCTCGCAGTAAAGACCTCAGCAAATGACGTCTGAGAAGGACAGCTGGACCGGCTTTGGTTATGTCAGATGTAAGTCCGGTGCAAGAGCCGTGGGCCCTGTGCGATGTGGTTTTCACGCGAGTGTGGCACAGCCGAATTAGCGGGCTGCCGTGGGAAGCTGAAGGGAAGGGGCATGGCCATCAGATGTGGCACTTTCCAGCTGGGACGGCGTCACTGATTATGGGGCCTACTGAAATGAATCATTACCACTTTGGATAAATATGTGCCAGACAGACAAAGCTGTTGCCTCGTAATAGTTCCTGCATGGTGAGGTTGCTTTTAGATTCTTGGTTAATAGCTGTCAACGTCCATGTGCGGGATATGCAGGAGAAGGAGCAATGGCTATGGTGTCATGTGACCCAGAAGAGCCCACAAACCAGAAGAGCTTTGGCCTGTGGGTCAGAGCCTGCGTACACAGGCGGAGTGTATAGAGGGTTAGCACTCTCATAGCATTGGCGTGGCTAAGGTTTTATACACACGCACAATACTTCCTTGGCCCCAAAAAGGACCTGCCTTCCAATACCTGAAAAAAGATACTCATATTGCTTTTGAGAGAAGTCTCCGCAAAGGAGCTAAACAGTGGATTTTATTGGAATTTAAATCCCATAATGTATGACTGTTTGAAAGTAAAATAGAAGTGGCCTGAAATGATGAACTACGCCAAGCCAGCCGCTGCTCATTATTTTTTCGCAAACGCAACAACTGTCCATCCAACCCCCCCCCCCCCCCCCCACCCCCCCCCCCCCCCCCCCCCACCCCCCACCCCACCCCCACCC
>JAODKM010000126.1:8687989-8701198 GCA_026780845.1 Petrocephalus sullivani | reverse complement strand
CCTTACCCAGAGGTATAATAACATATTTACCCCAGGATGAGCAGCCAGGGGAGGACCATGGTCGTCCTCGTCTTGGCATCGATTTGGCCTTGCGCAACCTCTCTCTTTATACGGTGCTTAAGTAAGAGAATAGTGACCTCAGATTAATTTACGGCTGAACATCTGCATTGCTAATGAAGGACTTTGCTCTGTCTCCTGCTCCTGCCTCTCCTGCGTAGATTCCCGTCGGTCTCGTCAATCGCGGGCCACCAAGCGTCACGTCTCTCCGGGAGCGCAGACGAGCGCAGGCGAGATTGATGCAGCTGAAAGGAATCATTGCTATATGGCATCCAAAGGTGCACGACACTCAAGGAGAAGGGCGTCTGCTCAGATGTGAGGTGTCCAGAGCCATTTCCTTGAAGAAGCAGGTTCACCTCTATGATCTCAGAGCCATTGACCTGCATTTGACTGCACTAACCGCGGAACAGCATATGGCTCTCGCTGTGCCGGTGATCGGAAGGTCGCCGGTTCAGATCCCAGGGTCGGCAAAGTGGTTTTCCTGCTGGGCCACTCGGCAAGGCCCTGAACCCTGTTTTATCAAATGTATGTTGCTTTGAATAAAAGCATCTGCTAAATGAATAAATGCATTTGACTGCATTACTATGAATGGCCACAAGTTAAAGCTGTAAGACCACCTATCAGAACATTCTACCGTCTTCCTGGGCATTCCAGTGCTTTTGGGGGATTTTGGAACCTTATTTGGTTAAAGAGTGGCCTGGTGTCTTAGTGAGATGTTTATGTGTATGTGTGTTGGATGGTTATAGTTATGAGTGCTACAATAGACTAAATCCTTGTTTCTGATAAAAAGCATCCGATAATTGAAATGCTCTCTACGAGAATGGGCTTGTATTGCTGCTGTTTTCTTGCCTGAACTGGTTGTTCTTAGCTGAGGAGTTTATTCAAATTTTGAATGGTACAATTAAGAGAATTTTGCACAGCGCTTGTCCAGTTTCCTAAAGATGTTTTTCTTCGAACTGTGTGTCCGTCCACAAGCCAGGCCGTCTTCGGTAGGCAGACGCCTAAAGTCAGCGTCCTGTTTCTGTGTCAGCGGGAGCGTTTGCTAAGAGGAGTCTGGAGGACTGTGTGTAGGAGAGATGGGGTGTTTGGCAGAGCACATTACAGCTAAGAGAGACGGTAAGGAGACAGATAAAGCTCAAAGCATCATGGGCCCCGAGGAGAAATAAAAAGACGGAAAAACAAAAAAACTTGTGTGATGAAGGTCAGAGGAAATAAAATGTCACTGCTGCAAACAGTGAATGTCTCCAATTATCCACTGAACATCAGTTCGACTTGGCCATTTAAAAAATATATAGCTGTTGGTGTTGCTTTTATTGCCTGTGTTGCTGTTTTTTTTGGTCTGGCTTCGTTGGCTCCTCGGTTTAGGAGGCTCTCCGAGCTCCCGCCCTGTGCTTCTGTTCATGACGAGGTCTTTTCCAGGTGTATCCATCTGGATGATGTTACTGTGAGTTTTACGTTTTTCCAGAATATCTTTTCAGCAGGGAATTGGAAACTCTGCATAACCAGTTTTTGTTCTGGCAGGAATTCTGTGCCTGCTCTGGGTTTAAACACGAGGGGGGGGGGGGGCTTAAAGTGTGGCTCGATCGCGGTTGTTTGGAGTCCATCAGCACTGTGTTTAGTGTTGCAGAAAAGCACAATTTCTCCACGGGAAGCCCTTTACGGCGCTCTGAATGATTTCCATCTGGAGAGATTTGCACACATCATTTCATGGAAGTGATGATTAAAATCCATTTACTGGTATCCTCCCAGAACAATTGAAAAATACCCCTGTTTGTGCAAATGACAGTCGTAAGAAAAGACAAAATTGCACGTTGGAGATGAGGAGCACTTTAATTTATTTGAGAGATGCATGGTGGGAGATTTAGGAGTCGCACACTAAAGGGGAAAGAAGTTAATGAGTAATTACCAGCGGTGATTAAAAGATGAGGGAAAAGGTATGTCATTACAGCTGCGGTCCTCAGTTTGTCAAATGCTTGTGTCATACATTGCATAGCCCTGAAAAGAAGGATGGGAGGGAGACACAGCACTCTTGGGCTGGGGGGGGGGTGTGTGTGGCTGATAATTAGGCTGCAGCTGAGCACACTACAGTGCACCTATAGTCCAGAGAACTGGGATGGTTGGGTGGCAGTTAAAGGTGGAGAGGAATAACTGGCCTATTCAGTCTGGAACCTGGGATAGTGGGGTTATAAAGAGCCCCTTGCCTGGGGTGAAGATCAGCTACCCTGTTGATAGGCAGGTACCTGAGAACAGCTTGCAGATTGCTGAATGTTAGACCACTAAATCATTTGTTAGTCTCCGCTAACAAATCGGGACGTCACTGCGTTTGAGTGCCCCTGGCGTGGATGCAGGGCCCTTGAGAGGTAGCTGTCACAAAGCTTCCTGTGACTCACTGTGGTTGGGCCCCCCCCCCCCCCCCCACCCACCACCACTTGTCCACTTCCTCCTCCATGGCTGAAAACTTGACAGCTGGAAAGCAATTGATCATTGCCACTGTGAGGAGCAGGCCGTGTCAGGTGACGGGGGAGGACAGGTTGAGAGGATGCTGTCCCGAGCGAAGGGTATTGATCTGTATATGACAGGTGTTCACGTGTCTGTCACTCACTGTTACTCACACTACATGTGTGAACTTCAGGCCAGTGGTAGGAACTGTACCTTTATCTGTGTTAATGCAAGTGATGTATATTGGGGTATGTATATAGGAGCTGCACACGAAGGGGAAAAGGCTGATTCAGATGTGATGCAAAAAGCAGATACCGTCCTCGGTGGAGAGTTAATTCCTACTCTCACACTGCCTTTTAAATGTGAACATCTGTGGAGGCCTTGAGTTCTTTTTATCAGCTGTAATGGGAAATGCGGAAGGATAAATCACAACATGACTAGATGCATTCATTGAGTGAGCTTAGCATTCTTTATGTGCTTTATTGTGTATTACTTTAAAATGTACAGTGCAGCATTTTAAAAATGGCTAGCCGCTTCACCCCTACCTTGAACTTCACAGAATGCTTCCCCCAGGATCCACTGGACACTTTGAAAGCCCTGGGTGGATTGTAGCCTCCAGCCACCAGCAGTGTGAGACGGCGAGGGATGAGGGATGTCTGCCGTGCCTTTGTTTGCCTAAGTGACATTGCAGCATCTCACATTCAGGCAGAACCAGCCCTGGGCTCCCCAAGGCCACATCCATCAGTCTAGCTTACCGATGCTTCATGGACACACCGTTTAAGGGGGCAGCAGGCGGGGGGTCTCAGAAGATGTATAAATGAAAAATAGGGATGCAGGCTGTTTTCCAAAGAGGTACAGTCGGTGAAGCGAAATGTGACAGAAAAACCAGTGCAGATAAAGTGTAGGAAACCTCAACAGCGCAGTGGTTCCATTACGCCTGAGGAGCCAAGGTCTCTCTGGAATACACCGAAGGAACTTACATTCCTTTACAGTGGTAATTTGTTTACTTTTGGGTCGCAAAGCATTTTCATTTATTGCGGCGTGGATGAATGTATGCAGGGGCTGGTTTGTTTCCTTATTTCGGTATACGGCTCATTCTGCCAGTGGGGAGGGAGTGTGGGGCTGGTGTCTTCGTAGGGGACTGAACAATGACCGTGGGTACGCACACATCTCTCCAAGCACATCTTGAGTGAGACCGAACTCGGAAGGACTAATTGAGTCACCGGATGGGGTTGCGAAAGGGTCACAGTCTGTAACTGCAGCACAGATGAATATTACCCTTCGGATTTTATGGTGCGCCAGGATTCCCCTCTCGGGTGTTAGAGGAGGATGGAGGAGTCCCTGCCAGCGTTGAGAGTGGCAGCTGACGATACTGACAAATCGATTACGAGGAAAAGTAGTTGTAGACTATTTGTGGCGATAAGATGCAAACAATGTGTATAGATGTTATTCATTTTTTGTGTATATCTTTGCGCGGCTGGCGATTTCTCCCCTGTGATGTCTCTCTTGCAAAAAGGTCAATGTAGATACAAGTTTGAAATATTTGACAGCAGGTGTCTGTTATGCCTTACCCATGGTGTTAAAAGTAACCAGAGAGGGGCCATTCGGAAAGCATGTGTAAAGGAAATATTAAAGGCCATGTAAAGCAAATTCGTTACATTTCAGAGGCAACAAATTCAAATCATTAAAATGGGTTGCATTAACAGGTAGAAATATAATCTTTAAATAGTATTTCTTTGAAACCCATACCTTTAAATCCATGCAGAAGGTTTCAGTAATGGTGAAGATGAGTCTGTGGAAAACAAACGGCAGCCATTTTGTTTGCTAAACAAAACGTAAAACAGAAGTATGTGTAGATCTGGAATGAAGGCTCTTCCTGAGAAATGTTCGGTTCATAGCAGTTCATTCCTTTAATACATGTTCTAATATTATTGATCGTGAGCGATTCGTTGTCATTTATGTTTTGTAAGTAAATGAATATTATGTAGTTTTGTTAGTATCGAATCGCTTCTGCCATGGATTTGAGGTCTCGTTTTCCTGCATTTATTATGAGTGGTCAGCTGTAATGGAGTCAGCTGCAGTGCTTTGGAAAGAGACACTTTCACACACATTTTCATTTGCTGAATCTGATACGGAAATAATTGGACAGTTTTTTTGCTTTTGTCTCGTCTGTGCATTTGAGGTTTCTAATTAACAAAATGAAACTTACATCGTTTATACTGCTAATTCTACATTGGGAGAAGAATGCTAATGTTATTATGAATGAAATATTATAAAATAAGTGGGGAAAAGTAATTGCTCCTTTTAAAAACGTGAGATTTTGCAGTTACAAAGAGGCTCACGCGCCCTTTGACTGTTGCTATGTCGCCTGTCTGTCAGTAGGGGGGGCCAGGTCACTTTTCACGCGGCGAAATAGAGCCGTCAGATGAGTGCCGCTGAATGTCGACCGTCTCAGTTTGTTCAATGTACTTGCTGCCTGTAGATCTTTCTATAGTGCGGATTAACGCATGATACATTGTATTTAATCTGCTGTTTTTTTAAAGTATTTTGTTCTTAATAATCTGACTAATGGCTTTTGAAATACTTCAGGATGACAAATACCGTTGAATGTAAATAGTGTAATAACTTAATCACTGGAACAACAGTTAATAACGTGAACTCCGTAAATGGGGGGGGACATAGAAGGCCAAGTGTTCAGGTTCGGCGCGGAAGGAGCAGCAGGGCCGCGCTAATGGCTGGCGTGTGCGTGCTTTATTACGGTGCATAGGGCGCGCTGTGCCGGCTGTGCGTCTGTCTGCTGTCGCCGTGTTCTCACTCCGCCAGCCCGGGCCAAACAAAGCCCGGCGAGGGGAAGCTGGAACCCGCCGCGCTTTCCGCTCCGCTCCCTAATGAAGTGATTAAGGAACAGTTTGTATATTTTTTGTTGTTAAAGCACCAGGCTCCGGTGTTGTGAGGCCGTCCCTCCCGGTGTGTCTCTAACTAGGACACGCCGGCGGTACCGGGGGGGCTGCGGGTCCCCGGGGGGGGGGCATGCCGGTGCTCAGAGCCGGTTTGGCGCAGAGGGCAATTACTGCAAGGACAAAGAGCGCGCGGTAATAAGCCCCCGCAGCCTCGCGACCGAAGTGAGCGCCGAGCGGGGAAATTAGCACGGCTTAATGAGGGGCCGCGCGCGCGTGCACGCACACACACACACACACACACACACACACACGCGCGCGCGCGCTCACAATCGCTGTCCCCCAAAAATCACAAGGCCACTTCCATGACTTCTGTTCCTCCCACCGCGAGGCGGGGTGGGGGACTTATTTTCTCCCCATTCACTAATTTGCCAATAAAACAAATTAATATTTGCACTTAATTGTAATCAGTTTCTAGCTTAAAAATACAACCGATACGGACGATGATCCCCAATAAATGTTCCTTTATATTACGGTTTCATGTGACGTTGGTATTTGTTGTTGTCTGATTGTAAAGCCCGACAGACCTATAACTTTCCCTTGCAGTGCGGCACAGTCTGACAAGCAGCGTGCTCTGTAAGCCTACGGCGGCTTTTACCTGCGCTTTGTGTAGCACTTAGGTACAGAAAAGGTCAGCGGCGTGGAGGAAGAAAGCGGGGCGCACGAGGAGATTAAACCGGAAAGTAAATACAAATATAAAGACATTATGGGGTAATCGCCATCTGATCTCCGCGGCGCCCTCCCGACAGCGCAAATAAACGCGCTTCTTTCTCCGAAGGCGATGCAGTTTTGCGCAATTAGATTGGGGGCGGCGGGGCTGTTTTTGTGCCGGGCGTGTGCGGCTCTAAGCCGAGATCGGTTAGGGAAAGGCCGAGGGAATGAAGTTTATGCCCTAGAATCATGCTGAATTAAATTTTACGTACTTTTTGCGAGCTGACTTCACAGATAAAATGTAAAAATATAAGTGCTTTTCAATATTTAATAATGGGACCTATTTAAGTTTTGGTGCCGTCTCTTCGCACAGAAACATCGGAGTATAGCGCGGTGCGCGAATCGCAGCAGTAAGCGGGCATTTCTCTGGGTGACATTTCCATAGGCGGGTCGCAGCCGCCGCGTGCCCAGGCCGCGTGCCCTCGCCGCGCTTAACCTGTTGGGCGCTTTTCTTCAATGGGACGCGCGTGCTGTGTCTGATGCACAATTATTATATAAAAATACTGTTGTATTACTGTCCACGTTGTTATTGTTATTGAGGGCTGGTTATTTAATGTAGTTTTATAATAATGCTGACATTTAATTATTCATGTTAGGAAAATGAAATGTCAGATTATTATAATCGGCTGAATGTCTTAAATGTAAGCTTCACACCTAGGCAGGGTGTTTTGTTTTGAGCACATATATTTGTGATTGGAAAAGTTTGAGTAAATATAGCCGTGAACAGCAGTGATCCTCTCTATCAACTGTCATACTCACTTGTCTCAATTACAGTAATAAACTGGTTTTCATGCGAAAGTTTAAATATCACTATTTATAGGCCTAGTGCAAGACTCCAGATGAAAATGTTATGCTGTGTTTTTTTTCTTTGTCTATATTTAATTGAAAAATTCAGCTGTTCAGGAAAGCAATAAAAGATAACAATTTTAGCCTAATTTTAATCAGCCTAGTCATCTTTAAAAAAAAAAGGATGATTAAATTCACCCGCTAATAATTATGTCCTTCAATATAAGGTAATACTTTTAAAAGGAATGGGGTTAATCTCACAGTTTATTTCACTATATATAAACTGTCACATACTTTAGCTTTTAATGAATATGGAAAATTCTTGTATGTGGTTATTAGCTGTACGTGGTTAATAATTACATGGCTAATTCCAAGTTGCTATATACGTTAAATGCATTTAGACTTGTGACAGTATAGCTTTGTAATGTGCTGGTTAGATATCTGTGGTGCTTGCTGGTCGTGCTCCCTTTAGGTTTGTCCTGCATGGCAGAATATGGCTTGCGCGATTTTCCTGGAAAGTTTCCTCGCTGTCTGAGGTAATGGGGGGAATCGGCGGCGCGTCTGACGGCTCTTATGCCGGAGCAGACGGCCCAAGTGCCGGCGGATTACCCGATTAAGGCGCTTGATGCCTCTCATACCGGCACACATAAATTATGACAACTCCAATAAAGAGACGTTGGTGGAAAAGGATGGCAGGGGCTCTGCAATTTGAACGGAAGTCTCGTGAAATGCGATTGAATTCGTCGTGAAAGTGTGTCAGAATTAATAAAGTTTCATTGTGCGAAAGGTTGGTAGGTAGGTTTTTTTTTTTGAAACTATTATTAGTTTCTTTTACCCTACTCTGTTTGTCCGGACCCAAGACTGGCTAACAAACAAAGTCATTTCCCGTGGACTGAAAGCAGGCAGTAAAGGACAAAATGCACGTCGCCGTCACGCTGGCAATCCTTACTCCCAGGGCCTTTTTCCTGCGGACGCCTCAGCGAAAACAACCATGCTTTGAGGACATAATTAAAGATACCGTTCAAAGAAGAACTTTTTGCATATTTGAATTATTACTGTCGTTAGAGCCGTACAAATATGGAAATATGACCGCCAGAAGCATATAAATCAATGATCAGCAAGGCCTCGGAATCCAATAAATATGGGTAGTTAAATACTTTAAAATGCAAATCACATGGCCACATTTGCATATTGTGGAATTCAAAGGAGATGCTCTTCTGTGAGAATCTGTGTAGGTGGTGGCGGGTGTGGGGGGGGGGCATTCTGGGCAAATGGACACTTTTTTTTATTTGTTATTCATCATTGGTCAAGTTGCAAGATTTGATAAATGACAGCGGACTCGAGGGGCACAATAGCGACAACTGCATTCTTTGTGGACTCAGAATGTGCCTTGAAGTCATGTGAATAATTAAGACTTAATTATTCTTCATCCATCTAAATCAAAATGGGACAGATTGAGGGAAGGAATTCATAATTTTTTTCTTGCCCTGCGTCCTGTCTTGTCTTAATGTGATAAACCAAAGTGACTTTGAATAATACCCACTGACCCTACAGTAATTATGCCTCATAAAACATTTTTGTTGCAATTTTTAAAAATTGAGTTTATTGATTTGTGGGAAAATTCATTAAAAATGCATTTGTTTGATGGCTGGGATGAAAACAACTTTTTTTTTCTCCATATTTTTAATGTATAATTAATTATTATTCTAAATTAAATTAGCAGCAAGTGTATGGAGCCGAGGGCAGGGAGCTTTACTCTGTTTTATCTCTTGTCTCAGGTACTTGTGTTGTTAGAGGGGTATTAATTAATGGGTTGGCTTGGCTTTGTTGCTGTAATAATAATACCAATATCATTTTTTAATTCTTCTTTAATGAGAGGGAACTAGCAGCCGCCCTACCTGACTTTGTCCACTTACACCAACGCGAGTTTTGCAGTATACCATTGCGGGGGCTTATTACCGTGCGCTCTTTGTCCTGGCAGTGTACCATTGTGGGGGCTTATTACCGCGCTCTCTTTGTCCTGGCAGTGTACCACTTTACACAGCTTTCCGTGTTTTGGTCTCTGAGGGTGTGAGAAACATGACAAAATGCTTTGCGATTGCAGGAACGAAGAGCGATACGCGCACATACGGGCACATACGGGCGCCCGAGGAAGTGTGCAGGCCAGGGGGGAGCCCTCTTAAATGCTGGGTGACGTTTATCTGGGGGGAGCTTTTTGGAATGGCCGGGGTTAGGGAAAATTCCAGAAAAGCAATAATGTGGGCTGAACATTTACCCCCCAAAATAGGAGGAGGGTAGCAGCTGTCAAGGCTGCCATATCAAGACGTCACTCTCGCCGTGTGAGTGGTCTCACCGGGCTTGTCAGGCCTTCTCGGGCGGTTCATAGCCGTGTTCCAGCATTCTCCCATTTCCTCAGCTTCATGGCTTTCTCGTGGGATGGGGCAGAGGTTATCTCATGCCTCCTCTCGCCTTTTTGTGTTTTGCTGGAACTTTGAGGAAATTTTTGGTACTTTTACACATTCAACTTCCTCACACATATGAGGTGAACTAACTTAAGTTTTTTTTTTTTAATTATACTAGGCATTTTCTCATTGATCATTGCTGCATTAGTTTGAGCGGTCAGTGCCGTGGCCTCGCGCTTGCCTGTCTGACCGCGGCGAGCTCATCCGTACATTTACCCCAATGGCTTGAGAACTGCAACAGCTTTCTGTCACCATAGACCTGGTGGAGCTTTCACATATAAAACCCCTGAGTGACTCCCCATAATCCCCCTACCTCGGGACCGGCCTGGTCGTCTTCTCCCCTGGGGTGCCAGACCCTGGGAGTCGATACTGCGAGATCAGACCTTGTGTACAATAACTTCATGCAGAATAAGGATCAATAGATATGAAGGCACATACATATTTCAGTAATTACTGAAGGAATTAAACTCCTCTCTTGTGATTAAAAAGCCCTTTCATGGTCGATTTCATCAAATTACTTTGGACAGTCTGGTTCCAGTCTTGGTCCGGTCCCTGCTGACCTCCTGTCAGATAATCATTTCCAACAACAGCGTACATTTTCTGCTCAGCTGCTGAAGTCTGAAGGGGGAACCGCGGGAGAGAGGTGGCGAGTTTACGGTAACGGCGCATGGCTGCAGATCACAGGGAGAGTGTGACTTCTGCCACTCGCAGATATGATGTGTCTATAAACACCTGCACCGTGCTGCATGTGCGTGTAAAGATAGCATCCAAGAAAGACACTGTTCTGCATGCCTCTCTCTTCATAGATAAAGCAAAGTATTCGCCACAACCAACCAATGCGTTGATGTATTTTTTTGACTCGACCGCTAGCATACCATGTTTCGCTAATCAACACCTAATTTTTTTAAATAATAGAATTAATTCATTAAGTTAGGCGTTTGGTGAAATTTGTCAAAAAAGGTTGGGATGCCTGAGGAGAAATTTGGGAACATAAGCCGTGTTCATCTATCCATCCAACCAGATATCAGTACCTCTATGGAGTCCTTAAGAAATTCCTATCAGTTTTTATTGTGTTACTCTTAGTTTGCATATGTTCCAATATTAAATAACGTGTTCTGAGCAAATATACACTTACTATCCAGATAAATAGCTTTAAAGATTTTCTTTGACTGCCTAAGAGTTTTGCACAGTACTGTGTGTGTGTGTGTGTGCGCGTATATATATATATATTTATTTATTTATTTATTTATTTATTTATAATGTGCAAAATGTATAATAGTATATTTTATACATACGTATATGAAGAGTATGAAATGCAATGCCGTATTTTTAAAATCTTTCTATATTAGATTTAGAAATTTGAAAGGACTATTCCCTTTAACAATAATTTTTTTTCCTAAAAGTGAAACCCTCAGCCCATATTTCCTGATAATCAAATTTTAAGTTTAATCTATTCCCTCCCTGGGCTTAATTAGCGAGCTTAGCTGTAGGCAGGGTGATTATGACACGTGTGGGTTTCTGCAGAACCCCACATCAGTTAAACGCGTAGGATTTTAATTTTATTTTCTGTTGTCAGTCACGTTACTTAAATACTTTCTGAAAGAGCTGCGTGTAAATGAACTGCTGTTAGTGGTGAGGAAATGGTTGCAGCGGAGTTAATATAGCTGTGTGTGTGACAGACAGGGTTCGTGGCAGAGAAGTAGCGTGCGTGTAAAAACAGAAGCACGTCCGATAGCGCAGAGAGCAGCCCTGCCTGGGTCCCCTAAGCCATCACAGCCGCCTTTCCTACTCGTAAGCGCAAACATGTGTTTGTATTTTTCCCATTTACGCTTGTGTAACTCTGTGGCACAACAGCTGCGTTTCCTGGCGTTTTATTTATTTTAGTTAGTTCCCGTTTTAAAAAACGGTGTACACCGAATGTTCAGATAAATAAATTGTGGTTTCCAACCATAAGAAATGTTTTAGACCAGTTTAACAAAATATTACAGGTAGGTCGGCTGATTATATAAATTGCTTGGTCCCCCCTGGTGAAGCTGAATGTGTGTCACCAGTTATAATATATTTTATTACAGTTGGTGCCTTCTTCATTATTTTGGTTCTATAAAAATGTGTTGCCAATGCATCCAACCCAATTCTGCAGGATGTTTGGGAGATGAGATGAAGCATAGCAATGCGATCTAGTGCTAATTAATGTGGGAATTACTGGTCAAAGGGCACTGTTTTGTGAATATAGAGGAAGCGGTGGGTTTTCACTGGCCGTCACCTTCCGGTTACTCATTGTCATCACCTCTGTGTCCTGTAGGAGGCGCTACTAACTAACCCCAAATTGCGTTTGCTACTGTAGTATTTCCTGGTCTGCAGACGTTACTGCTTTACACATTGCATGCATGTTAATCATTTAATCAGGTGATTATGCCATAGGAAACATTTGATTTTTAGCAGTTCTTTTCAGTGGTTTTTAGAAAGAGCTGCACGCTCTTCTCCGTAGCAGAAAATGGAGGATTATATGTGAAATTTATAGCCGAGAGTGCCCAATTTCAGCGGCGTATGAGAGGCGGAATTGGGGTGAGGGGGGGTGGGGGGCAGCAGAAATTAAAAATGGAAATAACGTGAATGAATATGTAGCCGTGGAGCTGCTTGTGTTTTCAGGCAGTGGTGCAGCTATGCTTTGTCAGCACCTCTTGGTTCCTGAATTTAGATTCAGGTTCCGAGGGCGAGTTTTAATTTTTTACGTTTTCCTTATTTTAGTTGGAGGCTTTGCCGCTCCGGGCGTCGTACAGCTACCCTTCCACGGGCCATGGACTTTCAGCGGCAGGCCTATCGGCACCGGTTCCTGCCACACCCCCCCCCACCCCTCCTACAATGCCGGAACACGAGCACTTCCATTTGTTTTGGTTGTGGAGTAGCGGTGGAATAGGAAAGCAGGCCGTGATGTCCCGGGCAGATGACAGATACGAGACGCGGGGGGTCGATATCTGCGTTATGACACCCGTCTGTGGGGAGCTGAAGATAAATACAATTAGGGCCGCGGGGTGGGGGGGCCCGTGTCCCAGGTGAGGTGTCTCGCCAGCGAGGTCGCTGACACCCCCACCAGCAGCATCCCGCCTAATCACCGTCCGACCAGAAGAGCATTCCATTCACATGATGTCGCATTCGTGGCCCGACAGACTGGGACGTGTGTGTGTGTGTTAGGAGACGGGAAGGGGGGGGTTCCCTTTGGCAATGAGGGAGAATGGATCGGAGGCAAGCTGGCTACCAAAACTGGCACCTAGATCTGAGGCTGGCCTTGGCACGGTTTGGAGGTTTCGGTCCCAGAGCAACCGGCCAGGTTAGAGGCGGTGTATGACTCGGGGGTGCTGGCCCGGGCGACGTCCGGGAGGGCCGAGGGGGAGGCTCAGGGATGCAGGTGACCCCAGTAATCGAGAGCATTTTAGACCATTAGGCCGAGCTGAAGGTTTGTTTGGGAGAGCTGGCCGCAGGCCGCCGGCAGAGCTGTGCAGCTCGGGGCCCACCGGGGCCCGTCACTCAGTGCAGATGAGACCTGTCAGCCCGAAATGGGCTCCTTCACCTCGGCGTCTGCGCGCAGCCAGAAGTAAAATCGACGTCCTGTCATGTGGACGCGCGGCAGCACCGAGCCTTCAGGTGAATTGGAGCTGTCCCACGCGTTATGTCTACATTTCTAGCTCCGCTCGAGGAAAAAGCCGGTTGGGGGCGTGTCTTTGTGTATAGGTATGTGTGTGTGTGGGGGGGGGGGGGGGGGCGGGTGCGCGGGCGGCCCACCGGGGGAGAAGAGGGGG
>JAODKM010000126.1:8663771-8687889 GCA_026780845.1 Petrocephalus sullivani | reverse complement strand
TCTGCCGGCGAGCGGGGGGCGGCGCGGGTGGGGGGGGGTGGGCGGGTTGGGGGGGGGGGGGGGGGGGGGGGGGGGGGGGGGGGCGGCGCTGGTCAAGCCTAGAGCCACGAAGGATAATGAATAGATGGACAAATGTTCACCTATTGGACACATTCTTTAAAATCATTGTTAAACCGTAGCTGTTTGTGAATTGAAATCTCCTGTTTCGTACGGCCCTGACTGTTTAACCTTAAGCAGACCGGCCACCCAAATGACAGCCGTGGAGTAGCAGATATGAGTTGGGCTAGTGCCTGTGCCCCCTAAGGTTCCACAGTCACGCCACACGTACGATTCTTTGTTTCCAAGTGACTGTGAAAGAAACCAGCCTCCTCTGAGCAGTACCGTCGCCACTCGCTTCTGGGGTAACAATGATGTAAGCCTCCGTGATCGTAAAGTGGCCTCGCTCCCCGATCGGGTGCAGTGCGACTCGCGGAATAATGAACAGGCGTTCTTAATTACAGTAAATCCATCAATGTCCTCTTAAAAGCAGCAGCCAGCATGACTTCAGGTGCGCCTCTGCTATCCCGGCCCAAATAAGTAACGTCCTGTGGCATCCCTCGGTGGGCGCGGTAACTTTGGGGCAGGGATGTCAGTGGGGCGGCACGTGGATCCAGTTTGGGATTCTGGCAGCAGTCAGAGGAACCGTTTAGAGTTAAATCGCGTGTGTGTCTCCTGTGCGTCTGCGTGCAGGCGGACGCTGTTATCCGCGCACCGGGAAGATCCTGCGCGTGCTTAAAATGCCGATTTTAAACTCAAGTTTCCAAGAATTATATAAATGTCTGAAAAGCACGCAAGCTTTCATTATATTCTGGCTAAAGAATTTCTAGATCTATACGGAGAAAAAAAAGGCACAGCGGTGATCTGTGAGGGTCTCTTCTCATGAAGATCCCTGCGTTGTTGGTAACTCACTTCATTCCTCTTGGTCCCACAGTATACTGCTCACCTGCCCAAGGTGACCATATCAATGTCAGATGTTATTGATAAAATACATTATATGGGACAGTCTAGGCATTGTAATGCTCACCAGTGACACGGGTGATGTATTGTGGGAGCAGACTGAGGGAGAGGGGCTCTCAGCAGCTGTCTGCCACATCCCGGCTTGCGTATTGCGTAAATTCCCGTCCATCCGACTCCCTGCCCTACTGCGGACAGTACCGCGCTGTGGGGAACTCTCGGGTTGGGTCACCTGACTGTCACGTGTCCCGGGAACTTGGCAGCGATTGTCGGACTCATTAGGTAGTTCTCCCCTTTCCCGGGCCACACGGGGAATAGGCTGGACTGAAACACAGCCGGGCCAGGACCACGCAGCGCAAACACAAACGCGAGATTTGGGGAGCTGGTTCAGTACCAATCTCCAGACTGGTGGCTTGAGGAACCCAAAGGGAGCCTGTAGTGACATGGCAGGTCCAGCCCAGCAGCCCATAACCGAGGGCAAAGAACCACTGGGAATGAGGAACTGGTGCAGCAAATCATTAATGACGCTCACCGGTCACATGACTCTCCCTGCACGCCCCCCCCCCCCTTACCCACATACACGTGTGTATATACACACACACACACTGGTTTATTTATGTGACTTAAAATGTTTGCAGAGTTCTCTAGGCTCACTACCACCATTGCCACACAGACTGAAGTACCCCCCCAGGCTCACCCCCATGCTGGAATCCTTTTAGCAAGCTTCAGATTTCTATTGGTTCTCTATAAAAGTCAGCTCCAAGTATAACTGGCATGGTGAGTGCGATGCCTTCTGCTCTGTTTTTCCTCTCTGGGACACCGTCCGCTCCTCCGGCTTCCCTCGTCAGGGCTTTGTTTATTTAATCTCACTGATGTGGGCCGCGGCAAGGGAGTGGGGGAGTAGGGGGGTGGGGGGGCACACAAATAATGTGGTCTGAACACTACCTTTATGATTTACGGCCAAAACCCACGTCTGGCAATCTCCTTCTTTTCCAGAAGGATCTTTATTGTCCTGCTGTGGACTAACTGGGCACAGGGGCTGCTGTCCACTTTGAAATAAACCAGACCCTTCTTAAACAGAATCAAATTATTTCATCCTGTCGAAATCAAAAGGCGAAATTACGTGCAATTAGGCCTCAGTTTCTTGTAAACTGCGGAATTCTTTTCCACAGACTTCGACGTGTCCCCGAGTCACTGCCTCTGGAAAGTAGGAAACAATTTTCTGTTCAATTTGAAGCTGATTAATTTCGGCCTTTGACGTCCCTCTCCTCTCCCCCCTTCGGCGTTCCATGTGAGACGTTTATTGTATGCCGGCTGAATGCCGCTTTAAAGCCCTGCCTTGTTTGGTTTGTGTCAAGTGCATTTCCACGTTCGATCCGCAACGCTTTGAGGACGAAAACGAGCGGGCTTTCCCCGTTTCGTGTGTGTGCACGTGCGTGCGCGCGCCCCCGCGACGCCACAAGAGAGCCGGCCTGCCGTAGTGCTTTGTGTACGCAGGGCAGTGCGAGACCGCCTTTAATGACAGGATTGTTTGTGAGTCTCTGAGTTTCTGCGCCTAACCCTCACCTCCCCCCACGCTGCCCCCATCCCCCTCAGGTTTTTAAACACAGCTTGCCACACGAGTCCCGTTATTCAGGCAGTGTAACAATTTGCCAAACAAATCTGATCCTCATTTGCTCATCGAGGGTGGCTAGAGAAGGGTGATATTTTGTGCCCGATGATGAGCATGAGGCCCCTCAAACGTGCCTGCTGCTGCTGCGTGTGTGTGAGAGATTATCTGTTGTGCCTGATAATAGATTATGATACTGATTTGTTCCTATGATTAGGCGCAGAGGGCCTGGGCCTCGTCTGAAAATGCCACCAGCTTCTCGCCCGTTCCTGTCCTTCTTAAACATGGCAGGTGTGTTTGCAGGGGGAGGCCTTACCCAGGGGGGGCCCTCTCCCCGCTCCGTCCACGTCCGGCCGGCTGCTCTTTAACCGCGCTGAATGAAGCGGTCGCTGGCACCGCTACACCCCAAAAATGGCATTTTAGGCCGACCTTTGGTCAGCCTTCAGCTCACACACCGCATCTCGGCCCCCATGGCCCTGCAGTGCGGCCACATGTTTCAGGATTCATGATGAGGTGTGTGGCGCTGGTGGAATGTTTAGTGTAAGGTCCAAGGTTTCCCACTACTGCAGTCACACAGGGCGCGGCATGCTGTGTGTGTGTGTGTGTGTGTGTGTGTGTGTGTGTCCATACAGTGTAATAAATGTCATAAAAACTTTTTACCTTTTGGGACCATTTTTTCCAGTCCCCACAAGGCAAAACTCAGTTTTTAAAAAATCTGTGGCTGCAATCAAAAAAGCTAAAAATGTGATGTCTTGTATTTTGCTTGGTTAATTCTGGTTAAGGTTAGGGCTGGGTATTGGTTAAGGGTGTCGTAGTTCGGGTTAGGGTTATGTCCAAAGAAATGAATGTAGAGTCCAAGAACTTTCCCAGCATAATAACACAACATGGACATTAATTACACTCTCTGGGTTGAATGAGGTTTAGGTAAAACATAATGTATTCTGAGGAGGAGATGCTGTTTGTCTACCGTAGATGGTGTGGAGCTTGATGTTTCCAGTCAGGCTTATGTAGCTGCATGAAGACTGGGCAGCAACGTCAATCCCATATAAGCCTGGCTCCTGCGAGGACATGGGTGGAGGGGCACCTCCCTCCCATAGCAGCAGGGAAGCCTAAAGTCGCCTTAAAATAACATTTCACCCTCTGTTATTCTGCGGGAAGCCTGTCTGCCTTTGATATCCAGCCCCGCCGGCTGGCCTCCCGCTGCACACAGAGCAGGGCGGCAGAGTGATTGCCCCCACCCACCCCGTCGGTGCTCTGGGCTTCCTTCACACCAATCCGAAGATGACCAAGCCCCCCAAGCTTAATACTCGTAGACCTGCTCTTAACACACGGTAATTGAGATTTGGGGCAGGCAGAATGCCTGTAACCACGTGGCAGTCTCTGCCTGTTAGGTCGTATTTCTGTGTACGCGTGACGGCGCGCGCGTGATCGTACCCGCGTATGCCTATTCACGCACATTCTTTCTATGCTTTGTGGCACGTCTCAGTGTGGGCGTGGTTCCATTTGCTCGTGTGTGTAACCGAGTCATTTGTGCGGGTCGCCCTGTACGATACGTGCGTGTTCTGCTCCCCTCTTACGGCCTAATCCTGCCAGGTTAAAAGCACGTCGATTGGGGGGGGGCGTGCCACTGTGATTATGTGTAATTATTTTTCCGGTAACGATGATAGTGAGAAAGCGGCGCATCTCGGTGGCACTCTCTGGCTGTGACTTGCATCAAGAAGGTCAGGGGGAGTAACTCTGTGGTACCTTCAACCCTCAGTCCACTTCTGCTTATGTGGGTGAGTTAATTATCCATGTGGCTGTGCTGCTGCATGGGAACATAGAACCTGCTTTTGTCCCGTTAATTAGGCAGGAAGGAGAGGAGCACTTCTCAGTTGCCTCGGAAACGGAGAGTTCCATTAGGGGGGTTATAGGCAGGGGGACGTGTCCCAAAAACACACGTGGCTTCTTCCCAGTCCCTCAGCTCAGTAAGGTTCTTACCCAGAACTCCATCTGCGTAACCCTAACCCTTTTCCCCAGAGCTGTATCAACCTAACAGTTTTACCCAGTGTTGTCTACCTAATGCTTTTAACCAGAGCTGTGTCTGTCTAAGCCTTTGACCCCGAGGTACGTCCTTCTAACTTGTTACCCAGAGTGATACCTACATAATGCTTTGGCTGATTGCTGTGTGAACCTAACATACTTACCAGTGATGCTCAAATCCACTGCGGCATCAGCTGTGGGTGCTCATAATATATGAAAGGTGTGCTGGACAATAAAACCTGTGAATTTACAAAAATCTAGGATGTATTCATTAGTTTGATAGGGCCTAATTACTTGTGTGGTTGTTTGTGTGAGTTTTCTTAGACTCACACAGGCTCACACAGAGGATAAGCCATGCGTAATGCAAGCAGTCAGCCAACCACTTCAGCTGGAGATCAAGCACAGTGGTGGGGGGTGTAATTCGAAAGATGTGGTTCAGAAGATACGGTCACATTATACAAAGCTGGGGGGGGAGCAAAGATAAGAGCAAATAACAGAGCGTGTTGAGAAAAATATGAGGTGTTTTAGGGGCATGGGGACAGGCGGTAAAATTAAAAAGGGGGAAAACGTTACAGGTCCTGATAAGATCTTCAGACATTACATGGAGAATTTATTTTTCCGATTCCCTTCAAGCATGTGAGTAATCCTTATAATCTCATCCGCCTCACCCCGTTGTTTCTGGGAAATAATTTGTGGGACTTTCAGAAGATTACAGGTGATTCAAATGAATAGTGTTCCTGATACTGTATATTATCCCCCCAGTCAACAGTGTAGTAGGCTAGCCTGAGGGACCCCTTTAGGCCTCCCCATGCTGGGCTAGGCCTGCTCTGCGGACTTTGGACTGTACCCCGAGGGACTCCTTTAGGCCTCCTCATGCAGGGCTAGGCCTGCTTTGCGGACTTTGGACTGTACCCCGAGGGACCCCTTTAGGCCCTCTAATGCAGGGCTAGGCCTGGTCTGCGGACTTTGGACTGTACCCCGAGGGACTCCTTTAGGCCTCCTCATGTAGGGCTAGGCCTGCTCTGCGGACTTTGGACTGTACCCCGAGGGACCCCTTTAGGCCTCCCCATGCAGGGCTAGGCCTGCTCTGCGGACTTTGGACTGTACCCTGAAGGACCCCTTTAGGCCTTTTCATGCCGAGCTAGGCCTGCTTTGCGGACTTTGGACTGTACCCTGAGGAACCCCTTTAGGCCTCCTGATGCCGGGCCGTACCTTTGAAGGGGGACTCTCTTTTAATTACCCTCGCACTTGTGATCTAGCTATGTGGTTTTGATTTGTGCAGGATAAAATATGTATTTGCTTAGCAGTAAGCAAAACTATTTATTTTTAATTTATAATAATGGCCATGTCACTGAATCAGACATAAATTTAATTTTATTTGGCTTTTTGTTTTGTTAATGGAAAAGACAGGTCTGATCAAGTTTTTAGCCAAACCGCCAAGCTTACTTAAAAACACCACTATATATTACATCTGGAAACTTATTTTTGGCATATTAGTTATATATGAAATTAATATATATTAAAATCTATTACTGTACCAGTAAGTGCTTTTGGAAAAAATAAGATTGTCAGAGAATAAAGAGATCTGTTATTATGACGTTGCCAGGCAGTCTGACCTTAGACTGGTATTTTAATTGAACAGCTTAGCGCTATGGGACTGATGGGATTTGGACAAACACAATGTGCATTATCAAGCACCAATAGCGCAGAGGAAGGTCCCTGCACGACTTCTGCTGTTGTACCCTTGAGCAGGGCACTTAATCGCAATTTGTTTTGCAGAATATGAAACTTGCTGATTATACTATATTTTTAGTACTGGAGTAAAATCCAAGGTGTACATAAACGATGGTATTCGTCGCCGTATGTGATATATGAGCGTGGAGGTCAGGGGGAAATTCACAGAAGTCTTTGTCCTTACCTTAACGTGGTGACTAACGGCATCTCATTTTCTTTTATCGTTTCTGGTGTTTTATTCTTTAATATATACTTTTCAAATATATGTCTGCGTGTTCAGTTATTTCAAGCAGCAATCCCAAAACGCCATTTAGGAGCAAAATAATTAACTTGATATCGTCTTCCATGTACATCGATATTAAAGTTTTGTTTTGTGTTTAGATTGCAACTTGAAGCCCTTAAAATGTGCAGTGATTTGTGCCGAGGCGGGAGCGGCCGCCGGCCAGGACGGAGCCGTCATTTCTGAGCACCTTTATAGGGGAACTTTAAACTTTCCCCAAACAGAAACGCTTCCCTTCAGGGAGGGGAATTTTTAAGTTAATCCAACAAATATAACGGTAAAAACGCGAAACACTACCTTTATTTTGGTGAATATTGGTGTCCTGCGGATCGTTTGCATTTTTTAATGATAGCGCAAAGACGATTGGTGCATGCAGTTTCTTTTTTATCTCCTGCTTTATAGACTTACTATATCCTATAAGTGAATAATAATAATAGTAATAATAATTAATCATTATTATTATTATTATTACGAAGGAGCTTATTATTATTGCTGTTGTTTGTTTTTTTTATTATTGATGCTTTGGTATTATCACTATAATAATATTATTATTACTTGTTGTTTTTTAGCCTTCACCTCTCCCATTTTATTTATGTTTTTCACATTTGTAACTTTTGAGCCACCATCGCTTATACCTTTAATATCCCATCATTTAATTGCCGTTCTCCTTATGCAGATGTCACATACGCCGTAATGGCATCGTACTGTAACGGAGAGCACGGCGGCTCTTACGCAGCCCCGTTACCCGGCCGGTGCATCCTTTACATCGGGTTAGATGGGTCCCTAGTCAGGAACAGACCGCGTCCCGCAAAATCAAACCGATACCAGTATGTCTGCAGACGACTTTCAGGGTTCCATCCACAATTCAGACGCGTAAGAAATAGATTAACACTGTAATCAAGCCTGTAAACAACGAGCCCGCGTAGCTAAGGGCGTCGAGAACCGCTATTTAACACGCGTCCGCCCCAATTGACTGCTGTCTAATTTACATCCGCGGCGATCGGTCTCGCGTCGTTTTGCTGTCTTTTTATTTTATTCTTCCTGCGATCAGACATAGCGGTCAGCCTCCGGACGCCGGGGACGCTTTGCTTTTCCCGTCCGGCTGCCACGCAACTACCAGCAGCCGGTCCGCCGTGTGGACGAACATCCTTACGGGTCACTTTATCACACTGGCTGCCCGGGACACCGATTCGGGGGAAGTAAACCATAATAAGCTCTCCGAATGGTGTTTACTTAATGTAGCTCCTTCCCAGCACTTCGTTTTACAATATTGGTTTTTATTGAGGCTATAGATGAATGATGTTTTTGGCAAGACAGGCTCCTGGTGCCCATATCATTTATTCTCAGTCTGCCAAGACGTCAGGATCAGGTGAACTTTTTGTATAATTTTATAATTTTTTTCGAGAACTTAAAGTGCCCCGTGGGCCATTATGTAATGTCCAGAAGACCTGTCCCTGATCTCACACCCAGGACCGTGGCTGCTTACGTCAGGGAAGCTTGGAGAAGCATCTGAGACCTGTAACGAGGTCTGGAATGGTAATGTGAATTAATGGTTTGGATAATACACAGCAGTGACTCTTCCTGAAGGAATGTAAGAGGGAAATGGCTGGGGGTTACTGCTGAAGTACTGTTAATTCCGCACTTGTCCTTCGTGTGTGGTCCCTTTATTTTATTCACCGGTGCCTTGAGGGCACTGTCATGCTCCCTATAGTGAGCCTCGCTATGTTATAAATGTTTGTAAATAATAAACAATACAGAAAATATTTGACAAGGGTTCTGAAATGAAATTCAGAATTCTGAAATGCTGTATGACCTGTACTTTGACATGCCTCTCACTCATCTATGATACGGGGGGGCTGTGCACCTCACATCATCTGTGTAGGGGGGGCTGATTCCAGGGGTCTGGCTGCTGCGTAAAGAGAGCACATCGCTCTGGCGAATCGATACAAAAATGTTTCTGGGATTGCCGAAGACTAACGATTGGCCTCAGCAACTCTGACACTGCATGATCTGGTGCCTGTGATATGGCCTCAGGTGCTGGGGGGGGCTGCCTGGTGTTGCTGCTGCTCTTATGTTGTTTAGTAGCAGACTGTCAGCTTTGGTGAAGTGCTAGCCAGACGTTGTATTTAACCTGAAACCTGCTCCCCCACGGCATTGATTACCTGTAATGGAGACTCGCCATTACTCTGGTTTTCACGCCCGGTTATCCTCCCGTGACCTCTAACTACCTCTGTCAGTGTGGTGACTGCCGCCATTCACGCGGCGTTATTGCTGCATCCTCGACCCGTTATGAATGTATCCCCGTGCTACAGACATGCAGCAGCATATAACCTCTCCTGGAGCCCAACACTACCACAACTCTTCTGATATACGAGCAAGCAAAGTTATTAAAAACATTGATAAAAGGAGCCATTTCAGTACAGAATGTTTTATTTTTTTTGTAGTGCTGTATGAAAGATTACGGCCTGATTTGGATTTGTTTTATGGTGTTCAGATAAAGGTCCACGATTCTTGTCCTTTGTTGTGCCGGTACTTTTTTATTTATTTTATTTTTTGAGCTAGCTGGACTCTGTGCTCAGTTTTGCAGATGGATTGCTGAAATCACCTCCAGCTAACCCTTGTCAGAGGATAAGAAGGCCTTGCTTGAAGCTGGTGAATAATACTTCACTTGGAGCTGTTTGTACGACTTGGCTGTAGAGCCCGTGGCCCGCAAGCTACGTAGCACCAAGCTGAGCTGGTGTGATTTGTTGCATGAGGTTGTAGTGAACTCCAGCGGCTTTGATCTCCAGTGCCTTACTTTTAGATACGTGTCAATCGCTTCTCACCTGACTTCAGCAGGATAATTAGCCATCGACACTGACAGGCCCATTCTGTGCTTTTATACCGAGTCAGTCCCAACTGCACACTGTAACGTCGGTCCGTGGTTTGACCTGCGGTTCGAGTTGAACGGAGTGGCTCTCTCTCGCATGTACGTTTTCAGGCCGAGTGCAATGCGGGTCGCCTTCTGGCGACGGGCAAATTACAGTTGCTTTTAGTGCATTTTAGTGCATGTGAACTCCTCTGACTTACAGGTCAAGAGACCAGTTCTTACTTATTCCCACAGAATATAAAAAACTGTCAGAAAGCAAGTGCAGCTTGACACTTGGTGGCAGCCCTTGCAGGAACCCCTGTCCTGAACATTACCAATTAAGATCTCTTGAGGGGAATTGCTGTTGGACTGTAGAGTAAAGTGATACATTTGAATTTCTCCAGTATAAATCCTCTGCATTTTCAGGTTTCTCCCCATAGTCCAAAAACATGCAGTCTAGTGAAATGGTGTGCTAAATTGCTTGCAGTGAGTGCTGGTGTGTTTTGAGTGTATCCTGATGTCCAGTCATGCCTGTGCCCCTCTTGAAAGACTCCAGGTCTCCAGGGTCAGTGGCTGAATGGACAGATGAATTCACACAGTGAGGTGACTGGTCAGCCCAGCCTGCTACTTGGAAACTACACACTCACACCAACTTGCTGTCTTGCTCACTTTTCATCTCAGGATTTTTTTTTTAACATAAAAACTTCAACTCCCGCCTGATTAAGTTGTAGTTATTTTAAAATGAAAATAAATGGATAAATTTTTAAGGAACCCTTTCTCCTCGTGAGTTTGTGGAGCTTAAATTTGTGTGCAATTCATTGTGTAGGCGATGAGCAGTGATAAATGGTTTGTCCCCATGAAATTCCCCATCCAAGGAGCAGTATTAGTTTTTGCTTTAATTATCCGTCCTAGTAATGTTTCATATCCATAACTGTCAGAGATATGGACTTCCTGGCTGGCTGAGGTTACGTCCTGCTTGTTATCCACAGGGGAGAGCCCAGGCCCCCTGCCTCCGTCCCCTGCAAGCCTCCACGCTGTACCTCCCGCACCTAAAAGGCTCCATCTTCCTCCCTGCCGCCCCGTGCTTCCTCCTTGTAGGTGAACTGGCTGGCTCAAAGTCGCCATGCAGGAGAATAACTTTGCTTCAGAGTGGCGACAGGTCTGTGTGGATTATGGGTTAGTGACCCCCCCCCATACCTCTCCCATACCACTGTCCCTTTCTTCCAACCCTTTCCCAGTTGCCTGGCAACGAGACAAAAAGGCGCCATGTACTGGTAGGAGAACATTTCCATTATGGCATCGGCTGTATGGTGGTGCTCCGCATACCTGTGTCCAGGTGGCATGCTGCTGTAAGAGCCGAAGTCGGAGTACGGCGTGAGACGGTCAGCTTTTAAAGGAATAATTAATACAAAGAAACCCCAGGAGCACAAGACTAATATGTAGATGAAATATGAAATGACTGAGATATAAAAATAGTTCTTCTTTTTTCCCCCTTACACTAGATAGGCATTTGTATGTGTCCGTGACAGCGCTCGAGATGCTGCATGCTGTCCAGTGCTGTAACGTGCCGTTTTTTTTTTCTTTTTAATATATACAGCATGCATGTATTTTTGCGCTACATCTTTGTGTTAGATGTGGGTGCCCTGCATAATTATGAACCTGCACAAAAAAAGCCAGATAAAAGGTCACCTTCATTTGCATGGCCGGCTTCGTTAGAATATGCTAAGGACGCGCGCAAGCTCTTTAAGTGCCCAGGTGATGAATAGCCGGAGCGTTATGGAGTGGGCTGAAAAGTGCGCTTTCGTCAGCCTCATTTGCATGTCCGCCTCACTCCCATCTTTATTTATTTGTTCTGGGATACTTACAGATGTATATTACCTCTGCAGCCACTGGCTAACAACTTTGCAATTTAAATTGTACTCTTAAAAAAAAATGAGACAGAACATTAAATAGCAAAGGGGCTGGTGACTACAGTCGGTGATTTTCGGGGTTTAAAGCACGTATGCTAATGAATGTCTGTTGTGATGTCACTGGTGCGAAGCTGCTACGTAGCCACTGGGGACGGTGTCGTGACGCGAGGTCTTAGCCGTGCGCCACCTGATTGCCCATTTGCAGCAGGGAGAGACCACTTGCCCCTCCGAGGTCTGCGGATCCAGACTGTCAGTGACCTTTAGCTGCTAAGTAACCTTACTTCCTCCTCAAGTGTTCAGTTTTTGCCCTTAGCTGTGCTTTCTGCGTATTGAAGTAGAAGTCTAGACCTAAACATGTGTAATAAACTTACAAGAGCGGTAACCATTATGGAGTTGACATAAGCTTTTGGGCAAAACGGGGGTCCTTATTCCGTCCTCCGCACCCTTGTGCCCCTTTAAGCATGTGATAAGCTTGTGTGCTAGAAGGCTGGTGCAGTTCCCTTTGTCTGTTAAGAGACTTACTGTCAGTCAGTTGTTCACAGTGGAATGAACCGTTTCCAGATTCTGTTAGGAGTTAAATCGGTTACAAGCGCCTAATGCTGTTTGTAATGTACCAAGGTAATTATTATAATAGCATTACTGCGGTAGCGCTAATTAATGAATGTGGTAAACATCCTTACGCACATGCTAGGCTGAGTAGGGAGTTTCAGAGTTGTGGGAGCATGCTGAAAGCGGTTATGTAGGCAGTGATGTTTTTACGCATTTAGAATTGCCAGAAGTGAGGACACTGGTGAAAGACACTTCTTTATCTGGATGACTTGAGCAGTAGAGATGGGTAATATTTTTGTACAGGCCGTAAATGGCTTTGTCAGGCCGTGACACCTACAGGCTGAGGGACAGTCCGGCCATCCAGGGCGGCATGGAGCGGCCGCAAGGGGACACTTCGTTGTCGTCCACTTTGCTTTTTTGCTAGTTATTATGAGGCTCTTCTGCAGAAGTATCTAGCAACATAATTTAAACGCTAGATTAACATATCTCCTCGTACTTTTATCGATGCTTGAGGTGATTGGCTGCTGTCACTGGTGAAGCATTCCTCGGGCCAAGCACAAATAAACACATACAGTTTTCATTATTATTAATGTGTACAAGTCAGCCCCGATACTGACAAGGGAAACCAAAGGCTTCTCTAACAGTGGATAATTTCAGCGGTCGAATCCTCCGGGGCCAGTGAGAGCAAAGGCGGGGTTTCATACTTTGGGGAACATTTTTTACATTTAATTTGCTCTCCAAGGAATGAGGGAAACCGTGAGCAGTAAACACACTAAATAATTAATGGTTTTCCTTTCTCCCTTTCATTCTTTAAAGTCTTATTTTAGGCACATGCAGTCATGCCTCTGAAAGTGAACTTTAATTGTGGCGCTTTCTCCTGTTTAATCGGAGATTAATCCTTCTCCTTGTCGCCTGTGTGTCCTTGGGGGTCCTCGCTCCCAGACGCCTCTTGGCTAGGTGAGGCACGGCGAGGAGAGCTGGCTTGCTGCTATGCTGGGCGGAAGTCTGGCTGGCCCGGACTAGGAGAGGCCCAAACGCACCAGCTCCAGTGTGAATTTGGGACCCGGCAAGAAGAGGGTAGGGGAGTAACCAGTGTGTAGAAAAACATCCATCCATTCATCCAACTGCAGTGTTCTCTGTTTCAAGCAAATCTGGGGTCATCCTGCATCATGTAGAGTTTAAAAAGTCCCTGTTTGACAGACTGTCATTCTCCAGCTCTGCTGGGCAGATGTGAGCCACTTTTCCAGCAGACACAGCCTTACAGAGCGTGGCCTGGAACGGGTCGGCTAGTCTGCGCGCGTGTCCGCCCACAGGTAATGTGTTTCGGGGTTACCGACGTTTCCTACCATTACCATACATTTCCATACATTTCCCACAGCCCGCGCATTAGCTAGCCGGCGCCCATTAGCGCGGAGACGGCGGTGGCGGTATTATAAATAGCGGTGCGCGGTAGGGCCCACACCTCCGGCTCCCTTATTTATACATTCAGCGCCGCTCCTGATGTGCCTCTTAGTCTCTGTGCTTCCCAAGAAGTTTTCTTTGAGTGGTGTAACGAGAGGAGCCGCCGTCTTGGGGGGGCGGGGGGAGCTTATGTTTTTGAAACCGTGCAGTGCTGGGGCGTGGGTGTGTGTGTGTGTGTGTGTGTGTGTGTGTGTATGGGGGGGTGATTGTTTCGATACATTTGCCCAGAATGCTAATGATCTTTGAATAATGGCGATTTAGGAAGCGTTTTTCTCATACCGTCTGAGGTAAACGAGGTGGCGCGCCGCGTGGAGACTGACCTGAGATCAGTCACGCTGTGTGAGTTTACACGTGGGCATGGTCGCGGGTACCGATCACGTGCCATTTTTCCTGTTCCCAGCACCCCTCCCATCCCACCCAGCATGTCTATTAATAAGCTGTTGGTTGACACAGATCCAGTTATTAAAAGCGTATAAAATCTGTGAAGCATCTTTTGACATGTTTATCAGTGTTAGCTTATTAGTTTGGATTTGCACTCTGCATTTACACAGTTGATTTTCCCCAGGTTTTTAGAAGGTCTTTCCTAATGTGTCTGGTAGTTTAGGTTATTGTTTTTTCCCTCTGGAGGGTCAGCTGTAAAGATTCTCAAAAATAAAAAGGGGGTACAGGCTGTCTGTCTGTATAATAAAATTAGCATTTGGCTACTTTTTTGGAGGACGGACAGTATTGTATGGGCTGAAATCTGTATTGGTTTCCTACCCACTGAGTTTGTGCTACTTTCACCTTACATCAGTACATCCCCGTAATGTTCCCACCTTCCCAGTTTCTTAGTGAAAAGTCCAGCAGTGTTGGGAGATTCTGTTTTTGTGGAGTATCAGGCCCTGGCTGTCCTACTCCAAGCCTGTCAGGCGTTAAAAACTGCTCAGTGATCACATGCAGGCTACTGGCAGTAGTGAGTTTGTGAACTCTAACTCCATCTTACCTTTTTGTGTTTCCATGCTGTACAAGAATGCATGTATGGTTTAGATACACTGACAGGAATGTGCCGCTTCACAAAAGCAACAAATCTGTGCCGGTTTATTATTGGACTTTGTCATTCTAAGTAAAATCCCACTAATAAGCCATTACCGTGTACTGGTGTAATTCCTTCTCTCAGGAATACAGCTGTCATTCTAAAGCAGGCTCCGTCTCATTTAAAGGCTCGTTTAAAGTGCAAACACAGTTTTGACGTTTCCGAAACCCGCTTTAAGCGTAATGGTCTTCTGTACGGTAAACGCGGCACGTTGGCCCATCAGTGTGAATGCCCTCCAGTCCTCCATCAACCTGTCAGGCTCACTAAGGACCCGGAATTGATTCGCTAGCGTGCTAAAGTCAGCAAGCTTTAAGTTTAGCTCCCGTTAAAACGGAAAAAAGGAAAGATTTCACACGCAGAGATGGGTCTGCAGAACGTCGCGGCCGACCTCTGCTCTCCTAAGAGCTTGACAGTGACGGGCAAACAAACCCCCCCCAAGCCTTTATAAACTGTCATCTGCTCTTACGGAGATCCAAGGGCCTGCCGCTCCCTCTGCTTACCCCGTTACCCACACGGCTGCACCCCCCCACCTCCCCCCTCCCTCGTCAGGCAGATTGACATGGCTGTCCCTGTCATCTCCATTTGGGTGACACTTCAGAGCCAGAAGCAGCGGGAGGCGCTCAGTCCGTTAGCCCGCATTTTGGTGCGCACTACCCCCCCTCCCCCACCAGATACCAGGCTGCTCGGAAAGGGATTCAGATGTGCAGATCGCTCACTTGTGGCACGAGCTGTTATTTCTTTTGTTGTTGTGACCACGCTCCCGGGTGTTGCCTGAGGAGCTGATCCTGGTCTTGGGCCTGATGTCTGTTCGGCTCGCTCTGCTCCTCTCTGCCTTCTGGCTCTTTCTGTCCCGGTTGTGCTTGAACCCCGGTCGGATGTGGTCAACGAGAGTTTAAATGAAATGGTTACTCGAACGTAGTCGGTGACAGACTAGGAATGAAAGGAGCGGACAGGCCGAGCTCCTTGCAGGCATTTTTTCACCTTGTCCCTTACCTCCCCCAAATGAGAAATTATTTTGGGACACCCCTTCCTACCCTAATCTTAGGTGCGGTCTTGCCGTGTCTTAAACGCCACTGGTGGAATGTCACAGTTAGAGTGTGGGGGGGGGGGGGGGTGTTTACTCATCCATCAGCCTCATCTCACTGCTTACCATCTCACTGCTTACTTTATCGGCTGGGTCCACTGGCCAATCAGAGGTCTGGCCCACTGGCCAAACTGTTTCGCCCTTTGGTGAGGTTACCTTGTGTGGGTCATAACCTGTGGTACCTGCAGCACCGAGCCCCCTAGAACCTAAACGTACCGGTTTGAGGAGTTCAGTACCAGTACTGGGCCCCCCTTACGGGAAGGACAGAGTGTGTCAGGCTGTTCCCCTCTCAGGGTATTTGTGTTATAAGTGTACTGAGTGTATGACAGCAGTCGCTTGGTGAAGTGTAAGAGTGACACCTCACTTAGGGTGCCGCAGGCTGCCATGGGCCAGTAGCCGGGAGCTTTTGCCGAGATGGGTGCCTCTCCCGGAAGCGCGTGTCATTGGTGAGAGCCTCATGCTGGGCCGCTGGGCCGCCCGCGATCAGCCGGGGAGCGAGAGGAGAGCACCTGTCAGCGCGCCGGTCTGTCCGTCAGCACGACTGCGAGTCCGTCAGCGGCCGCGTCTGGCTCCTGGGGTGCCTGTGTAACCACGGCGATGGGGTGCCAGGTGTCAAACATTGTAAAGGCGCGGCATGAGCTGGTGTCCCGGCACAGTGGGGCCTGTCACGCTGGCATCCCGCCGGGCCTGGCTGAGCGTATACCCTCCTGATCAGACTGTGGTCCTGCTCGCCAGGTCATGCCTTTCAGCTCCCGTCTTTTAGGTGTGTGTGTGTATGTGTGTGTGTGCATGAGCTCACACGCTCTCATTGGGGTGCTGTGGTCTTACACATGTACGTCTGACCCCTCCTTCCATTGTTCACCCTTGAGTTCCTCAAAATGTGAGATGGCTCTATCACTCTATCACACTTTTTATCGAAAGTGGTATTACCTAGGCCCCCCTGAGACCAGAAACACTTATTAGTGAAATATATGCAGAGGCTGATAGGGTGGATGTGCCGTATAAAATCTTTTCATAATAGCATGCAAGGCTGCCGTCATTAGGAACAAGAAGGTCGAATTATGAAACCCTCCCCCCCCCATGTCACGCCCCCCCAGGCCCTTCGCTGGAGTAGCAGGACGGTTTGGTGGCGATTGCCCCCCCTCCCAACTTGAGAGATGGGATGAGGAAGTAGATGATGAGGATGGTGTCCAGTCAGCTACATGCTTTGACCAGCAAATGTGTCCGGTGGATGCCCCCCCACTTAGCGTGTGCTGGAGGAGGGGGGAGGGGGGTGTATCCTAGAATGCCAGTTTACTTTGCAGCTCCCCATATCAAAGGCTTTTTTTGCGTATGCCCTGCCTTTCATGTGCGTATGCAAATGGAGCCTGTCGCCTTTCAGCGCTTAGTAATTAACTTTATGAGGGACAGCTGTAATGCGTAATTAACAGTAGGCTTTACAGGCTCCTCACGCTGAAATTTAAACAAAGGACACTTGCGTGTTTATGGAAGCTCCCACACAGTTTATATTTCAATATTTCTTACTGTTGTTTCAGCATCATCCTCCCCCGTCTGTCTTTAATGCCTTATTATTAATTAATTACAAGTCCTGTCGCGGGCCCTTCGGGTCTCCCTAAATACCCAGAATGCCTCAGCCTTTGATCGCGCTGCACCCCTTCTAGATCTGAAGGGTGAGTTAGACCCTCTTTACTTCCGGGAAACTTTCTTGAGTGGTACTGGGTGTGTGTGTGTGTGTGTGTGTGTGTGTGTGCGTGTGTGTGTGTGTGTGTGTGGGGGGGGTGTTTTAGCCTGGAATATTTATAAGGCACAGTGACACAGTAACACAGTGTTAAGGCAGAGAAGTAGCTGATGGATGCTTTTTTGGGGGGGTGGGGGGAGTGGTATTGTTACCCACGTTTCAGCAGGTAGGTGCAGCTTCATTTTACACCTCCCCCATGTCCTGCCTGAGCTGAAACACTGGCCCCAGGCTTAGGATGTTCAGACCACCCCCCCCGCCCCGTGTTTGACCTACCCGCTCAGCACCACCAGCGTTTAAAGGGGGAAACTGACCATGTGCGCCCTGGGCATAGCCCACTTGTGCATGTGGCATTTAATTAACTTTCTGTGAAGAGAGTGCTTTCCTTATGGGAACACTGAGGTTTTAGGTATGATTATTGGAAAATGAGTTTCTCTAATGCATATGCAGAAAATCCTTTCCATCCATCCATCTTCTCCAAACTTCATACACACAGAGGTGGCAGAATTTGCACCCCTATGCCTGGAAGTGTGAGGTTTTATTGATGGCCGCTGGGCTTCCCCAAAGGTCCATATGTAGCGATTTGTCCAGCAGGTTGGCACAGGGTCACTTGGTGTTCATTTCCAGGAATGCAAAGGTGGTATTTTTTGGTCTTGTCAAGACCGGTCTTAATAACTTGCCTCCCAAGAACAAACTTGGGGTGCAGTGAATCATGGGATTAGTACTTGTTTGGCTAGGATGCAAACGATGCATCCTTGATATTTCGGGCAGTGCAAGGACAACATCCGGGGATTTTTACCCTCCTCTGTACTTCTGTTCTCAAGTTTTGGACCCGGTCTTCGGCAATGGAAGATGGAGTAAAACGGGTACACGAGAACACAAGTATGGTCAAGTGTGCATAGCACCCGAGGGCTAGCTTCAGCTTCTGATTGTAGGTAAACTGCAGAGAGTTCCAGCTGCTCCTGGGTTCTTCGTGTTGGGACTCCTCTTCCTGGACGGGGTCTGATGTCCCTCTCGCTCTCCCCCTACAGGTGGGCTTTCGTGATGAAGAAGCACCTGAGCACTCACCTCCTGGGCAAGCATGGCGTGGGGCGCCCCAAAGAAAGGTGAGGTCTCTGGAGGGGAGGAGGGGCATCACCTGTGCTGAGAGCTGACCCCCCCCCCCCCAGTACAGCCAGCCGACATGCAGAATGAGTCCATCGCCCTTGCTTCCCTCATGAGAAGGTTCCTCTGTATACTGTGGTATTCAGGGCAAACTGGATAGGTTACCTTGGAAATGCATGTAGGGCATCTTTTGGGAAATAGATTTTTTTTTGTCTAAGGGCTGCATTCCATTTAGATTTTAATTAAATTCTTAAGTGAACAAATTCAAATGGGAGAAACACGATAGAGGACGCGGCTGATGGTTTTCCATCAGTGGTGAAAATCACTGACAGATCTGAACGGGGCAAGAGCGATTTCCATAGCAAGGTCAGTGGAGAATGGAGAAGAAGCTTCTGCTGCTCCAGCTCTGTCATGGAGCTGGATGGAGATGTGCTCTTTGTCTTATATGAGTGTGAGTTTCTCTGTATATAGGAAAAACGAAGGTCGGAGAAATTAAAATTCCGAGCTTAATGCACTCTTAATGCAAGCTCTTCATTGTCATTAAGTTTTCACAGGTGGAATAATGTAAGTAAGTATATTTAATTCAAGTCATCGGAAAGACGGGAAAGTGTCTGTGTGTGTACGCATGTGTGTATGTCTGTATGCCATGGTGTGAATAATTTATTGCTGTTAAAATTGGATGTGAAGGCCTGTAAATGTGACGTTTTTATTCAAATCAGCCGGCAGCGTGTATTTTTATGATGAAAAGTGTTTCCCTGATAAGCTTGTGGTAATGATAAAGCATCTCCTGGTGTTAGGATGTGGTGCGTCTTTCGAGAGTGCCGCCTTCCTCTGATTTGAATGACGCTAGTGAAAATGGTAATTCATTAATAATGGATTTGTATGGATGTGCTTATGAATCCCATGAACAAAAACATGGGATCGCCATAGATCCTTTAAGGCTTCTCAAAGGGGACATGGCAAAAATGGCAAAGAGGGCACATCTTAGCTGCCCGTCACCGTTAATCTGCTCTGAAAAATGGGGGTGCGTATTTTGCAAGGTTCCAGATTAGCGGCCAAGCTGACAGGCAGACGGCCCGCTTGTCTGAGGTCTGAACTGCGCCAGCCGAGCGTTCGGGCTGAGTCAGCTCACGTTTGGTGTCGTTGCTGAGTTTACGGAAAAACCGCGCTGCCGGGGACGCCTGTCTGCAGGATCAACGGACCGAGAGCCTTATATGGCCCTTTCTCTGTCCCCCCAGCTGCGAGCGGGGCATCGAGACGATGCTCTGAGGGGCCGTAAAGCTGCCAGTGAGCTGCTGCTGGTTTTATTTTTAAGCAGAGGAATTCAAAATACCAGTCAGACTCTTTACATGTTTTTGACATATGTCTCTTCAAAATGGGAAGAGCCAAAAAAGAAAAGTCACTTAGCCTGTTATAAATGGATGTTAGGGTGGCCACTGAAAATGCAGGCATGGCATTGCGATTATGGAACGTAACCAAGAGCATGATGCTGGGCCGATAATCCCAGGAACAGACCCTCAGACGCCACCTCTGTGATTCGGAATTAATCAGTGGGTTTAAATCAGCAGAGCTGTAAAGTTCAGTGTTTTTCTCTCCGAAATATCAAGCAGTTTGTTTTTCAGTTTGTTCGTTAGCGGCTGTGGATGATGACTTGTGGTGATACATGTTTAAGCTTGTAACTTCACCTGTTCACATTCAGCTATGGATGCAGTGAACCAGCTAGCATCAATCAATGCCATTAACCAATGAGTACCCAGCAGTGGAGGCTCTTAACCAATGAGTACCCAGCAGTGGAGGCTCTTAACCAATGAGTACCCAGCAGTGGAGGCTCTTAAACAATGAGCAGGCACCCCCCACCCCTTTTATAAAAGCCTCTTGCACAGCCCTTGGGGGCTGACGTATGCTTGGTACTGACCAAAGCTGGTCACCGTCCTGCACCCCTCACTGTCATGGCCATGCACACATCACGTTGGTTTTGTTTGTGCTCTGGTTTCGGGTGGAGGAGAAGTCTTCTGCATGGAATCGTACTGGAGATGCAGGCCAAGGCTTTAGCCCCGTCCAGGTTGCAAAATTGGGTCCCTCCTCCTTGGACACGCAGCATCCATGAACAGACATCTCAGGAAACGCGAGCTTCTCATTTTTCTTAACTTGGCGAAAATTGATGCTCTGAAAATGTGCCTTAATTAATATGACGGGAGCCCTTAGATTATTAATAACGAGATTCTGCCATATGTTCACTGTGAAGCTACATATATTATTAAGCAAATTCCACTGTAAACTGGTAATTAATACTTGTTTAAATCAAAAATAAAGATTAGTTCTGGAATGTGATTAAACCGTTTTTAAGGAACAATTAACATTCAGTTTCAGCAATTAGCTGCCTCTCAAATTTGAAACTGTCTCATTATGTGCTAAAGTACACAGTGAAGGCCCTCGCCTGGTGCGCGCTGTGCTCACGTTGCCACGGAGACCCACGCAGTGACCACCCAGGCGCAGTGGATCTCACTACCCACCCCCACCCCCCTCCAGGGTGGATCCCAGCGTTTCTTTTTCGGGACGGTCAGGGTTCAGTGCTCAGGGAAGGACGTCCATCCCCACATGACCACAAAAACACTGGAAAAACAGATGTCCTCCTTTTTCTGCTTAATAGGAGGAACAGAAAGCTAAGAATGACTTTGAGTCGCTTTATTAGCATTTGTTTTTGAATGCTGGAGGTTTCAGATCATTAAGTATATTAAATACAGGGTGCAGGAGCTAGAGGGCGGTTGTAGGCGGGAGTCCAGCTGTACAAGGTCCGAGGATAGACAGAGAAGATGTTTATCTTTTGAGAGACACTTCACGTGTTTGTGTATCCCAGACCAGACCTTGGGGGGTGGGGTCTCCAGCAGGGGGTCAGTGCTGTAATATACTGATGGGCTGGGGCGTGGCGGACCTCATCCATTAGCGGGGCGACTCTGCCTGCAGCTGAGGATCGTGGTGGGCGGTCTCGGATGCAGCCGCAGCAGCCCAGTCCTCCACAGGAGGGGGCTCGGGGGGGCTCGGGTTCTGTGAGGCCTCTATGTTTCGTCGGACCGCAAAAGGACCTCGTGGGGAACCTGTGAACTGTGTGTGAAAATAAAAGCAGTTTATTTAGTTTGGGTCGAGTTGACGCGCTTGTCGAAACCGCTTCTTACGCAGTGAGGTGTTTGTTTTGGGGCCGTCGCAGTTAACGCCTTCTGAATGGCTCTCGCTCACTGACACCTTACGGCCTTTTTCTCTGGGGGTAGGCGGGGAGCTGGCCGTGTAATCGGAGAGCGTCAAAGCACACGGCGGCATTAAAGCCCCTGGCATGCGGCGCGGCTCACCGTGCTCTGTCGCCGGGAGTGTGTGTGCTTGTGTGTGAGAGAAGGTGGCAAAGAGAGTTTGCTTGGACACACACACACGCAGATGAGGTTGTGCGTCACGTAGATTTGTGGGGATTTTTCCTTCTTAATGTCATTCTCAATCCCTCAAAAGTTAGAAACCTTAAAATTAAAAGTGCACAGAAAGTTTAGTCACATTTCAGTGTTTTTTTTTTTTAGGTATTTGTCTTGCAGGGTCATCTCTGCCAGATCTGTTTTTGCATTTCGCTGCGTTCAGCTAAACACAAACACACCCAGCGTCCTCCCACGCCGCGCACATCCCTGCACTGTGGCAGGAGGCCGTGCACCTCTCCTGACCAGCGGCCAGGTCACATGGCGCCCGCCACTCCGGCGAGCGAGCAACCACGCGGCTCCCGGGTCCTCGCTGGGCATCCGGGGGACCCATCCGCACCACTGCGCCACTTAAACTGGAAAAAACACCGTGTCATCACATTCCGGCAGCCCCCCGGACACAGAATTCATCTTATCATTAATTAACCATCATATCTGCAGCGCGGCGCCGGTTAATTAGCGGAAGGTCGTCTGGGAGGGCTTATTAGGCGGAACAAATCCGGGGAATGCTGAAGAACATGTGCAGGCTGATGGGAACAGCCCCCCTCCCCACCTGAGAAGGCCCATTTGTTGATTGATAACTGTGTCGGTTTCAAAGCCAGAGCCAGAGGGTCGGGGCAGGCGACCGAGAGGGAGAGGGAGGCGATGTGGCTATTGCAAACATATGCTGGGCAGTCAGTGCGGTACGAGAAGGATGGCAGGGCTGCCTCTTCATGAGCACCGCCTTCCTCATCCAGCCAGGACATCAGAGATCTGTTTAAAAAAAGCCCCGCAGCGGCCTGACTGGACTTGGGTGTGGCGGGGGCCCGGGGCAGGGGCTGCTTGGCCTTCTGAATGTCGCTCCCTCATTCTTTGGGCGACGCTGCTCTGTGTTACCCTAACTCAACACGACGGGACCAGTTTGTTCCCTCGATAGCCTAGCAGCTGTTTCGTTGCATGTCTGATAGTTGTGGCCTCCAGAGAAACCATGTCACGTGACAATCCCCAGCCAATGACGGGCTGCCAGGCGCGGACGGCCGATGCAGTACCTGCTCCCCCCACCTTGCCCAGCCCCGTTCGACATGACCCATCTGGCTTACTGTTGCATTGTGGGAATGGGGTTCTGAGAAGCACATAAGCTAACATTTTAACTGTTTGCCTTCCCATCTGACAGCCTTGACCTTGTTTTAATAGAATATAATTTAAAGCAATTTGGAAGAAGCTGACAGAATGAATTATTAGAAACCAGAGTCTTTCATGTCTTGTGTTCTTAAATAATTGTGAAAATACCTGCCATTAAATACCTGCCATTAGATCCATTTTCACACTGCGGTAATAAAAGGTTTGAACAAATAGCCTCCTGCGTGCAACGGGCAGGGTGGTGAAGGCGGACTGGTTACTGTGTGGGCTGTCAGGACTGTGCATGTTAGGATCAGAGGTGTAATGGGCCGGGGGGGGGCCTTGAGCTGCCTAGTGTCCCAGGCGTCTGGGTCAAGGGCCCACCCTCCTGAGCCAAGCTCCTCCCAGTGGACATAGACCCCACCTAAGGCCAGCCATTTTAAAGTAGCAGATGTGGAGCTTAATTTGTCTGAACGCCAGTAGCCGGCGTGGATAAGGTTTGGCTTTTTTGCCTGCTAGTTAGTTAATTGATTTTGTTCTTTGGATATTTTGCCTGTTTTGACTGTTTGTGCTGAATCATTATTACTGATTTAATAGACTGACGGGGGCGAGCAGGGGTTTGAATCCTCATAAGCTCACAAAGGAGCACACGAGTTCCCAGCAGAAAACAAGCTTTCTGTTGTTGCCACTTGCTGAGCGTAATTATTTGCATTGGTTTCCTTTAATATTTCATTTTAGACGAGTGCGGGGAATGAGGGATTGCGTTAATATTGCAGCCCTAATTAAACGATAATTAAAATTTGTTAGTTTAAAAGCATTTGCAGACCATAAAAGTTTGATTAGTGGAAAATTACCCACATTAAGTTTTTATGGGGAGCTTCGTCGCAGTCCCTCAAAGAGGCTCAGCGGGGATGGAAGAGCCGGGGGTTCGAGGGAACTGGGCTGAGAGCGCAGGGGATATGGTCCAGACAAGTGGGCGGAACTGGGGTGGGATGGGGGGATATGGCTCAGACAAGTAGGAGGGCGGAGCTAGGGTGGGATGGGGGATATGGCCCAGACAAGTAAGTGGGCGGAGCCAGGGTGGAATGGCCAAGGTGTGATTTATATGCTGGCATGTCACGTGGAAGCATTAAGAAAGCAGACAAGTCTAGAGTCTATATTGCCATC
>JAODKM010000126.1:8635681-8650473 GCA_026780845.1 Petrocephalus sullivani | reverse complement strand
GGGTAGGTTTATGTGGGCTTTCATGTCCCCCGGCCCCCGCCCCCTCGCCCCCCCCCCTGCCTCTTCGTCTTTCCTCTTCTCACCCCCCTCCCCCTGCCCGCGCGGTATTGAGCGACTGGCGGAAAGCGGGCGTGCGTGTAATTTATCGCTGGCGTTTCCTGGCGGGCGTACCTGCGGGGATGGCGGCGTGGGGTCGATGCCGATGGATTTCTGTGGGCGACTCCTGAAGCATGTGGTGTAATGGGGGGGGGGGCAGCTGTTTCCTGACAGGAGTGAGAGGGAGCAGGCGCCTCTCTGCACTGGGTTCAGTATGAGCCAATAGCAAGAGGAATTCATTACACTGCCCCACGGAGAGCTAGCAGGTCCCAAAAATGACCTGAAGCCTCTCTGACTGCAGGAGGGATTTTATAAAGCGTTATTTTTAAATTGTATATTTCTATTAAGTGTTTTTGTAGCCTTCTAGCAAGCCTGGTCTTTCTTGTTTTACATTATTTAATATATTTTAAGTTTTTTTTTAATCCAGCTTGTCTCCTGCAAAGTCGAGACAGATCTCCTTCATTGCTAGACCAGCAGTAGTCAGCATCGTCGCCCTGCTTTGCCCCCCCCGGGTTGCACTGGATGTATGAATGCTTTCCCGAGGGTGGGAAACAATCTTGTCTACTCTCGGGCCGGCTAGGCACGTGGCAGAGGTGAACGGTTACACAGCTAATATCCGCAAGTGTGGTCACATCACTGCCCTCCCACGGTCACGGTCTTCACTCCTGATCATATCGGCCTTGTTCCTTACAGCTGCTCAAAGGGCCGTGGTCTGTAAGCAGCAGTTGCTCTTAGCGTGCACACACACACACACACACACACACACACATACACACACACACTTGTACCTATCTAAATGGAGACCTTCCATTCATTTCTATGGGAAAAACTGTAATCCCAATCACGACACCCTTAACCCCAACCCAGCCCTAACCTTAACCATAAGTAACCAACCCAAATACAAGACTTATGGCATTTTTACTTTTTTGATTCCATTCACAGATTTTTATAAAATCGAGGTTATCCAAATGTGGATCGGAAACAATGTCCCTAAAAGTAGGGAAATTTCAGATTTTACCACACATTTTGGTACTCAAAAGTGATCTATGCAAACCCACACACTCACACTTTCACAGTCTGATTTGTAGTCACCTCATTTTAGGGTACAGTGTGGTAAAACCCATTACTTTTTCCCTTGGGAGAACATTTTCGGGTCTGAACAATATGAACTTCAATTTTATAGACATTTGTGAACACAATCAAAAAACCTAAAATAACCAAATGTATTTTGGTTACTTACGGTAAAGGCTGGGTAGGGGTTATGGTTATCATTGTCAGGATTAGGGTTATGCCCATAGAAATGATTGGAGAGTCCCCATAATAATAGAAATATATGAACTGTGAGTATGCTTTATTGGCTGACCATGCGTCTGTTTTTGGGAGCACGGTCACGAGGATCCTATCCCAGGCAGCACAGGACACGGGCCCCGGGTGCACCCTGGAGAAGACATACACGAGAGATCCCAGCAACCTGACCGCATGTGACTGCAAACTCGACACACGCTGGGCGCTTTTTCATTGTACCCGGTACCAGTACTTTTTGCACGAGGTACCGGTACTTTCGGTACATTCTCTTTTCCACTGATTTCCGGTCAGGTTCCAGTAGCAAAAGTTCCAGTACATAAGGTATCAAACCAGCTGAGGTACTTTTTTGCTACTTCAGTACCCTATTGTGGGACTTGCTCTGCTTTCTTCTTACGCTTTTGTTGATTTGGTTATGCAAATAGCCTGCAATACAACTGCCATATTGGGAGAAAAATGTATGTACTAAGAAAACAATGATAAATGAAGCAAAAATTAATAATGGATGTGAGGATGAATGAAAAGATCCAAGCTTTAATTTCAATGGGATCTGAAATTTTTCAGATATCATGATGATTTTGTTGTAATAAATATTGGGATATTTGTAAAGCAAAATAGGAGTTCAAAATTAATAAATTAATTCCTCACATTCATCTAGGAGAAAATTAAATTACAGTGATTGTCTTGTGAACACGTGCAACGCTCATGTAAAAGCACACAAACTTTAAACTTATTTTTTTAAACAAATACTTGATAAAAGTGAAAAGACCAATACCCTAGCAGACTATCGCAGTTCTTGCAATATAAAGAACTGCGTGTGCATAACATGCGACATTGATATTACGTCGTCTAGCCCTATAATATACTATAGCTATTTAGAATTCTCTACAAAACCCTGCGCCTCGGGCTGCGATGACATTCAGTGGCAGTGGGAAACCAACACCTTGACGCACCATACATTTGGTACTTTCTTGAAGTACCGAAAATACAATACCTGTTGCAATGGAGAAGCACCCATAGAGTGGAGGTGGGGTTCGAACCGACACCCCCAGAGATGATGATAGTGTTCTCTAGTGTTACCCATGCAGCTCGCCTCTGCCGGACCAAAGGCGATGTAAATACCCAACTTTTCTCCACTAAGCTCCTTAGCGTGCTTATCAGCATGTGACCCCGACTACCATGTTAAATGGATTCACGCCAAGCATTTGCCTCATGGACCCTGCGTGAGGATGGGCTTTAGAGGGGGAGGGGTTTGGTCACCATTGGAATCTGGAGATGTTATCATTAGCATTAGCATGTGCACAGGTGTCTGTCCAGGGAGCGCACTCAAGATCACTCGTTGGGAATTTTATACTTTGTGGACTTTACTACCGTGATTAGCGACGTGTCGCGCACGACACGTTTCCTTAAACGCGAGCTGTGTGTTATTACTGACACTTTTACTGCGCCGGTATTTACATTTCCGCGGCATTTGTTTATGGTCCGTGCTTTTGCTGACGGCCCTTATGAGTCCGTGATGTACGGCTCAGTATTGTGTGACCTCCCCTGCCCTGCATCGCACCGAATCTTGGAAGGTCTGACCCGCCCACGCTCCCCCCGGTATGAAGGAGTGCAGGGCAGAGGCTCCCCAGGCGTTACGGGAGAGCCAGGTGTGGCAGGAGGAGGCCCATGCGGGCAGCCGCTCGTCTGCTCGCGGGCCCATCTGGGAGCCGGCAGGCGGGATGAAGCCATACGAAAGCCGCCTCCTGACAGTAAAGCTCATTTTTACGGCTCTGACAAGTATGTAATTATGTTCAGTGGTGCTTTTCAGATTTTATCACAGTCAATAAAACGCTGCGGTAATTCCATTCCCATCTGACATATTTACACGGAGACGTCTGATTGGAGGAACCCGCCAGTTCGTCGAACGCCTAGGCGGGCGTGTTTTGGTGATGCGTGCCTTCCCCTCCTCAGGAGAGAAGTCCTTCCTGTGTGACCTCTGTGGATTTGCCGGCGGGACCCGCCACGCCCTAACCAAGCACCGGAGGCAGCACACAGGTCAGCATCCCGCCCCTTTCACCTACTCAGCCAGCCAGAGGGACGCACATGCAAACTGTAACACTAGAGACTGATGCACCACTCAGTCCAGCCATCAACCTCCACAGCACACAGATTAAAACCGAGGCCATGTTAAAACGCGACGCAGATCTTAAAGATGTGAACAAAGAAAACCCAGCATGAGGCACACAGACAGGAACTGTTCATGTGAGCATGGAAATGTATTCTCTGTCTTAAATGTCATGCAACAGGTAAAAATAGGAAGATAAAACACTCACCATAATATGAAAATACCCCGTAATTCTAGATCACAGCATAACCCTGGATTACAGTGTTATTTTTGACCATATCATAATCCTAGATCACTGCGTAGTTTTCGATCACACTGTAAACCTGGAATGCGCAGTGACCCTGAAGCAGTGGTACTCGGCTGGTTTAGCCTCAGGATCCACATTGCTCCTCAGACAGATGATCCTAGACTACACTCTAGCCTTCAATCACACCACAGTCCTGCTATAGAAATGTTTAGGATATTTATTCAATCCAGTTTATTTTGGTATATATCCTTTCACAACACAGTTGTCCCAAGGCACTTGACACGAATGCGTGGCAATCCATTGGTACATCATTTCTGCAGTGCTAACATTTATGAGCATATCAGCACACTAACATATCGGATGCAGGGATGATGAGTCTGCTTTAATAAGTAGTTCTCCGTGAAGGCCTGTGCAAGCCGGTAGATCGTAGGCCACACTCACGATGTCATAGTTTGTAAGCCGCATCCACGCTGAACGACTAATCTGTTTTACAGCAGAGCAAATGTTTTTTTACACATCATCAGATCGGCTCATCATCTCGACTCTTCCTTGGCTGTATTTATACCTGTGTGCGATGCCTGCGTCTTTCTGGTGCTTGACGTGTAACACGTGTGTGTCGGTGATGCTCCAGGTGAAAAGCCCTTCAGATGCCAGCTGTGTAACTTCGCCTCCACCACACAGTCCCACCTGACACGGCACAGGCGGGTGCACACGGGTGAGAAGCCCTACCACTGCCCCTGGTGCGATTACAGGTACGGTCCATGCCCCCCGCCACTCTCCCACTGCCGTGCTCGTTACCTGCCATGCTCGTTACTGGTGGCGTTTGAGGACTTTTACCTGTCAATTTTTATCACCATTTCCCTTTTTTTTATTGCAGAACCATTGCAAAGTGGGGGGGGTCATAATTGCTTGTAAAATAATGGAAGGTATTTTTAATTTATTGTTTATTGCTTTTTGATGCTGCCCAGGTGGCTATTGGGTCTGCTCCCTGATCCACAGGAGCTGAATTTCATCTCTGTCGAATTTCTTGAGCTTTTTAAATCCTCAAACTGTAGTTACAGACCATAACCAGCTTCCTGTCCCCCTCTCTGGTTCATAAACACTTAGAAGTGAGAGACATGGTCTGGACAGGACACAGGCCTTGTGTGGGTTGATCTCGGTGACTGCAGACTTGCATGCCAGCACCCAAACGACTCTCCGGTCCGCCCCAGGCACAGGTTGGGGCGGATTAAATTTAATGAGATACAAAATGCTGGAAGGGCTGTAGCGGCTGTTTAAGCTGCAGGCCACAGCCCTCCATTGCTTATGGGAGGCGGGGTCCAGCCAGAGCTGCTGGTGATGAGAGACACAGAGATACAGGGAAGCGGCAGATTCAAGAAAACAGTTTATTTTATTATTATTTTTTTTTATATAAGCAAATGCTTATTATCTAAAGCGGCTGACACGGCTTGGAATTTGGCGCGGTGCAGGTTTATACAGCGTCATGCTTACCTTTTTGGTTAATTACCTGACACAAAGGCACCACAGCGGGGCCCAGCCGGGATTCTTAAGAATTCTTAACGAGTTCTTAAGAATGTCTCACTGTGTGATGAGTGACTGAACTGACAAGTAAAACGTAAGTAGTAGCTTATGGCACTGGGTTGTGCTGGTCATCCATCCATCCATCCATCCATCCACCCACCCACCTTCTTTTTTTTTTTTTTAACCGCTCATCCTGGTCAGTCTCTTTACAGCATAACACATAAGCCTGGGCTGTGGTGCCTTCGCTGCTTATGACAGGACAGACACCCCGAGCGATTTATAGCGGTGCTGTTTAAACCAGTTGTTAACTGTATTTTTATTTTCCCCCCAGAGCTGTGGATTCCTTAATTACCTTTTAAAACCCGCTGCTTTAGGACCACAGTGTCTTACCATGTGGGGGAGACTTGTGTGGAAGCGTGGAAGCTTGCCGCCGCGGCTGCCGTGCTCGGTGCGGGCGGCGTGGCCCTGTCCGTGCGGCCTGTCTGATGGCACCTGGTGATGTGGAGGAATTTAGCGAGACTGGATGGCATGACAGGCCGCTGATTAGCAGTTACCTAGCCCCAGGTGTGCGTGCATGCGTGCATGCGTGTGTGCGTGCGTGCGTGGGGGGCTCAGAGGATCGCACCATGTCCACTGAGGTGTGTTAGGCATGAGGGCCCAGTCACATGACTGGTCCTGAGGCCCCGCCCCCCTTTTAATCTCCTGCCATTGATGGACACCGGTGGCACAGTAACTCCCGCTTTGTTTTATGACTGAAGATGCCCTTGTCCCTCTGTGGCGGATGGTGCTAAGTACATCAGTCTCTGCAAGGAGGTGGGGGATAGGGGGCTTTAATTGATGGCTCCAAATCTGACACGCCATGAACAACCGCAAATAAATTAATGCCTGGTAATGAAGGCGTCTTAATGGACAGCTTTGTCCACACGTCCAGGGAGGGACGTGATGAGATTCTTCGGGCAGGAAGCGGCCTTCATCTTCCCCTTTAAAAATGAAGAGGAGACTTTATTCGGTGCACTGGCGTCACCTTCAGGCAGGGGGCTCCCTGGGTTGGGTGGCTGAAAGACTGTGTGTCTCTGAGCCCTAATGTGTAAATGGGCCAATAGGAGTGCACCCAAATTTTTGCATTTCCAAAGCCCGAAACCAAGCCTGTTCTGAAACTTGACTTGGTGACTTTTTCCCCTGAAAAACAGGGGAGTGAGCCGTTGGGAACTGAGACCAAGCTGGACTAATTAATAGCAAGGCTCCTTCACCGCCCTGACCCCTGCTGGCTTCTCATTGTCCTTTGCATGTTCAGCATCTGAGGGCTTATCCGGCATCTCTCCTTCGTCTGTTTAACTCCTTATCCCTTCCTGTCATCGCGGATATACGCTGCACTCCGCTTCCTGCTCATAATGCCTCTCGTGATGGCGATGGATGTAACCCGGGGTACCAAGCCGCCTCCTCATAATCGTTCTACCACCAGGCTTCTGCCTTATATAAAAAAGCCTCTCTGACCCCGACCAGTATAAGCGGTTGGCAGCTGGATGGGTGGTTGGGTGATGGATGGAGAATTAAGCTGTGGTTATTTCCTGCGTTCCTGCGTTGACTTACAACATACTGAATAATAATAGTCGATTTAAATCTCGAGAAACATACCCATGGGGGCTGAAGAACAGGGACTGGACTCTCGGTATAATATCAGGGTCGGAAATTGGTTGCAGGAAATGGATACATGATTATCGATTGGTAGTGAACCCTGTATCCAGACCTGCTGTGTTTGTACATGTGTGTGTATGTGTGTGTGTGTGTGTGTGTGTGTGTGTGTGTGTGTGTGTGTGCTCACGTGCCTCATCTCCAAGCAAACCGCCCCCCCACCCCGCGCACATACATTTCAGCTTTGCCGCTTAAAGCTGGAATGTAAACACGCTAATTGGTTAGGTCACTGTGTTAAAATGGCATTTGCTGTGTTTGTCTGTCGTTGCTGCTGGGCCCTGCTCTCGCCGGGGGAATCGGCCGCCTTAAATTAGGCGTCCCCGGCCCATTAGGGTGTGAAGATCAGCGCGAGACTGGGGACCTTCTGTTTATAAGGCAGGGCTGCAGGGGCTCCCCTGGGAGGGGGGCTGGTTTAACAACATGGGCCCCCTGCTCCCAGACACTGCTGGTGGGCGGCATGGGGGGGGGGGTCTCTCCTGTGTACATCCACAGGGGGGAGAAAAAAAACAACAGCGTCTCAATTAGCGCAAACTGTACTATTGCAAGCGATGCAGCGGGGGGGCGAGTCCTTTGTGGGGGCGTCTGGTGCCGCTCTGCACTGCGAAAATTTCATGTCCGGGGGGGCCAGCGGCGGCGTTTCCAGCGGGGAGTCCGAGTCGCGGGGCGGTGATCCAGGCGCACGCGCTGCCGCGGCCCAGGGGGGGCACCGCTTTGCAGAAAATAATCAATTACCAGGGAAAATGTTTAACTTTTACTTAAACAGAAACACGAGATTTTCTCCAATTTGTTTAGATTCATCTTCGCAGTGATTTATCCGTGTTTAATGTTGGAATATTTAATCGTTCATTTATAAACGAGATCTGTGATGCTGGCCCCTGTCACGCCCATCCCCCCCCGACCTGACAGCCTTCACTCCGCAGGAGAACAGCAAGCATAAAGCAGAGAAACAGGGAGCAGGACTCGGTATGCCACGGTGTAGAGGGGGGGATAGCTGTGCCGGGCTCGGGGGGTGCAGTGAAGGACGGTAATCACACATGGCCCTGACAGCGAGCGTCCACACAGCGACTGGCAGCGCCAGCCAGCCCCCGCCCGCTCGCCGACTCCTTGTTTGTGCTGCCATAGGATGAGCGGGACAGCGCTCTGCAGACAGGGTTTGATGGGGACCGGGCCGGACCGAGGCCTGTGCTAATCAGAATCCCCTTACTCCCCCCCGCCTCTACGGCACCTCTACTGACATCATTACGGTCCGTGCGCACTCGCTTCCTCAAGCCGGTCACTGTCACTCGCGATATGGAAGTACAGGCCGCCGCGACGGCGGAAGAGCGGCACGCGTGTGCCCGCGCGCGGCCGGGAGGAACCCGCGGCGGCGAGCCCAGCCGCTCTCTGACAAACAGGCCGGAGCAGACTTCTTCCCGTGTGTCGTATGAGAACGGACAGGTGTGTGACGATCTCGTTGCCGTGGGAAATCACACGCTTTTGGGGTCGCTGCCGGGTCACACGCACTGCTGCTGTCACACATGTCACGTCCCTGAGTCCCCGTAAGGAATACACGAGGCAGGAAGCTGATGTTGTGATAGGTCGCCTTTCTGCCCCCAGAGTGCCTCCCAGATGCATGCTCCTTATGTAAAAAACCTATTTGGATGGGGGTTAAAGGTCTCAGCAGGCATGGGGGTGCTCGTGCTCGTTTCAGACCCGCAAGGCGGGGTGTCGCGCCTCTGTCCTCTGTGCATCAGGGATGCCATGGGTTGTCCGGGGTACTCGGAGGAGGGGAGGGTGAAGTATCGGGGGGAGCAGGGACCGCCAGGGGGAGGGGCGTGGACTGCCGGGGGAGGCCTGGTCATTTCGGAGACTGCTCAACGCTGGCACAAAGATGTCCACTGCCCCTGAAGTGGAAAAGTCTAGGTGTCTCTGCTCTCTGCTCTCAGGGGGCTGGGCTCAGCGTCGGCTTATTAATTACTATACAGAAGCAGGCGACACGGCACGGAACATTCCGCAATAAACTTAACGATGAGTGCCTTTCTTTTCCCTCTTAATATCGTTGCTTTTCTCTCTTCCCTCGCACCAGATCTAACTGTGCTGAGAACATCCGGAAGCACATCCTCCACACGGGCAAACACGAGGGCGTGAAGATGTACAACTGCCCCAAGTGTGACTACGGAACCAACGCTCCGATGGACTTCCGGAACCACCTGAAGGAGATGCACCCGGACATCGAGAACCCGGACCTGGCCTACCTGCACGCAGGTACCTCGCACTCCATCCCCGGGGTCCTTGGTGCCCCCTTTTTTCCGACGTTCCTGGGATGTCTCTTTTCCGGCTTTCTTTTTGGGAGACTTTGATGATGGAATGCATTCGGGAATCACTCAGTGATATATTCCCGATAAACTAGTGTTTGTTTTTGCACGATTTAAGAATAGCAATTCACTTCTTTTCTCTCAATGACAGGCAGCTTTATTATAACTAGCATTGTTATCATTACTTTTCGAATTATTAAAATTAGTAATATTACCATTTTTAGCTAGCAGATTGTTTTTAATTAGGCATTTTTGTGCATGGGGCTTCCTCACCTGATTGAGGTAGTTTAATTAAGCCCTGAAATTATATTTGTAGTAAATTAAAACATCTGTGAGCATGATACAGTGCAGCTGTAGACCTCCAGAACAGGGTGGGGTACAGATAACACCCATTAGGGGTGGGGGGGGTCTGATAATGGCTGGCGGGAGGGGCCCGTTTGCGGTTTCCGGTGGTCCCCCCGTAAAGCACGAGGACGCTTAATGGAATCAGACAGGGTAAGCTCCCCGAAATGAACGAGGAGCTGTGAAGACACGGAATGAAGCCGCACTGATTAGTGTCTGTCAGAGTGACGATCGGGCCCCTGGCGGGAGGCAAATCGTTTGTGATGGGCTCCTCCACCCCCAACACACGTCAAACGGGCAAGACGGAGTCAACGGTGAGGAGGGCGGGGTGCCTGATCCAGGGGGGAACGGTCGCCATTTCTCAGGCCCCCGCGTTGCTCTCTGAATGAAATGACCCCTGCCACCTCCCCCGACTGTGAGGCCATGACACCGAGGATGGGGGTGTATGGTAGGTTGTGCAGTAGGTTTATGAAAATGGTTTGGGTGAAGCATACTTTCCAGAGCTTACTTGCTTTGAGGGTCCTGGATCTTGATAGTTTTAAAATGCAGCTTCACTCTCCCTGCTCTGGTCACTTATAGACCCTTAAAGACAGACGTTTACATCAGTTTTTTCCTAAATGACAGCCAATGAGAGCCAAGACATTAAGGGGTGTGTGGGTTCATCCATCTCAGCATCGAAATTGACGCATTTGACGCGGCGCGGAGAATGAGACACCAGTGTTTGTCTGTCAGCAGTCGATAAAGCGTCAGGCCTTTCTGGGGGAAAAGAGCAGCGTTTGGGCGCCTGATACGCACCGCGGGAAACGTGGCTGGCGCCCGCGAGCCGCGGGAACCTGTTATCACAGCTGTGGGAGCTGGTGTGGTGTTACTGAATCTGCCCTCTGGCGTGGAGGCAGTCTGCTTCCAAACCTGGGGTGTAATGTTTCTGACATTTATTAGGGACTCATTGAATGTTTTTAAAGGTTTTTATACAACAGGATGAAGGCTCTATTATCAGTTGTGAATATCGCTTTGTTAGCGCGACTCTGCAGGCAAATACAGGGTTAGTGTGTCAGTCAGGCCTGTACTGCCATGCTGGGATAGCAGGGCTGTCAGCCTTAAAGCGACACGGCTCCCGTTCCTGGGGTCAGGGGGGCCATGGGCAAGGAGCCTGAGACAGGGGAACGGGGGGTCTGCCCTCCTCCCCAGCAGATTTTGTTGTGCAGTGGCTGACTTACACTTCAGCAGGATGGATCTGCTTGAGACCTGTGCGAGATTAGATATGGCTATTTATTTCTGGGGTAGGCCTTGTGTTTTTGGGACAAGGAAGGCGTACGGTGGGGAAAATGAGAGGCGGCAATATAGGGAGGCGTGGCTTGGTTCCTGTGCCTTTGGAGGTTGCGGGCACGTCGGGACCTAATTCCCATAAAGGGGCACTTTCTGCACCTCATAAGAGCATTGTGGCACAGCGACCACACAAGGGCCCAAAGGAGATTTAGGCCCATCTCCGACCATTACCCTGAGCCTCGGGTAAGTGGTCCCAATGCGGGATGGGAAACTAGGGCGCAGTGGACCTGAGACCTCAGCACTCTCCAAAGTGGCCGATCAAAGACAGCAGTGCCCGTCATCTCCCAGGCCACCTCCTCTTCCCCACTGGCACAGTGCGGTCAGATCCAACCTACATGCTCATGTGCAGAGATCTGTGATCTGCTGCTAAGGTCTGAATAATTTCCAATTTGTCAAGTTACTATGGGATGCCTTGAAGCCGGCCATATGGAGAGCGAGTTCGTTTTGCTGATGTGGAATTCCCCTTAAAAGAATCCATTATGAATATTAGAAAGAAATGCAAATCTTAAATAACATCTTAAATGATATTATTGTAATATTATTCAGTTAAAACCCAGATCAAAGCCGGCCTGTTGCTCGCTTGGGGTTGGTTCTGGTGCTCTGAAGCTCAGGGTTACTCTAACTCACGATCCATGGCAGAGGAAATTAAGGGGTATGTCTTTGTTTGCCGGTACCTACATGTGGCTTCCAGAGCAGATTGCAAGCTGGCGGTACACAGCACTTTCGAGTCAACAGCTGTTCCTAATAAAAGGGTGTTAGAGGTGGCAGTTGTGTACGCGACAGTGTCATTACAAAAAAAGAAAGTGTTGTTGTAGGTGATGGTAAAAATGCCAAACATCTGGCGAGGACCTAGCAAGTGGCAGGCAAGGTGCTTCTGGAGCAGGAGCCATGTTCTGCTGCGAGGTCTGCGTGGAATATCGCAAGAACAAAGACAACGACGCCTCTCCAAACACGTTTTTCCGAGATGAACATCTGGCACAGCGAGAGGTGGGGATGGGGGGCGGGCGGTGCGATCGGTTGTGGCGAGGAGCCGCTGAGAGACAGATGTTTTCACGGGCCCGTCTTAACATGGCGACGTACCGATTTCCAGAAGCCCCCACCTTCCGAGGGATGAAGACCTCTGCAGCTCTCACCATGTTCCCTGGTCTGCTCAGTGTGCAGCCTGCCTTCACAGGTCCTTCACAGGCTGGTTCAGCGAGAAGCTGGGAGGTGGACCTTCTCAAGCTTCTCCGTTGAGTTACCCAGCGCTAAAACAGGGTTTTGGCAAACAGTCCTAAATGTTTTCATACGGTTTTCTGGGTTAAAATCGTATCTCAAGGCCCCTGCTGGTGGCCCCTCACAGCCCCTTGAACCCACAGCCACTAGGTTTCGAGTCTATGACCTTAACTGACAGCTTCATCTAAACGCTGTCATGGTAATCCTGAGCACACATTTGGCAGCTGGGGCGTGACATTTTCGGCAGTGTCCGTCCAACGGGTTCCCACTTAGGTGACCAGTGTGCTGAGCGTGTATCTACACTGTAATCATTGTAGAGGCTCGTGCTGTCTCACTGTGTCTGCCGTAAGGAGCTCCATTCCCACCGTGGAATCTAACTTTAATTTCTTGTTACTTTCCCGCTGCTTTTTCCCTCTAAGGGACAGGTGGTGGTGAGGAGGTGTTAACTTGCTTGTTTAATGCAGACATGCTGGTTTTTCTTACTTCCATACACTGCAGGTCTGATTTAGATATTTACATTTAAGAGCCGGGGGAGAGAAAGCACATGTTTAGGGTTATATGCCCCCCCTCGGCCCCCCCGCCCATCCAGCTGACAGAGTGGCCTCACCCCCACCCGCTTCCGACATCATGACTTGCCCCAAATGGCTCAGAGATCCCCATGGCATAACACGGAGAGTCTTTGTCTGGGAACATTATTTTCGGATTTTTCAAAAATAATTTTTATTTATATGGGAGCATCTTTGAGTATCTTTCTTCTTGTATGCATCCGTACGGCTTAAAGGCCTCCCCCCAGACTGTGAGTACGAGGGCGCGTGCTTACGTTTGCCGTCTCCCTGTCCACCGCTTCCGGAACTCTCCGTCACGGCGGCTGACAGACCGGGAATAACAGGCACGCCAACGCGCCAACAATCACGGCGATGATGAAGCGAAGGCCGTCCCCATGGCGACAGGCGTCTCCGGCGGCCCGTCTCCTTACGACGCCCCGTCCCGGTCGCCTGGTTGCCCCCCCCAAACCCTCCCCCCAGCTAGCACGGAGAGCGTGAGGCTAACGGCGACGTCCCCTCTTCCGCCTCTTGCTCGCCCGCACAGGCAGGACGTGGCGCTGACAGGCCTCTGGCCCGCTCCTGGAGATGCCATGCATTATTCAAACCCGTCTTCCACGCCGACGCGTGACACTGGGCCTGCAAACGAGGACTTCCTGCCAGTGGGGTGGGCAGGCGTGCCCGTGTGCTGCGTGGGGTGGGGTCGTGTCGCTCTACGTGTGATGGACCACGCGCCGACTTCTTGCTGATTGGATCCCACTATGGTGTGGGATCCAGTCTCCTTTCGTGGTGGCTGTGCTAACTGGACTGTTGTTTGAACCACTTTAGCATGCGGACTGGGCTGGACCACAGCATTACAAAGCGGTATCCATGACCGTCTACGTGCGGTTCTACCTAATTGGTCAGGTTTTGATTTCTGTACCTACAGTACACTTTATTTTTGACATGACCACCCCCCCTCCCCATCACCTGCTGACTCCTTTATGGGTGCTGCTGCATCCCCAGGTCTGGGACGATGGGTGAGCTCTGGGCCCCAGTCCCCCACACCATCGGGTCACTGGATCCTGACCAGCCAGTGACACTCTCACCGGTGCCCCCCCCCCCCTTCCCTGGCTCCATGTCTGCCAGTTACCGGCTACACCAGGTGACTCACCAGCACGGTCCAGCTCCTGACGTAACAGCCTGTCTTTCCCTGCCTTCAGCGAGCCCCCCCAGCGTGGACAGCAAGGACCAGCCAGCTGAGGCTAGGGCACAGCTTCACGGGGTATGGGGGTACAGCCCCCAGCACCCCTGGCCCACGTGTGTGACCGGGAAGTGTGAAAGCAGGTGGGAGGGATTATATGGGGGGATTAAAGCAGGAAAGGAACGGATGGGGGCGCACTCTGCTGGGAGGGGGCCGGTCGGGGCCGCGTCGGCCTGTCTGGGTAGCGGCCCCAGTGACGGAGCTGCTCGCTTCACAGGCGGCTTTGGAATCACTGACACAAGTGGAATTAGTTAAAGGAATAAAGTGTAAGGAAGAGAGAGGAGCTCTGGTGGGGGTGGGGGGGGGGAGCTGACATGGAGAGAGTGTCTATGCCGACTCCCTGTAGCCTAATTAAACGGTGAAGAAAGCCCCCATAAAAGAGATTAAACCTAAAAGGGCAAATTAGCACTAAAAAGGGCGTGGTGGATTCACACACACGCACAGCGCGTGAAATCCCTCCTGACACCTGTGAAGGAGGGCAGAAAGGGGTCCAGGGGAGAGCATGGCAGGGGAGGGGGGGCTTTAGTTTGGTGTGTGACACCTTCCAGGACGTGGGCCTCCTCATTAGGTAGACTGGGCCGGCACTGGCCCGCCTTGCCGGGGACTAATTGCGGGGGGGAGCAGGCACACTGATGCGAGACGGAGTGGCCGTGCCAGGAACGCCGGCGAGTAATAGGGGGTCAGACCGTTTACCTGCATACGGCTGCTGTCACTGAGCCTCTTTATCTAACAACCCCCCACCCGCCACCCCCCCCCCCCCCCAGGTTAATCTCCCAGACCGCCACCGGTTTCCTGCTCGTCATCGCGACCGGCGGCAGACATTGGGAGGCTCTGCGGGGCCGCTACCCACCGGTAAGCTGAAGTG
>JAODKM010000126.1:8586843-8606104 GCA_026780845.1 Petrocephalus sullivani | reverse complement strand
CCCCCTCCCACCCCCCACACCACCCGCCACTGCAGTTTCTAGCATATTTACCAGCTAATTGCAGGGGAGCATCACCGTGTCCATCTCTATCCGCCCCCTCCCTCTGCCCACAAAAGGATCCTTCTGGACTTCCCGCGTTTTCCCGCAACAGGTGACAGGGGAGCCTGGAGTAAGTCCTCTCCCGTGTCAGGAGCACCTTTGGGAGCCAAGCGGGCTGACGCCAGGTAATCAGGGTGGGACAAGGCCGGCGTCCCGTGGCCCGCAACGCTGCCCAGCCTGAGTGGTGGGAAAACGGCGAGAGAGGAGCGCCGCAGCCACCGAAAAGGCAGCCTCGCTTTCCGGCACAGGCCTAATTAATGCCGTATTTCGCCGGAGTGTAATTACCGCGGCGGCCACGCTTCGCCCAGCTCTCGGGAGGTGTGGCTGTGCGGGTGGCTCCTCTGCCTCCATCTTTCCACACGATTTATTACACAGCCGGAGCAGACGGGATGGAAACCTCCTAGTGTAAGCCTATCTGTCATCTCCATGTTATCGCTGTTACACACTGCCTACTGTATTGTGCTACCAGGGCTTTGGCAAATTGCTATTTTTATGGGACACGATAAAGAAAATGCAACCTTACGTTCAAATATTTTACTGTCTTGGTGCTGGGGGGGGTGGGAGGTGTGTAGGGCCTTGACTGGGTATCTAGGGTTTGTGTGTGTCCCCTTGTGTGCACGTTCCCATCTATACATATGTATGCTCCTGTTACTGAGAACTTATTTTTTTTTTATCTTTTAATATTCTTTTCTGCCTCGGAGCCATAGAAGGGAAGAGAAGAAAATGCTTTTTGCCGGTTTTGGGAATGAATATATTTAGTGATAAACGAAGGCATGAATTGATAAGCTTGCTTGTGTGGGAGGTGCGGGGGTTTTTTTGTAAGATTTGAGAACCTGTTACAATGAAGCCGGAGCAGTGCAGGAATGTTCAGCAGGCACACCTTCACTCTGTCCTCAGAGGCCACTTTCATTCCAATGCATCCCATTGCTCTGAGGTAACAAAGGCCAATAAACAAGAAAGCACTGAATAATAATAATAAAAAAACAGTGTACGATAAAGGGGTGTCATAAACCATGAATCTGTCAGGGAGGTGTGTTTGCTGTCCTCCCTGGATGGGCCCAGATGTGTTCCTGTCCTCTCCCTTAGTCCCGTGTGCTTGACGAATGCCACAGACCCCAAACTGACAGCAGCCGCCCCCCCCCCCCCAAACTCCAGTGAGGAAACCCAGCATTAATTAAGTCATTGTTGGACTGTAATTTCCTTGAGAAGTTAAAAAAAAATCTCACACAAGAAAAGGTTACCGAGACCTTTTCTGTGTCAAAATTACCATGTGTCATGAATATTAATGTTCTTAATGAAGACAACCTTTGCTTCATCTGGAACGTTCCGGAGCAGGTGCCAAGCTGATAGACTCACTCAGTGTTTTTTTTTGTGAAGAAATGGGCACATGGAGATTTACTGCCCTTGCCCTGTAATCTGGTTGTTCTTTTTAAAAAAAAAAAAAAAAAGTCTGAATTTTCCCTTTGGCTTTTTGGGAATACATCTAGCGTTCTGTGTTGCCAAAAAGAGACCTCGGCGTACGCTTCCTACGTGCATTTGTGAATGTTCCATCATCACCCCAGGCAAAGACTCCCCCCACAACCTGAAAGGACTCGACATATATGGCCATCAACGGCATTTCTGTGGCAAATCACGATTATTCAATGTCCCGTGTTGCACGGAGCTACCTGCAAGGTCTACGACGTGTTTGGGTGGATTTATTTAATGATAAACCAACCCTGTTCCTGTATTGGTCTCATCTTGCTGCCATGGAAACAGGACAGCTGGCAGGATGGGTGTCAGTCAGTCAGCCAGTGGGATGTCACAGATGGGTCGTGTCAGGGGCTCGGAGGGAGGGAGAGAGGGGCCTGTCGGATTGCCGCCCCGGCCCGAGGGAGAAGAGGCACTTTGTAGCTGCTCATGCTGGCTTCACATGCTGCTAATTGTGTCTTGTTGACCTCGTGAGTCGGTTTGAGTTCAGGGAGGGTTTGGGGAAGTCAGATCATGCCAGGGTTCAGCTGTGGATCAGAGATATGTAAGGGGGGGGGTTATGTTGTACAGTGACCAGATGCACCCAGTGGTCCTGGAACTCCTGTGAAGAACATCTGAGGACCACTGTGGGAGCCAAATCCTGCACTGTGATCATATCCGGTCTCTCTTCCACTGTACCCCCATGTCACCCTGCCCTGACAACAGGTACATTATCTCCTGTATGTTTTCCACGGGGGGGCGGGGGCTGTTTGACTCTGTGCCCACCCTCCATGCTAGAAGGCAGGTGTGGACCTGCTCCAGCAACAGCAAACCTTGCTCCAATGCCAAAGCGACGGACATCTGAACACTTCCGTGAACATAACTGCTTATTATGAACTCACAAAAAAATAATGTAAATAAACTCTATTCCAGCATCTGTAGTGAGACAGAGGTGTCCTCAACCTGAGAAACATACCCCATCTCTGGCCCTTACCCCCCAAGCAGGTTGGAGGTTCACCTCCCGGCCTTCCTCTCCTCCCCGGCCCGGTCCCCATCGCTCCCCTGTGTGACCTACCAGCTCCCTGCTCCTGCTTGATGCTGTTCTCATTAATAACAGCGTGCCATCCGGTCCCCACAGCACCACGACTTAGAGTGCCATCAAGTGACACGTCGCCTCACGCTGCGACTTCCTTAAAGAGCCTCTCAGTCGCCCCCGTCATTGCCGGACGACTCTTTGTGGTAAATACCCACCAGAAGCCAGTGCTGCTTTGGCATCTCTCTGGTATACTCCTGTTGAAAGTGACTTTTGTTGCTGCTGGTTTCTTTGTGATTTAGGGGAGAGTTATTGGACAGTGTGACAGGCTATACTGACTGCATTTTGTCTGCTTCTCATTCATTGGTGTTTATGGCACCATGAGTGCATGTGAGGCTCACGTGACCTGCAAGTGGCCCATAGCAGGTGTCTAGAACATATGTGGAAACCCCGGTACTCCCAAAGATGTGGCTTTCGGCGAGTGCGTGGCCACCTGCCATCGTCATGGCAACGAGTCCCATTGCTCAGTTGCGTGGAAGACCGGTGGGGCCCCTGAAAGATCCTCTTCGCTCTCCCCTGGATACACTTTCCTTTAATTTGCTGCAAATTGAATGAGCTGTGGTTCAGCCAGTAGCACCCTGGCCTCGCACCTTTGAGGCTGTGGGTCGTTTTCCTCCTAGGGCTCCATGTGGGTGAGATTTGCGTAATCTCCCTGCGTTTGCTCGAGCTTGCTGTGGGGACTCGGCTGCCCTCCGACCATTTCTGAATTTCCGGTAGTGAGGGACCATATGTGTGTGAGTGGGTGCCCTGCGATGGACTGCTATTCCATCCAGGGTGTCCCCTGCTTTTTGCTGTGGGTTCACTGTGACCCCGTACCAGATTAACGCTTACAGACAATGGCTAATCAGTGCATAACATGTTTGTCAGACCTTTTGCTCTAATTAAATTTATAATTTTGTTGCATTCATTCAAGCCTTAAATAAGCAATGGTGAGCTTTTAAAATGTTTCAAAAACCATATTTTATACCAGGAGTTGAAATAAAGACCCTTTTTGTTAACGTTATTCCTCGTTTCTCCTCCTGGCCCACAACCTGAGCTGAGCGGTTCGTAAATGTCTTACTAATTATCCCGTGTCAGGCCCCCAGAGCCTGATGCAAGCCATCACAGTAATTCTGTGCAAAAACAAGGAAAAGCCCCCCCCCCCACAGTTTGCATCATTTTATATTTATATTCTAACTGAACCTAACCCCGCCTGTGGAGGAATAGCTGGAGCTTATGTAGTGATGTAATCTCCACATCCTTTCATCAAGGCATCACGTGAGATACGGTGAAATGGTGTGAAAATCAGATAACGACCACAGTTCTGCTGCAGATAATGATGACGGAAAATGATCAGTGTGATAAGAGCTCGATCCATCTCCCAAGCATGCGTGTAATACAGCATTTTTAGGAGCTAATCCAGACAGCGGGCATGAGGGCCCCCTGGACAGGAGGCCAGTCTATCTCAGGGCACCATCACACAATGCAGACCGTCTACAAATATCAGTTCATCTAACTGCCTGATGTTGGATTGGGGGCGGAACCCAGAGGAAATGCATGGAGAATAAATAATTATTAATAATAAATAATTACTGAGCCAAATCCGGCTAACCGAGACCCCGGTCATCATTTTCCCTTCATTTCTAGAAAAGACCTCGAAAACCCTTTACAAGGCTGTTCTATATTCAGTGCTGAAAAAAACAGGAAATGTACAGTTCTGGAATAAAAAAAACCTGGCTGTTCATAATGAGGACTTAATGTGTTTCCCTACTGAGGGGAATCCTAAGGTACATACCTTTGTTTGCCTTCTTAGACTTACAACAGGAGTGCATGACCGGGGAGGCAGAGTAGAGGGTAAGGAAAATTCAAGGGGGGTAATGGTGAGGATGTAATCAATAGAATGATACACAACCTTGTGACCCTGACCAGATTAAGCAAGTGGGTGATGATATATAACATGATATATAAAAGGATGATATATAACTGAATAGCTCTTGAAGCTGTGGCTTTGGTCTGTCTTTGCTCAGTCCCGGCCCCTAATCGCTTTAGTGACGTAATCTTCTGAGCAGTAATGCCCCTCACTGTGTTCTCTGACAGTGAGATGCCATTCAGGGTGCATTCTGTTAAACCAGCTGGGCCTTCGCCCTCCAAGGAGCAGGGACACTCCCAAAGCACAGGGGATACCGGCAGGACCTTCTCCGCCAAACGGATGAAAGTAAATTTGTTACGTGTGATGTTTTGGGAGTGCTATCAGAAGTCAGGCCTGTCTTCTCTGATGCTGGCCTGCGGCATTTCCTTCCTTATTGCTTCGGTAAGTCGGAGGGGAGAGGAAAACACGGAGTGGAATAAACGGCCCTGTGTGCTTTTTAACATTGACCGTTCTGGCCTTTCTGTTCCCGATCCGCGGGGGGGGGGAGACACAGGGACACACAGCGTCTCTCTGCTTTCCCTTTTAAACTGATCGATATTCTCTGGGGGAGATGGGATTGGGTTTGTGTTGTGGTGATAGCGCCTTGGGGTAGAGGTCCATCATCAAGAAACTGCACTGAGACAGTGGCCTGATAAAGAGGCCCCTGAGTTAGCCTTTAGATGGAGGAGAGAGTGTGAGAGAGAGAGAGAGATGAAAGAGAGAGAGAGAAAGAAAGAATGAGAGAGAGAGAAACAAGAGTGCTGTCTGATAAGGTATTTCCTTTTCGCTGGCGGCTCAGATCATATTTCCTCATAATTCCTTCCTGCTTTTTAGGAAATGTAAATACTGAAAAATAATCATTACTAATATCGATATATTGATGCTGGCATCAGCATTATTATGGCTTATCGTGTTTCTAAATACGACATCGTGGCATGCAAACAATTCATTTGGCCGTGTCGAACCTGAGACTGTGATCAATCCGCCTCCGACGGAGATGGAAAGAGACGCACAAATGCAGACTGCCAGGCCGGGTCCTCGGGCGCGCTGTGACTCCGCCCCCTAACTGACTGCGATATAGCAGGACTAAGGAGGATGGGTCAGGGTCGAGACAGGGCCAGAACGAATCACGTAACTCAGTAGTGCGCTAGGAAAGTTTGCCATCCAAGAAAATAAAATGAACGCTCCCTTCCTTTATGGGTATCATAAAGAATTATACTGTTGTGCTTAAATTTCTTAATACAGTGACAGAGAGCATTTATTATTACTGCCATATGCTGACAGTATTGTGAGGCGGTGTGATGCCCTAAAACTACGCAACAGCCGATTTTGCGAACGCGGTGCCGCCTCTTAAAGGTCAATGATGTTTTTATAATATCTCTCTAATGGTCTTTTACCTCCTCCAGCAGCAAGTTTAAATCGAAGTGGAGGGGAGGACAGACTCAATGAAGGTGAGGCTGCGAGGGAGAGAGAGGATGAGGGAGCGGAGAAGTGATGGCCCTTTAAGGAGAAGTGAGACATAATGGAAAGTGCAGATGAAGATGAGGATGACGATGGTGAATAGCATCCAGACCCATTCTGCGACCCTGCTCAGTTCTCCTACAACAGACAGCTGTTAGCGGCTGGATTAGCTCCGTGTCCCGCATGCGAGTCCCCGCGTTGCCGTTTAGGGCTTAGTCAAGCAGATGTGTGTCACACTCAGAGCTGCTGTGTGGCTCTCTAGTACCCCAGTCTGTTTTGACTTCCCCTGAGTAGGATATCTGCATCCTGGGTTTCTCAGCCTTTCCAAACATGGGGCCTGCTGGCCTTGGGGTGGGGGGGTATCCTCCTTGTAAGTACATTTTTCATTTGACTTCCCTGACCCATTGGTATATATTGCAAGTTTTCCTGTGACGGCCCATTACAGACTGGACCTTGTTTCCATGCCACAGTTCTGTGGCCCCAGCGATTGAGAAACGCGGCTCGATGCATTATACCTGTGCTTCATATCATTTGGTACTTCACTTTACATATGGAGTCCTGAAAATGCACTGGTGTGACTTAAGCGTTGTCCATGCTCATGCCACAGAGCTACTGACGTAATTTCCACTGTAACGTCTTGGAGCCTGGCCAGAAGCAGGTTTTGCGGGGTGGGCCACAGATGAAAAACAGCTGGTAATAACCAGCGAAATTTAGTGATGTGTCTTAAAGGTCCAGTGAAAGCCAACATGCCATCTGAGCACTCTGAGGTGACTGAGCTTTGGGACATAGAGACACCACAGTGCATAAAGCTCGAGATTGGCCAACTGGCCAATCACAAACAATGTTTCACTCCGTCTGGTGAATCCTGCTAGAGGCGGCGACAATGATTGGCAGAAATGAGGGCATCATCCACTGTTAGCAGGAATCTATATTAGGCATGTGAAAATGAGTCTTGAATATGCATTCCTACATGATTGGCCACCTCGTTAAGTTATGAATTATAATTGTATTACCAAAAACAGGGGCCTCCCATCAAACATGGTCATTCCTTGAGAATAAAAGGACAGTATATAGCATAACGGTTAAGGACTCCTGTCCAGATGGGTAGCAGTGGGGGCAATGTATAAAGCAGTTCCTGCCTATCACAGAGGCCCGGGAGGCACACGGGGGCCCGGGTGCGAGGTCGGCCAACTGAGGCCAAACTCACACCTGGCCCACAGCTCCACTGGGGTAGCGGCTCCGGCCAGGGACCCGGGCGGAGTCATTAACCTGACACCGAGGCCGGACCCCCGGTGACACTGGTGCATTTTGGGGTCTCGGCCCAAAGCCACATGCCTGTGTATGTGTGACCTGGCCTGTCAGTGGTGATGCTCCAACATGAGCCCCCCCCCCCCCATCCCTACATCGGACAGCATGTGCATTTCTCAGCAGTTAAAATTCAGGAGACCTCTTCAGTGGCCCTCGCTCCCGCTGGATGTATATGTGTCCTTGCCCCCCTGACGAGGCACCACGTCCCTGGGGAAGGAGTGAATGTATCTCGGCTGTCACCCCCCCTCCCCATCATCAGAAATCTCTGCTTGCTCTCCTGACAACGTCCTTATCTGTTAAGGTCAAGTCCAAGTTAAATATGATGTCTCCTTTATTTTTAATCCTTCAGATTCCCCCTCTTAGTTTTTTTTTTTTTTATCTCTGCCCCTTTCTCGCCCCCCCGCTTGTGTCACGCTTGGTCCTGGCTTGGTGATGCTGGGGGGTGGGGATGGCAGAGCGCTGTTGAATTATAACAGTTAATAAGGGCCAGGCATGGATCACACGTTACAGAGTGTAAATTATGCAGAGAGGCAGCGTTTGAGGCCGGGGTCAGTCCCCGGGGGTTTTGTGGTCCTCTGTGCCAGAGGAGTCAGCCTTCACTCATTCTGATTCACTCTGCACCTCCACTTTGGGTTACACTGCTATACAGATATGTGTCTGCATTCAAAATGGTCTCATTCCTAAACTGGTTGGGCTTGAATACCCTTTTACATGCGGAATTAATTAATGACGGATCACTTAATTCAAATTTGGTATCATGACACCGTTAACACTTAGCAGAAAAGCACATCAGATATGTGAAAAATGATGTTTCTTAAATCACCCATCCACGTTCTGATCACTTGCCAGGAGGGGGGGGGTGGGCTGCACATGACAGGGGGACACTGGGGATCTATGCCAGCCTATTGCTGGGCACAAACAGGCACCTCCACTCACCTGCTGCACCTGCTGCACCTGCACTATGGGAGAAAGCTATATGGAGGGACACCATGCAAACGGCATGCAAATAGGCCAGGGGTGGGATTCGAACCCACAGCACTGGCAGTGTGAAATCAGGGTGGCGTCCCTAGTATAAATGATATGGTAAGACTTTCTACGAATGGCATGTGTATAAGAACACATTAAAAACACATTATAATACATTCATAAAGCATTATTAACACGACTATATATACACTACATGGACAAAAGTATCGGGACATACCTCTCAATCACTGAATTCAGGTGTTTAATTCAGACCTGGTGTATAATATCAGGTTTAAAAACATTTGTGAAAGAACGGGTCATTCTCAAGAGCTCAGTGAATTCAAGCATGCTACTGTCATAAGATGCCACCTTTGCAATAAGTCTTATAGATTATATAATGTATTTAAAAAAATCAGTCTGCAGTTTAGCACTCAGAGACGATAATAATCATTTTAATAATCACTATGGCTCGGATCCCTTCATTTGTCCATGCATCCATTATTAATCCATTTATTTGTTCATTTATTTTATTTTGTTTTCTGAGTTTGTGATTATTTTCAAGATGGCAGTTGTACTGGGCAAGAATTCCCACTGGGGGGGTGTAACTCCTGGTGCCTATGGATATAGAATGGGATATCATAAAAGGTCCTGTAGGTGTACATTATAGCCATGTTTATTATGCATTATGAATGCTTTATGAAGCTCTCATCTATAATGCAAATAGATACCTTCATAATGCAGTACAAAACATTTTTAATTCTTATACCAACCATTATAATGTATTAGGAATTAATCTATAGTGCTTTATAGATGAGAGCTTCATTTGAGCTTATGAAGTATTATAATCAACCCTATAATATCAAATGCCTGTCAATAGAAAATGTATTAATTTATTAATTCATATACCGACCATTATAAGGCATTATGAAGGCATTTATAATGCATTATAGATAACTGTTTTAAGTAAAGTGTTGCCAGTGATGTTTCAGATACATGATATATCTTTTTAGCTTGGGAAAGTTGCACATTAAACAAAGCTGAACATCTTGTTTTAATTCGTTAATGTAACTGCTCGTTCCTTCTCCTGCAGAAATAAGGATGCAAAACCAACAGAACCCTCAAAACCCAAACTGCTTTGATCCTGTGTCACAGTTACTGTTGGTTTCCCCTCCCAGCTGAGCCCATAAACACTTCAACTAATTCCGTAATTATAATCATTTATCCTTCCCTCTGCAAATGGCTGTATTAGGGGAAAAAGAAACCACAAGGACCAGACTGGACCAGGCTGCTTTCTATAGAAGACATGCATTAACATCTATGTGAGTAATTAACAGTGTTTTTAATCTGCTGTAGGGTGCAGGGTCATTTGCCGCTATTGTATTTGTGTCACTTCCTCTCTGCTGGGTCCAGTTGTGTTCTGACACGAGAATGCTGTCCCACAGCTTAGATGATTAATTAAAGTCATCTTTTACTGTTTTTTTTAATTACGGAGAAAAAAAAATCATGTCCCTTGAAGCCAAGCAGTTCAGTTAACTGTCCAAAAGAGGAGGAAATAAGACCCCCACATGCCCAACAGGCTGCCACGCCCATTGCCACTGGCCAATCACAGACAAGATGGAGCTATCTATGATTGGGCAATATGCGGGAAACACCCATGGGTATGTCTAATCGGATGCCTGAGGGAGCAGGCAGTGGCAGAGGTAGAGAACTCGGGACGGTCTGGTTACATGCCTCATATCTTGTAAATATCAAGCCCATTTCTTCTGGATTTTCTTACCAAGGTGGCTCCTCTGATATCTGATATCTAGCAGTAGAACATATACTGCTTGAGGATGCCTTACTATAACATTATTTTTAATCTAAAGTTGGTCTTTCGAACCCTGGTAAATTGGCTTTGTCAGCCCCTCTAGTCCTGGTGGGGCTTCTACTTTGGCATGTATTTAATGGCAGAGTGAGTAAACATTAGGTAAGCAACCTGGGTTTGATGGTAACGCATTCGGATCAGCGCCGGAGGGCTGCTGTGATTCCCGCACGTCAGGCCCCTGAGCTAAAAGCCCTCCATGAGGGGCTTATTTCCACCTTGACGAGTCAGTGTATCCCCCCCCCCAAAAAAAAACAAACAGTCTTATGCCACAGCTCAAAAAAAAATGAAGGGGGGGGGTAAGACTTAGAGACGGTGTGTAGCCGCTTGGAAACCGCGCACAGAGAACACAGTTAGTACACGTGGTGGAGCTGTTACCCAGCATGCAGTGCGTTTGCGTACCGACAATGTGCATCTGCAGTTCTAGCTGGGGTGGGGCTGAGTGACTCCGCAGGCCACTCTGAATGTTAATCACTCCCCGCTTAATAAATTCCTGGGGCTCAGCTCTGACGCCGCAGCCCGTGAGAAGTTAGCGGCTCGCTATTCTGAAAGATGAAATCATTAGCATTTCATCAGCTGCATTATCTGCATTTCTGTCAGGGGAGAACCGCAGGTTAAACAGGCGCATAACTTACTGCAAGAATTTTTAGAAATGATTTCAAAGTGAGGGCCCTCTCCAAAACGGCAGCGAAGGGCAAGGCATGTGAGAAGGTTACGTAATGGAACGGAAATTTCATATTTTGCCTCTACGTTTAATTTTTTTTCGTTATGTTGGCCTCTTTTTCCTTTGACAGCATTCCTGTACTTGACCCTGCCAAGTCACCTGACCTTCCTGACACAAAAATAGCCCCCCCCCATCCACCCCTGCTGATGATGTCTTCCTTAAGGTGTACAGCCTCCCTGTAAGGCAAGCGGGTGGTTGGGGGGGGCGACGGCCATGTATACATTCTATATGCAAAAACCTGTGCGCTTGGTGGCCGTTGCCAAAGAGGTGTCATGATGTCATGGAGGTTTCAGTGCCCGCCGCCCCGAGAGGTCACCCCCCGGCAGACAGCGGGCCGGCCTTCCCGGCCGCTTTTGACGAGTGTCGCACACCACGCTCCACAGAGCGTTCTGGAAATCGCATCCATATGCTTCGCTCTAGCCTTTCTTCATCCCATGCTGAGAGGACTCCTGTCAATGGGCCAAGGAAAAAACAAAAGCATATTAGGTACTGACATTAAAATGCATACAAATCTATGCGCTCTATACATTATACAGCACTATCTATCACTATTGTACAGCTCTGTGTAAACTGTACACTGTATCAATTACACAGGTCTGTGTAAACTCTACACTGTATCAATCACCCAGGTCTGTGTAAAGTGTACACTGTATCAGTTACCCAGATCTGTGTAAACTCTACACTGCATCAGTTACACAGCTCTGTGTAAATTCTACACTGTATCAGTTTCACAGTTTTGTGTAAACTGTACACTGTATCAGTTACCCAGCTCTATGGTCCCTGTCTCTCTGATGCAGAAATGACCTTTTGGGTGCATCATGGTCACTGCGAGTTCAGGTGCTTGCTGCTGGTGAGACGCTGACGTATCCCACCCCCAGTTATAAAGAAGGAGGTATATACCCCATTAATGGGACTGAGCAATGAAGGAGCAAGTGGAAACCATGGGCTAATTGTCTGCTCATCAAGATGTTTCCCTGATGAGCGGTGAAGCTTGGAAGAGGGAGAAAGGGAGAGGGGGAGAGAAAGGGGGAGGGAGGGAGGGAGAGAGGGAGGGAGAGGTAGCAAAGACCTCAGAAAACATCACTGAGCCAGAAAGAGAGAGAGGCTCATATGAACGGCCAGCACCTCAGGCTAACTGGATATTAATTGAAAGCAAAACACATGTATCCAAGTCTCTGCACACATATCCCATTTTCACAACACAGCAGGCCGCAGCATTAAGACCCTATAATCCATAAAATAACACAGTGGACCCAGACAGAGAGAGCTGGCATTATGACAAGCGAGTGGAAAATACATCTGCTTATTTATCTGATATTGTTTTTCCTGTGTTTGTTTCTGTGGCTGGTACCATAACACAGATGGGGGGGGGGGCTTATTGACTGTCATTATGGCATTCTTAAAAGCCCTGCATGACAACATGTAATAGTATTAAAATAGCAGTGGACACAGTAAAAATGAGGAAGTATTAATAGACTCAGTAAGCATGCTGAAATGCCAATGGACATGGTTACTATGATGAATGTATGATGGCCATGGAAAGTATGATCAAGCATTGAAGGACACAGTATAATAAAGTATCGATGGACATGGTTAGTATAATGAAATACTGATGGACATGGTAAGTGTGGTAAAGCGTTGATGAACACAGCATGAAAAAGAATAGATGGACGTGGTAAATACGATGAGACATGAATGGACATGTTATGATGAATTATCGATGGACATTGTAAGTATGATGAAATATCGATGGACTCAGTAAGAATGGTGAAGAATTGTTGGACTTGGTAAGTATGATGAGGGACCGAATGATACAGAAATTATGATGAAGCACTGAGAGACATGGTGAGTCTCATGAAGTAGCTGTGGACACAGTGGGTATGATGAAGTATTGATGGACGTGAAGTGAAGTGAAGTGAAGGTTATGGTAACTACGATGAAGTATCAACGGATACAGAAAATATAATGAAGTATCTTTGAATACAGTAAGTAAAATTAAGTGGCCTGGGGTGCAGAGGTGTCTAAGTCACATCAGTTGGCAGCCGGTATCCCCCAAGGCTCTGTCCTTGGTCCTCTTCTCTTTTGACACTACCTCTCTAGGCCAGATCATCTAGTCACATGGATTCGCCTATCACTACTACACCACTGACATCCAAATATATCTGCCCTTCTCTCCTGATGACACCACAGTCTCTACTCAGATCTCTGCATACCTCAGTGATATTTCAGCCTGGACGTGGGAACATCACCTCCAGTTAAACCTCTCCAGGCCTGAGATTCCTGTCTTCCCTGCCGGCCCTAACGTCCATTATGACATCACTATTCAGCCTAGATCATTGATGCTGTCTCCATCAAGGTCTGCCAGAAAGTGAGGAGTAATGATTGACGACTAGCTGGGCACATAACAACACTCCCCTGATCTTGCAGATTCACCCGGTATAACATCAGGAAGATCAGGCCTTTTCCGTAGGAGTATGCAGCTCAGCTTCTAGTCCAGGCACATGTTAGCTCACGACTAGACTACTGCAACACCCTACATAGTATATATAGTTCAAGTCATTGGTGCTGGTCTTCAGATCCATTAATGAACAAGCACCCATCTCCACCAAGAGGCCTACATCCCGTCTCACCCTCTTCAACCAGCAAGCCATCGCCGCTTGGCAATCCCTCCACCATGAGAGAAGTTTCTCTCCAGACATTTCCGATGTGTGGTTCTCTTGATGGTGGAATGAGCTGCCAAACCACTTCCGTTCCTCAGATTCCCTCGCTACGTTCAAGAAACACCTCAAGACTCATCTGTTCCATGAATTGCTCTACTAGCCTGATGTTTCTCTATGTTCTATGAATGTTCTTAATGTTGCATTTCAGGTCTTTGAATGGTCTCATTAGATTCTTGCTTTGTTGGAAGATGTTGTGTAGGTTTTACTTCTAAACTACTTATACTTGTAACTGGGCATTTATCAGAAGCTCAGCATAGCTGCACTTATGCCCACTCGACTCCCTGAAAGCCGTATGTTTCTAATGTACTATTTGCCTCACTTGCTCATTGCTTTGGACAAAAGTGTCTGCTGAATAAAATAAATAAATGTAAATGTAAGTATCGATGGGAAAAGACAGCCAAGAGAAAGACACTTGCCTGCCAGGTCTCTTTGTATTCATTTATGAGCAACACTAGAGACAGAAGAACAATGTGAGAACAAATAACATTATCTTAAACCAGGCCTTTAGCACTGGGGGCATGTAGTTGGTGTGTCTTTTTGAGCACGAGCAAAAGAAATCACTTAGCCTGGGATGGTGTGGGTGTGGCTTGAACAGGCCTTGGGATGGGGGGAAGGGCAGGGACGTTACTCACCATTCCTCCAGAGACGCACGCTCCAAAGGCAGAAGCAGGCCACACAGAGTACATCAATCACTGCAAAGGCAGGGCGACAAGGCCCACAGCCTCATTTCATCACCGCCGCAGTGCCGAGGACACCGGGAGATGGAGGATTATGGGTAAAAAATGTGCTCTGGGACAAAACAAACCATCCCACACTTCTCACTCATCAGCAGATGGCATAGTGGTTAAGGCATCAACCACTCTTACTCTCTTTTATCATTATTCGAGGACCCAGGCACCATTTGTTTGTAACCACCGTACTCCCGAAGGGGGGCCGCCTGACCCCTATCCTGGAGGGTCGCAGGACCCGCTGCCTTCCGCTTGGCCTCTGCTCCTAATTACTTTATTGAAATAATTATCTGTGCGATGACACACTTTGCCTGCCGCTTCCGCTGCCGTTCAGGTGCTAATTAAAATGTATTCTACAAGACGTGCAGAAGTGCCACCTCCTTCCAGGAGGAGACACCAGGTTTCCCAGCAGCCCCAGGACGCCCTCTCCTCCTCATTCGCAACGTCTTTCTGACCTCTGCGAATGTTACAATGGAGCCCTGGCCCAGCTACACCCACACGCCACCCCATTTAATTACAGCTCCTATTTTGGATGCTTTAAATGTCGCTGTGGTGTTCAAGAATCTCCTCAAGATTTCCGCGCCCCCACCACCTCGGTTAACACCCCATCACCCTCGATACGTAGTGAATGACGGAGGTTAAACTGTTTCCCTGTCACTAATTGGCCAACATCAACCCCGACATGAAGGTAAACATGCCGTGCGCGAGAAAGCTGGGACTCAACGCCACCTAATTATGCCGAAGTTGACTTCCTGCTTTGAGCGTTCATCTCTCCCAATTAGGATTAATTCGGCACATGGCGAGGGACTGGGGGAGAGGTTTTCCTGGCTCTGCGATTATGCATCTTCGAATGCGGTGGACAAAAAAAAAAAGAAAACAATTCAGGGAAAGCGGGGGAGAGAGGGCGGACATGATCCGAGAAGCGCGAAATGCATTATCCATTTCCTGCGATGTCTGAATGATGCGCACGCAGCCTGGCCTCGCCTGGACACCTGACACCGTCGGCCTTCTTATACCATGTAATTTTTCTGGGTTCTGCCCTCCCCACCCGCGACAGGCGGCCCTACATGGTTGCGCACCTGTCACTCATATGGAGAGTGCGCGGTAGACCCCCCCTTTCCTAACCGTGTTGAAGAAAGAAAAAAAACCCTCTAACCAGCCCCTTCACCCACCCACCAGCGATCAGTCAAATGCGGTGTGCTTTACGGCATTCGTAGCACCGCTACCAACCACCTAAGAGTGTGTTTTCCTGAGGAAAAAGGGACAACGGTGCCTGGGGCAACAGTGGGACGGTGGGTGCGTTCTCTGCCCCCAGCGAATAGCTGTTTGAGAAAAAAAAATGCGACAGATCAGCATAAACTGGAAGGCAGAAAATACACACCAAGCAGTCAATTTTAGAACTGTCCTGCTGGTTCAAGTGACACTGCACTGTCATGAACTATACTAACCATGAGAGGCTGGTCCCAGACCAGCTTGGTCATTTTGATCGGGATGGCTGAACCTAGGCCATGTAGAAAGCACACTGCTCCTAACTCAGTTGTCAGGGGGGAAGAAGTTACAACCTCAGTCTTGGTGTGCTTTGCTTAATAAGGCTTCCTGGGCGAAGAGTGTCTCATCTCAGAATGGTACAGGGTGAGGTCCAGGCACCTGCCCGTTACTGATGGCTCCTCACTTTCTGGCGCAGGCTTGGAGACGTTCTTCTGGAAAGTTCCATGTCTTCAGAGAGCACCAGCTGAAGAGGTGGCGTCACAACCAGCAGAGCTTCATCCTTCGACGGATGAGTCATTCGGAGGCCTGAAAATAGCGATACAAGATGGTAGGGGGGAAAAAAACAGGCGCAACTTAATCCACTGTATCGATTGATTATATTTTTGGTGCACAGAATATCCATAAGCCCAGGCATTCGATTCCGACACAAAAGTTAAAGGGGGGCTAATGGAAAGAGGCCCAGGACTGGTGAGCTCGCCAGAACTTCCAGAAGACAATGAATGGAAGAAGGGCCTGATTTAATCAGCAACCATAAAAATGGCTTCTGCCTAAATAATGTAGGAATGGGGCTCTAGGACACGCTTGTGGTAAATTTCCCAGCTTCACACTGAGAGTGTTTCTCAGCTCCGTGGTGGTGCGAATGTTCAAACACCCAAGCCTTTGACTCTTTTTTCCTGCCTCTCCTGAGAATTATTGCAGAATAAACTTTTTTTTTGTTTTATTACCTCGCAAATATATGGAAATATATGGAAAGTGCTGCACTAAAGACGTCAGATTTCAGCCTACCAAGAACTTTGGGATCATACGCATCGACCACACTGACCAGATCTACCTTCTTCTGGTTCAAAATGCCAGTGAGTGGCCATTTTAACACCTCCAGATTCCCTTTCTGTCTCATTACAAGTATTTCCATTAATTTAGGATGAATTCTTCATCAGCTCACATGGGATGATTGGGATTTATTGCCATTGACTGTGACAGCACAGAAGATTGGTTGGTCACCTTGCCTGGGACACTTTCAAGTCCATCAAAGTCCAAGGAGGTCTCCTGTGAGTGAGCTCATTAAGCCCCTCCCTCTGTGCTACCTGTGTCATTAAAATGCTTTGACATGGCTGTACTTGTCATCATGGCTATGATCCCTCCCACACACACACACACATACATCACCTGAAGACCTTCATCTTCCTCAACTGCAGCCTTGTCTGGAAAGTGTGTGAAATGCATCCTGACCACGACAGCCATTTGGGCACGGCCCTTGGGCCCAGAGCCGGACAGACGTCCGGATAACATAATTGTAGTGATTGAGGGAAAAAAAAAATAAATCATGCGAATGGGAGATTTTTAAGGAAAGTCACCTTTGCGGCCTTGTCACTGTGATTGGGGCAACAGTAATTAATTAGTCATGTAGGATGCTGTAATTAGGTCGTAAGTATCGAGGGGGAGGGGGGAGTGGGCCAGTATTGAGAGAGGGCCCCCCAGGGAATGCACTGGAGCTCAGCTGCTGGGGTCTGGTCTGGGAGCGGCCACATCGAGGCCTTTCCTCTGCAGGTGGGGGTACTGTTGGCTGGGACTGTGCGGAGCAGTTCATCAGTGTGGCGTGATGCTGTTACAGAGTGAGGCTGTTACAGGGTGACGCTGCTACAGAGTGAGGCTGTTACAGGGTGACGCTGTTACAGAGTGAGGCTGTTAGAGTGAGGCTGTTACAGGGTGAGGCTGTTACAGAGTGAGGCTGTTACAGGGTGACGCTGTTACAGGGTGAGGCTGTTACAGGGTGAGGCTGTTACAAGGTGAGGCTGTTACAGGGTGACGCTGTTACAGAGTGAGGCTGTTACAGGGTGACGCTGCTGCAAGTCGGCTCAGCCTGGCAGACGGGACAGAATGGCTCAGCAGAAACCTTTCACACAAAACCAGCCACGTCGGGGTTTTGGTACACCAGCGCTTTTCAGGGCTGCATGGACGTGGGGTGCAGGTGAGGGACTGAAGGGAGGAGTTTGGTGAGGCGATGGAAGTTAAACACACAAAAGCCGCACGTGTGTCTCCTAACTGACTGACCGTGAGGATGGCGTCACATGACACTGTGATGAAAACCCAGGTCCAGGGAACAGCGTGCAGCATCCACGCTGAGCAGATAGTCGTCATCCCCTGTTAGCACTGAAAAGGACAGCTGACCGGGGGACAGAATTAATGGAGCAGTCCATCCCGGATATTTCACATAGACTAGTCCACTTTTCTGACTTGGTAAAGCATATGGACTAACCCAACTTGGGTGGGGAAGATAAAGTAACAACATATAGAGCAGTCCAACTCTGTGACCGGGGGGGGGATGGTGGGGGGCAGGAGTTGTGACAGGTGGTCTGTTCCAATTTTATTAATTAGGATAGGATCAACCATGGACTAGTCCAACTCTGTCAATGATGGGGGTTTACAACAGCTTCAGTACCGGGTCCAACTGGTCGTGAACGAGATCTAGACCTACGGTCCTTTTCAACTTTTTAAACACTGGAGCGAAAAAATGAATGCTTCAGCACTGTGGTGTTTTCGGTCGCTTGTGCAGTAGCCCGTACACGTCTTTGTATTTAATGGCAGAGCATTCCGGAATCACCGCCCTGGTGTATTCTGTTTGTTCCTGGCAGACATCTCTCAGCTCCTGCTGGCATGAGTAATGTAACTGAATCTGGGCAGGGGGCCCTGTTCTCTTACTCCCTACCTACTTCACAAACCCCCCCCAACCCCCCATGATGACTGTTATCTAGCCTACATGTCTACCCAAAGGACTGGCCAGCAAGCGGCACCATCGTTACGGAACAGAACTCGAGGTCGCGGATTTGCCCTTTTAAAAGCCAGGTAGCGAATCTCTAGTGTCCCCTCAAGCGAAAACCTTTAACTGAGTTTCTGCTGAGGACACACTGCTGTATTTAAGGACAATCTCGCAATAAAAAATAAATAAACTGTAAAGAAACAACAACAAATGTTAAAAGCCCTGTATAACAGGGTACTTCAGAAGCCATCCAGTAAGCAAACACAGAATGTAATAAAATCTTCCTGCAGTTAAACGGTTTCTCGGAATAATTACCCGCAGTGCAGGACTGAGTACAATGAGCAGTTTTATTTATATGAAAACAAAAATAGTGCATTAGCCAAAGGAAAAAAAAACACAGCAGCTATAACAGGGGAAAGGCAGGAGTATCTCAATAAACAGAAAATCACTTTCACTGTTGAAGGTTGTGAATAGAGGTTGTTAAACACTGCGGTCTTGTCTCCTTCAGCATTCGATTCCTGTTGACCAGGTGAGGACAGCTGATGATAAGCAGGTACATGCGCGCTGTCACCCCCTTATTGGGGGTTTAACATGCACACGATGGCAGCAGAGTCCCCGTTTTAAGGGCCTGCTGGTCATGTGGGCCCCAGCCCCCCCCCCCCCCCCCCCCCCCCCCCCCCCCCCCCCCCCCCCCCTCCCCCCCCCCCTGCCTCCCCTC
>JAODKM010000126.1:8543840-8558263 GCA_026780845.1 Petrocephalus sullivani | reverse complement strand
AGGTCCCTGAGTGTTTGTGTGACTGTATGTTTTGTCTCTGTTGCATTTCGTTTGGCCTCTGAGCCTTTATTCCTTTCCGTTAGGTCCCTGAGTATTTGTGTGACTGTATGTTTTCGTCTGTTTCTCTTCATTGAGCCTGTGTGCCTGTTTTCCGTTTTGTTTGGTTGCCTGTCTGTTTAGTCTCTGGGTTTCCTTTCGTTTTGTCTGTGTGCCTGTATCTACGTGTGTTTTGTGTCTGTTTAGAGGACAGCCAGCCCGGGGCTGCCTGAAGTTCTAGCCATTTATGTAGTTTAAAACACACACATACAGACTAGCGGCATATACTTTACAACGCCCAGGGCTTTAAGCGTGTCGTTTTGTACTTCGGGACTGCACTCGGCATGCTGAAACTTTATTCTGCAGTCGCGCGCGATCTGAATGGCCCCCTGCGCCCCACAGCAAACGTGGCACCTCCGTTGCCATGGCACAGCGTTACCATAATTGGCTTGGTCTCCGCACACCAGGACACAGGAAATAATAATGTCCCTTTTATTTACGCTTCGCGATGGGGGGGTGGGGGGGGTGGGCTTCCTGCTGAGCCTCCTGGGTCAGTCCGTGCCATTTGATCAGTCCTGTCCAAAGGCATCGGTGCTGAGTGGCACGTAATGGAGACCCGGTGACAGAGTGAATTTAGCAGAGAAATAAGACTGTCAGCCGCCTCTGCGAGAGCTCGCTAAGCACCGCCGTCTCCGGCCCGCTCGGGAGCCGGCAGGACCGCCTAAATTGGATGAGTGAAGGCGGCCCGAATTGGACATTAGTGGCCCCAAATCGGAGCTGTGATCGCTCTCGCCCCAAATCAAAAGGAATGAATAAATAACACAGGTGGTGGGGGGGTGAGGAGAGAAGACGACGACGTCCTCGGGACCGGCTGCAGTGGGCCGCGTGACATACCGTCCTCGCGGCCCTGTCTGCTCGCATTTCTGCGCTGATGCTGGTCCGACTTCCTCTTGGGTACGTTTTACTTCGGGAAGCACTTCGCCGCGCTGGGCATTTCTGTTGGCCTGACAGGCCGGCGTCAGGGTGATGTTGAAAGGCAAAGGAGACCTGTCCCCAAACAGGAGTTTCTTAGCAAAAAAAAAAATGCGACGTCGTCGGCAGTCACTGCGTCTTATATAATAACTGCAGTGGAAATTGCAGTCATGCGATGAGATGAAACGTGTGGGGTTGGTTGCAGGGATGAGCAGCAGCTGCGCGTTACCTAACCGAACCGCGAGGGGTTTCCCCCGGGGTCGGCCGCTCCGCGTGGGCGGTAGGCCGGGAGGAAGCGCGTAGCTGGAACGCCGCGCCGTAAATGTGGCATTTATGATTTCACGGGCACACAGAGCGACTCCTACCGCTGTATGTCAGTCGAGGTGCTCTCGGGAGGCGTGCGGCTTCAGCGTCGACTGGTGCGCCGGCCTGCAATCATTTTTATTTACTAACTTTAATTTTACTTGACAAACGTTTCAAACACTGCGCTCCAGTCCACAGCCTTCCCAGGACACTCTGTGCTGTGCCCCGCCCTTGCCAGACCTCGCCTCCACCAATGTCAGTCACTTGTACATTTTTATGTTGTATTGCTTTATAGTCTTTTTTTTTTATTGGGGGGAATTAAAAAAATGTATAAGAACATCTGATCCGTTTTTATATTGTTATATGTCAGTTTCTCTGCTCTGTGCCTTGAATATTTAGGAACTCTGTAATTAAAATGCAAGCAAGCACATTTGCGTAAGTTTTTAATCTGTTATCTGATTTGAAATATGGCAGATAATATGTATAATGATGACACACATTGTGATAGGGATTCTGCAGATTTTTTTGCGATGCAGAGTAAGAGCTGGCGAAAGCCAGAGCGTGGGGCTGTGGGAACATGCACACGCAGGCTCCTGCACCATCACCACCGTGCATGCATCCCCTGCGCGTCTCGGGTGGCATTACCGCGCACAGCCCTGCGCCTATCAGGCAGCGCGTCCGCTCACATTATCACACGGCGGCTTTGCACACCGCTTCAAGCTGACAGAACATCTGTTTCCACAGGAGAGGACAGTGAGTTGCACGGGGGGGGGGGGGGATCGCTCTCTCGCTCGCTCCCACTCTCCCGTGTTCTCCGTCACCACCCAGCCCGTGTCTTCATCCTCGGAGCATAAGCTCCCTTCCTGGAGTGTCATTCTGCCCCAAGTCCACCTTCCTCCCTCTCCTCATCCTCACCAGCTGCTTTGGCATCAGCAGAGCCTTTTATGTAGGCCATGTTTGGGAACATACGTTTTTGGGGAAAAAACCATCATTAGGTCCACACTGGGACACCATAGCATGGCTGGTAGGAGCAGAGAAATTTGAAGACATGACTTTTTGGGAACTGACATACACTTTGTGTTCATCCCTTGTTCAGCTAATAAACAAGAATTATTAATATTATTTGTAACGTGGCTGAGAAGAGAGGGCCAGTCTCTTGCATAAACCTGAGTTTGAGTCCCTTGTAGGTGAGAGCCTTCTGCAGTCCCCTTGATTGTGCATCTCAGATTAGCAAACGCATCTTTTCAAAGCTTCTGTCTGTTACGCCTCTGGATGCCGTGCTGGAATAATTCAGGTTGACATCATTGCGGAAGGGCAACAGAAACCCACACCTCCACACACACACACACACACACACACACACACACCCCTGTCCACGTCCTTAACAACTGCTGCTGCCTGCTGTTCCCAATATGGAAGCTGATGTAGCAGCATCAGGAAAGCCATCCAGCTGTAGGAGAGGGTGACGCATAAGTGGTTTCAGGTTCCTGTCATCTGAGGCTCCTATTCGCTCCGGCTGCCGCTCGGGGGACAGTCAGTTCGGAGACCTGTAGAGGAAAAGTGCGCTGTGTGATTAGCTGGTACATTAACTGGTGTTGCCTCCCATATCCTGGTATTTATTTTTTCTTTGTAGCTGTAGACATGGTGGAGAGCCAGACGTGAGCGTTGGGTGCATAGTCGTATTTCCCCGTGGGCTAGTGGAGAAAATTCTGCAGAAAACAAAAGAAAGGAAAGGAACCCCCTCTTTCCAGACCAGGGGGGGTTTGCAGGTTCAGACTACAGCAGCCTAGTGAGGCAGATTATAACCTGCTTATTGTGAAGATTGCAAAGAATTCAAGTCAAAAACATACTATGCCATGATGCAAATAATAACCACATAATGTTTAATTATACTAATATTTCAGCCTAACAAGTATAAAAACCTTTGAAAGATTAGGCAGTGTGTGTGCATTGATCTGTTTAGGTGGTTTTAAATTAGAATGACTGATCTGCCTTAAACTAAACGGCCACATTCTGAAGTTGTTTTAAAGACACCGAATATGTTGAGTGAATTTCTGTCTAATCTTTTCCTCCCTGTCGCTCTCATGTGGGAGGTTGCAGCTGTTTGTTTATTGTATCTATAGCGTTTTGTCCCCGTTCTGTTCGGTAACCTGATTTCTGCTGCCGGTGAAGGATTAATAATTTTTATTTCAAAATGTTAATATTTTTCCTGATTGTGGAGCGCACCAAAAATCGTCTCTATTTATGTCATTACATACACAATGGAAACCGGAAAAAACTGAGCATCTAACGATGCTCCTTGCTGTAACCAGAACTGTGGCACATCTGATTTATCATTCTTAATTTGTTTTATTTTTCCTCCCCAATCTCAGCATATGTGCCTGAGGACGAACTAAAGGCCGCCTCGATAGACGAGGAGCACCTGCATGATGATGGCCTGTCCCTGGATGGACAGGACGGGGAGCTGCTGTGCAACGAGGAGGAAGAAGGCAAGGAACCTCCCAGTTTCCAGAACTCGCCGCTCAGCACTACTACCAATGCCGACGCCGGATACGGCTCCCCGCTCAGCGACGCCAGCGACGGGCTGGTGGACCTTCGGGGCCTCTTGACGAAGGATGCCCGGGAGAAAGGGGAGGCCCGTCCGGCGGCCAATGGTGTGTCCCTGCAGGACAGTCTGGCGCAGATGAAAGCAGTCTATGCAAGCCTGATTTCGGAGTCCTCCTGGACCAGCATCGGCGAGGACTTTGTGAAAGCCAAACTGGCAGGCAGCGGCACCGGCGTTAATGGCGGGGGCCACAACAAGAGGGGGGGCGCCGCGAGCGGCCATATCAGCAGCAATAGTAACTGTGGCAGCGGCACTGGAGTCAGTGCTTCAGCCACCGCAGACACAACCACAACCACCTCCGCCACCACCGCTGCGGCCAACAACGCCAGCACTAACAGCATCGCCAGCAACGGTGCGGGCGTGACTTACGATTGGCACCAGGCCGCTCTGGCCAAGACGCTGCAGCAGGCTCCGTACCACCTGCTGCCCGAGCCCAGCCTCTTCAGCACCGTGCAGCTGTACCGGCAGAATAACAAGCTCTACGGGCCCGTGTTCACGGGCGCCAGCAAGTTCCGGTGCAGGGACTGCAGCGCCGCCTACGACACCCTCGTGGACCTCACCGTTCACATGAATGAGACGGGTCACTACCGGGATGACAATAAGGACAAGGAGGAGGAGCAGGGCAAGCGCTGGTCCAAGCCCCGGAAGCGCTCGCTGATGGAGATGGAGGGCAAGGAGGATGCCCAGAAGGTACTCAAGTGCATGTACTGCGGCCACTCGTTCGAGTCTCTGCAAGACCTGAGCGTCCACATGATCAAAACGAAACACTACCAGAAAGTGCCTCTCAAAGAGCCCGTTCCAGCCCTAGCCACAAAGCTGATCCCATCCATGAAAAAACGGGCGTCAATTCAGGACTTGGTCTCACCGTGTTCCCCAGAGTCCATTAGTAGCACACCCATCAGTGAGACGGGGAAAGACTCCAAAGCAGCTAACCCCTATGTCACACCCAACAACCGCTATGGCTATCAAAACGGGGCCAGCTACACGTGGCAGTTTGAAGCACGCAAGGCCCAGATCCTAAAATGCATGGAGTGTGGGAGTTCCCATGATACCCTGCAGCAACTCACCGCCCACATGATGGTCACTGGCCACTTTCTCAAGGTCACCAACTCTGCTTCCAAGAAGGGCAAGCAGCTGGTGTTCGACCCGGTGGTGGAGGAGAAAATCCAGTCCATCCCACTGCCACCGACCATTTCAAGGTTGCCGACTCCTAGCATTAAGTCGCAGCCCAAGTCTCCGAGTCACTCCTCAGGCCCAGAGGAAAAGAGGGAGCAGGAGGAGGAAAAAATGGATGTAAGTGAGCCGGAAAAGAAGATCAAAGTAGAGAAGGAGGAGCCTGGAGAGAAGACTGATGCAAATGCACCATATAAGTACCTCAGAGAGGAAGACCTGGAAGAGACTCCTAAAGGTGGGCTGGACATCCTCAAGTCTTTGGAAAACACAGTGTCTAGTGCAATCAGCAAGGCCCAGACTGGTACACCAACTTGGGGGGGATATCCCAGCATTCATGCTGCCTATCAGATCCAGAGTTCGATGAAGTCGCTCTTGCCCTCAGTGCAGAGCGTCCAGGTCCAGTCAACATTCAACAGCCACCCAAAAGCACTGTTGTCTGACTCTGTGCCAATCATCCACTCCCCCCGAAGTCCATCTCTGTCCCCTCTCCACCGAAGCAATGTCTCTGCCATGGAGGAGCTGGTGGAGAAGGTCACAGGGAAAGTTGTTGTAAAGAAGGAGAAGGAGGAAGAGAAGAGTGCTGATAAATGCAAGTCCCTCCCTGTAAAAGCACCTTCTCCTGAGTTGAAGGCATACAGGGATGCCCCTACCCCCAATGACTTCACCAGCAAGCCCAGGGTGAAGAACAGTAGTACAGGTATAGAGGTGGTGTCCCCCTGCAAGCAGGAGCCCAGGGAGGGCCTTCTGGATACCCGGGTCAAGAATGGCACAGAGGGTCACAAATCACCCCTTAGCAATGGCTGCAACAGCTTGGGGATAATCACCGATCATTCACCTGAGCAGCCTTTTGTTAACCCGCTGAGTGCATTGCAATCAATAATGAATGCCCACCTGGGCAAGCCCTCGAAGCCTGCCAGCCCCGCCTTGGACCCTCTGGCTATGCTGTACAAGATCAGCAACAGTATGATGGAAAAGCCCAGCTACAAGCCAACTCAGGTTAAGCCAGCCAAGTCCATGAATCCATACTACTATGAAGATGACGACCAGCCCATGGACTTGACCAAATCCAAAAACAGTAATGGCAGCACCGCCACTCCGGTCAGTAACAGCAGCCATAATGGGAACGACAGTCGATCTGCCCGCATGAGCTTGCCTGAAGCCATCCCATCCCCACTGCGGGAAAATGCGCTGATGGACATTTCAGATATGGTGAAAAACCTCACGGGCAGGCTGACACCCAAGTCCTCCACCCCATCCTCCATGTCAGAGAAGTCAGACGCTGAAGGCAGCACCTTTGAGGATCCGCTGGATGACATGTCTCCCATTCAGAAGCGAAAAGGCCGCCAGTCCAACTGGAATCCCCAACACCTCCTCATCCTTCAGGCCCAGTTTGCCTCCAGCCTTCGGGAGACGCCCGAGGGAAAGTATGTAATGACTGACCTCGGCCCCCAGGAGCGGGTGCACATCTGCAAGTTCACAGGCCTCTCCATGACCACAATTTCTCACTGGCTAGCCAACGTCAAGTACCAGCTAAGGCGGACAGGGGGGACCAAGTTTCTGAAGAACATAGACTCAGGGCAGCCGGTGTTCTTATGCAGCGACTGCTCCTCTCAGTTCAGGACTCCCTCAACCTACATCAGCCATTTGGAGTCACATCTGGGCTTCAGCTTAAAGGACCTCTCCAAGCTATCTATAGACCACATCAGGGAGCAGCAGGCTGTGGCAAAAGCGATCGCTGACAAGGCCTTTGGCTCTTTGGCCCTGTCGGAGGATGACTCCCTTTACCAGTGCAAGCTGTGCAGTCGGACCTTCGTCAGCAAGCACGCGGTGAAGTTGCACCTGAGCAAAACGCATGGCAAGTCCCCCGAGGACCACCTCGTGTTCGTCACGGAGTTAGAGAAGCTGGACACACCTTAAAGCCCAAGGGAGCAGCTGTTTAGTCTGACCAGAGAATTTTGTTTGCACTAAATTTGATCACCCTACTGCACTGGGCATGAAATGAGCCTTCAAGTTGGTCTTTCTTGTGTTGTTAAACTGCCTAACTGGACCATGACTTTATTGCTTTTTTTTGTTACCTTATGCTTTTATCAATTATTTGTATTTATGTGCCCTTTGTTTGTGCATGTCATATAGTGATTCAAGCTTATATACTAGTTTTCATTTATGCGAAAACAAAGAAACAAACTACTGTTTTTGTATTATTATTTTGTAAAGCAGTGGCCGAAACAAAAATTAAGAACTGTGTAAAAATAATTTAAGCAAAGATGCTAATGAGAATTATGTTCACCAAACGAAGGGCTGCTGCCCACATGAAGACTGAAGTAGCACCTTAAAACGTAAACGCTTATTTTGTGAAGAAAACCCCCAGGTTTGGTTTTATTTTAATTGCTAAAAATTGGAGGGATTTGAATGATGTCTTAACCTCTATTGTTTCCTAAAAAGACTCACTGGCATTTACACTACTCAAGTTGACAGCTCTGAAAGGATCTGTAAATTCTCGATAAGCATAGATGATGAATGAGATCAAACCATTTTAAGTGTACCGACAAGAGGTAATATTCAGTTGCTGCTTTTAGACTTGTAAACCAACTGAAAATAATGTATGCAATTTTTTATTTACATGTCGTATTTTCCATTGTAAAGTATCACTTTTTAGTAATTTCCAGATATATGATTTGTTACAAGTTTCTTTCTATAGTGCGGCACTTCTATTTCAAACCATGTAAAAACATGGAAGTCTGTTACGTGTAAATGCTTAGCAACATTATGTAAAACTACGTATGACATATCTTGCGAAATGCAACGGCTTACGATTATTTGTACTTTAAGACCTATGTGCATTCTTTAACTTTTATATTGTCCTTTTATATATATTAAAATAAAAACAAAACAAATTATGTATATAAATATATACTGTAGAGCCACAAAAATGTTTTGTTTTTTTAATAAAATGTATCTCCTCCAGCTTGGTTTACAGAAGTAATTTTAACTATTCTTGCATCCGTTTTGATGCATGATATTGTGTGAAATTAAAGGCAATGCAAAGTGCATATACATTTCAATGTTTTATTACTGTAAAAATTGGCTCGCACCAATAAACGTTGTTTCATTTTGTTTTTTTTTCCTAATTGTAAAATAAACCGTAAAACAACTGATTTTATTGTTCTTGTGACATGTGTTTCTGCAACATCCATAAGTATAAATGGGCTTCAAGTTCGCGTTTGTAAGTCCAGATGGGGTAGCCTAGAGTTCTTCTCTTGAAATCGGTAAATTCTTACACTTTTTGTTTGAGATCAGCGCCTCACATTTTATAGGCATTTCTCTTATTACTTAAGAATGAGAATCTTTCACATAATCAAAGCGAAATGTAAAAACACAAGATACAAATACCAATTACGTTTCAGCTTCGGAGAAATGACGCTAGCCTGGATCTTTATTATCCTGATCACAGTGAAAATTGTGAGTGTGGACATTGTACGGATCATGCGCTCGACTTGTGATCTGCCTGATCGGGTATAAATCCACGCAGTCCCCGCAGAAAGGCGTCACCGAGAACTCCTCTCTGAAACCTAAATAGAATCGCGGGTCTTTCAAGAGCGTCCCTTTCAAAGGCTCGCCGAAAACATCGACATCCCCGTCAGTGAGACCGCCGCGAGTTAAATAGGACAAAGAGATCTGATAACTTCATGTGGGGTCTCCAAAAACCCACAGATGCTACGGGTCACGGTTCCAGGTGGAGGGTCATATCACCTTGTCCTGTGAAACCGCAGCTCCCTGCACCACCCTTTAAATCCACATTAACGCAGGCTAGTGTCTCTTTCCTTTTTAGAAATTGTGCTTTTATTGCCGTGGCGTGTAAGCACCACCACCATGGAGCTTCAAAGGGACCGCGTTCTGCCCAGAGGCTCCCGGTGAAAGAGGCACGCGATTGCGGTGGGATACACCCGTTTCGTCCCGCTTCGCTACATGCCTTTTGTTACAGCCTTACCTTCCTCGCATTTTCTACAAATTTGTCAACAAAGGAAAACACGAAGGGTGAGGATTAGCCAGGGTAAGGCTAAAGTATCTCAGATAAACAAAACAAAACAAACAAAAAAAACGCTTTGAAGAGAGAAACGCGCCCCCAAAGCTGGGGGTTAGGCTATTTGTAGGTTTAATGCCCGAAATTTCATTCTGCACTCACCCAGTGCACGTTTCACGCATGTAGTATTTTGCTTTGTCAAGGACCTCGGCGCATTATATGTAAATGCGAAGTTCTAGAATTTAGGTACCTGCAGCGCGGACTGAAACGGGGGAAGATAAACAGTCTGTAAGAAGATTTGCGCAGCTTCTGTTGCAGTCGAATTTTTTTTCTTGCTTCGCCTGGGGATCCGTGTACGTCTCTGTGTGTATGTGAGCAGATTTTTATTTTTTACAAATTCGTTCACAGCACGCTTTTTCGTAAACGATCAATTGCAGGTGATCTCGAACGGATATTTGAGGAGTAGGTCTCCGTGGAGTGGCCCAAAATTAATGCAAGATCGGCGGAGCAGTCGAACTTAACGTCCAGTGTGCAAAACTTTTTAATGAGACGTGAACGATCGCGAGACTGTTCCTTGTCTTGTCGAAATCTAAAGGCTACGAATATGAATGCTGAAGTACTGAACAGGGACTGCCGGGAATGGCAGGTTCCTTGTAGGAGGATGCATGCTTGTCATGATCATACACTGAAAACACTAAGCGGATGAGTGCTGTGGTCTGGAAGCTGGGGGTGTCGGTCCTGTTACGTAGCGCAAAACAGGGTACCAGTGGCTGGGGTGGGGTAGTATTGCTGGACACACACACGCACACACCCTTCAAGGGCCACGTTGCACTGTCTGCTCAGCCAAAACACCAGCTGCACTTTTAGTAATATTAACATATAACGGATCTCTGCGAATTAGTTACTAAAAGGAACGACATAACACTAGTGTCACTCATCATAGTGTACCGAGAACGCTTCATGCTGCCGATTTGCACTTACTTAGATAAAGAGTATAGCGATGCCACACACATGCCACCATTTAAATCATAAACCCCCCGCACAAAGGATCCGGTCAGGCACCTCATACCTAATCTCCATCACCCCGAGAACACAAAACACTGCAATGGAAGTTACTTTGTAAGCGAAGTCGAAATAAATGGAGCAAACCCAGCGCTGTTTTTTTCATTGTACGGTCTACAAAAATAAAACTTTGTTATTAAAATCAGGTCCCCGGGGCAATGCGAGTGCGTGTATTATAAAATTAAGTCCGTACACCTGGGATCCTGACGCTTATTGTGGATAAAGGGACAAGGCAGGGCTGGAGGTTTTTTTTTTCTTCCTAAACGACTTACTGCTTCCTCGCAGATTTCATTCATTCCTGCTGGAGGCGGCTGGTTTAAAAAAGACAAAAAAAAGTCACGACGGCTTACAGGCGGTACTATCTGCGCAGAAGACCAAGACCATGCTTTTGCAACAGAAAGAGAGAAAGACGCAAGTAAACAGAGCAGCAACAATGTGTTTCAAAAACAATACGAGCGAGTGTGTGTGAGAGAGAGAGGGAAAAAATCCGCGTCTGGGGACTACCTGAAAGGTATGAAAAATATGTTTTGCTCCCGATATGAGAACTAGCCCGCAGGAAGCTGGGTGTAAGAGATCAAGGGAAAACGGGGGCCCTTTGTTGATAATGACAAGCGGGGAGTTAAAAAAAAAAAAACTTGATGTTGATCTCCGCAAAGTACAGGGTTTCACGTAACTGTCACCTTTGAACAATCATCTGGAAGAAGTCCAGATTAGAAACGCTATATGTCTCACAGAGACGAACAAAACAGAATAAAAGAGGTACTGTCTGCGCAATTTCACAGAAAAAGAGCAGTTTACAAAGCCCATGGCAGCTGACTTGTTTACTGGCGTCCAATCCCATGAGACAGCTGTCTATCTGAACACAAAGACCTCATTGATGCAATTGTGTAAAATACTAGTAGTTCTAATCAAAATGTCACTTACACCCAGGCTGAAACGTCGGACTTAATGGTTACGCCGTTAAAAGGACTTGGCAGTTCACTCGGTGTGTGGATCAAAAGCACCTGTTGTCTGGGTTAAAAGACGGAAAATTAAAAGCGGGCGACAAACAGTTCTTAAAGCAAAGTTCTGTGTATTTCTTTACTGTAAAGATAATAGAATAGGTCACTTTGGAAGTTGGGAGAGTTTTAATGTGAAATCAAATGAATTCACGGAAATCATGTTGGACTAGTATTTCGACTCATAGATGAAAGATGCATGACGGCGCATTTCCATTCATCTTCAAGCTGCTTTTTGAGGATTGGAGTTTTTCCAGTGCTTGAAGTGGGCCGCTACTCATCAGCGCCTCTTTCTTTTTCTCTTCAAAGTAGCTACTGGAATATCTGCTGGTACTGAATAACAAGCCGAGTCCCCGCACCTGGTACTGAGTAACAAAGCGAGTAACAGTAACTGGTACTGAGTAACAATGTAAGTACCATTAACTTGTACTGAGTGACAAAGTGAGTACCAGTAACTGGCACTGAGGGACAAAGTGAGTACCAGCACCTGGTACTGAGTAACTAAGCAAGTACCAAAACCTGTTTTGTCCACTTCAAGCACTAGAATATTTCTTTACAATAAAGTCACAGATAGAGAACATTATATTTCTGTACCTGCTTTTCTTGACTGGTTATCAGCTTAATTAGCACCTGATTCGTCTGTGATTGGTAGTCCAGCTAGTAATGTGACCGTCTGCATTCTGTCAGTGTTTCGTCTGTTGTGAATAAGTTGTCGGCCCATTAGTAAGATACTTACTGCTGGTGGAACAGAGCATAGTTTACCGTAATGTTTGGCTATATGCGTCGTTATAAAGGTGCCAGGGCAGACTTATTTGATGACATGCCTTCAGAGGAGAGAACACGTCTTCCTTCTTTTCATTCTACAAGTGGAGCCGTCAAACTAATAATTATCACGCATGCGCATAGCGCAATTACAGCCTGTTTCAGGCGGCACGTTCATAAATGCATGCAAATTCAAACTTGGTTTTACTGCACTATGTTTTCCTTGAACTTACTGTTAATGTTATTTTTTATTATACGAACGAGGTTCAGGCTAATTGCATGCATGCATGTATATTTTGTCACCATACCTAATTATTATTGGGGGAAATGTTTCACAATTGACATCAATGCGCCATAAATCATAATGTCAGCTGAATTTTCAGGTGAGGTATATTTAGATGTCAGAATATGATTTGGCCCTGAATGTGTGACAATCAAAGATACTTCCACTAGTTTAATGTTGGTAGCACTTTCTGGCACGATAAATGTAGGAAAAGGTAGGAAAATTTATCAGAACATAAAGTGTATTGTACGTGCGGATGTGAGAGGAGCCGGGTGGTGTTTATCAGAAGCCGTAGAGCTCTGGTCCATTGGGTCCATTGTGGCTATTTTGCTGAACCCTCGAGTGATTGCCCTCCTGGTCTGATATTGCAGCATCTCAAGATGTTGTAGAAATGATATACATAATCTGTAGAAACTGATGACTCGCTGGTCTTGTTCTTTATGTATCCCTCAATCCATTGGCAATGCCATGACTGGCGATTGTTGCCATTTATTGACATAGTGAATTATTGTAAACAACATATGTAGCAAGAATGGTCTGCAATAAAACATGACTGGTTAGTGATGATTCTAAATGCATGTTTCAGTTAAATTCAATTTATTTTTGTATTTTCATAGCAATTCATTGTGTCAAAGCACTTCAGATAATCCCTGCCCAATGAGCTCAAAGAGCAAGCCAGAGCAACAATGGCAAGGAAGAACTCCCTATTAGGAATGAATCTCAGGACCCAGACTCAATGGGGGAGCCCATCCTCCCTGGGCCGGCAGATTAAGGGTGTAAACTTTGATACCATGTGGTGCATGCAGGCTGATGACCCAATTACTCATGCATAACACCTTCAGTGAACTCCTGGCCCAGAAAGCCATTCTTAATGCCGTAGGGTGATGCTCTTCGGCTGGTGATTAGAACAGAACCGTGCACGTTTGGTGTGGTCTGGCCATGGAAGGGGAAGGCATTATAAACAAGGCTGTCATGTTGCATCTGTGTCACATGGTCTGGTCATGGTGTGGGGTAGGCCAGGAGAAGACCTGCCTCCCCCCCACCTCCTCAAAAATGACACGCCACCCCAACATGCACTGATGGGAGTGGCGATGCAACATTGTTATCCTGCACTGACATACAGGGCCCCTGACACATGTCAGCAGCGGCGAGTCGCGGTGGGCGTGTGAACCTGACATGCATAATTTAAGCAGGGACGTGATCTTTATGCTGAGCGTGGCGGACAGTAGAGAGCAAGGGTGCAGGACAGGTGACCAGAGATCGAGTTTGGAGTTCACTGGCTAGAGGCATGCAATCCTACATATCTGCACTGATGTGTGGAATTATGGGTAACAGAGTTCATAATGTGGAAGCTGCAGGTGTAAGTCCAGGGAAGTGACCCTTCCATGTACCCTTACATGCGGCATGTGCACCGAGCATGTGGAGTGTGCACCGAGCGTGTGCACAGAGAGTGTTCACTCTTCTCCACAGCCATGCTTTTATGTTTTACAAATCCTGACAGCGCAGATCCCGTTTTGCACACGCATGGAAAAACCACAAAGGTGTGCCCCCCCCCCCAGCCCCAGTTCTGGGGTACGAGGCTGTGCGACTGGCCATAACCACGAGGGCGGAGTTAGGACTGCTGATGTCAGCTCACAGCACATGGGGGCTGTAACGTGTCATTAAGCGGGTGTCTGTTGCAATGACTGTCACCCATCTTGACAAGTAACCCCCCCCCGTGAAACATCATTGCTTCCTGTGACAAACACGGGACTCAACCAAAGGGACTGTCCCTCTTATTAAAATCCTGTAAAAATACAAACTAGCACATTTAAATTCATTTGTATAATCATGGCCTTTCTGCTTAATTGAAAGAATTATGCAAGTCCCAGTTGCACAGTGTTAGAGTGTTCACTACAGTCATCGACGGAGCTCTGGTTATGAGTTATGCCATCATAAGGCTAGTCAGGGGCACCTCATCCAGTTGCTGGTAGTAATCTTTATTTTAATCAAGCAGATAAGATTATGCAAGCTGGGGGATTTATTATAATTTGGGGGGGGGGACCTGTCTTAACCTCAGCACACATTCCTTGGAAAATAGCAATGCTTTTTCTCTGGGGTATGGTGTGTGTGTGTGTGTGTGGGGGGGGGGGGGGGTGGGGCAGGGTAAGACGGTGTGGGGGGGGGGGGGGGGGGGGGTGTGGGGGAAGAGGGGGTGAGTGGCGGCGC
>JAODKM010000126.1:8515066-8542351 GCA_026780845.1 Petrocephalus sullivani | reverse complement strand
TGTGGGGTGGTGTGGGTTGGTGTGTGTGTGGGGGGGGGTGGGGGGGGGGGGGGGGGGGCGGATGTCAGTCATTAACTGCTTGGTGCTGTAATGGACTGTGCAGTAGATGATTAAATCCTGACCTGAATTTGACAAAGGTCTTGTTTTTGTCACGGGATATGTGGTCACATGGTATAATACTGGGCCTGAGTTAGGATCCAAGCAGAAAGATGGCGGCCGGGACGCTTCTCCCCGCTACAGAGATGCTGGCCTTCCTTTTTAGACTAGTGCTTAGGGTGATGCTGCATGCTGGATGTCGTCTGGATGTTTGGGTGTCGGGGATGCCGTCCGACCTCTGCAGTATGTACAAGAACTTCTCCGGGATCACTGAAGTTCATGGAATCTAATTTTTACAGAGGACGGAATTCAGACCCTTCAAACTCATAATGCTGCGAATGTTTGTGTTTTTAGTTATTGATCGTTCCATGTTTCGAGTCCTTGCTGTGAAAGGACACCAAAATGTTTCCTGTTAATGAATCTACAGTCCAGCCCAGTAAATATATTGTTTTTCTCCTTTCCTCCCATTTGATTAATGAGTCAGGTGTACCTCAGCACGGGTGACTGATTTTCCCGGCTCCCGGACCCACCCTTGCTCTTCTGTGACACACTTAAGCGGGTTTGGGCTATCGCGTCCAAACCTCCCGACTATCTGGAAAATTTAATCCATAACCGCCATAGTTTCGTCTAATATCACTGGTGCTGCCAGTCAAACAGCTTGCCCCTTATTAGCGGAATCACATTGCATCGTTTTTCTTTTTTTGAATTCTGTGGAAAACGAAAGATCAGTTTGCTGGCCCGATTTAATAATAGATTATAAACATGTCGCAGATCGAATAAATACAATATTGTGGCGCTGGAGTAGCGACGAGATCATGAGTCGGACAGCAAAGTTCAGTTTTTAGCAGACTCTTTTATTGCATGAACCTTAAAAGCACAGCGGTAAAACAGCGAAAATAAACTTGCTTATACACACATACTGGGGAACCTTTAAGGAGACAATAGTGGAGACCGGTAATAGAAACAGGGTACAGCGAGTCATACTCTGAAAACTTTTTTTCAATTCAGCAGCTTATAAGTTGCGTGTTATGTTAAGTCGTATCTTTCATCCATTTGTCAATCCATCTTCCGTAGGCTTTGCTGGTCACCGACGTGCCTGGAGCTCTGCTGGGAGATTCCAGTTAGCCTAATTGTATGTCTTTAGACTGCAATAGCAAACTAGGCAGGGTACCAGTTCTGGAGCGTGTGGCACCAGTGTGACCTTCTAAGCCACCGGTGAACACCTCACTAGCACCTTAACAAAGCTTATTTTATCTGTTGTGGAATCTCTCTGTTCCCTTTTGAAGGAAGGGGGCGAGGTGGTTGTAATTAAAAGCGTGGCCTTATACTGTCATACAGATAGTGTGCAATAATTTTCTTTGTTAATTTGTGTGTGGTAATTAAAATCAAATCATAGCCTGGTCTGGGTCATTTAATTACGCACCACAGAAAATATATGTATGTGTGTGTGTGTTTGTGAAGATGCACAAGTGTATTTACTACGGCGCTCACCTGCAGAAAGTGCATGTTCCTTCACAACCTCTTGTCATTTTGTGTTTCTGAATGGATTCCTATTCTGTGTTAAAGGTTTTGATGTAATCTGAAGTCATGCATCTCACCTCCTCCCCTCCTGTGCCATCTCCTGCGCTGCGATGAGGGTTTCAGGAAAGATTTGTTTCAGCACTAATGATTATCCGACCTCCTCTGCATTCCCAATGAAGTGTTTGTTTTGTTAAAAAACCTGCATGCAGCCTGCAATTAGCAGGTAAGCTCTTGAAGCGATTCGTCAGTGACAAGACTATGCAAATGAGTCCACAAGGCGCTGACAAAGGGCGTAGTAATGGGCCTTTTTAACTGGTTCGTTTTGAACCCGCATAAACAAACAAACAAACAAACAGAGTGGTCCTCAGGAGCATGTCGTCTTTATTAGGGCTCAATCAAATGCTGCCTTTTCGGAAGAGTAGCATGCCTGAGCGGCTCAGGGAAACCATAAATTAGACAGGTGATGGTCCAGCCACTGTCTTCTTTCACATCCTGTGAAAGTAGGATATGAGGCCGAGATGGTTTTAAGGCTTAGCATGTTTCGCTTAAGGACACTGTGATCTGGTTCAAACCAGATCACAGGTGTTCTGGACTCCTTTTTTGTTAAAAAGCTTGTTTTTTTTGCCAGGTGAAATTTAATTTGATCAATTTGCTTGCTGATTGGCCATGCTGTTCCTTTGTAATTCTGGCCCTTTGTCGTCACAGTACATCCTTCTCTCTGCCTCTCCCCACCAGTGCGAGACTGCTGAGTTCATCGCGATTCGCGTTCTTCCAGCCCAGTCCCCATCCCGACTGCTTCCTGCTGTCCTTACCACTGGGCACCCGCCAAACGGCAAAGGCTTTTCCCATTTTCACTGGTAGGTTCCTCCATTATAGTTATTCGAAGGCTTATCACAGTCTCGGGCATACATCACTCCTCTGACTTTGAAAGATTCAGGGACTTTCTGTAAGATAGAACAAGACGTTTCCTGGAGATTAAGGTGACTACATGGTCGCCACAGGACAACAGAGATTGTTTTGGCTGTAGTAAAGCTATGCTACCTTATTTCAATGAGATTCTTAGGCTTGCTGTTTGGACTGAACCAAATCTGGGGGACAGCAGTGTCGTCTGGTGGCTGCAGTTCCGTGTCATGCACTCCTGCTGGGCCTCCCACATTGCTGTCTGAGGCAGCTCCAGATATGACTGAGGCATCAGGCATCTGTTCTCGTGTCCTAACCCTAACCCTAACCCTAGGGCACTATGTGAAGTGTGTCAGCTAAATGACAATAATTCATGAACTAACAGGAACGTATTGATTTCTTCTTTGAAATGGGTCAGATGTTTTATCAGTACCTGGTTGGAAAAAGGGTAGGGACAAGTAGAAGTAAAATCTACAGAGAACATGGTAATAGCAACCAGGTCCCAACACAAGACCAGCAGAAAAACCAGACAGCTGTGTAATTGATTGTGGACACTATGGACTTGCAGGCAGGCCCATGACTAGAGTTGTGCCAAAAATATATCCTTCTTGTGCAGTAGACTTACTTAGTCAGAAATCATGTGTCATATGCTCAGGGTTGAAGGGAATTCACAGCTTTGGCCCGTGGAAGTAGGGATTCAGAATCTGGTCCCAAGGCCTGATGATGTAGCTAACGGCTTCTATCTATTAGCATGATGTGCTAACGTGGCCCATGTCTTCAGCTGTCAAACTTTCATTAGCTTGGCACTTGGGTATAAAGACAAGGGGGCTTTCGTTTCAATTAATCAGTGTGTGCTGTCAGAGTCTGATCCTGATGGCCATTATTTAGTAATGAAAAACGTCAATGGGAAGTAGAGCTGTATTTTTGTACACCTCTAGGCCGACGTTGAAGCCCAGAACATGGCACACTGGGGAGTGCTGTAACCCTGCCGCTTGCCACCAGCCCATAGCTGGCGATTAATATTGGACAGCTTATGAAAACAAAATGCGTCAATGGGCTGCTGGCTCTTCAGGAGCCGATGACAGGGAAGCCGTTAGCACATGCGCTGCCTTTTTTAACGTCGTTTTCACACTGAGATGACATCCCTCTCTGCTGATCAGACTTGGTGTTCTTATTCCACTGAAGCACAAACCAGTGGTGAGGTAGTGGGGGAGCGAATCGCTAATGCTAAACACTGCCAAAAGCTCTCAGGCCAACCCTGCGTGCTCTGTACCCGGACTCTGACTGAAACTTGGCCATCAGGAAGTGGAGGCTCCTCTGAAACGTGTGTCAAAGGAGCTTTGAATGGACCAAAAGCTGTATAGCCGTTTGGAGGAAGGGACATGTGCTGGCAATGCTGCCCGCATACTCTGCTGTTGATCGACTCTTATATATTTTCTGCTTTGAGATTTGCCACATACAGAATCCGTGTGAAATCTGCCCACCGCTCCATTCTCTTATGTTTGCTGGCTTTGCCACCAGCATGAATACATTTCACTTCATGGTAAACACAGCTTCTACTGGCATTCACATCAGCTATATTGGATTAGATAGATGTGTTTTTCTCTTGTGTCCTTCTTGCAGTCATTTTCCTCCCCTAGTGGGCTACATGATTAGAAGAGAGAACACAAGGTCCATCTTGATGATTTTCTTGATAATTTATAGTCTTTTCGTTACAATCCCTCTGAATCCAGAATGCGAGGTTGCAAAAATGGACCGAAGTTGCGATCTGAACTGAACTATCACCTTGTTGCATTTCTGCTAGTGCTGGTAGCAACCGACGCTGCTTCTGAGAGGGAAATGTTTCTTGTCAGGGTTCACGTACGATTTGATATTTCTTCTGTGAAGCCTTTGCCCGCGATCCCAGCCCTGCTCCGGGCCTTGGAATAAAACCTCTGTGAAGACGCGGTCTGCAAGCCTTTATGGAGTGTGACAGCGGAGTGAGCTTAATGCTTGTATGAAATGAGCCTTCCCCTCAAGGTGTGAGACAACACCACGTAAACTTTTTGGCATGAGCTCTCGCCTTCATCTCCTCGCCGTGTCTGCGGATCTCGGGGAGCTTCCGACGTTAACGCGTGCTGACGGTGCTGAGCTGGAGTTATCGCTCCAGTTTACGTTCACCGTGAATCCGACCAGACCTGTATCCCTTTGCCTGCCACTTAAAGGCACTCGCCCCGTTAAATCTGCACGGCCGTCGCGCTGAAGCTGCCGTCAGGTTCGGCATCATTCTGCTCTTGTACGAGTCTTTCGCTTCTTGTTGGGTAACGCGCCTCCCCACACCATCCTCTAAAGCTGTGTGTTTCACCGCAGCCTGTCGCTGTGAGAGATGGTTCTGTAGGACTGACATAAATATTTAAATCACTTATCATATCGGACACCAGATTGATGTTATTCATTTGCTCAGAATATGTCCCCCGTGTTCCTGTTTTAGGTCCGGCACCTATTTTTGACTCCCCCTTAGCCAGCTGACTGTTTTAGACAGGAGAGGGCAATTCATACTGGCAACAGCATCGCTCCTAAATTGAGCCCTGGGGGTGGGGGGGCTCTGATCGCCTTGTGAACTTGCACTGACCCGGGGGTAAACTTCTATTGACCTGGCTTGGCTATGTTGCATTAACCCCCAACCACTGAACTCTGAGTGGCCTTATTTTGACCCCATCTGCCCAGGCTCCCGCCACTAACCTCTGAATGACCCTGCGGGTGACCACCCCAGTGCTTTATCGCCGTGACCTCACATTGGCCTCTCTAAGCCCCAGCCGTTGACTGCTCAGGCTGCCCCACAAGTGACAACACTGCACTTTCTCATAACAGTTTTGTAACTTCAAACATTTTGATCGAGACACAGATATCTCCTAGTCTTTGTCTTTTCCCTCTGGTCCTGTAGCCACTGTGCTCCTGTCTTTGTGCCCTAGCTATGGTGTTGCTGACCAAAGGTGGATGCAGTCGGGTAGCAGTGAGGTATTGGGGAAGGGGTGGGCTTCACTGGGATGGCCACTGAGGGGGAGGGGTGCATATCTGATACATCAGTACTGACAGAGTGAGCATAGGGGTCTCTGCTAGGATCACAGAAGCGACCCTTAATATACTCTTTATGATCTCGGGAATAGAATATGAATATGGAAATCATAATGCATGGAGGAGCATCTATAAGGAAGGTGTTTTTCTATTGCTGCTTTTCAAAGGGTTTGTCTGTTTTTGCCATATTTTTTATATATATAATATATGATTTTCCATTTTTCCAAGGAGAGGCTGAGTTGTTAGCTGTATATTACACCTTATTTTGTGCACGTACACACTCGCCTGCATGCACGCAGCTGTGACAGGGGCCGGGTAATATTATCAAACACTATACCTCCGGACTAATGGACTATCAAGGGCTCTCCAGCCGAGGCATGCTGGGTATTATGGGATGGGAGGAGTGTGCTGTAGATGGTAAGGGATTGCCTTTATCGTCAATAAATCAGCGGTCTGCGGGCTAATCTCTCTCACTCAGAGGCTGAGCAAATACCACATTTAACACCCCTTGCTGTCTGTGCTTCCCCCGCCCCCCCCGCCGGACACGTGGTATCTCCCTAGCGAAGCTCCCTCCGTCTAAATCATTCTTCATTTTGGGCATCCCCCCCCACAAGCCCCCCCTCCCCCGCTTCGCATTGACAAGTGAGCAGATGGGGGTAACAAGCAAGGAAATAAATAAAGCTGGCGTCTGGGCATGATGGATGGCTGTTAGGATCGAGCGGAAGACGTGGGAGCCGACTCAGGCGCCCTCACTTCGTCTGCTCTCAGCCTGGCCTGTTGATTCCCAAATCGCTCCATCCCTTTGGGGTCACGGTGGCCTGGAGGTGCCGAGGCCAGGTGAGTGGGGCTTTGAAGAAGCAGGTCCTCAGCCCAGTGGGCAGGGCTCCCAACAGTCACAATCCACCCAGTTACGTGGAAGAAGGTTGGCTGCCTTCACCCATTTCTTGTGGGCTGGACGACTGAGCTGTACATGAAGCTCCAGGTTTCTCATTTTAATGAGAACAGTCTGCTCACCTCTGTTTACTGCTGGTAACACCGCACACCTGAAGAGGGCGCCGTGTGGTCCACTCTGCCACGGCCGGCGGCAGCAGAGGCGACTCGGCAGAGCGGCTCACCTTGGATGTCTGCGGCCCCGTTGGCGCGTGCGATTCCTGCTGCTGTCAGCCTGGCGGCCAAGGGCCCCGATTCACGCCCATTGTCATCGGGATGCCCGGGATGTCTGTGGCCGCATTGGCGCGTGCGACTCCTGCCACTGTCAGCCCGGCGGCCAAGGGCCCCGATTCACGCCCATTGTCACCGGGATGCCCGGGATGTCTGCGGCCGCATTGGCGCGTGCGACTCCTGCCGCCGGCGGCCAAGGGCCCCGATTCACGCCCATTGTCACCGGGATGCCCGGGATGTCTCCTCAGGCACCGCGGCGCTCGCATATATCGCTGATCAGATTTCACTCGGCTCTTATCTGGCCTCTCAGGAACAAGAGCTATTTCGAAATCCATTGTGTGTCTAGAATGATATGAGATGGGGTGGGGCTGATTTTTGGGGTAGGAGCACCTGCTGCCTCTGACCCACTTTTTTGAGCAGAGGGTCGAGAGACAGATGAATGTATGTAATCGGCAGGCCGTTATCCGGGATGCTGCAGTGGCCTGACCGGCTGGGGAGTGTAGATGACGTGTGTGGCAGATGTCCGTATTTTCTGACCGTTTGTTTTCGAGGGGGTGTTTAATTAGAATTTATGAGGCGAATCTGCTGAGTTGCACTAGCGATGTGGAGTGTTCCTGGGCCTTCATTGCGTGTGAGGTGCGCCCAGTGATGTCTGATGGAGGCGGTCTGGGGTGTCTTTAACAGTCTTTCTCACCTGGGGGGGCTGTCCTGTTTTGATTCCATATGGTGCCAAACGGCCTCATGGTGTTTCTGGGGTTTTTTTTGTAAATTTTTACATTTAATAGTTATTGAAACAGATTTAATGTTTGCCTCCTTTAATGCCTGCGATGCTATTTTGTTTAATCGCAGAAAAGTTTTCTCAAAAGTAAGGATGCCTAACTTACCTGTGTAAACACCATGAGCAAACTCTCCCCTGGGTTTTGAACCTGCAACCTACCAACCAGTTTAATAGGCCAGCAGGTTATTAAGGTCATCGACTTGTGACCTACAAGTCCTGGAGTCCTGGAATAGGCCCTGTTGCTGTACCCTTCAGCTGGGTACTTAACCTGAATTACTCCAGTGAAATGAACAGCTGTATAAATAGGTAAAAATAATTTTAAAAATCAGTCAGTTTGAATTAAGGTGATAACCTTAACATTCTGTAAGATTGTCACCTCTTATTCTTCAGTTATGGATAATTCTGTGGTAGACTTGCGCTTTTCTATATGGGATGTTTTGGCTGGGAATCTGCCCTAATGTGCTGTTTTCTTGCTTATTATGATTCAATGCAGGTTCTCCTAGTTTCTCCTTAGCAGCCTCTTTGTGAATCAATTCAGGATCAAATCTACAGCATATCACTATTTTGCTTATTCTGGTGGATGTGACCCGTGCCGAGAGGCAGGTCCCCGCAGTGACGTGAGTGTCACCGGTGACAGAGTCCCGACGGCTGGCACGTCCTGTGGCTTCCCGACCCCTCTGGAACACGCCGGGCCCCGACTGGCCGCGCATGTCCACCCCACCACCCACGCTGCGTTCCAAATAATCATGCTCCCACAAACTGTCACTCTTTCCGGAAATTAGCCATCTGTGCTGCCGGGGAGTGACAGAGTGTCCCTGTCAATCCTTCCTGGATGAGGGTGCCCCCCCCCCCTCACTGAGGATGTCCCTTTAACCTGACGTGTGTGTCATTGCTCTGGTGTTGGGGACAATGGCTACACAGAAGAACTGTATAATTACACTCCATTACATTTGGCAGACACTTTAATCCGAAGTGACTTACGGAGCAGCCAGTCTGGGGACGGTGAGAACATGAGATCATCAGCACATGGTCTGTGTGGCAGACCTTTAAAGTGCTTCATGCTCCACATTGGGGGTACTCAATTATTTCTCCCTGAGGTTCAAATTCCATCAGTGACACAAAGCTAAGGTCCAATGCCATCCATAAATTTTTATTTATTTATTTTTGAGGGGTGTGGGGGAGTCCTTCGGTAGATTTGGGCCACAAGGGGTAACCCCTGTTCTACAATGATGTAACAACACAGCACACGTAGGTATACTGTGAGAGAGACAGGCACAGATATACTGTATGCCAGTTCAAGAAGAAAGACAATGAATATTCATAGAATCTGTTTGATAGTAAATTATAACTCTAAATTGGCTTTGCCACATCATCAGTAACCGGAAAATTGAACTGTTCACAGGAGCAGTGATGGTGACCTCCAGTACCGGTCCTAGCCAATGTGGTGACTTAGGCGAGTGTCACTGCTTGGATCCCCTGTCCAAGGTAAAGTGCAATTTGCTGGAGAGTTGGAGTCCCCTAAGAGGCTGGCACCCTAGTCGCTTATAGGGTTAACCAACCCCCATGACCTCTATTGTCAGTATCGAAAATACAGGGTGCGATAACATGTATCAGTATTGTGTGTGTGTGTGTGTGTGTGTGTGTGTATATATATATATATATATATATGTATCTCTCTCTCTCTCTCTCTCTCTCTCTCTCTCTCTATATATATATATGTGTATGTGTGTATGTGTGTATATATGTATATATGTATATATATGTATGTATATATGTATATGGGGTATTTTTTTCCAAAACGGCAGGAAAACAGCAAACAATGTTTTAAACAATGTATGGCAGCAGAACATAAGGAGATGAAGACTGCTGAGGAAAAAACAACCTAAAACAAAAGAGGAAAAGGCGATAAATATTCATAGCTAATTTGGACGGCGGTGGCTGCAAACGTATTGCAGGTAAAACAATTATTTACAGTCGGCAGGAGGAAGAGGAGGCAGCTGGAGAGTGTGAGGACGGCCCGTCTGGAGCCTGCAGAGTGTCGGAGGTGCGAGAACAATGGAGATGTATCTGCTTGGTCTGCGCGGTTTGATTAGCGTTCCCGCGCGCGTGGTGCGATGTGCATGTGCTTTGTTTTGACTTTTTAAACGCTGTGAAGTCAGTCGCTTTTAGCATGCTGATTTCTGACAGATTGTAAGTAAGATGCTTTGTGTGGCTCATTACAAAGCCCCCCCCCCGCCATAGTTTGGTTTCAGTTCCGTTATTTGGGTCATACGTTGGTTTTGTGCCTCCGTGACAACAAAAATGAATTATTGTATTCTGAAAGTCTTAATTTAAGCAGTGTGCACGTTAACGACTCCACCGCAGCTCGCTACATCCCAGATTATGAGCGGTCCCGCTGTGAATCCCTCTTCGTGTGTGTGTGTGTGTCCCCCACCCCCCCCCCAAACCCATTACATCAGGTCCAGATCTTAGCGCAGTTTGTTTGATCTGCGGGTGTCTGGAAGACAGCCAGCAGAGGGGGCATCGTCTCGGGGTCGGCGGGTGGGGGTACCGTCCCGGACGTGTGGCTGTGTGTCGCGACTGACGCTGTGCAGATGGCCCTCATTAGCGTACCCTGTCCCAGGGGTTTCCACGGCGACCTGGAGGGCCAGGGCGTGCGGATCAGGAGCAGGGCTGCAGCAATGCTGTAGGTACCCCCTGTAAGACAAAGAGCACGCACACGCAAAAGATCACACCTTTGGGTTCCTCCGGGTCGACGTATTTTGACAACGTTTCTGTGCCCTCTCTCCGGCTTACATTATATAATTGAATCAGCCACGGCATCCACGCCCCTACTGTGCCCTGTCCCTGTCCGCCAAACGCAGGATCGGTTGACGCCCGCGTCCCTTGACCGGACTCCGTGTTGAGTTTTGTGCTTCCTGCTTCTTGGACGCCCTGCAGATGTTCCAGGTGTTTGAAATGAGAACAGTCCAAATTAGTGCCTCGTATGTTTGTCCTCAGAGGTTGGCACGCTGGCTCTGTACCCCGGCTGTCCCCCCCCACACCCATGAATAATGCAGCTCCCAGAATGTATTCCATGGACATTTCTGAAGATTTATGGGCCTCTGTTTGGGTCATAATTCAAAGTTCACGCTCACATATATCATATTGTGAAGCACATACATTATGAGGTGGAAGACATTTATCATATTACAGGCCTTACAAACAACAAACGTGCATGCATACACGCTCACGGACAGAGCACAGGGCCGTCGGTGGCTTTTAGAGGTGGGCATGGGTTGTGTCTGTCTATTGGCCGGGTCAGTAGAGATGGGGTAGGCTCGCTGTTGACCAGCAGAAGTGAAATGGCCATGGAATAAGAGTATTCAACCTCCAATAACTGCGACAGACATACTCTTTAGCTCATGTCAGTGTGGATGTTTGCAGTCTGAGTAGACGTGTCTTTCTGTGTTCAACTCTAAGGTGTAGAATGTTAAGAGACATCAAATGAAAATTATTCAGTAAAGCAGTTTTATAAGAGAGCTGGTTTCACAGTGATTGTTTTAAGAGAGAAATATTCTAAATATGGATTTTATATATACTTCAAACAACCCCCCCCCACACATACACATAAAGAACATGTTTGTATTCATATCTTTAGTGGGACTCGCCATTCATTTCTATGAGCATAACCCTAATCCCAGCTATGACAATGTTAACCCCTACACAGACCTAACGGTAACCATAAATAATTAAATGAAATACAATACTTTTGACATTTTTAGCTTTTTGATCGCAATCACAGATTTTTATAAAATTGAGATTCCCTTTGTAGGGACCAAAAAAATATTACATTTTGTCCCCACAATGTAATATATACATAACCCACGCAGACACTCCCACACTCACGCACATTTGGGTGGTATCAGCTGCTTCATTTCATATAGTGGCTCACAATGGGTTTCAAGAGATGCTGGGCCCATTATTTGACATATTGTTACTGCACCTGAGTCTCCATTTCTCCGATGTACTCAGTACTATCTTCCCACATTAATTAAATCAGGAATTTCTTTTGTGTGAGGTCAGCACTCCACTTTCACTGCTTCCTTAAAGATGTGAGAAAGATGCAAATTAGTGGCTGCTAATGGAAAAAAAGATGGGGCTTTAATTTGCTTCCCTTGATTAATGTGTTCGTTTACTCATACTATGGTCTCTGTCATTGTGGCTTTCCATCCATCACTATGGAAATACATGTGATTTTATTTATCATTCAGTGCTAGCTGCTGCTAGCCACCGTAATCGGACTGGGAATTCTCGTATTTTAGTTTTCCTTGGTTAACAGGAATTCGCATGTGTATATGAAAGCCACTAGGTGCCTTTAGCGTTTGGGGTAAGAAAATGGCCTCAAACTCCTTTCTGAGGAATCCTGGCACACTTGTAAATAATGGGATAGTATTATAACTATAACCAACCCTGAGGTGTTTTTTTAACCTGGTAATGGGGGTTTCCATAGCAACTATTATTAATTTCATAAAGGTTCTCAGTGTCTCTCCATCTGGGATCGTGACAGTCATGGACACTCATCCCCCCCACTGCAAGGATGAGCTGCCCCACAGACATGCAGGGGGAATGTACCATCAGAGGGTGACCCATGCACCTCAGGGGTGTCATGGAGGGGGGTTGGGGGTTTCTTTTTCTTCCCCTTTCAGTACTTTAGCACAGCTGGAGTCCTGCTGTTTGACTGACTCTTCCCCAGTGAGGCCTTTCCAGGCGGGTCCCTCCTGAATGATTTCAAACAGGTTCACTAAAATGTACCTGGACCCCTATCTGCAGCTGACTCTGCCATGGCTGTCCTCTCAGTGCCTGTTTCATACCCCTAGATGCATGTGCCCTGGCCAGCCAGGCAAACGGATCCCTTGAATGCAGCATGCTGCCTGGCGTCCTTCGAGTAAAGCTTCAGCCTGACTTTAACTCACTTTCAGCTGAAAGTGGACACCCCTAATATCGGTCAACCTCCTACCATTCAAGTGCTCCGACTCTTCATTAAAGCCGTACGCTCTGAAAAACGAGCTTCAAGGCCGTCTCTTTGTCTCCTTTCAGGAGGTGCTGAGAATGGCACTGATTGTTGGTCAGTGGGTTTTGAGCCGTGTTTCCCAACCCGGGCCTCGGGGACCCCCAGACAGCCCACATTTTTGCTGTGTTCCAGCTCCTGCTACTGAGGACTAGGTTGGGAAACACTGGGCTAGAAGATTCAGTGCTGCTACAGTGCAACACCTTCCCCACGCTTCTGCTGTACAGGTTTACAGAAGCTTTGGGAGAGGTATAAAATATTCAAGGGAGACATTTTTTCTGGTATCTATATTCTCCTCTCCCCAGTTTTGCCTTCCAACTCCTGGCCTTGGTATGCCCCCCCCCCCCCCCCCCCAGCCTGTTTCTCTGAGACTGTGGGCATCCCAGGGTTCACTGGGCGGTAAAGTCAGCAGCTGACCCTCCTGTTAGCTTAGGGTTCTCTGAGTGCAAGGAGCCTTAAACGGTAATCCCTCTCTCTGCCGGTACACTCAGTCAGATTTATGTCACTGCATTTGTAAGTTATTCATTCACTTGTTCGGTTCTGCATTTACAGCTTTATTGACGATTCGGTAACTAAAAGATCCGCAGACATTGTTAAAGGGCTGCGTGCTGAAATGGAAGGTGAACCGAAATTGTAATTTGTGCATATAAACAATAAACCAAACAACAAACCAAAGACTCCTTGACCTGTACTCACTGATCTTTGACCTGCAGGGTCAGTCTCCCTCGCAGGGCTGACGGGTCACAGTGGTTCTGGTTTATTGCTTGTTTTCATGTCCCTCATCTGCAGCACTCACTAGCCCCCCCCCGGCCCCTGGTCATGGTGTTAGAAGTGAAATCCGTCTTCGTGTCAGTTTCACACTGGAGCCTACTTAAACCCCCGCCTCAGGCCCTGGCCACCAAGAGTGACGAATGCTCCCTGGATCGCTGTCCCAGCTCTGGCCAACAAGCTGGAACCTAGCAGAGGTCACAATTCCCTTTCGTTTATTGCTGTTTCTTTCCGCTTTCTCTTGGTCGTTTTCTTGTGAACTGCGCGGCCAGCCCTTAAAACCGAAAGCTAAGCTAGCATGGATGCAGGCCCTGCAGTAGGCTCTTGAATTGACCATGACACGTTGTAGCCCGTGAGCAGATGCGTGTGGCTATGCCGCTAAGGTACGACCAGGCATTCTGAGTGGACCCCTGGCCATGTGTGAGTTACTCCGCTGGGAAGGCCTGGAAGCCTCTCTCCATCTCTGCCGCACTGTAAGCTTCAGAGGTATGATTGATATCAATGTGTTACTACGCTTTTAAAAAAGGTGTTAACATCAATAAAAGCGTAAATTGTGACAAATGAAATAGCTGTGAACAGCTAAGACTAATCACTACACATATTTATTTTGACACTGTTTTTTTTTTTTGTGAAATAAATTCAGGGCAACTATGGTAGGGTGTTGGTGTGGGAAAACATCATTTATATTTACAGCGCGGAGCCGCGGATGCCGGTGCCTGAACGGCACCGCGGTCAGAAACGGGCTGCGATCCATCAACAGATGGCGGGTTTGGCTGTAGCTGTAGTTTGGGTTACCTGTTTCTCATTGTATAGGAGATGCTATTGACCAGTTTAGCGAAAAAATTAAGGCGGATAATACAAAAAAATGGATATGATAAATATTATGTGCTTAAGGAGGACTCCCGGGGGGGGGCTTGTCGGTGGGGGTGGGGGTTAGAGGCACTAAACAGCATCTGAAGGGATGGGTGTCACATGACCTCGGGTTGCCTGGCACCTAAATGATCTGACGAGCCGTCGCGCAGCATGACAAGGGAAGTGAATGACGGCTTTTAAGGCGTTTAAAAAAAAAACACGCTGACGGCAGCCGAACAAGCCGGGGATCTCGCTCTCCCTTTAACTGTCTCCGATTCGTCTTTGGAGACGCTCAAGGTGTCTGCCGGAGCCAGCCACGCTAATTAATGACACCAAAGAGGTGAAAGCCAAACTCTGGACGCGCTCAACTTGGGACAAAAGTTTCTCGCGGCTGCCACACTCGAGCCGAATTAATTACGGCTGTCGCGTGTCGCATGCCGCGCTCGCATTTCCATTTGTTTGTGGAGACGAGACAGGAGGAAAACAATGAACTACCTTTTGCACACCCTGAGGAGAAGCTGAGGCTCTCTCAGACATTAGCGGGCTGACGTATAAGCAATTTGGACGAGGACGGTGGAACAGCTGTCTTTATTAACACCTAAACATCACACTTCCACTGCAGGCAATCTGTGCTCCTTCAAGTTTGTGCTTGTCGTAATTTTTATTTATTTATTTAAATTTTGCTTATTGTTTTTCTTTTTGTTTTTCATCAGCCCCCATCATCCAGTGAAATATCTCACCAGGAAGTGGTTCTGTGGTTCTTGGCCGTAGAGAGGTCACATTACTTTTCCCTGTTAAACATCTCTCTGCGTGTGTGACTCAACTACAACAGCTGCACCATGTCAGAAGCGAACAGCCAAACGTTTGCGTGACACCCCTGAGCCTACAGTCAAAAAAGTGCTTGGCTGCAGTCTTGGACTTTGTGAACAGCTTCTTCTCAAATGGAGATCTTTTGAGCTTGCTTTCGGGATTCAGTCTGCTTTTCACCTCTTCGTTTCATTTGAAGTTTACTGGATACATTATTTGGCTGAATAAACAAATAAATGGCCTCAGACCTTGTATTTGGTTGGTTTGGTAGCATAGTAAGCATTTTGGCTTGGCTTGATTTTTGCATGTGCTCCTGTTGTGTGGGCTTCCTCCCACGGTGCAGTCAGTTTGTCTGATGTCATTAAACTGCCCATAGTGCACTGCTATGGCCTGGCGTTCCATCCGACCTATGGCCCTGCCTTCTGCCCTTCACTTTCTGGGGTGAACATTAGCTGTTAGCTAATGTCCTGCTCCCCAGATCATTCAGAAGGATGGCATGGCATTTCTTCCAGACATTTAATGAAGAATCATTCCTTATGCCTGTATTTCTTACTTCCCCTATAGAATATTTGTAATATTGACCATGACTTCTTCACATCGAATTCGCAGTTCTCATATCCATCCACGGGCAACACTTCATATGAAGCTCATTTTCAGAAAGCATAATAACTATTCTTATAATTCATTGTAACACATTGATAAAGCATTATAAGAATGGCTGTAAGTATTTATAAGAAGGCATAACACAAAGTCATGTGTATTATGCATTATGAATGCTCTACCATTATAATGCAGTACAAAGAATCCTTAATGCTTATACCAGCCATTATAATGCACTATGAAGATAACTATAGTGCATTATAGATGAGAGCTTCATAAAGCATTCATAATGCATAATACACATGGCTATAATGTGTTATGCCTTTTGATTAATATTTATAACCATGTTTGTAATTCTTTAAGAATGCATTATTTGTGAATTTTTATGAACGTGTTTATGAATAGCTAAGAACATGCCCTTAAGTAAAGTGTTACTCATCTATTGATCTTTACTTATCCTGTACGGGGTAGCAGTGAGCCCAGAGCCGATATCAGTCAGGACAAGACAGGGAACACCCGGAATGGGATGCCAGTCCATCACGGTTTGTCAGGTTGTATGTTTTCAGGGAGGATCTGAGATATGACTCATGTTAGTCAAGGAAAGTGGCACGTTAAAAAAACAGTCCCTGTAGTAGGGATGTAGTTTTTGCTGCTGTCAGAAGCTGTAATCTTTGGCACTGCACTTCAACACAGTGCTGGCAAACTTCAGCATACTATATTCATCAGTTAGAATCAGGACAATGCAGTGATCAGGAGTCAGCTGATGCTTTTGATAAGTGTACTTTGAACTATTTGTGGGTATGAAACACATTGGCTTTGCTTTGAAGCGCATTAGTGTGATGTGTATCTCAGCAGGTTATGGATCAATGACTGTAATTGGGTCCTTAACCCTAAGCAGGCCCCAAGCTTTCCTCACTTGTATGTTGGTTTGAACAACAACTTGCGCTTTGGTGGCTCAGGTGTAGAGCCGTGTCGATTTTGAAGTTACGGCTAGTAACCAGGGAGCAGATCGCTTCTAATTTCTATCCCAGTGTAGCCTGGTGCCGTCTCTCTTGGTGAGCCCGTCCGTTCTAAGGACTGGGACGGCAGTGCAAGGCCATTTGGCGACACGGACCAGAGCACTGATCACCGGAGACTCAACCCCGTTTGGATCTACGTAACTTCCTGCTACGGGAACACCCCCACAGCCGGCGACACTGACACGGTGCTCATGAGGCAGTGGCCCTGTGATAATGCATACCGACGTTCCCATGGCGATGCCGGCAGCGCCCGCGTCGCTCAGGTGAAGCCCTTCCCCGGCGACGTGCCCACGGCAGTGGCGTTCCCGTGGCAATGCTGCCATGGCTGCGGTCCTGCGGCAATGGCCTGGCGGCAATGTTGCTATGGCGACAATCCTGCTCTGGTGCCGATTCCGACACCCCCGCTGCACCTGTGTGTGGGGCCTGGCCTTGCAGCTGACTCAGCCGCTCAGACTCTGATCACAGTATTGCGGCTCAGCGGGGATGGGGGGGTGGGGGAGGGATGGAGGCTTGCGAATGAGTAGTAAGCGCTTGCTGTATTGACACCATTACACCGTGGATTCACTTACAAGAAATGCAAATTGACTGACGTTATCAGCCTGGTCCGCTTCACAGTGCTTCGCCTCATTACTGGGCTTGAGTGGGCAGCTCTAGAACAATCCGGACACCCCCCATGCCTACCCCCGGCCTCCCAAAATCAGAGATCAAAAGCTGAATTTGTACTGCTGAGGGCCTGGTGCTGTGACATGAGGTGGGGGGCCGCCTCCCTCATTATTCCTATGATTGGCTTCATTCAGCCCCAAGATTAGCCCACATTTCTCCCCTTGGCTGTATGGAGTCCATGGAATAAAGGAGCTTTGAGGACAGCGCTGATTATGGAGAGAAAGGAGAGTGAGCGAGAGTGGGGAGGATGAGAAGGGGAGAGAGGGAGAGGGAGAAGATGAGGAGCGGAGAGAGGGAGAGAATGAGAAGGGGACAGAGGGAGAGCATGAGGATGAGAAGGGAGAGCAAGAGGATGAGAGAGAGGGAAAGGGTAAGAAGGGGAGAGAATGAGAAGGGGAGTGAGGGAGAGCGTGAGGATGAGAAGGAGAGAGGGTGAGAAGGAGAGAGAGGGAGAGTATGAGGATGAGAAGGGGGGAGGGAGATTGTGTGGATGAGAAGGGGAGTGAAGGAGAGTGAGAGAATGAGAAAGGGAGAGAGGGAGAGTATGAGGATGAGAAGCGGGGAGGGAGAGCGAGAGGATGATAAGGGGAGAGGGAGAGTGAGAGGATGAGAAAGGGAGAGAGGGAGAGGATAAATGGAGAGGGAGAGCAAGAGGATGATAAGGGGAGAAAGGGAGAGGATGAGAAACAGAGAGAGGGAGACCAAGAGGATGAGAAGGAGAGTGGTAGAAGGACCACGGGAGTGAGAGGAGGAGGTACAAAGGGAAGGAGTAAGCCCACAGCTGTTTCTTTCAAAACTGTATCTTTTGCGATGCGGACTGAAAGTGACTGAGAGAGTGCGTTAAACATTTGTGAACGAATCATTCTTTTCAGCTGGTTCTTAGCAGTGAATCAGTTAAACCAGTTATCAGATCTGGAAGAATCAAACTTTTTGTATGTTCATAAAGGTGAAAGTCTTAGATTCTTAGAACTGGAAGGTTCGGTAACCGGGGATGTCCAATGAAGAGGAACGAGAAGGAAAACATGAGGAGAGACAGGTGAGCAGGAGCAGGCACGGCCAGGACCAGGCATAGATAGGACTCCATCCTGATGGCCACCTCCTGGAGGCGCAAAAAGGCAGCGGGGATGACCACGAGGACAGGGCCCTGGCTTTTGCGGGTGGTTGCGGTGGTAGGTGGCTGTCAGGTCTCGGTCCAGTATATCCCTCACAGGAATCCACGATTGTTCCCCTTGGCCTACTGGAGTTGTCTGCAGGAATCAAGGTGGGCACGGACCATGTAGACCCCGTTTCTGTCTTGTAGGGTTCATGGGAGTGGAACCTCCGCATCATCCCTGGGATGAACGGAACTGTAATGTACTGGTTTCCGCAGTAAGGCATGAAAGGTCAGGGAGAGATGGAATACACTTGGGAGTAAGAGCCGGTATGAGTCGGGACCAACCAGGCATACCACATTGAAGGGCCCGATGTAGTGATGTGCCACTTTACAGCAGGCAGGCCACTTTAGAATATGGGATGAAAGCAAACCTGCTGAGCGAGTCAGTAGACCACGACTGGATGTCTTTCTGATGGTCCTCTGGTTAGGGAGGTCAAGGAAGAGGCCATTAGAATAAAATCGGTGGTAAAAATTTGAGAACCCCAGGGACTGTTGCAAGTCCTTCACCATTCGAGGCAGAGGCTCGTCTTGGACTGGCTTAAACTTCTCCTCATCCATGGCCACCATACCAATTGAATAAGGTAGCCTAATAACCAGAGAGACTGTTTGTTTATAGAATTCATACTTCTCAGATTACACAAATAAGTGGTGATCCCACAGCCTCGGAAAGATCTCTCTAACATGGTAGACGTGCTGGTCAGGCGAAGAGGAATAAATAAGAATACTGTCGATTATAAAACATGACAAATTTATTCACCATACCTGACAGGGCTATCGGCTAACCCGTAAGGCGTCACAAGATATTCGTATTGTCCTAAATGGATGATAAAAGAGGTCTTCCATTCATCTCCCACTCAGATCCGAACTGTGTAATAAGCTCTCCTTAAACCAAGTTTAGTGAACAACACCACTGGCGGTAATTTTTTGAGAGCAGAGGGAATAAGCGCCAAAGGTTCCCTCCCCTTAATGGTGATGGCATTGAGCGCCTAATAACCAACGCACGGACGGAGTCCACCGGAGGTAACCAGTGGCATGGACGGATGGATTACACCTTGCCGCAAGCTGTCTTTTATGTAGGCATTCATTGCTGCTTCTTCCTGTCGGGACAGGGGAAACAACCAACCCTTAGGAAGGGGATCTCCCTCCGGGAGATCAATAGCGCAGTCACAGGAGCGGCGCCAGGGAGTCAAAACGACTTGCTGAATACATTCAAGCTGCAATGGCGCGGGCGATTTCGAGTGATGTTATCCAAGATGATGGAGAGTTGGAAGTACTCCTCGAAGGAATGCGCTGTGTCTTCATGAAAGCAATCGAGGTGCTCATTGATGTATGGTCCATGTTGCATTAAAATGGAGCAACACTGGTTTGGGTCATCGTCGTATTTCTCTGGGAATGCCACGAGTATGGGAGTAGCACCACATTTGGAGGCTTTCCCTTCCAGGAGCTGATTCACCAACGTGGTCAGCTTGTTCACCTTGTTTTGGAACTGCTGCTGGGTCTCCGTGGGGTCCCTGTCGTTACAGCGAAGTATTCTGTCAAACACAGGAAGCAAAGAAGACAGGGGACCCAAATGGAGGAGACCAAAGGGTGTATTTAGAGATCTTGGCAGACAACACCCAAATCGGAAGGCAGTAAACATGGTCGAGGTCACAGGTTCGAAGAGTTTGGTAACCGGGGAAGTTAGTCATACGAAGAGAGACGAAAAAAGAAACACAAGGAGAGACAGGCGAGCAGGAGCAGGCACAGGTAGGAGCAGGCACAGGTAGGAGCAGGCACAAGTAGGAGCAGGCACAGGAAGGAGCAGGCACAAGTAGGAGCAGGCACAGGTAGGAGCAGGCACAGGTAGAAGCAGGCACAAGTAGGAGCAGGCACAGGTAGGAGCAGGCACAAGTAGGAGCAGGCACAGGTAGAAGCAGGCACAAGTAGAAGCAGGCACAGGTAGGATAATGGCAACGTGGGACTGACAAGACAGGGTTAATGAATTGCTCGGCGTAATGCATGGATGCAATAATACTTTGCATTGGACACGTTGTCAAGTGAGTCTTAAATAGGATGGAGTGGGTGGACAACTGATTTACTGATCAGTTGGTGTGCCACGCCCTATTGAGAGTGATAGGAATGCATTAGTCTCATTGTAGCAGGACTGACTGTACTTTTCTCCCATTTGGGTGCCAACATAATGCATGCATCAATGCAATAAAAGAAAGTATAGTGCGTTTTGACTTTAAAATGAACACTAACGCACAAGTGTTGATTAGTCCTGAATGCATTATTTTTCACTAGCCAACAGGCTAGTGTTCAGTCCCTTTGTACTCGCACTTGATCTAAAGTATTCATTTGCCTCAGGCGAGTGGGTGAGCTTAATTTCCAACCCTGCTTGTAACCCTCTCTTTGCTTCTTAATGAATTGGTTTTGTTGTAATATAATCAGCTGGAAGAAAAATTGTATTATAAGTAATATTAAAATGACGCAGGTGCTTATATGAGACAGTGGCTGATTCAAGGAAATTTCCAGACATTTGACTATATCTGGCAGTAGGTTTGGTGGGAACCTTCCAGAATGGGAGTTTACAGTGTTGGATATGACTGGTTGAATAAATCAGTGTAGTTTACCATCACTGGAACTGGTATAAAGACTTACTAGAGGCTGTGTGGTAGTTAAAGACCCCAGGAAGGCCATGAGTAACTTGACACTCCTTCTGTAATGACATTTTATAAGTGTTTAGTCTCTGTGAAATGTGTCTGAAAATATTTTTCACTGCCAGCAAAAATATTTTGTAGCCTCCAGCTATCAGCTGTTAACCTAGGAGACTCTGTAGGTGTCATTTAGCCATATCGAGAAGTGTCTGATGCCAAAATGGGATTGGTTTAACTAGCTAATAAATAATCGCATTCTGCAGTTTGAGAGCAGGAAGCCTGCTTCTGATTTAACGCAGATTTGTGTAAAACTTTCAGTCCGTTCCCCTCTCGCCCATCTCCCTTTTGTGCTCCTGAGGTATATTAAAAGGGATTTATATACCTGGGTTTCTGGCTGAGCAAACTTGCAGTTTTCTGTTCATAGGGAGGCTGCATTCCCATCACGATTCTGGTGTTACACGCCGAAGGCATGGCCCGACTGCGTTTCGAAGGAATGCTACACGACCTTGTAGCCCATCTTAGGATGCGTTCTGATTTGGATGTTCAGAACTGAAGCTAACAAGTGGTGGTGTCCTGGTCACGGCTAGTCCCAAAGGAGTAAATGTGGCACTTAGCGTTGCGCATGCTGCCTGCAGTCGGGCTGTAAATGCAGGGCAGTTCTCACTGATGTGGTGCACATGCACCACGCATCACAACCATGCGGTCCTTATCGTTTGCGCTGGTGCTGCTAACTTCGTATATTGATGATGTTTACATTTTGACCAGCTGTATCAGTCATCTTGATTTTTAATGAGTATCAGCCAATACGAATATGTTAACCAATGTAACGTGTATCTCAGATGAAGCCCATTGGATAAAATATTACAAAAACCAGTGGCTGGTTTGTGGAGAAAATTAGCGAGTGTTAGCGATGAAAGCTTGTGAAAGCATCTGACTGCAGCTGGTTTAATTTATTTCCGTGTCTTTGTTTTCCTGAGTAGCCGTCCCCCTACCACCTAGTGGTCCAGCTGTCCTTGAAAATGCCTGAATCACAGACGACAAATCATGTTAGTGATGGAGAATCTTCTCAGCATCCTTACATTCTTTGTCTTTATTGGTGCCCTACAGTCCTGTCTGGTTCTCTTAGCTCTTTCGTTATTGAATCATTAGCACAGATGCTAAGTTTGTTCTGCTCTGTGAGCAGTTTCGACTGTTGCATGCAAAGGTGGGTAATTGAGGTCCAAAGAGTAAAAATCCAGACCAGGATTTTGTTTCAACCAACTAGTTGAACACTCTGTGACTGACACTCTTAATACTCAACTGGTTGGTTGAAACACAGTCCTGGTCTGTATTTTTACTCTTTGGACCTGAATTACCCACCTCTTTAGGCAACAGCCGACGTGTCACCCCAAAATGGTCACCCTCCACCTTCTTTCATACGTACCTCCTTGACTTCCTACAGGCAACAGCTGTCCTGACTCAAACTCAGTGTTTACAGGCTAAAATGTTTACCAGCCTTCACAAAACCGGGTCTGTGACAGAACACCAAAACCTGAGTAATCTATCTACCACGCCAGGTCTTCTGGCCCCCTTGACTCCTGAGACCAACTGGCCCAACACTTCTGGAAATGGGAAACCAGGGGGACTTGGGCTGCTGACTGGATGAAAGACTCCAGGATGAGGTGGAACAGAAGGCAGACTCAGCAGCAGAGGACTGGAGAACCAGGACCAGGAAGCAAAAAACAACAACCAGGACACACAAGTAGAAAACAGGACTGGACTCCAGCAGCACAGCACACTAGGCAATTGATTGGTCACCCCAATGGGGCCTTTAGAGGCTCATAATCTCTCTGCGCAATTTCTGTTCAAATGACTCTGCAGGAATGACAGGGGTAACTCAGCAATAACAGTGTTTTCCCCGCCCTCCCCGGTCCACAAACCGTGGCGGCAACATTAATGCGACTGCGGTCCTCATTATCTCCACCCACGCGTCGAACTTCTGTGAGATGAAGGGTGGACAGATCAGTTTGGCTTCAGACAGAGAGGAGAGTCAGAGGAAATTCTGGCTGTTCTAGAATCGTTTTATTAGAATGATATGAAAAGCACAGGTCCTTTCTGCCTCTAGAAGGCCGCGTGGTAAATGAGCCATTTCTTCCTTCACTTTCAGCCTCTCCATGAATTTTACATGAAACAGTTTCGACAAACAGCTATTTCACGGGGCACACGTCACATGATTAGCACTGCAGAATCTGAGGGTCACTTCGCCAAAGAGATCTTGCAGGGAAACCAGACTGGCCATGTTAAATCGGTCTTCCTTTTTTCTGCCAGAGCTTATCCCCAGAAAGGGTGTGTGTGAAATACGGCATGTCCAGCGTGCTACCCTAGCTCTTCCCAGGGTATACCAACCCACACAGGGACTAAAACGTTCCTGAAAGGCAGGCGGACTGCGCAGAGGCCAAGGCCAACCCTGGAAGCACAGATAAAACAATCTACCATTCTGTTCATACATATATAGACACAAACACACACGTTTCTATTCATATCTTTTTGGGCACCATCCATTCATTTCTATGGGCAAAATCCTAATCCCAACAATGACAACCTCAAACCACATCCAACCAAAATTTGGTCCCCACAATGTAATATATACATTACCCACACACACAAACACACACACACACACACCTCACAGAATATTTTTCAACTGTATCATGTCAGGCAGCAATGGGACAACAGTAGTGTGATGGCTAGGGTCCAATCTGAAAACTCACATTCACCAGTTCTCATTCTTTTAGAAAGGAAATTCTGCACAGGTGCAATCCCACGATGCACTGGGGCTGCCTCTGAGGCTCGTGGTGGGGTGGGAGCCCAGGTGTGCATTCTACTGCTGTGGAATGATGCAGCGGCAGAGGGCCGTCTCACAAGAGAGCCGCTGTTTTTTTCTTTTCCTCGGCAGCTTGCAGAGTTATTTCTGCACCAGTGATCATTTTGCTCAGAGCATCTCTAGTTGACGGGGACAGTTTTTTTTTTAAGTACCTGATATGCATCATGCATATCGCACCCGGATCACACTGAAAGAGGCATCTTTGCTTCAAACTAATGAAATGACCATTAACTTTAATAAATGCATATCAGCAAACTGGTACACTTTAGCGGAAGTGTGCAGGGCTGCAAAGTGGGGTGTAGTGCATTTTATAAAGCAGGGTGACTTGATATCACCCTTAAACTTCCAGCAATCTCTAATCAGCAGGAGCATATTTTTGTAAATGATTCAGGTAATCTGAGATGGTGAGGGAGAGAATGAGAGAGTGAATGAGAGAGAGAGAGAGAGAGAGGGAAAATGGGGCTTTGCTATCTCCTTCCAGGTGTTCTTGTCCGCTTGATTTCATCTGTGAACCATAATAAACTTCCTTAATGAAATACGTAATTAACATATTATAATTGTGGTAAAGATGATTTTGACAGAGATCATTTTCCATGTCTAATGCTATGCTAATTTAATCTGTTCCCCTCTCCTCGACATGACCTTCCGTGATTAAGTTTCACGGCGGATCTCCGTCTATCTCGTCGGGGCCGCCGCTTCAGTTGGCGGCCCCCGGTTCCCGGGCGTGATGGATCGATCCGCGTGCGGCGTGGCGCGGCGACCCTCCGCGGATGTGCCTGTCACCGCGGGGGGAGAGGTGCACACAGATGGCGGCGGGGGGAACCGGGAGAGCGCCGCAGTCATGGCTGCTTTATGTGTGGTCCTTGGTTCCCTGCATGGGAAAGAAAAAGGAGGGAAAACAGGAAAGGTCTTGGCGGGGGGGGGATCACACGCACGATTAAAAGGCTGAGCAGCAGCCGGTTGAGTGGAGCCCTGTGCCCGGCGGTGGGACTTCTGATTCCCTCGGGGAAAGGAAGCCGTCCCGTTTTCCGAGCACAGCTGCGGTTTGATCCCCCACCCCCAATCCCCCCTCCCACCACTCCTCCTGTGGAATAAACACGCCAATTGCGCAATGTAAAGTGTTCGGCTCCCTGGCTCCGCCCCTCTTGGGATGAGACGCTGACTCATTTGTGGGGTGGAGCGATCCAGATTCAGCGGATAATGCAGACACATGGGACCGGGGGGCTGTTACCCTGGGGGCTGCCATTGTGGGGACAGAAACATCTCAAGGAATGTGCAAAATCTCCCAAGAGCCCCTTGCCGTGATTTTCCGGCTCTTAAACTCCGCCGATTCCGTTCATTTGTACACGGAGGAGTGTGTGAGTCCCTGTACTTCTCTCATGGAGAAAAACCCTTAAGGTGACAGACTAAAGGCATCGCGTCCCTAACATCATAGTGCCCTTAATGAAGATCAGAACTGCTTTTAAGTTCTGTTGTTGATGGAGACAGGACACCTACCTTGCTAGCATAGACCCCAGTGCTGGTTAAGTCCACCTGTGTGGTTTATGATTTGGACTCTCTTGAAGTGCCTTGGATATCAAAGCACACTTCATAGATATGGTCAGATCATTAAGAATTATTTACAGTACTTTGGAGAATATATTGAGTTATTATTCCAGACTTTCGAGACTATTGTCACAATTCCAAGCATAGATGACCTTGATGTTTGTTGGGTGAAGTTGGTACGGTTAGTGAAGAGTGAACATCTACAGTGGGACATCCTGATTTTGATGTGAGTTTGATGTGTCCCTGGGTCAACAACGGAGGGGCTTGCATTTCACTTTAACCATTCACAGTCTTCATCATATGACATCACCACATTGGTGCAATTTTTTTGTAGTCATTTTCAAACCTGAGGCTTCCAGCCATCCAGCTATGAGGCTGGGGGCAATGTGTAGCTCTGTAAGCTAAACCTCTCGGCTTATGATAGGCTACTGGTTCAAGCCTTGTTATTATTTTTGTTATTATTATTATTATTATGAAAAAAGACCTTACATTGCTCTGTATAGCAATCTAAAATAGATATTGATAACAGATGATAGCAGATGTTTTGGGGTGACTTTCCTGCATCACCTATTATTTGGGGCTTTCTTTTGTCAATTTACAAAAAGTACCGAGACAAACCGCATGTCCAGCAACATACAGACACCCCAAACTGAGTGACGCCACATGATCAGAGTTTGGTTTTCGACCAACGCTGTGTGGTAACATGACAAAAACTCAAACGCAAATGTGTGTTTCTCAGTCATCTTTAAAGTGCGTTTAGTTCTCGCAAGTTTAAAGAAACTTCTCATGGCTAACCGACGAAGCAGAAATGTGCGCAAATGAGGAGGGACCCTGTAGGTTTGAGAGTTACCTAAAATTGAAGTATTAAGTATATTATCACATAGGGGCAGAGTTATTACAGCGAAGAGACTCAAGCACACTGGCATTTTAACAATCATCCCTGTACGCATTAAAAAAAAAGAAAGCCTGACCTTTTGTGGAATAAACCACTCAGTTCACTTTTGTGTTGGAGTAGAAAATTGTTTTCATAATGGCGAGTCAATCACTCAAACTGTCTTTGGTCGCCGAGTCACCAGGGTCACTGGAGGGAGCTGGGGGCAGGAACTGGTGGCTATTTTTTGGGAGAAATATGTCATGTTTATCTCATCCAAAAGGACAGAGCACGTCCTGTGTAATAAAGTCGCTTATGTACGCTAGTTACCTGACAGCTTTGGAGAGCTGAGATATGTTCATATTATATATTAATTTTCTCTTGGTTTTATGTAGATATCTAGTCTGGCCTTTGAATAATCTAAGCATAACTTAATTGGATCGATAGAGAAAATGGAGCATGATCGATATGCTTAGCCAGGAATGAGTGTTATTTCGAGATAGAAAACTGAAAAAATATTGATCTTTTTTTACATGGGCCTTTGTCTCGCCTTCGAGGCTCCCTGCAGAGTGTTGTCTTTCAGATCAGAACGTTATTATTGCTGTCAGAGTCGGGTGTACTAGCTGCCTGAATGAACGCCGACCGGACCCTAGTGCGGCGGAGGGCCAGACTGAGACGCGGGCTTTGTCGGCTAACGATGCCTCGTGATCATGGCTGGATCTCGGCAGCGCGTCGATCTGTGAGCCGAATGAGCCGCTGTACCGCGGGCCCCCAGCCGCTCTGCGCTCGCGTGGCGGCTGAGGGGGGAAGCCGGCTAGTTCACAGCGATACTACAAACGCCTGGCAGTTTGCTGACTGAAGACTCAGAGCTACACACAGAAACGCACGTCAACACATGCGGGTGGGGAGGGGGGCTGTGATTGTTAAAGGGAATTGGGAGAGGGGGAG
>JAODKM010000126.1:8476274-8494245 GCA_026780845.1 Petrocephalus sullivani | reverse complement strand
ACCCCCGCCCCCCCGCCGCGGCCCGCAGGGCCCCGCGAGCGGCCGAGGCCCCAACTGCCCGCCCCCCGGCCGCGGCACGCATAATCCCAATATCCGCCGACCCCCCGGCTGTACGCCCCCCCCCCGCACCACGCAGCGTAATATGTATCTACAGCAACTCATTTCAAACAGAAAAACGAAATCATGTTGAAGCTGATTGTAAAATGTATGTATGTCATTGCTGGAGAGGTTTTGTTGCTGAAAGTGCAGGCACGCTGGACGGCCTGTGGGGGGCGCTCTCCTGTGTATACACTGTGTGTTTCTCTCTGCCAGTGTGCCCCGGGGCTTCACCCTCCCCTCCTCCTGCCTCCAGGCAGTGGCTGCACATGCAAGGGCCTGTCAGTCACAGCCCTCCGGGCTGGCAGGCAGAAGTCAGCGGGCAGCACGGGCTCGGGCGGTCCCCAGAGCGGACGTGACACACGCGTCCTCTGGGAGGGGCGGTACAGATCCCAGAAGGGACTGCGTTCTAGCCCTGCATACTACGCACTTCGCATTTCTCCATGCAAAGGCAGAATGTGCTCTTCTCCCAGTGTACCCAGTTTTTTGGACATACTATGATGTCACAGATAATTAACATTTTTATAACAAGACATAAGTGCTGTTCCATTGAAGTGAAATATAATAGCCCCCATGCAAATATTTATCATAAAATGCATATTGAATAAATGACAATGAACTGATCCTGTTATATTTTTTGCTTAAAATCACTTCTCCCATTTAATATTATACAATAAAAAATTATGTTAATGTACAATCAAATATGAAAATAATACAAAGACTAAAAATCATTGGAAGAAATTATGTTGTTCCATTTCATTATCAATAAAGGTTAAACAAACTGCTCAAATTGTTTTTTAAACACATAAATGATGAGGGGATCCATATTTTTGTATGTAATTCTTGCCAAGAGGAGGATGTTGCTCACCAAAAAAATCATCTTCCAGCTCATGATAAGCGGCACAAAATTTAATGTGATTAAAGTGCAAATCAAAAGTCAATATGCAGTCAATTACAAAAAAGCTAAAAAAAACACAGGTATGGTTATAGTTCTGCAGTTTCAATCTTATGGTTGCAAAATTTACAGTTATTCATGTCTATGTTAAACTTCATCTTGTAAAAGTTGACTGCCCTTCATAATACTGAAATTATGGTATTGAATTGTTCTCAGTGCACATTTCACATTTTGGCATAATGTATTATGTATCCATGTACTTATCTGAGTAATACTTGGGTTTCGGGCACATTACCATGGCATATTATTTGGTATAGAAATATATCATTTAAAACCCGCCCAAGAACAACAGCATTTTCCCCCCCCCCCCCCCCCCCATCCACTCACCCAACTGCCAAACTTGGGCCTCAGCAGGTAGTTGAACAAAAATAGGACATCCTTGAGGCTCCTGCCACTTTTGGTCTTGATGCTGGCAATGCTTCTCCTGCTTTGGCTCGGCTTCCAGACGCGGCCTCCTGCCAGCAGATGGCAGTCATCCTGACGTTGATGGACGAGGGATAGGATGAATGGATACCCTCTATACTGGACAAATTCAGGCAATCCAACATTCCTGCCAGTTGTTTGCAAGTACTATGGGTGATACATAGTTATTTAGTATCCTAGCAGACATTTCTAACCAGTTTAACACCCGGTTACAAGCCTGGTGAGTTTACTGAAAATGTTCTGTTTGACCCTTTCGAACTGACAAAACACATGGAATGTGGATTATTTATCTATACCAGTCATGGATGCTGGGAGGAATATGAAAGCATGTGACGGTGTTGGCCCAGAGGTGGTATGGTGGCTGTGATTTTTAGTGTTGTAATACCAAGAGCAAAGAACCCACCATAGTCCCTGCAGTACCCAGCAGTGTATATAGATCACTGTGAGTTGCTTTGGACTTTGAATTGAACATTAGTCTGTACTTTGTAATTTGTAACGTATAACTTGTATTCTTCCTATACTTGCGTGGATTTCCCCCCACACCCCAAAGACTGATTTGTGCTTCTATTGATACATTCTGTTTGAGCTGTGAAGTCGAAATTTCCGAGTTCCTAGTCGGAAATTTCAACTGGAATGCCCCTGAGGTTATAGCTCTGACTTGGAGAGTAAGACAAACTTCCACAATGACGACGTCAGAATTCAAGATGGTCCATCATCAACAGAATTTAAATCAGTAGTTATATACTGTTAATTAGCACTTATGTCTTATTTGTATCTCAGTAAATCGGTCAGTGACAGTAACTTCTATATGAGGACATGTTGCTACAGTGTTTGTATGCACAAAATACCATGTAATGTGTTATTATCAACTGAAATTGCTAACAATGCCCAGCAAGGGACCTGGCCAGAACTGGTGGTGATAAATCTGATTCAGAATCAGAATTAGCTTTATTGGCCAGAAACAACTGCGTGTACTAAGAATTTGTTATAAGAGTATTGGTAATGATGCCCAATAGAATAAACAGGTGAAATGGATGTGCAATAATGCATGCAGAGTTGGTGGGAGTGGGATGGAGGCAGGGACTATGTCATTGGGGGCCAGGGGGCTTGACGATGAGTTTCGGGGAGGAAGCTGTTTTTGCAACGTGTGGCCTTCTGACTAGTTGTACTGGAATGCGGTTCATTCGGGTGTCATTCCCAGCTCCAACCTCCCAGGTAAATGGAAAGCACTGATCTCTTTTAGTGACTGACTATGTGTATAGACTCACCGGCTACTCCATTAGCTACATATGCAAGCTGCCCGCCCCAAAGAGCTGCAGCTGAATTCATTCCACACAGACAAGAGTCAAGAGGGAAGGCGCCTTATCTAAGCAGTTTTGAATGCGGTGTGACTGTTGGTGCCAGACATCGTGGTTCCAGCATCTCAGAAACAGCCACCCTCCTGAGATTTTCACATGCTACCGTGTCTTGAGTTTACAGAGGATGGCGCGATAAACAATAAAACACCCAGTCAGCAGCAGTTCTGCAGGCAAAAACATCTTAATGAGAGAGGTCAGAGGGGGATGACCGGACTCATTAAAGTGAGCAGGGAGGCCACAAGTGCGACAGCTCAGTACCACAGTGCTGTGCAGGCTGGGTCTGGAGGCAAAGGTGGGCCTCTGCCTGGTGCCAGAGAGGTGCAAAGTGGCCACTGGGCCGTGCTTAATGCCTCCCGGAAGAAGCTCCAGGCCGGACCACAGTCCCGTGCTGCATAAGTGCATATGGACCATTGGTAGATGTCTTTGAGGATGTGATATAACATCAAAGAAAAATAAGTTTGCATAGGAAGTGATTCATTTTATGCTTCATTTATGTTTTATATGATTATAAATCACAAATTTACCCCAGCATGGACTTTTGCCCTAACGATTACTGGGACTAAAAAAGTCCATACATCAGTCTCGGTAAATGGCTAAAATGCCTGAATTATTTCCAAAGGAATTATAAGCCAACTTTTCATTGTGAATGTTCCAAGGCCCAGTGACTCGGTGAGAAGCCGCAGGTCCTCGGCGCTGCCGGTTCGAGCCCCCATGCCTGGGTGGGCACACGTGTGTGGAGTTTGCATGTTCACCCTCTGCCTGCCAAGGTTTCCTTCCAGTTCAAAACCAAAAATGCATATGGATAAATGAATTAGAGTCTCTGTTTTGCCCAGAGTATGCGTCTGTGTGGGAGTGGCATCCCATCCACCCCTGCCTTATGGCCTAGAGCAGGCTTCAGATCCACTATCCACCCTGACCAGGATAATCGGTTGGAAGATTTATGAAATAGTGCGCGTGTGTGCGTGTGTGTGTGTGTGTCTGTCTGCTCACTGTTACTCACCAGATGCTTGATCATTGTTGGGTTTAGTTGCTTCTCTTCTGAAATTCCACAACTATTAGCATTTTAGCCTGAAAACTGCAGGTAAAACGTTAAATGCACCTTGTAAATGAGCTTGGTGCTGGGGAAGCTTGACTAAGAACACCAGTCATCTCATCGTCTCATTCCTGCCGGTGACCCCTGAATGCCCAGCGCCTTATGGACTGCCTGTTCTGTTCTTTTACAGAGCTCTGAATTCACTCCCGGAGGAATTAAGGAAAAAAAAAACAAAAAACAATTTCACTTGTTAATTTTAACGACCAGATTTGCGCAAACATGAGGACTCATCAGACGACGGAGCGAGAATGTTTTCTAATTGCGAGTGAGTGTGGCGAGGACGCCTCTTGCCAGATTCCGTGTGATCGTGTCTGTTTATCTCCTGCTCTTCACGAAGTTACAGCACCCACTTCAATATTGTGTTAACATCATTATACGGACGCAAGCTTGCTGCCAGAAATCACACTCATTTTTTTTTTTCTCCTTCCCCTCCTTAAATGATTCTTTTCGCTGCCGTCTGTGGCCGATGCTTATTCCAAAATAAGACACCCACGTATGACAGAAACCGCCCACTGCCGACCTCTCGCAAAGTAGCTAACTAGTATGAAAGTTTAGAGGAATGTAACTTAACAGCTGGAGCTCGTTCAGGAAGCGAAACGTGAGGGGGGGATGCTGGGAAAAAATGGACAATGTACACGTTGTTCTGCTTCTTGTATTGGAGATCCTTGACTCCCAACTGGCCAAATCAAGACGCTGTATTCTAAATGCACGTCTGTTGGCCTTTTATACTCAAGGTAAACATGCCTGTAGTACTGTTGAAATACCAGTAAGAAAGGGACATGATTATATTTTCTCTAGTTGAAGAGGCATTTGAAAGGTTAAACCTTGGCCAGCGAGCGTCAGAAGTGACGTTTGGCTGAATGTGTGGAGAAAAATGTCTTTTGAAGACAGATTTTGATGGTACAGAGAAGCGATTTAGTGTTCAGAAAAACAAGATAATCTCTCCTGCAGGGCCTTAAGACACAAATAAAATGGTGGGGTTTTATCAGTAACAAGGAATTATTCAGAGGGAAATTATATAGCAAACAGATTTCCCCCCAGACACGACTATAAATCCGGATATCGGAAGCCGTCCTGGGATTTCATTGAGACGTCCCGCTGAGTGTCAGCCGCGTGGCAATGCCGAGTTTACATTTGGTGACACATTCTTTCCTGCGACAGTCTCTCCATTATCCTGCTGTGGATTATTCGGGAATGCTAACATGGAATACACAATGTGGGCCTAGCACTTCCCCGATGTCTGCCACAGACTGCGGCAATTCAAGTTTAGCCAGGTGCCACAAATTATGCGTCTTTCATTTGTAGGGCCTGGCGTTAAAAAAATGCTTAGCGAACAGTTTATCTTCTTTCAGCCTCTGGAACGATATCCTAGTGTCCTTAACGAGGATCTCCAAACGAGCGCGGTCCAAACGTTAAGACAGATGGTAGGCAGAGCTGGGAATCGCTGATGTTCTTGATGTGAGTCGTTTGATTGCAAGTGCATACCAGCCGGTTTTGGACACCGGCATTCACACCTCAGCCGAAAAGTGCTACGGTAAATAGGTTTTGACACCCCATCTATAGGCTCAACAACTCGTCAGAAACACAACTCAGCTGCAGCGATTTCCAAGCCTCGTCGGAAGAGTCCAGGGCACCTACTGTTGTTTTCAAGAAATGTGTTTCGAGGGAAGTTTTATCAGTGAAAGTTTCAGTGTTTCATTGAGCACAGACATTTGCTTTGGTACTTTTCATTTCATTTAATTTTGGTACCCCGACCCCCCCCCCCACCACCCCCCACTCTCCGGGATGTTAAAGCAGAAAAAAGAGCTGAAGGTAAATGTGTGTGGCTTATGCAAAATCGGCGTCACACGTGTGATATTTCCTGACAGTGACTGGAGCATCGATTCAGGTTTTCCTCTCAAACCTCCTTTGTGTATGCCACTGCTTCTTTCGATGTAATGTATAATTTCTCCGTCTTTCCCTTCTTCACTGACTGTGGACTCCCCGCGTGGCAAGAGGCAGAGAACGCCTCCCTCACCCACATGCTCATCACGATGGAAACCATAGGAACCAGCGGCAACCGGGTTGGGGCACGGCGACCTAAGATACCAAGCCCTACTTTCACAGTTGTCAGTGCGGTAAGAGAGAGTGGGTCAGACGGCACCACTTACACTCAGCAGACCCAGACGCGGAGCCGGACCCGACCAAGGACACAGCCCTTTCCCTCGTCCCGCCCGCCTCCCGCTAATGAAGGCATCGGGCTGGTGTCAGGTGACGTAAACCCACATCAACCCCACAGCTCGTTGACAGGGTGTCAGAAGGTCTGGCATCATTAAATCAATTTAAAGACAGGCTGGAAATGTGTCTGTAAGGCTTTCTCCGGGAAGGATGGCGAACACGACCGAGTGACACTGGGCTGGGGCAACGGAACAGAGACTTTATTTGGGGATGAAATGCTGTGGTGGAGGGAAAGCATAAAGAGGTATTTCTGCTTCAGCACAAAGAAAGGCACAGGGAAAGATAGAGGGTGTCCGGCCTTGGAGAAGTACCACCACAGGGTGGGCCGTCAGCCATTGGTGTCTGGGAATGTGTTGTGCCGGCAACCACAAATTGCGGCTCTAATCAAACACACAGCCCCTGTGTCATGCCCCACTGTCCTATTTGGGCCTTACAGTGCATTGTTCCAGCTCGAGTGACTGCAGTAGCCTGTAGTTTTTAGCAATGTGGTTTAACAGGCGAGCATGTGTGTGTTATTATGAAATTAACACCAGGACATGATGGAGTCTGACGGCCCCTTTGTGTATCAGGACACTGTGATTTTAATCAGCTCCTCGGTGTTGCACTTTCCCATATGATGTGTGTTGTACAGGAGTCTCTTTGATGTGCTATTGTGAACCGCGGTCCCCGCTGTGATAATTTGTGTTATGAGACGATGGCAGCTAAAAAAACGTCTGTTTCGCAGGTTCTGGGCTCAGAGTTAGTATTAACTGAAGAATAATCGGAGACATGATGTAATGGAGTGCTGTGCTGTCGGAGAGAGAGGCCGAGTGGGCCGGCGTGAGACCAAAGAGAGTGGAAGGGTCACTGTGAGGCCGGAGAGGCCGGGCGGGTCACTGTGAGGCAGGGGAGACCGGGCGGGTCACTATGAGGCAAGGGAGGCCGGACGGGTCACTGTGAGGCCGGAGAGGCCTGGCGGGTCACTGCAAGGCAGGGGAGGCCAGGCTGGTCACTGTTAGGCAGGGGAGGCCGGGCGGGTCACTGTGAGGCCGGAGAGGCTGGGAGTGTCACTGTGAGGCAGGGGAGGCCGGGCGGGTCACTGTGAGGCCGGAGAGGCTGGGAGGGTCACTGTGAGGCAGGGGAGGTTGAGCGGGTCACTGTGAGGCCGGAGAGGCCAGTCAGGTCACTGTGAAGCACGGGAGGTTGGGCGGGTCACTGTGAGGCAGGGGAGGCCGGGTGGGTCAGTGTGAGGCCGGAGAGGCCAGGCAGGTCACTGTGAAGCACGGGAGGCTGGGCGGGTCACTGTGAAGCCGGAGAGGCCGGGCGGGTCACTGTGAGGCCGGAAAGGCCAGGAGGGTCACTGTGATGCTGGAGAGGCTGGGAGGGTCACTGTGAGGCCAGAAAAGCCAGGAGGGTCACTGTGAGGCAGGGGAGGCTGGGACGGTCACTGTGAAGCAGGGGAGGCCGGGTGGGTCAGTGTGAGGCCGGAGAGGCCAGGCGGATCACTGTGAGGCAGGGGAGGCCGGGCGGGTCACTGTGAGGCCGGATAGGCTGGGCAGATCACTGTGAGGCAGGGGAGGCTGGGCGGGTCACTGTGAGGCAGGGAGGCCGGGCGGGTCACTGTGAAGCCAGAAAGGCTGGGAGGGTCACTGTGAGCTAAGGGAGGCCGGGCGGGTCACTGTGAAGCAGGGGAGGCCGGGTGGGTCAGTGTGAGGCCGGAGAGGCCGGGCGGATCACTGTGAGGCAGGTGAGGCCGGGCGGGTCACTGTGAGGCCGGATAGGCTGGGCAGATCACTGTGAGGCAGGGGAGGCCGGGTGGGTCAGTGTGAGGCCGGAGAGGCCGGGCGGATCACTGTGAGGCAGGGGAGGCCGAGCGGGTAACTGAGAGGTCGGGCAGGTCACTGAGAGGCCGGGAGGGTTACTGTGAGGTCGGAGAAGCTGGGAGGGTCACTGTGAGACTGGGGAGGTTGGGGTGGGTCACTGTGAGGCTGGAAAGGCCAGTGGGTCACTGTGAGGCTGGAAAGGCCAGTGGGTCACTGTGAGGCCGGAGTGGCCAGGAGGGTCAACATGAACCCCACCTCCCCCCGTTTAAGTCTATTCTGTCCCTGTAAATGTGCAGAAGTTATCCCATGGCCTGCATCCGTGCTGTAAGCCGGCGGGACTCGCAGTACTATCCTTGAGGTGTTTATCCAGCTGCCTGTTCCCGCCGGACCGCATGCTGGCACCATGGGTCTCACTGCCATGCGAGAGCTCCAGTGCTGTGCTCTTAGATCCAAACCCTGTGCTGGGTTCCTCCCGCAACCCCAAGACACAAACCTGCACCCAGCATGACACATCAGCTGAATTTGTGACTATAACTTCCTCTCATCATGCACATAAGTTACAGGCTTTGTGCCGTATTCTTTCATGGAACAACTGGGATGAACACTGAATGCATGGTGTAAACTTTAACATTCAGCAAGGCCCATTCCAGGATCAAAAGTGATTTGGTTCCTTAGCCACTGCGCCATCTTCTGGTTGATGGGCAACGGGCATTTAAATGAGAAACAAGATGACGTGTGGCAGCCACTACATCAGGAAGTGAAATAACAGGCCCCCCCTGCCATGTCACTTTTGTCCCGGGGAATAATTGGGTGAATGAGGCCCCTCTCATCTGCTTTGTCTTCCCCTTTAATTATCACCCATGTAACTGTAACTCTTCTCACGTTTCCTTTCCTGCCTTTTCCTCTTTTGTTCTCTCCTGTCTTTTGATATCGCCGGATTGAAGAGGAGTTACTGATTGTCTAGCCCGAGGTAAGATTTTGTGGGTTTACATATCAAAGGCTATAAATAGTCTAATTTTTTTTTTTGTTTTAACAGAAAGGGGAGCGTACGAGCCCAGTTTAACAGTGAAGGTTTTCCTTGGCTCCGCGGGATTACCGCCGTTCCAGGGCAGCTGCTTTCATCTGAACGTTTAGCCCCCCGATTGTCGCAGGCGTTGGGGCATTCAACTGTCTGCGGAACGCCAGAAACACGGCAGAAGCGATGGTTACGCATTTTCGTGGCAGGCAGCTAACTGGTTTGGTCGCCCCTGCCTTCTCTCCTCCTATAACATATCGTTCACCATTTCGAGTACTCTGACTATTCTGACTACTCTGACTACTCTGAAGTGCTGTATTCACCATTTGTAATACTGCCCTTGTTACTAGGCCAGTCGCCCTGTCCCACAACAAATGCAGGATGTCTGCGGTGCCCCTTGTCCTGCATAAGTGGGATGCCCGGAGCCTAGCCTTCAGAAGAATAACTCTCCATACATCCAGACGTCCGGGGGGGTCCCAGCCAGCCGGAGAGTGCCACACACCGTACAATGCTTAGCACGCTGATGCTAAAGCTTGTCCAGAAGACAGAATGCCTCCGAGGCCCCTGGTAATTAAATGTTTTACAGATCACCTTGGGGTGGACACACAGGCTGTGGTTTGCTCTGATGGCTGGGGTTCCTTGGAGGGTGGGGTTCTCCGTGGCCAAACGACGGCCCACCCATTCCACCACCCACTTTCCAGCTGCCTCTTCTAAACCGCGGCCAGGGTTTCTGGGATTATTTACCTTTGAAAAGGATGTAGAGCTTTCCAGGCATGTTTTTATGGACATCTATTTATAGACTAGGCACCCTTGGGGCGGCAGGCAGCTAACTGGTTTGGTAGCCCCTGCCTTCTCTCCTCCTATAACATATCTTTCACCATTTCGAGTACTTTGACTACTCTGACTACTCTGACTACTCTGAAGTGCTGTATTCACCATTTGTGATACTGCCCTTGTTACTAAGCCAGTGTGATGGGAAAGGAAGTACAAAAATTGTAATTTTTGTAGCTTTAACGGCTTACTGGTCGCCTTAGCTTCTTTGAATGAGTATTTGTATATTTTTATTTGTACAGTATTTTTACATGTAGAATAAATATTGATAATCATTATTTACATAAAGTGATTCAGGCTGTCAGTGGTGATATCTGTATCTCCTAGGGCTGTGGCTTCAGTTGCATCTCTTAGCTGACTCCTAGCTGCTCTGATTGACCTGGGAGTGGCTGGTTGGACACCCTCGGCTTCCTGAAATAAACTCTGTTACCTTACCTCTGCAAGCAGTCTTTGAAGTTATACTTCAGGTATTTGAGTGAATAACCAGCCAAGCTCCACCAATCAGCATTGAGTATCAGGGGTGGTGACACGCCCACCTCATCTGCGCCTTGATTAGGTAGGCATTGCCATGCTTTCTGCTCCACCCACTATGGCACGCCCTGCCCCTGGGCCCCGCAGCCTTCCCATCAGGCAATGAGGCACATGGGAAACGAGTGATGCTCAGCGCATGTTAGCATTCTGAATGCTACATGAGAGCTTTCAACTGGTTATTTCATGCCTTAGCATGTGTGTCTGTGGGTTATGTATATACTATATTACTATATTACATTGTAGAAACCAAATGTCAACTCACTGTGATAAAATTCTGTTGTTTTCACATTGTGGGGACAACTTTTTGGTCCCCACAAGAGGAAACTCAATTTTATAAAAATCTGTGTCTGCAATCAAAAAACAAAAAATACCTGAAGTTTAGTTACTCATGGTTAACGTTAGGGCTGGGAAAGGGTTACGGGTGTCATAGTTGGGATTAAGGTTTTTTTTCCCATAGAAATTAATGGAGAGCCCCCACAAAGATATGAACACAAACACACGTGCTTGGGCGTCTGTGTGTGTGTGTGTATCTGTGTGTCTGCTTACCATCAGGCAGGTGTGCTACATGCTAAAGCTAGCCATGCTACAATGCTAATGCTAATGGGAATGGTTTCCGATATGATGAAGCCCGCCCAGTTACCGTCGCTGATAAATGATGGACTGTTTTATGAGCCAGAATGGCTAAAATTTTGCCTGCTTATGCTGCTGGATATATATTAAAGCAGATCTAATGGCAGGGACTCCTCCTGGGGACTGGGCCACTTTCCTTTGGGCCTCACGTCGGCTTCCCCGACTGCGGAGGTAGCGTGCTCCAGAGGCCTGCTAGATGTGGTGATTAGGGGGAGGGGAGCGTGTTGGAGCGTCTGGCCCTTTGTGCGTGGCACGGGCCCATCCCGGAGGGCTTGGGCTGCGCGGGACGGCTCCCCTGGGCTGGAGCTGCAGGCTTGTAGCGCCTAATTGGGCCTGCGAGGGTCAGCAATTAGCACGGTGCTATTGAGGATCCGGTGACAGCGCTACCCGTCTCACTCCGCGAGGAAGAAAGGGAGTGGGGAGATGGAAAGAATGAGACAGCGAGAGGGGAGGACAAAGGACAACGGGGGAAAAGCTCAACACTGACAAGACAATGGGATCAAGCCGCGACACAATGGACGTCTCCCAGAATGCATAGTGTGTGTGTGTATTGGGGGGGGGGGGTGGCGCAACAGTGCTCAAATGACACATCCGCTGTTAAATACGGCGACTGGCGGCTGGCACGCCCCTCGCGAACGCAGATGTAAAAAAGAAAAATCCGGAATCAATCATTTCTTTTCATTCTCTCAATGTTTAATCTGTCAAGTCGATCAAATTGCATTAAATACCACATGTTTTCGCGCAAGAGTTTTGCTACGGTGCGCCGGGCGAGCGGCGGTGATTTACGGCCATTCTTCCCGAGAAAACAGGAAACACAGAAAGGGGCTGAAAACGCCAATATTGGGATATATTTACATATTTCAAAGGGTAGTGCTCCTGGGAAATCATGTCTACTAAAGTAAAAATAGGAAGAGTCACTTTAAATGGTATAAATGGTAATGATATAAGGAAGACTCAATGACGGACGGCTGTGGCTGATGATTGTGTTGTTGGAGGCGGGGCACAGAGACTAGGCCAGAGCAGTCAATGGTTCCTGGGTTATCACAACTCGAGGACCCTTTATTCTTGAGATGCTGGTACAGGCCGGCTGTCTGGGTCTTTGATGATTTATAACCTTAGGGTCAAATAAGAAACCAGATACGAGGTGGTACCAAGGGCTAAATGTAGTGTTCCCTACTGATGTAGGTTCCGGAAGAGTATAGCTAATTAGGATAAATATAGAGCAGAGTGGTTAACCTCACAGGAAGGCTGGGGAGCCGAAGACGTAAATGACCCAGAGATGGTCAACACCAGAACAAGGCCATAAAAAAACTGTGATTTATGATGTCAGAATTGGCTCTTAACCTAAGCAGCACAATAACAGAGACATTACCGTGGTCAGAGGACAGCAGCCAGTCATTCATTACTCTGACAAACGCTGTTTGTCTGAAAGCCAGGCTGAAGCATCTCATCAACGTCGCCGGGCTGCAGGAAGACAGACAGCTGCTTGACAACACATCTCTGTGAAACTTTAGATAAAATGGAGGGTTTGAGATGCCGCTGTAACTAGATAGATCAGATTAGGCTTCCTGGGTAAGGGCTTCATCACAGCTGTCTATAGAGATCTGGGAGCACATCTAGAAGATAATGATGCATCTATAATATCTATCATGGGTCTTCCAGTTATACACAAGCTCTCTCTTTGCTTGGTTTGGGATCCATTACACTCATGGAATGTTTATAATTAGGACTTAACAGTTCATTTGGTATGTAAGAGTATGGTATGTAAGACCTAGGCAGTGCATTTCCTATGTAAGAGTATGGTATGTAAGACCTAGGCAGTGCATTTCCTATGTAAGAGTATGGTATGTAAGATCTAGGCAGTGCATTTCCTATGTAAGAGTATGGTATGTAAGATCTAGGCAGTGCATTTCCTATGTAAGAGTATGTAAGAGTATGGTATGTAAGATCTAGGCAGTGCATTTCCTATGTAAGAGTATGTAAGAGTATGGTATGTAAGATCTAGGCAGTGCATTTCCTATGTAAGAGTATGTAAGGGTATGGTATGTAAGACCTTGGCAGTGCATTATCTATGTAAGAGTATGTAAGAGTATGGTATGTAAGACCTTGGCAGTGCATTATCTATGCAAGAGTTGCTGTTTGACAGTTTGAAGGCTCTACCGGGTCCTTTTTTCACTTAGGATAGAATTGTATGTAAGTATGTAAGATCTAGGCAGTTCATTTAGTATGTAAGATTTAGGCAGTTCATTTGCTTTGACTGCTGTAGTGGTTTTTAAAGAGAAAAACCAGCACGCACTGCACTAAAATAGCCTACTTCCCTGTTATAGTTCCCAGGCTGCTTTTCAATTTAGCTTAGAGAGCACTTTGCAATTGGTGTACCCGCTGTCATTAACAAAAGCATCTATTAAATATTTTCAATCTTAAATTTTGTCTGACATTTCTCCTATTCTGGTGGATCTTCGGTTTTATACAGTATAACCATAAAAACCTTGATTCCACAAGGTGAGGAGGTTGGGGTGAGATTAAGGTTGGATTGTGTGCCCTTTAATGGACTAGCACACTCTCACGCAGCCAATCACAACTGTACAACTGCGGACTGTAGATGGGATGAAAGTATTTGAATGTAACTAGGTGCTGTGAGTTTCTGGGAAGTCCTCCAGGCTCTGCCATTTTATTTTCCATGTGGGTTTTCAGTTAGCTGGGTGTTTGGCGATGGATGGTGAAATAACATGAAAAAGAGGCAAAAATTCATGCAGGCAAATGACAGGATTCGCTATAAGATTGCTGAGATAGCCAGGACAACAATTTAAGCTTCACATTAATCACAATTGTATGTTTTTACTTTTCCCTTAATTTATCAGCCACCGTCAGCACCGGCGTTCCCAAAATTTGAGGCCATTTCATCTAATTCTCATTCCGGTTAAATTTGCTGCCTGTGAGAATGAAGTGGCCGTAGAGAGCGAGGTTGGGGGGAGGGTGTGCGTGAGATGCGGGTTGGGCGTGCTGTGCCACGGGGATGTTTGAAAGTGAGTTTATCTGGGTGTCTCAGCTGGCGCTCGCCGGCCCCCCCTGCTGAGCCACCCCTTCAGACCGGAACCTTCTGCGTTACCGATCTGTGCCAGTGACATACTGACGGTCACCAGAACGGCCCTCTCCTCGCGTGCTGACTCAGACGTGTAAATGCCAGCGAGCTCTTTGCTTTCTCTCGCTTCATTTTCCTGTGCTTTCTTTTTCCCACTTGTGACAAACAGGCCCACAGAAATGGAAAGAAAATGGGGGTATTTCTGTCCAGCGCACCTTTTTTTTTTTCGTGAAACCGGGGTGTAAAACACAAAACAAAGGCCCAGTGAAAGAGTTTAGGAGATTTCAGACAGTAACACTCACCTACAACACTCAACAAACACCTCCTCCTAGCAGGCCACTTGTGAGCAGCCATGCTCTGCCGGATCCAGGTACTGTACTGATCCAAGCCTGCCTGGGGGGGCAGGACCAGTTCTCTCCTCCACAAACCAGACGTGAAGTTCACTCATCTCTAAGCCGAACCCACTAAGGCTGCTAAAGGTCGCTAGAATAAAACTTTCACCATATGTACTGTGCTGTTATCCCTACGAGGGGCTGCTCTCCTTCTACTCTGGTGTACAGTTCTTCTACTAACCTACCAGGCCAGACCACATAAGAAAGCGCATCCACTTAAATGAACCAGCTGGCTCATAGGGAATGTTCTGGAAGAGCGAAAAAAATAACATACCTTGACTTTTGGGGCATTCTGGGTAAAATGGGATTGGAAATATCTGAACATGCTGAAAGTCAGTCACTAAAAAATAGCACTTTATAATATCATTTTTTTAATATATAAAAGTGCTCATTCTTGTGCATGAAAATGATAGATGTGATCTGTAAATGGTATATTAATCGCTATTCTCGCAAAAAATGTTTAATCAGTGCATTATAATTATGGAAAGGGATGAGCTTTTGTCACTGAGATCTCCAAGCAAGTAATAGGATTTTGGAAAGGGGTCATACAGGAGAAAAAAAGCCCCTGGAAACCCTTTTAATGTTGGCAGGCTATAGCCACGGGATCTGGGGAATGTGAGGGCTGGACCCCAACTGGGGGGTTCCCTTTTGTGATTAGGATATTGCAGAGGTCACCGTTTTTTGTGTTTTGAGTCTGTCCCGCGGGTTAAGCTACGAATGTCTTTCCAGGATCACGTTGGCATTCCAATGGGGTCGATCTGGAATTGTCCGTGCCCAAGGAAATGTTGAGATTGACTCACTCGTGGGATTGCACTGGCATTTTATCTCTACAGGGAGAGCACTGGGACTTTCTCTGCCCAGAGCCCCCATGGTCATTGTCTCTTTCTAGGGATTGCCTTTGGGATTGTCGCTACTCAGACTTCCCATTGATATTGTGTCTTGTGAGGGATTTCCTTGGGATTGTCCCGCTCAGTGACACTATTGTCATTGTTTCTTACCAGGAGATGCCTTGGGATCATCCTGGGATTGTCTCTGCCCACTGTCATTGTGGGATTGTCTCTGGCCAGAATGCTCCAGGTGACTGCCTCTTGGCATGTAGGGCTCCAATTGTGTATGGCTCAGCAGATCAGCACCAGGAACACTTTGGCAGATGAAAGACGATGAATGATGACTGGGCGCCGACCTTTGGCCGTAGTAGGTTTGGTGTCCTCTTTCAAGGTGGTGTTGAATGAGTGTCCTGTCTGATTCATTGAAATAACACACATGTTGCAGCCCTAAGCCATCAAAATAGGCCTGAGGAGAAGTAATCGCTGAGTAATGGGCTAGTCCACGTCTCCAGGGACTATTAGTGTCATTCGGAGAGCGGAACACTGTGGGGGGAAAAAATGGTCTTTGGCACAGCAAGGCTAAGCAGACCTCTTCTATTTCCCCTAATGCTTTCCACATTCCTCCTGTCCACTCCCCGTGCTTTGTAATTATCCGTGGCCTCTTCAGAAGGAGGCTTGTTTTCCAAAGGAGGAGATGTCAGTATTCCACATATGGGCACACACACACACACAAACACACACACACACATACAGACATTCACACACATGTTTGTATTCACACCTTTGTGAGGACCATCCATCCATTTCCAGGGAAAAATCATAATCCCAACAATCACAACCTTCACCCCTACCCAGCCCTAACCTTAACCATAAGTAACCAAAAAAATTCAAGACTTTTGGCATTTTTGATTGCAGTCACAGGTTTTTATAAAACTGTTTTCCCCCTGTAGAGACCAAAAAAATGGTCCCCACAATGTTAAAATAACAGGTTTTTATCGCATTGTGAGAACATTAGGTCCCCCCAAAGTAATACATGTTTAACTTTAATTGTGTGTGCACGTTTGTGAAGGGTTGTGGTGCCCCTCGGCAGATATGACTTTTCCTGTGCCTATGGGTGTTCTCCTTGGTTTCTGGCACATGGGACCGGTGTGGTGTGTGTCCTTGGTGGTCTAAGTAAAGGCACAGCTGTGCTCAGAGGTGTGGGAACAAGTTCAAAAGTAAAGGTTTTCAGGACCGGTGCAGTCAATTCAGAACAGGGTGGGGTGGGTGTCCGGAGTCCAGGACCTGTCCAGCTCCTTCCCGTGGACTGTTGCTGTGTGTGTGTGTGTGTGTGTGCATGTGTGTGTTTGGGGCTGGAGGCCGGGAAGGGCCACGGAGTTGGGGCATCATGGTATGGGTTGCCAAGGCAACAGGGGACGTTTCCGCGTGTATGAGTTTAGGCCTTATTATCTTAATTGAGGCCAGTATTCAATGCTGTGATTGGTGGTGGGTGGGGTATTTACAAGGACAGAGAAATTGGGTGACAGCCTCACATGTTTGGGGTGGGTGGGGGGTGCAGTCGACAAATTACGGTGGTAATGTGAGAGGAATTTCGATCGGCATCCCGACTAAAGGGAAAAGATAATTTGAATAATTTAAGGCTAAAGAGGCCGTTTATTTTTTTATCCATTTAAACAAAGGAACATGTTCTTAAGCTCACCTATATAGTTTTCAGAAAACACCGAGTTTAGGCTCTAGTACCTGCTATGCATTTCTGCCACGGCATTATTGTAGCCTGGGTGGCTGTCTGTTTGTGCATCTTGGAGCGGCGCGATCCTTGGGTGAGGTCTGCTGAGGCTTTGAAGAGGCCTTCAAAGAGCCCGGCACTAATTAAAACATCGACAGGCGAAACAGGTTGCGCTAATTAAGCCAGGGACGCGTGTGGCGAGCACATGAACTGACCGGGATGCTTCACGTAGGCGCGGGCTGGGGCCACGCCGAAGCCCCGTGTTGAACAGGAGACTTGGGGGGGTAGATAACGACCCTCAAGCGGGCAGACGCCGGCCAATCTGGGCACAGTAATTACAGCGACACGGGCGGTCAGGACCGCCTTCCCCCCCAAAGAGAGGCCACGCTGAGCTGACGACGGCAACTTTCCCCTGCCGCCCCGCCTCCGGCTCTCAGATCTTCGCCTGCCTCTGCACACTGGGATCTGCTGCTTGCCTGAGACCCCCTGTTCCATTTTCAGTTTATCGAGAAGGATAACAGGGTATAATTATCTCAAGGTGTTCTGCAGTGCATTTATTATACATTAAGTGTTGCTTAGCTTGACCCCTCCTGTACTACACACATCAAATATCCTATATTTGCTGATGTTTCTACATTTTTTTCCCCAAGACCCCTGACACCCCCCACTGTGGAGTCCTCCAGCATTTCGTGGTTATTTTTCTTATGAATCATTGACTAAGAAACCACAGAACAGGTTTAATGGTGTTTATTTAGCAGGAACATAGGGCAGTATGGGAAGGTTATATATATAAGGCATCTCCTTCTTTGATGTGGATCTTACTGAGCGTGGATCACTTGTGAGCCTTGGAGTGATGTGGTGATGGCCCCTTTGGAAAACAGCTGATGAAACCCTTTGATACAACTTTCAGAATGTATGTGTGTGTGCGCAGGCATGTGTGTCAGTGCATGCTCTACTGTTGAATGGATGGTGATGTTAGTGGTGAGTAGGAGT
>JAODKM010000126.1:8421794-8446149 GCA_026780845.1 Petrocephalus sullivani | reverse complement strand
CTGTGCTATGCACTGTGGTGGACCGCCGTCCCATCTAAGCTGTGCCCTGTCCTATGCACTGTGATGGACCGCTGTCCCATCTAAGGTGTGCCCCATTTTCTGCATTGTGATGGACTGCTGTCCCATCTAAGGTGTGCCCTGTCCTCTGCACTGTGATGGACCGCCGTCCCATCTAAGGTGTGCCCTGTCCTATGCACTGTGATGGACTGCCGTCCCATCTAAGGTGTGCCCTGTGCTATGCACTGTGGTGGACCGCCTTCCCATCTAAGCTGTGCCCTGTCCTATGCACTGTGATGGACCGCTGTCCCATCTAAGGTGTGCTCTGTCCTATGCACTGTGATGGACCGCCGTCCCATCTAATGTATGCCCTGTCCTATGCACTGTGATGGACCACCGTCCCATCTAAGGTGTGCCCTGTCCTATGCACTGTGATGGACCGCTGTCCCATCTAAGGTGTGCCCTGTCCTATGCACTGTGATGGACTGCCGTCCTATCTAAGGTGTGGCCTGTAATATGCACTGTGATGGACCGCCGTCCCATCTAAGGTGTGCCCTGTCATATGCACTGTGATGGACCGCTGTCCCATCTAAGCTGTGCCCTGTCCTATGCACTGTGATGGACCGCCGTCCCATCTAAGGTGTGCCCTGTCCTATGCACTGTGATGGACCGCCGTCCCATCTAAGGTGTGCCCCCTGCACTGAAAGATGGTTGGCTGAAAGATTGCTTGGCCTGTGCGTGATTTTGGAGAGGTTTCAGTCTGTCAATAACAATAACTATAATAATAATAAGAAGAAGAAGAAGATGAAATATTGTTGCTGTTGTTATTGTTGGACCCAAGTTTAGCAACTGCTGTTGCTGTTTTCCTTTTGGTTGAGAAAGCCGGCAATTTATATTCCTCATTTTATTTGGACCCCTTGCCAGGTGACATGCACCTGACTCAGCTCACATTAATAAGCAGATTAAACATATTAAGTGCAAAAGCATCCACGCGAGAGACGGTCTTTGCCCACATAATGAGCTTACACCTCTGCTTTAATAAGCTGCTCTATTGCGTCCCAGCTTAGCTATGTCGGCCCCCATGGCCCATGTGATTTCCCTCCCCTGACCTTCTTAAACCCACCCCACCCCCGCTAAGATCTGCACACACACAAACACACTCCAAACGTCCCATGCTCGCAAATCGCCCTGGGTCTCAGAAGCACACATATTTCCTACTGAGGATGTGGGTGTGTGTGTGATCTAGGTCCCCCTGCCCCTTGGCACCCCCCACTGAAGCTCTATACCTCATGGCCGCCTGGCCCATGGGAAGCGGGGCTTCAATGGATCCCGCAAACTAAATATCGGATGGATAAATATTATGACAAATATTAGCTTCAGCTTATGGGGACAAGCAGAAATAGATTATCCCCAGAATACCCCAGGAAGGCTGAATCCAAGGAGAATCCATCACCGGCCAGCCATCATAATATTCCTCAAAACAAAAAAGGAGTCCAGGGTGGCATGACAGCCCAGCAAAGCCTCCTCAGGCCACCAGGTTTGGGAGGAGATCACATGTGCTTACATCAAGTAAGTAAAAGATCTGGGGGTGTTCAGTCACCCCACCTCAGGCATACTGATGTCAGGGAGGTGGAAGAGGGACATCATGGAAGGGGTTACTGTCCCGGCTTGGGAGATATTACAGTAATACTGTTAAAAAATGCTCCCAGCACATTTTATTGGGAAATACCAGAACGGCGTCATTTTTAAATACAGCATCAAGATATCGTATACCATGGTATGACGCTATTAAAAATTAGACACCGGCCAAACCTCAAACCTCCGCTTAGCGACAGATTTCTGGGACATCTTTCGTCGGGGAGCCGCTGTTTATTTGCAGCCCCCATTTCCCACAGAACATGTATCTAAATTGGCCATGGCGAGTTTCTGTCTGCACCGAGACGCACTGGCACTGGCACCCCACCCGAGCTGCCCGTTGCACTGCACGGGTCTCCAGTGACTGCAGAAGTAGCCGGAAGACGGCGACAACTCGCAACGATTTCCTCACAACTAATGGGGACCGTTAAATCATCTCGACAATGCATCAACCAAATTAAGAATAACACCAATAATAATGCTAATAGTAATAATAATAATTATAATATTCAAACAAAATCACTGCTGTCACGCCAGGTAATTGATGCTTTGTACGAGTGCTGCACCCACTGCTTGGTTCATTTGTAGAGTCAAGCTGGAGGAATTCCTATTCATATTCATATTTATATTCTTTCATTAGTGCCAGCTGATTACTGGCAGCGGCGGTGTGTGCGTCTCTCCGTCCGGGGGATGATGGATGACCCCCAGCACTTCACGCTGCCCGCCTCCCCGAGTCCCACATTCACGGAATTGCCTTCCCCGGGTGTATTTTATATTCTGCGCTTTCCCACTTCCTGATGAATAACCATAATTAAATGTGTACTAGCTACAAATTGCTCAGTTTTTGTACTGCGATTCAAAGAACGTTTACTTATTTATTGCTGGCCAAAAAAAAAAAACACACGCAGAGCAAAGGCAATATTTGGCCCTGTTTTTGACGGCCTGACGGAATACAATGATGAAAGGATGACACGGAAACAAATCCGCTGCCAGCCCTTTTTTTAATTTATTACTTTTCTTTTTTTTTTTTTACTGCAAGTCTCTTCTGAAGAAAAGTATGAAATCGAAGGAGTAGCAGAACTGCCAGAGGGATAAAGAGCGAAGTAATACAGGAAGTAAGAAAAATACAAATATATATGCCATATATTGCTTCCGTTGCCAAGTTTTGCGGGATGCCCCAGCGGTCTCCATGGAAAGTCCGACAGCAGCTGGGCGCTCCTGATAAGGCCAAGCCGGGCCGGGGGGACGACTTTGGATCAGAACAGGAAATGGATCCAGGGACACGTACGGTTCTGTACGCTTTCCCCCAAACAGAAAGGTGGAAACACAGATGAGGTGGGAGCCAGGCAGAGCAGAATGGGGAGAATGGAAGAAGGCATTGTGGGTAAATAGCGGGTGGAGGCGGAGCTCTGTGAGTGAGCGCAGAGATGGGGTGGGATACAGGAAGAGCAGAATGGGGAGAGCATTGTGGGTAAATAGCGGGTGGAGGCAGAGCCCCGTGAGTGAGCACAGAGATGGTGTGGGATACAGGAAGAGCAGAATGGGGAGAGCATTGTGGGTAAATAGCGGGTGGAGGCAGAGCACCGTGAGTGAGCACAGAGATGGTGTGGGATACAGGAAGAGCAGAATGGGGAGAGCATTGTGGGTAAATAGCGGGTGGAGGCAGAGCACCGTGAGTGAGCACAGTGCAGTGGCTCAGCCTCCCCACCCTGCCTAATTGTGTGAAGATGGCTTGTGTGTGTGGCACTCAATGTCCTTGCCTGGCCCCACACACACAACAGGATCTGCCCCCTCTCCAGATAAATTCCAGGTCACCGCATCTCCAAATGAGCAGGCCTGCCTTCTATTTACTGTTTTGCTTGTGTTTTGAAGATAAAGACCTTTTTTGGGATTTAAGTCTATCTGTGAAGAACTGGGGTACCAGTTTGATCGGGTAAAATGCCACATGGATGGGGGTCAACATTTTATTTTGGAAGCCACCTAGTGAAATCCTCCTGTGTGGGAGAAGAGGGAATTAAAGAAGCCAAATTTCATTCCAGCACCCCCCCTCACCCCAGCTGTCGCCCAGGCCTGATCATGCAGAACCCTTGTTTCGATTACTGGTTCTCAGCGATCCAGCTAAATGTGATGGACTTGGAAAGGTGTGGATTAACCAGTGTGCTCAGCCAAATAATATCTGTCCCTGTTTATTTACTAGGGGGATCACTTAACTAGCTGGAAAAAGCTCCTGTTATCGACGGACGACAAAGCCTTTTACCCTCTCAGCACATTCTGAAGTCTGTGAATATGTAACAGCGACCTCCCACTGTGCCTCACTGTGCCTCACTGTGCCTCACCTTTAATTTTACCTACAGTATCAAATTTCAAGGAAACTGGCTGAACCCCAGAGTTCAAGGATTTTTTTTTCTTTGGGGTCTGAAGTTGAGCTCCGAACGTGGTTAATTTGAAGTGCAGAAATGTAAGTGTTATGTTGTGTCATTGGCTCGAGGTCGTGGGATTTATGAATGCCTGTGACAAGGGTGTTTCTCCTGTTTGGCCTCCAGGGCGAATCTCAGGTGACCTGAGAATGTGCGAATGTCGGGTGGCGGCCTGTGATCGCATAGCTGATGGCCACCGCGCGGCTTACTGTCAGTCAATAATGCATCACTTTTTCCTGCTCGAACCAGACAGCTGTGGTTTTGGCCAACAAGGCTGTTGACCAGCCTGCTCTGCCCCCCCCAATAAAGGATCGCTCACACCCCCGGACAGCAAGTCTCGCATGTGCCTGCCCTCCCACCACATGTGGGGACCTCACAGACTCAAGCCGGGTGTCTAAGTGATGGACTCACATCCTGCTCAGACACAGCCTTTAGGGAGCCGGTTCTCCGTTGCCCTAAAATGGATTAGCAGCTTTGGACACCGTTCGCTAAGGGTTACATTGGCAGCTCCAGTGACCACAATATCTTTGTGCGAAAGCTGAAAATTCCTAGGATCGCTTAGCGTAGCTGAAGAGGCCCGAGTAAGAGAGAAGTCCTCCGAGGGGCAGCCCGTACTCTGTCACGCTGCTGAGACTCACAATAGGGAAGCTTCCTGCAACGCTGCCCTCATATGCATGAAACAACATGCCGGTCCCTCCACTTAACGCATCGGGAGCGCTCATATTCCAAATTCATAGCGGCTCTGGTTACTGCACTGAGGATTTGGGGGGCCCTGGGAAAGCTGTTGATTTAAAGCTGGCAAACACTGTGTTTGCTCTTATATCCAGGCCTCCATGCAAAAGTAATGGTGTCACTTCCTCAAGCTAAGGTCAGTTTTCAAATGCATTTCCCAGCTGGGTATTTTGGGAATTAGCTTAGCAAACAAATCTTCTTCCTTGTGATACAACTTGTGGTTGCTTGGCAACATGAGTTTGATCTGTGGCCGACAAAGGTTGGCAGGCTTTATCCCGGGGCAGAATGAGGTTTCCCTAAAAACTTATTGCCCCTTTATCCCCCTTACTTGGGGCAAATGGACTTAGGATACCTGCCTCTTGCTCCACAAGCTCCTACAGCCCAACCTTAATTCTTTCTGTGGATACATTGGGAAATTGTAGTGTGGCACATATGAACACAAAAAGCTGTGCATAAAAATGCATACATAATATTCAAATTCATAATGATAAAAAGACTCCAAGGTCTTCTATGGCCATGTTTATAAAGAGCAATGAAATTCCTACCTTTGGGCTTTCTGTCGACCATATTGCCAAATAAATACAGGACAATATACAAATGCCATTAAGTGCAATAGCTGATGACAAATAAGTAACAGAAAAAACAGGCAGATCTTAGGCTGAATTATAATGAGGTAACGCTTGAACAGTTAACCTTAGGCCTTAAATAAAGTGAATTGGGACAGAAAGTATTCGATACTGCCCCCGCTACACCCCATGTTCACCTTACTGCCTGCAGCTATTGTCTGTTGCTGTTTATGTTCAAAGCACAAGGCTCCAAATGTATATTTTTAACACGCACCGAAAAACCAAAGTAAAAATCAACAGGGGAAATCCCCCTGTTCTGCAGACCCATTAGTACAGGGGTTGTTAATTGCATATTTTTCGAATACACATGTTCTCCATTACACAGCTTAATTAAACATATAAAAAGCCGAGCTCTAAATGACTCGTGGAATATTTTATGAGATTGCATTTCAGCCATGGAAACATAAAAATTGATTTTTTTTCCCTTTAAATTCCCCTTTGCACAAAAAAGAGGATAGATTATGATGTGAACATGTTAAATAATAAAATGATCAACGAATCAATCAATCAATCAATTCATGGCTAGTGTATGTGCAACGGACATAGTAAAAGTCTAGTACTATCTGTTTGAAAGATGCTTATGAAATGTTATCCTGACGTCTTATGGTTGGAGGTGGGCGTGGCATGTTAGCAGGAGGTGCTATAGTAACTGATGGCAGAGGGCAGGGAGTATCCCCAGCAACATTTCTTAGCACACCACGGTGGAATAAGTCGGTGGTTCCAAGAGAGTGCCCCCTGGAGGGGATGGGTAGAATTGTTCCTGATGTTCTCCAATGAATGTGCTTAGGTTGAGTCAGATGCTCACATTTGTGGCATCATGCTTTCTCTTACTCATAATTCTCCACATCTCTGAACCTGGAAGCTGCTTTTGGGAAATGACAGGGAGATCACACGCAGTGGGAAATATATAGCAGCCATTAAAGGGTTAATGGATATCCGGTTCAAACTGGATTTATATTCTGGGGGAAATTAATGCTGTCATTTGTCAGACATGTCACATGAGACAGGAGCCACCCTGGATGGAACATCCGCGAACCCACAACCCTGGACGTGTTCAGATACAGTACTAACCTCTGGGACACAAGTCTAACCCACACATTCACCAGATGATTTTGCTTGTAACAGGGGATTGACTTATTGAGCGAATGCTTATAAAAGCAGTGCTTCAGCCCTGAATGCTGTTTGTGTTATTTCTTATTTCAGCCACAATGCCTTTGTTGTTCTGCGAGTAGCAGTATGCCGAAAGCTCTTTCCAGGCTGATGCGATACTCTCCTTGGAATGCACGCCGGCTTTAGTGAAGCACGCCGGCTTTAGCAAAGCACGCTGGCTTAAGCGAAGCACGCCAGCTTAAGCGAAGCACGCCGACTTTAGTGATGCACTCCGGCTTTAGTGAAGCACGCCGACTTTAGCGATGCACGCCGGCTTTAGTGAAGCATGCTGGCTTTAGCGAAGCACGCTGACTTTAGCGATGCACGTCGGCTTAAGTGAATCACGCTGGCTTTAGGGAAGCACGCCGGCTTTAGCGATGCACGCCGGCTTAAGTGAATCACGCCAGCTTTAGTGAAGCATGCTGGCTTCGTCTTCTTCCCCCACAGCCTCACTGCTGTCCAGCCGTCAGCAGCTGCACCTCCTGCATTGTGAACCTTCCTCTGTGGTGCCCTCTCCACCCTCGCCCAGACAAATAGCTCCACCAAGGACCTCCCAGATCCCCCCCAATCCCTTCCCCCCTTGGCAATCGATCCGTTTAATGCGCTCACTTGGTGATGTTCCCCATGGGGCTTTCCCGCTGAAGTCGGCGGGGGGGGGTGGGGGGGGGGTGGTTATAGTGAATGGCAGGGCAGTAACATGAGAAACGACAAAACAATATAAAATGGAGAGGGCTGGGGGTGGGTTCACAGAGCTGACTGTACCGCATCAAAAAAAACATCCGTATTGATCCCCTAGCCACTGGTCTCGGGGGAGGGGGGGTGGCGCTGATAGTGGCTCTGTCTAAAGGGAGCAATCGGTAGTATAGATTGCTGGGTGATGACGGTGCTCAGTGCTCGGTGCACAAACATGTTTCCTTCCCCCTCCTTCCCGCTGTCACTCGTCGGCTGGCGATGGGAGCCTCTTCATCTACCGCCACCGCAATGGCACAAGAAGCCGCTCGGAAGCCGGAGACGGTCAGCCAGACGACGGCGTCCCTTTTTTCATTGTGGAAATATGTTGCCAGGCTCACTCGAGGTGCTAATCTCTTATCCCGTGCACCTCGAGGCAGGGACAGGCCTGACTCTCAATATAAGAGTCTTTCCGATTCCATACGGGAAGTCGAGGATGGAAACTGCATTTCATTTCCACTTTATCGTGTGATTTAAGAAAAGCTGCTCGAAACTTTTGATAAGTTTGAATCCTGTTTCTGTTTGTTTTCTTTTGTGGTTTTTATTTATTTTTTTTTACTGGGGATTGCCCGAGACAAAATTTTGTTGAAGCCTTGGTCGAAATTGCAGGAGCCAGATTTGAAAGCCATTGCTGATAACATGTGTGGAGATTAGCAGGAAAGCAACTGGCGGTGTGTTTTGAGTGACAAACTCGGGGACCAGAAAAGCCAATGACTCTCTTCCTCTGGCTTTTATCTTGCCTTTACGCTAACTTCAGACTTTCTAGGCATATGAGGAAGAAAGAAAAACTGTACAAAATACAGACAATTAAAAATAGCTGGAGGTTTTGGGTGCTGTGGAGAGACACAGCAGAGTATTAAATAGCCTGTCATATGTGGGAACACCCTGCTAATCTGTTGATGTTGTGAGAAGTGCAACTACATTGGACCAGATTCTTTTGCCTTATTTAGAATAATTCAGCTGTCATCATAACTTAACTAAATTAAAAGTACTAATGCACATCTCTTAGAGGTCAGTCGTAAATGTATCTAGGTGATATCAGTCCAGAATGTTTGTGGCTGAACGATCTGCCACTTGAGCATGCATTTCTCTCTGAGAGGAAGCAATCAGGTGTCTGAAAGGAATATCAGAACATCATGCATACCTAAGACAGATCAAGTTTCTTGATTGGTACTTGCCGAGCAAAGGACTCTAGAATGAATGAGAAAATCCAAAATGCATGTAGTTTATTACAGATGCAAAGCAAATGACAAATGTAATCAGCATTTCTTTTTTTTAAACCAGGCCTCTATAAGAATGTCTGGAGTTTTGGTTTCCAATTCTAAAGTTATTAAAAATGTCAACCTGTATTTTCGACAGAATGAGCAAGTCACGATGTAATAGACTGCAGCCTGGGAACAGGTGTGCGTTAGAGACGGCGTGTAATAGAAGGACCCGTGCGTGCCGAATGCTCTGAGCCGCTCCCCCTGGAAGGGTAATTCATCAGGCAGGGGTAAGCGCACCATGACACTGTCACCAGCAAGGCGGAGAGATGAATTATCCCTGCCGACAGCACGGAGTTTCCACTGCCTCCATTTCCGCAGGAAGCCCGGGCTAGGCTGGGATGTCGATGAAGCAAGACGGGGGGAACTGGGGAGACTGGCATTACTGGTCATTGTTTGAGACCCCCAGGCAGGATGCATACCACCTCCAGAGCCATATGGAGACATAGGGAAAATGCTGCCGTCTCATTGGCTGAGTCTTGTGCGTGTGTCTCTTAGTGACTGGCTCTGGATTTCCCAAAGCTCTCGGGGCCAGATAGGCATCATTAACCTGGGGTTGCTGTACGCTGCCAACACAGAGAGACCTGGAAATGGTGGAGAGCGAGGTGCCCCTCCACCCATATCGTCCCGAAAGAACGGGCCGGAAAGAAAAAAGCAGCTATCAGTGCACTCGGGAGCCGTGGGGGTCCGCCAACGTTCAGGACTGAGCTTTATGGGTCGGGGGGGGGGGGGGGTCTGAGGGATAAGAGTCTTCTCTCACCCACCATCCATCGACCATCAAGGCATTTGGAGCCGAGACAGCAGCCAGTGACGCCCCCACACTTCCACAAACTCACTCTGAAGCATCTGCAGGTTTTAACAAAGTGTCGTTCCAGGGGTGTGTGTCCGTGTCGGGGGGGGCCTTGGTAATCCATCTCTGACAGTACCCCTGCCCCAAGTCCTGAGATCTAATCATGCACTGGGCCTGTCCAAAGATAGAAAGCCTGTTTGTCTGCAGCACAATAGACTTCTTGCTAACCCCACTGCTCTTGGAGAGCCTGATTTCTCATTTCCGTTATTTAACTATGATGTCAGCTCAGGTGAAAGCAAAAAAAAAAAAAAAACAATAAAAATGAAATAGTAGAGTGAGCATGAAAGAGGATGTTTTTCGATTGTTTTCAAGGTCTGCCATAACTTTGGAAATCTCAGGGATGGAAGCAATCGATTTCTTCTCTCTTCTTTGGCAGTTTTTGCCGTTAAACAAACATTGACCTTTCTGTGTCTTCAGCTCCTGCTATTACCTTCAGGGACAGATGCATAATCGGCGTGGTTCACGAGCAACTCAGCCACACTGCACATCTGTGGGTATTCATGGGACCAGACACTCGCTGGGCTGCCTGCTGCATCCTGTTATCCAGTACGGGGTGTCAGAAGGCCTGAAAGCAGGGGACACCCTGGACAGGTCACAGTCCATCACAGGTGACGAGGCAGGGGACACCCTGGACAGGTCACAGTCCATCACAGGTGACGAGGCAGGGGACACCCTGGACAGGTCCCAGTCCATCATAGGTGACGAGGCAGGGGACATCCTGGACACGTCACAGTACATCACAGGTGATGAGGATACCCTGGACGAGTTTCCAGTCCATCAGAGGGCAAAAGCCATGGGACACCCTGGACAGGTCACAGTTCATCACAGGTGATGTGCCAGGGGACGCCCTGGACAGGTCACAGTCTATCACAGGTGATGAGGCAGGGGACACCCTGGATAGGTCACAGTCTATCGCAGAGCAAAAGCCATGGGACACCCTGGACAGGATGCCAGTCCAACACAAGGCACAATGCAGAGGACAGCCTGGACAGCATGCCAGTATATTACAGGAGGCACGGGACACCCTGGATGAGATGCCAGTCCAACCTCATGTACACAGAACACAAAGAAGCCCAAAGAGGCGGGATTGGTGCCAACACCTCTGAAGGCATGAGGCTACAGTGCTGACCAGTGAGCCACAGGACGTAAATGAAGCCTAACTGTGAAGGATGCCACGTGAGCTGTGCATAACACCCCCCCCCCCAAATACCACCACCATCATCCTCTTATGACTTCTTCCAGTCAGTCAGGTGATGAGCACACAAAACAGACACAACCCACAAAGCCAAAACTGATATGTGAAATGTCCAAGAAAACCATTCCTGTCTCTCAGCAAACAGCGAAGGCAGTGCTGGGCCTGAGGCACTGAGGCACTGGGTCACCATATTACGCTGTAGTCAGAGAACAAGCATCGTTTAGTCATTTTACAAATGCGTCACAATAACACGACCCCACTAATGGTAATCACACAGGCTTTGTGTGTTCGCCCGCCAAAATGCTGCGAGCGCTGCATGGCTCTGGTTGCGGACCCAGTGTGCACCAAGCCTCAGCCTTTTGTGTATTCCTGTGTCATTAGTCTGCACTCTCCTTAGCTTTGTTCCTGTGCTATGCGGGTCTGGGACTATGGGATTCTTCCAGCAGGGAGCACTCTGGACATCATTCCAGGGCTATTCAGGGCTCACTGGCTGTCAGCAAGCCAGAGACGCCGATTTTAATGTGCGGGAGGAAGGTGGCACAGACGTGGGGAGACACACCAACTACAGACCTAAGGGCAGGAATTGTGAGACTACAGGGTGTTCATAGGAGCTTTACTTACACAAAAATATTGTGAGGGCAGAATGAAAAATGATTGCTACAGAGAGATAATCAATCAGACTTTGTGTCAGATGTCAGACCAACCAATCAGATGTATTGATACTCCTTTACAATCTGATTAGTTATCCATCTGAACCAATAATTTTTTTTTGTTCTGCCCTCAGAGGACTGCTTTACAATCTGATTGGTTATCCATCTGAACCAATTATTTTTTTTTGTTCTGCCCTCAAAACAGTTTGGTGTAAGTATAACTGTCATGAACTAACAGCGCCATATGCTGAAACAGCATGACACACGGAAAAAACACAGAACACAGAGAAATTGCCTTAATTTGTAACCTTAGTAGTAGATACATTGGTTTTACATTGTTATTAGCTGTGAAAAATTACTTAGTTGTACCTGGATGTGTGGGTCAGACAGGTGTAACGGAAGACAAAATGCTCAACCAAATGAAATAAATCTTTCACAAGCACCTTTTAGATAAAATATGGACAATGATTTATTAAATGTAACGTTTCTATGCAAGGTTTCTATAATGACGCTTGGCTGATGGAAACAGCACGCGTACCGCAGCAAAATAATGGCTTTTCACCTGAAAATGGTACAACGCGGATTTTAAATGCTTTATTTGCTCTTTTGTTGCAGTTCAAGTGTGACGTAAGTGTCGACTTTAAAGTAAACCATGCAGAAGGGCATCAGTACATCAGCGGGAGCGATGTGCGGCCCAGCGGGTTAGGACACTGTGCCTGTGACCAGAAGGTCATTGGTTCAAATTCTGTGCCCAGAAGAGTGGTGTCACTTCTGGGCCCCTGAGCAAGACCCTCAACCCCAGTTGCTTCAGCGACTGGCTCACCCTGAACTACACCAAATCCTAACTAGCATTGCTGCTGTACAGTTGGTGTGCTAACCACCTTCACTGACTCAAATCTGCAGTTTGAGAAGAATTAATCCAATTCGACCATGATAACATGATGAATATTCTGAGCAGAAATTTGTTTAATAATAAAAAGGTAATTTAAATATTTAGTGACGGCTTCATTTTGCTTTATTTTATATGTGTCAGTGGATGTGTCAGTGACGGAGAAAAGGTGTAATTGTGTGCATGTCCTTGAACACTGCTCCGGATAAATCAACTGAACGAAACACTAATGCAAATATATTATAACACATTCAAAATATAATATATTTTAGGTGAGAGAACAGTGTACAAATGGATGGGGCGGTGACAGAGCAGCTTACTATTGGCATGTTTATGTATATGGGGCTGGGGGGGGGGGGGGTGTGCCGGGATTTTCCTGCCTGTTTTCAGGACATTCCAGCACTTCACCACAAGAGACGTTCATCAAGAACAATATAGAAAACGTCTATCCAACAAAAGTGAAGCAAAAATAAGCACACAGCACATACGGCTAAAATCCTGTGTGCTGAAAATCACCGCTGGTCATCCACAGCGTCACCCCATCTGCTGGACTTATCCTCCCCTTCTGGTGTACATGACACCAAACCACAAGCCCCCCCCCCCCCCCCCCCCCCCCACTCTCCCGCCACCCCTGCTGTCCGTCACTGACAGCTGAAAGCGGGCTGGCCGCTGGCGTGGTGCCCTGCGTGAAACCGCAAACAAGGCGTCGGTGCTGAGAGCAGATGAAATGCAGAGTGGCCGTGGCGGCCGGGCCTGAGGACAGCGTGACAAAACCGGCCCCGGAATGACACAGCTCCAGAAACCGGCAGCGGGCGGCCCACTGAGGGGACCGCCGGGGGCCTGGCAGCCAGCCGCTTCTCCTGAGTGAGTCAAAGAGCACGGACATGGGGAAGGACCCAAAGAGCGGTTCCCTGACCCTTTCAGAGGGGGCAATGGAGCAGAAATCCTGGAAAATAGTGTCTATAAAAGTACAAATGACAAATGCGGCCGTAAACAGTGTATAAAAACGTCCTGATGATGGAAGACAGCGATGGAGGCAGGCGACTGCAAACAGACTGCCGCACAGACACCGTGCCAGTGGCCAGGGTCACGCCAAGAGGGGCTGCATTCTCTAGACACTGTTACAGCCCGCTGTCTGCGTCCACTTAATGGCAGCACATTATTACTCCGCAGTGTTAGTGCTGCTGGTCATATTGTCACTGTTTATATAGCTAATAATTTCTTCAAATTTGCACCACATGCAGATTACAATGGGTTGCCTGAAAACAGTATATAAATTAAATATAGTCACTTATATACACCTGCAAATATCAAATGCTGTACTGTACTTTTGTGTTACGTCGTAACAACTACGTATCAGCGCTTAATTTGTGCTGGATAGGTGCCAGAACGCAGACAGTCAAAAAGAGAGAGGTCCCGGAACGCGTTCCGTTCACCTGCTACTCGGATCAGGCAGGTCTCCGGTTAATAAAAAAACAAATACACAAAACAAAAATTAAACAACTATGTATTGTCATTATCAGACTAATTTTCATACAGTTTCGCGTCCTTGGTTAGTTTAGATTTATTCTTAAAAATAGACGCCGCGTTTTGCACGCGTTCCGCGCCCCGTGCCCGCCTGGTGGCCCCTCGGCTCTCAGATGTCCTTCGCGTAGCTGCACCCTCTGATTTACAAACTAAGCACTGCCCGGTACATTTACAAAGCGGACGACACATGCATGTCTGAAATTTAGTCATACGTTCCCAGTAGGCCCACAGTAAGAGCTACAATAAAACCATCGAAGTGCAACCTATAGTTACGCAGCGTATAACCAACGTATAAGCTCCGAAAAGGCGATCCAGAGGAGATGTGAGGTCCGACGGGCGGCCCGGGGAGCCAACATGCCCCGTGTGAATATGATTTAAAAAGTACATATAATAAGCATATATAATATCACAATGATAGACATAATCATATGATAGCAATCAGGTTATTGTCCCGATGTTACACACAAATACGTTAAAAAAAAAGCTAAGCATGGAAAATGGTCAAAACGAAAACTACTTCTATTGACCGCAGATATATTATTTTATATTCAAGAGTTCCAAGTATACGGATTAAATAGGGACATTTTAATAATACTCATTGTTGTGCATCATATCTTCTATACATACAGAAACACTTATTATTTATCCTTTTGGGTTTGCGTGTCTGGGTCGGATTTTGTGTATATTTTGTTATATTATTTCAGGAAAATCATATTTTTCACCGATCCTGTCACCTCTGTACCTCTGTGTGACTCACGTTTGAGCTGCATTTTCACTGCGTCGTTCTCCCATATTCTCATGGAAACCTTCAGGTTACCATTAACCCCACTGCTAAGAAAATTATGGAGGCATTTCTGCCTTAATGTTAACTACCGGCGGCACAAATGTCAGGCGCTTTACATTTTCGGAATCCATTTATTTTCTTCCCGCTTTTGCACGGCGACTCTTCCTGCCCTTGTGCGCCATCTCCTGGTTAAGCCTTGTACTGCAGTCACGCACCGGGCAACGTCATACCTGAGAAGTTACCATCTGATTAAACATCGATCAGGACCTACCATAACGTCACGGGTATCTCCATAAAACATACCTGCTATGTTTGTTGTATTGTTATTTTCGTCTGCCAAAAAACTTTCATCAAAACAAAAACTTTCATTAAAACACGGAGGCCCAAGACAAAATAGATTCACCAATAAATACATTCAAGTGAAATTCTACGTAATATCGTCTTTTAAACAGTTTTATAAATAACGATTTCGCTTCGGTAGTTCTTGCCTGTTCATCTATCGACTTATCAGCAGAACCCCCTCTCGGTGGCTCAATGGGGAAGTCTTTTCATGTGAGGTGAAATTATACCTAGCTATAAATTAATACCGTATTATACCGATAATCATTCAAATGTCGGTTTCCTGCTTGCTGTTTTTGACGCTCTTCGCCATTATGCGCGTCTTAAGTATTTCGGGAGCTGATAAACAAACTTTAATCAGCGCGGGTACTTTTTTTTTAGTTCGATCTTGACCACTTCGATAAGACTACTCGACAGATCGTTTACAGAAAACGGAGACGTTTAATTAATCCTTTCCGCATTCTTTAACTACGGCATTAAAGTACCTTGATAAAATAACGGTATAGTCTTATCCTCGTATGATATGAAAACATAACCCGTTTTAGTTATAAGTCCAGGTCATTAACCACGGCGACACCTAATGGCCATTTGAATTAACGAAGAATAAGAAGAAATTTATAATGCATTGGTTTCAGCCTCCCTCTCCCTCGTGGCCACGTATCTTGTTATCAAATCAGTATTTGCGAAAAAAAAATCATATATGCCAGCTGGCAGAAGTCACTGTCTGAATTTTAGATTTTTATCTCCATTTGTGTTAATTTCTTTGACCTATGCTACAGTTTAAATCACACAGGTCAAACGATCAGCATAAAATATGCACATGACTGCTTGTGGTTCCAGCACCGTGAACCCTAGAAATCTCCAGCTTCTAGTACTGTCTCTCCGTGTCTGTTAAGGCTAACCTATTTCTGGAGACTTAACCCCAGCACCACAAAGCCAGAACTAAAATACCTTTTCACACACTCTAAAACTGAATTTGCTTAAGAAAATAATACTGGTGATTAAGCCTCATTGTTAATGTCACGGAGCATGCACTCAGACCCAAATCACTGAGGCTGTAGAAGGGTACTGGACCTATATAACTGGCCAAATCTTACTGGTACCCACCTCAATGTGCCACCTGGACTTGCTTCAGTGAACTGTACTGCCCCACAGTTTTTCCTGTACTGAAACTCACTCCAGAGGGCGTGAGAGCAAATGCAGGCCTAGTTCAGGCGTCGTTATCCTCTCCGCGACGTGGCTGAGAAGGAATGCTGGGAGCAAAACAAGCGCCCAGATGCAACAAGACAGCTGCTGTTTGGAGTGCAGGATGACGCTAACTGGGAATGAGCCGGAACAATCTACCTGCCTTAATCTCCACCACTGTCAACTGAGGGTTTGAGGCCAACAGAATGGGTATCTAGTTAAAGGAAACTATCATGTACCCTCCCCCTTACCGTCACCATTTTCTTCAAAATAAATTGCTGTAGGGCTGTGGGCTGTGCGGATGATGTCTACCAAAAGCATGGTACTAACGCAGTGATGCTGGGAGTATCTGCAGAAGGCAGATTTATGAGGGATGGGGTTTTTAAATACCATTAAGGTACATTCTAACCAATTAGGACAGCACACGTGAAATGCCAGAGAGATCCCAGGGAAACGTTTCGAGTTAAAGAGCAGAGGACAGAGCGGGTCTCCCTCAGAACACTCCGGATCAGACATGACACCAGATGTCAGAAGCAGGACCACGGGGCTTGCTCACGGTTATCCAGAGGCTGTTCCTGTCTCATGCACAGCCATTTATCTGCGGATAGAGGATGTCCAGAATCTGACCTAACACAACTACAGTGTGGAAGATCACAGTGGAATGTGACAGTGTTAAAACCTGCAAGCACTGAAACAAGGATCCCTGTAGCATCCCACAACACAACACAGTTACCATTGGACATTAGCTTTTGACCAGCGACGCTTCTATGCTTTATTTGGGGTTTCTAAATGGTCTTTGAGCATACCCTTACTGCCTTGGTTCTATCAGGGTCTCATGTCGACTGTATGATTAAAATAATCTGAAAAAGCGAGCGAACGTCCAGCCCAAACATAAACATCTCGCGCTGTCAGATGGGTCATTACCGCCCGCCGCCGCGTCTCCACACTCCCGGCTGATTTGCCGCCAGAGCTGAATTAAGAAGAAAACAAACGAAAACAAGAATACAAATGAGCAGTCAAAATGAAATGCACTTTTATAATTAACTCCTAAAAGATATTTTATTGTGTTTGTGAAGCACCAATCACAGGGAATCTCCCCCCCCTCCTCCAGAGTCACAGAGACAAAGCTTTCGTTTGCTTCCTCCCTCAGCCGCTTTGGTTTAATAAGATTTGATATTCATAAATACTGCTTTACATTCATTACTGTCAGGCACAGTGAGGAGCGGGAGGCAGGGGTCGCCCGGCAGAGGTCCTGCTCATGCAGAACACCCTGCAGTCGCTGTCACGCAGGCCCAATGCGCCCGCGCCCCGCGTCCTCTATTAGCAAGGCTCCAGGCCGCAACCTTCCCCGCCACCTGCGATTCTGCCGCTTTTGATCGGCTCCCCATTTCCATAAAGACAGCGGAAACATTCCTTTGTCGGAGGATGGCTGAGGCTTTCTTAAAGCCGCAGGCCTCCCCCCACCCAATTTCTGCTAGGCCCCACCCCCTACAATGGGCACATTTTAGGCTGCCCCTTCAAACAACTGAGTGAGCTTCATGCCTTTTGTCTGATGGTAGAAAATCCAGCAAAAACGTCGCCCGTGGTGTTTGTTTGCAAACCAAAACGATTCTTCAAGTTTGTTGTCCTATAAATGCTCTCAGCGTTAAAGCCACCAATTTCCCTGGGTCTGTGGCTTTCAAGCTCATCCGTTGACCAGCGTGAGGTGAACCGTTTAAGGGCCACACACTCTGGGCCTATCCAGGAAGATCTTACCTGTTTGCTGGTCCAAATTGCTTCAGACTGGGAGAGTGGCTTTGAAAGCATCAGAACAAACATATCAGGGTAATCCATGTACAGGAAGGGGGCGACTTCACATGCCAGTAAATATACGACGAATGATTTAAGGCACAGTGGTTGTCAGTCTTCGATATGGGTTTTAAGAGCCCGCATGCTGTGTTTTTTTTATTTTTTTTATTTGGTCATTGGTATGAGAAAAGCCATGTGGACTCATCTGTATGCCCGTAACGTCATACATGAAGTGCTTTCCTGCCTGCCGTGTAGCCAGCTCCTGGCGTTGTGTGCCAAGACGCACTCGGAGAGACATTTGTGTGCCGAATGATAATTCAGATGCTTCACGAAAGAACCATACGGTGTAAAATCATTTTAAGTGCGTTGGTAGGTTAAGATGGATTGATGGATTGCTTGTGGTAATCTTGAGGATAAACATCCTGAAGATGTCTTTAACTGGCTCATATATAATGAGATATGGTTGCCACATTGGATAAGTTGACATCTTTTCCTATGCTTTTCATATCAGATGTAAGACTATTTTTAATATAACGTTACACTAAAAGCTAATGCAATGAGTTTTTTTTATTGTAAACACTAGTCAAATTTAGTTTCATATATTAAAAGGCATATAGCCTTCATTCAAAATCTTATGATTTCCAAACCAATTTCACAGTTTTACAGAGACATAAATATTTAAGATGACAATCGAGGAGGAATTTTGCATCATAAAAACAAGGCTGTGACAGAAAGCTTTCCGAAGAAAATCCTCAGATTTTTTTTTTGTGTCTGTTCTCATTCTTTATGTGCTACATTTCTTTTGATATTGCTTCTGTATTTCGAGAACCAGTGAAAATATTTGTTAGTGGAGGGAAAGGTATAACTTTCTTAAACACTTCATATGTGTCATTCCAGCTGAACTTGGTGACCAGTTTAGCATATTAAACACATATTAGAGCTGTAAATTTAAATGGGAGTGTTTAAGTGAGGGTGTAAAAGACAAGTCCTGGGCCAGGAAATGTGGTAACGCGTCTTTAATTATTCTTGAAGGTGGCACTAGCTGCGTTTTAATGGTCTACCAGAAAGTGGGCACTGGAAATGGACACCGAGGGGTGTAATTCAGGGTGAGCCTCCACTCCGTCACATTAAAAGGTGTACAGGAAGGAGCTGTCGCCGAACAGGTTTCCGCGCACCCAGGGGGGCGCGGACGTGTCTGTAACGGGCGCGGGCGCCTCGGTGACTGGCAGGCAGATGGTGTCAGTCACTTCTCATCTGGCTGCCCGGGGACCCGCCAGCGCTACTGTCACACATCGTTCGCCTGTCAGAGCCGTCACACGCGGTGCGATTCAGCCTGACATTTGCAGGGGGGGGGGGGGGGGGTTCGGTAAGGAAAATTCACCCAGGAGATGTTATGACTCCTAGGTGAATAAAACGCTCTCCAATTCCAGCTTATAGGTGATCCCACGAGCTGAGCCAGCAGCCTGAGAAACGCCGCCGTAACCCGCAGTATTATTGTTGTCGGCGTTATATTATCCATCCATGCATCTTTCATAACTGTTTATTCAGGGGGGGTTTGCGGTGAGCAAATAAAACGATCCCTGACAAACGAGGCGCTTAGGTCGCGACCGTAATGTCTGGATTAGGAGCTCCCCTCTCGCGCGGCTCATCTCAAGAACAAGAGGCCAGTCCATTCTATACTAAGAAATACCTCAGGATCGCTAAACGAAAAATAAAAAATAAGTGGGATGACGTAACGGTGATATAACAAAGGCAGGCGCCTGCCTTAATGCGCATCTGCTGCTTTGAACTCCAGAAAGCGAAGCACGCGCACTCACCAAATTGCCGGTCATGCATCCGTTTAACCGAACAAGTAAATAAAACAATGCGTCTGTCTGCCGGGGGGGACAAGATGCAGAGTTATTTAAATCCGGTAGGAACTGCTTGAAAGGGGTCGGAGCAGGGCCCACTCTGAGCCTGTTCCATCGCATTAGAGGTCCTTTTATCAGCTGCATGTACCTGCAAGCCGCATCGCCATCACATGACAAACACAGTTACGTTCAGACAAGCAAAGCCACATCCATCTCTTTAATATGGTAATTACATTACAGCATCAACGACGTACAAAACGGCTTAAGATGTGTCGATGAATCCAGAGAGGTAGAGAGCTTCTCATTGGTAACATTCTCTAAGGGAGATCTACACAGCGCTCGAGATCGGAACGGCCAGTGCCGCTGTCTGCAGCTGCGAGGATTCCTCCTGACAGATAATAAATAGCGACCAATGAAAATCCACGTTAAACAGTGCTGTCTTTCTATAGACTTAAACAACAAGGAAATCGATACAAAAACTGAGTGTAAACACATGTAAGTCAGAGGCAAACGAAATCAGAAGGGTGGAATTGGATCCGGGCCTTTGGGAGGAATCCTTAGAAGTCCAAAAGTAGATGAGACCATTGGTGTCTGGAAGTCACAGGAGTGGGGACTCTGGCCTGACCCGTCAGGCCTCGGGTGCGACGCCGTGTCCTTGTGCACGACGCTTTGGCTTCATGGGGGTGGAGTGAGAAAAAAAATAATAAATCTGGGCATGAATACAAAGTGGAGACGCTCAGTCTGTTCACAGTTTCGTACCGAAGCACCATTTGTCACGTTCGTCGGAACCGACAATGTCCACTCTCTACCACTTTTTCCATTAATGAAAAGTAAAGCCAAAAGCCACTCAGGAGAAAAAAAAAAGTCATACACAAACCAGAATTAACGCCGTGACCCCCCCAACAGACGCCCAAAAGAGCAGTTAGTGCGCCAAGATTCCGTCGACAAATTCATTTGGTCTTGATGCTGAAGATGAGAGAAGGAGAGCAGGGAGCCTCTCCATCGCTACAAAGCTCGGAGCCAGTAGGTGGTACAGTGACGAGTAAGTAAAGCTAAATTGCACAGCAGCGTCAGCAAATCAGTTCATACTACTTTGGTAGGCAACTAAAGTACTTTACTATTTATCATATACACATGTTTTTAAGCATACAAATACCATGTATCAACATATTGTAACAAATTTACCTAGATATTAATATTATAATTACAAATTACCATGTAGGTAAAATCCATAGGAGGTTACTAAATCTGATATCACTAAATAAGATACATGTAAAGGGATTATGGCAAGGTCATAATGATTATAGACATACCCAGAGCAGTCCTGGAGATGCCTATATCCAGTAATTGTATAAACCACCCCTTTTTAGAATGAAATGTTGATATATTAAAAATCAGAAATTATGCTTCATTACCACTAATAAAGAAATATCACCCAGTTCAGAGTAATGCATTTTGAAAAGCACAGATTTAGACTCACTGGGTTTCCCCGTCCTGTCAGTGGTACTTAGCCCTGGTCTTGGCAAGCCACAGTCTGCATCTTTTCAGTCTGAGCACACTCAGTTTAGACCCAAAACACCTTATTAACTATCCAACGTCTGACTTCATTGACAGTAACAGACACAATTACACACGGGGATTGAGAATAAAAAGCAGTTATCCGAAAGCATTTCAAGCCTACAGTTGGCCAGACGTATATTTAGGAAATTAAAGCGCATTGATTTGGGAAGAGCGTGACGCGTTATTAAGAGGATTCCCCGGCGCTCGCGCTCGGTGCGCGGCCCCGCCGGTAGCGCGCTCCTCCCTGGTTCTACCAATCGGCGCGGAATCGCAGCGGCGCGCTCCCGCAAGGTAAGCGTGCACTCCGGCAGCAGCTTCACGCCGAATAATTCCCGGATGGGATAAGACGCTAATATCGTCGTAGACTGATAAGATAATTCCATGTACGCCTTCATATCAAACTACGCAACAGAGCTTCGCTACCGGCACATACTTACAATAAACCTACACAACTAAATAAGTAAATAATTTGAAGGGTAGCTGAACTCTAAGGGAAAAGGGAAAAAACTCTAAATCCTGAGCTGCCCCCATACCTCACAGTCTAGAACCTTCAACCAACATGTGTATACCGTCCTAAAGCATTGCAGTCCTGAGGAAAACGAGAAAATGTTACTGACCTTCTGTATTTCATAAACCTGAGCTCTGATGCCCGTTAATCAGGGCAGTGGTTACATATTTATAATCTGTTTAAAACACTTTGTATCGTATTTTTATTCAAATTATAGTCATTGAACTACGCTCTCATCGAATCCTCATTAAAATGTTTGTTTTTCTTTCCTGCAAATAAAAGTAGGTTATTTTTAAATATATCTAAACCAGTTCCTTTACATCTACAATTTAAGAAATCAAAGTAAGCAACGCTTAAAATGAAAAAAAAAAAAAAAATAATAATAATAATATATATATATATATATATATATGCCCACACAACAAACCTCAGTTTCAAGTCTGAACTGCAGATAAGCAAACATAATATACTGAAGTATTTTTGCTCAGAGGTGAAATGGGTTTTGTTTTACATATATATCACATTTTTTGCAGTGCTTAGAACTGTTAGTGAAACAGAAAATAGACTAACTAGCTAAAAAATCCACTGAGCGGAAGGAAACCAGGGTGGGTCCAGTCTGAACAGGTGCCGAGTCGCATTTATATTTACGCTGAACCGGATTCACGATGGCGCGAAGCAGGCCTCGCACCGGCGGGCTTTCGCACGGCCGACGATTACCCGGCCAGGGGTATTTTTGGTGCGTGCTCCTCATCCAAGGCGGACGCTTTGCAGACCAGTGCCGAGTCACGCAGGGCCTCGAGTGGCACGCCGAGCCCGGCGAGCTGGAGTGCATCGGCACGGAAGGATGCTCGGTGCACACTCCGGATCTGCGTCTTCAGGTCCCCTTTCTGAGAGGCGCTGTACGGGCAGTGCCAGCACTGCAGCGGTCCCTCCCCTGCGGGACACAGAGACAAGGGCGCGTTCAGAGGGGGAGGGGTCAGGTCCGTTGTGCACTTGGCACAGGTGGCACTGTGCCTGTCATGTACGCAAACCCCCCCCCCCCCAATTTCTAAGGCAGGCCGAGGAGGAGCTGCCACAGCGACTGACAGCACGTCGCCGTGGCATATGGGAAAGGCGAGCTCTCCGGCCCAAGGGAGCCGTCAAGCGCGCTCGCCGTCCGACGGCCCGCATGCTCGCTGTGGCCCGGGCGAGAAACCGCGCAACATTCATATGAGTAACACGGCATTAGCTCTGTCATGCCACTTGGCACCGCGATTAAACCCCATCTCTGTTCTGCTGCTGACCGGAAGCCTTTGCAGTGTAAGATGTATGACACAGAGTTTGCGGGGAGAGGTTCATCCATGTCACCTGCCTGTGCTCATTCCCAGGTAAAGCACCTTCCATACATACTTAGTGTAATTAAGACTGACCTACAGAGACAGCCAATATAAAGCGAGAGCCCAAATGAACCAAGCGATGCTGAGGAAGGTACAGGAACTAGGACCCAGAATGGCCCCCAGTCGTCGTGCTGAATAGAACAGCACACTCAGAAGGCCCAGATCACAGCCAGCCTAAGTGTTAGCGAGAAGCCCTGGTTTAATTACAAATCGTAATTGTACGTATCGTACAATGTAATAAATAGGAACGAATGGATAAATTATATAAGAGGGTTAGTACAGACCTGCTGACTTCAAGAACATCACTTATTTGGCCTGCTTGCTACTGGGAACGTTTTATGGAAGGGGGTGGGGGCTGGAAACGGAAGGGAGTGGACAGAACATGACAGGTCACTGGGGGGGTGGGATGCAGGAGAAGCATTCCAATGCAGAATAGCGGTTCTAAACACGGAGGGCAGGGAGGCGAATTCGTGACCGAGATGAATGGTCAGGCAGGATGGATGCGAGGGGACAGGTCCCAGCTACCCCTTCCTTCATACCACAGCACTGAATAAAGGTGTTTTTATTTAAAGTTACGTGTCAGCAGAGATCAGCCGCGATTACGTTACCCATGTTACGCTGTCACCACACTCATTGTGCCTATTCTCTACTACCACGGTCCCCTTGGCAACCACCCACCCAAAACACGCAGGCCCGACGTGCAGGCTGGTCCGTCTGCGTGAGACAGATCGGGAGTTACGGAGCCACGGACTCCGCATTAACCGCGCGCCCGGTTAGCGCCAGTGCCTGATGTAACTGAAGCCGTGTTTAGTGCCCTCATTATTTGGGAACAGGGCTGATACATGCAGTGAATAGCTTTCAGCCGGCACCGTGTGAGAAAGCACAGCCATGTTGGTCGTGCCACATGGAAGACGATGGAAACTTTCAAGCAACCAAGGCAGGAGAAACCTCTCTCTCTCTCACACACACACACACACACACACACACAAAGTGAATGGCGGAACATACTTGCTTGGGGGCCTCAGCAGTGGGAGTGTGAGCATCAGAACCCTGGAGTCCACTGGACTCCACAAGCACTGTTGGAACAAGGGGAGGGGGGTGCGGTTAGAACCAGAGCCGGCAGCTCAGATCGCTCACCACGAGATTGAGATCCCGGCCCGTGAGCTAAAACCGGCAATTGTACATGACACCCATACTTTGGGGGGGGGGGGGGGGGAACCCTGGAACCTTTAGCTAGGCGCCATCCTAAGAGATTGTTTCCGCCCGCCCCCGCCCGCCCGCGGGCGGGGGGGCCTTCCCCTGCCCCG
>JAODKM010000126.1:8381886-8405472 GCA_026780845.1 Petrocephalus sullivani | reverse complement strand
CCACCTCGTCACTCATAACATTTGCACCTATTCTCTCTATGGCTTGGTAAGTGCGATACTACACATCCCATAGACAAAGGAGAGGCAAGCCAGGCTGCGTCTTGGGGTGGCCCATAGAGGGCGCTTAACAGTGAAGGGGGTAAGCGAGACTCCATCTACATCACTTAGAGTAAGATGTCAGCACGCAGGGTCTCCCACAGCTAATGTGCGTTAACCAAACATCGGCAAATGTTTCTGGTCCTCTGTGTCTGCCTACTGCAGGGGCGCCCACACTTTTTCTACTTTTAAAATAGCCAGTGCTCTAGCTACATTAAAAATGCTACATATATGTATAATAAATAATATATGTATATTATAAGGATAATATATATATATATATATATATACACACACACACACACACACACACACATACACATGCACACACACGCTGAGTATACGTTATACATACAGTACATGTTGGCGAACCTTGCATCACTGCATGAACCCTTGCAGCACAATACAATTTAATATGTTTATGTCTTCTTACTTGGTCCGGCTCCCCCACTAATTTTTTTATATCCCTTTTTTAGTAGATATAAATCGGAAGGCTAGCTAGGTCACTTTGCTCACTGGAGTTTTGCATTAGCTCGCAATACTTTCGCATTTTCTGCCGGGTGACGCGTTAGAAGAGAAGGGATCTAAGTAGTTATGGTAACCTAATGTAACAAAGATTTAATGTCGTGTGATCTACCCGCACTACCATCGCGATCTACTGGTCGATCGTGAGCGACGTATTGGGCACCCCTGGTCTACTGTATTATCCACCTCTAAGTGTGTTTGGTTGATATTAGCTCTGGGGCCTGTATCACAAAGCCAGATTTGTTGGTAAGCTAGATAACTTTTCGGATTTCTGATACCCCACTTTAAATGGACTTTATCTTTGTTCATTTACATTTAGCCCGGACTACCTTAAATCCGACAAGTAATCTTGCTATCCTAAAAATCCAGCTACGTATAGGGCCCCTAGTCTGTGTGCAGGGTGACACCACCACACGGAGATTCAAATACCAGCAAACGAGTGAGAGCTGCTTCCCAAACGACAACACCGGCACACTTTCCCCCACCGCGGTATTAGCGGGCGTGTTCTCCTGACGCAGCTGCCTCTAATCTCACCAAAAATAGCCGGGCTTACGCCGCACATGCAGGGCGAGGTCAGACCGGCCAGAGCCCGCCCTCTCGGTGGTGACCCTGTGCTTGCGTAACATGGACAAAAGGTGTCGCTGTAGGAGGATGGGCCCGAGGCAGGCATCCATAGAACGGATGGCGTACCAACCAGACATCCATCCAGCCATCCTCCAAAAACTTATCCCTGACATTTCTGCAGGGGCTGGAGCTTTTCCAGAACACTCTTAGCAAAAGCTTTCTGCGTAACACCAATTTTGGCAAAGAGCAAAAATAAACTATCCCAAACAGTCGTTAAACGAGACGTGAATGAGTTCAATGAAACAGATCATGAGCGCAGGGTGACGCTTTAGGAAAAGCAAGCCCTGAATGGGGATGTTCCTTCAGTCCAGGCTCTACATCATGAATTAACATCAATCCTACACGCGTCAAAACCTATCCACAACAAGATCAGCACAGTCAATGCCACATTAAGCGCCGGGCGTGTGTTCCCTGAGGGCGCGCATCCACCCAAATTCCCGAAATGGAGGTCATGGCAATGTGCTTCGGCAGGCCGTGAAGTCCTGGTCGCGGCTTGTCCACCATAAACCCGATGTTTCTCCATGCGTTTTCAGTCATTGCCAGCTGTCCCAGCTTCAGGTGTTCCTGTTTACCGTTAACAAGATGGTGGCGTGGGAAGCCCCGCAGGTGGCTGTGGGCCCCAACACCCCAGCCCACGAAGAACCCAACCAGATGTTTAAGCGATGCCTTAAACGCCCACTGGTCCACGACAGAACACAGCTGCATGGATTCTGCAGGAAGCAAATTCCCACTGTGCACTTACCCTGACCACACACTGCAGACGACAGATAACAGAAGGGGTAACTGTAATAAGAGGAACCACTGGTCTAATGGCGTAAGAAACCCACAGCCATCCCTGTTTCTGCTCCCTTCCAGCTCCCTGTCAGACAATCCACATTTATGAGGGAGCTGGGAGGGAGCAGAAATGTGGACTGTCCGTGAGTCCTCGAGGACCAGATTGCGTGACACTGCGGCGGGAGATAACAGCATAACCCGGTCCGGTGTATCTCCATATGGTTTGGTGCAGCCATGGCCAAGACTGCTTGGGTTGGGCTGTTGCCGTTTTTTTTTCAGGCTGTTAAAACAGCATTTTATGCTGTAAGCAGTAAGGGTTGCACAGATTAAGAACTTTTAGACAAGTTGATTTTGCTGCTCGGTGTGGACACTTTAAGATTTACCCTGGCTAGCTGCTAATCACGTGATTATGACACAAATAACATGGACACCTCTGAGAATACTAGTTACACAGAAGTGCGGGGAAAAGAGATTGAAGTAGTGGAGCAAGGACTGAGCAGGTGGAATTAGTTTTTGTAAACTCAATTACATTTGATGCATTAATGAATGCTCTTTTCCTTGCATCCCTGCATTTCTGCCTCTGCAATTTGTTCGATAACCGATATACTTCTGTCTAATATCTCTGGTGCCGACAGTGAAACTTGTAAGCGCTTATTTGCGGAATAATGTTACATTGTTTTTTACTCTACGGAAAATGAAAGATCAATCTGCTGGCCAGATTGAAAATTAAACTATGAACATGTTTTTGGTTATAAAATGGCTGTGTCCCATTTTCAACACGATCGATCTGCTCCATTAGCTAACAAATTATGAACATAAAGGCCTTGTTTGTCCTCCATTGTCTTGAAAATTTTCTTTAAAAAAATGATGGGAATGACATAACTGATTCGAATAACCTTTGCTGTAGACTTTGACGTTAAACAGGGAATAAATGCAGTGTTTTGTTACTAAAATATTTTTTTTACTGTGCTATAAACAGAACCAGGAATTGATAAGAACCGGATTCAATGAGCAGAATCGGAATCAGATTTAGAATCGATAAAATCTAAATGATACCCAACCCTATCGGTACGTATGTGAGGGAGATTAGAGTGGAGAGGTAATATGAAGCTGTCGTCATCATAACACCCGCGGGTTGGAGAAGATTCTACACAGAATGTCACCCGCCTGTGTCTGGTCCATAAGTGTTCTCACTTGGCCCTTTGGTGACAATAATAGGTACTTTGATGTTTACGTTTAAAAAGCACCATTTAACTTAATGACTTCATTCTGTGACTTTTTCCTCTAAAATAAAACATGACATTCTTATTTCTGTAAATTGTATGTTTATTACCAAAGCATTTATCAGTAATACAGCTAAGACAGGAAAAATATGAATGTGTTGCTCTGCATGTCGGTCTAAGCCGTGCGCCTAAGTTCTTTGCTGGCGCTCCTAAAATTTTCAGTAAGGAGCAGCTGTGGTACAGGTGGAAAAAGTTAGGCCTGAGTGTTGCAATGACTTAAGCAGAGAGGTCCAGATTCCCCAAAATTTGGCCCTGGATTCTGGGCAGTCCAAGTAATAAGTCTAACACACACCATGGTGAGCACATTAATCTGATGATAAGCCCTTCCTCCCAGATTAAGTTGGGAGCTCCGTCATTAAACGAAAGTCAAAAGCAATGGGCCATTTTCCACCACACCAAGTACCGTACTTTTGGTACTTCTAGAAATTACCAAAAGTACGGTACTTCAAGGTGTTGGTTTTCCATTCATGTAAAAGCTTGTGTCTGCACTAAATGACATCACAACGTTAGGTGGGGAATTTTGTATTTAATTAGAAAAATGGCTGTATTATATTAAAGGGCTGGACGGTGTGCGATGTTAATGACATCACCGCATGGTATTAATAACATGCACATGCAGTGCACATACATCATTAGTCAGCTAGATTCCTAGTATATTACACAAAATACTTTATTTCTTGTCCCTGCCATCTTGATCTTGTTGTATCTGTACTTCCGACCAGGTTACAACTTAGGTGGCTTCATTTATCCACCCATAATTTTTACTTATATTTTATTTTTATTGATTAATTTATCATTGTTTTGTGACTTTGCAACTTTTTTCAAGACAGCGGTCGTTCGGTGTTACAGGGGCAAGTTATCTGCATAACCAATTGACCAAAAGACGAAGAAAGCATCCCACCCCAAAATACTAAAAAAGTTCCCCACTTGGTCTGGCACTTTCGGTTCTGGAGCTTCACCCTGGTACTCCACCTGAGGTCAATGGAAGAGGGAAAGTACCGAAAGTACCGACCAAAAGTACGGTACCCGGTGCGGTGAAAAAGCACCCTAAGACAAGAGGGGAGGAGCCTTAAAATCAAGGCCTCTGTCCCACTGCTCCTACGAGATCCAAGTACAGTCAAGCAGCGGGGTCGACACTTAATGTCTGCTTTTACTGCTGTTATGTTTCCTCCTGTACCTAGCCCTGGGCACACTGAACCCATTTCCTCTGACCCATATGGCTGCAATGTGAGAAGAGAGTAGGATTCCAAAGAAGGGAGGTGGGGCCTAACTTCGAGATGTTGTATAGACCAATGAAAGAGCGGGCATAACATGGACAGTTTTTTTTTTTCAGTCAAGGATGCTATTTTGTGCTTTCCCGTGAGACACCTCTCTTTAGGGGTGCAGTCTGGCCCCCTTAAGCATCACTCTCCTGTTGGCACCTAACACCTAAAGGCTTAATTACACAGCTGTGCTCATTGTTAACATGACAGCCACATGTGAACACGTGCCCTCCTCCACGTTTCCCGGGGCAACGCAGGGCAGCCGTCACATGAGCGCTTACACACCTGCCGAGTGATCTGCCTCGTGACCTTGTGAACAACTGTGGTCACGCTCGGAGAGAGAGACACGCAGGAAGGTGAGAAGGTCACCCCAGAGCCCTGGATTGGAAACCCAGAATCAGCTGGAGCAGGACTATGATCCTCTATTTCCCAGAAATCTTTTGGAATGGGGACGCAAATCCATGCCACACTATACACTAACCAAATAACAGGAGGACATTCCCCAAGGAGATCCCTCCCTCCGCCAGAGTGCTCCTCTGACAGGAGTGCTCTGAAAACGTTACATAAAACTTTCTGTGTCGCTATGCTGAGGACCTGAGCTGTCAGAACATCCCTTGTTTATGGGTACCTGCTACTTCTCAGCCCTGCTGGAGACCCAGAGAGAGAGCAGCTGTGCAGGCGGCTGGCCGACCAGGCCACACCATCTCCCCTGAAGCTCAGCCCTCTACGGTTTATTGAGTTTCAGAGCCACAACGCGCAAACCCCCCTCCCCGCCGTACAGTGCTGATGTCGAATCACCGGGGTCACCTTAAACATGCCCCATCTTTAAAGTATCAGCAGCATATCCGCTTACGCCTCTGAGTTTAGAGATTTATTTTGTTTGTGTATTTTTTTTTTGCGGATGGGAATTGGGGTATGCGATTAGCACCCAGACGTCCAACAGGAAAAGTCTGTTGGCCTGGCAACCCGGATATCTGATTCTGCACCGCGGGGATCTGGATCGCTTAGGCAGGGAACACAGAGCAGAATAAACAGAGAGGCAGCGACGAAAGGCACGTTTAGGGACAGATTCACATTGCGGACTGCGATCCGTCGTTCCGCTCGATGCAGGAAGGCCCACATGCCGGACCTGTTTGAAACAGACGAAGGCCGTTGATGGAGGAGAGCCCCCCCCCCCCCCCCCAAAGGCAAAAAGCAGGACTTTACCTAAGGTTTTACTGCTGATCTCAAACGCAGCTTGGCTGCAGAAAGAAGGAAACTGAGGAAATAGGATCTGGCTACAGGGGCTTCTAGGATGACAAGAGTTAGGCTATGGAGAACCAGAAAAAATAAAGTGATACAACTGTGAAGGATTACAGTACTCTACAGTCACTCTGTGTGTGCATGCTCGTTCTAACAGTGTGCTGCAGTAATACCAAGAGAAGCTCTTTAACTGTTAATTACTGTTCATTTGTGGCCATAGTTACCCGCTTAACGGAGCTGATCTGAAGTACGCCCACCGTTACGTTTAAATGGAAGACAAACACTTTATGTCGCAGTCTCAAATTCCCCTAAAGACTCGTGACCCGCCAAATGTAAGATTAAAGGAACATAAAACCCGACACATTCATAACTGTAAGCCCATCAATAAAATAAGTATTTGTTTCTGTTCATGGTTTTAGTAGGAAACAGTTTGTGATATAAGAGAACTGTGCTTGGTTATAACAGAACTTCTTTAGTTTCGTAGAGTCATTTTCTGTGAGGGAATGGGCCCAGTTAAACAATCTACATTTGTATTAAATCTAGTCGAATTTTGGGGGGTGGAGCGGCAAACAGAGTATACTAGGGACACAGGCGGGGCTGGCAGAAAAGCACCAGTGAGCCCCCACAATCAATCCTTTCCTGCCTCAGCTGTTCCGGGTCGTTAGCCATTAGCATGGGAAGTTGCCCCCAGGACATACTGTTAGCTGTTAGCATGTGACTTAGCAGCTGGAGGTGGGGGTCTGAACTGTACAGTATCAGTACAGTAAAGGCTGCAGCCGTGATTTATTTATTATTTTATTTATTTTTTGGGAATTAACAATGATGATCCTTGACAATCAGCCTGACGATGCAGAAGTTGTGTCCAAGTGCCTAAGTTATGATCCAAAAAACAAGAATCACATCCTGATCACCATCCAGAGCAAAGACGCACAAGGCCATTTTAATGGGGAAAAAATCAAATTTTCCTTCATTAATAAGGTTTTAGTTAGTGCAATGTTAATACAGTGCGTATGTGTGTGGGTCATGCATATATTACATCGTGGGGACAACATATCCCCTCGATGTGATAAAATCCTGTCCTTTGACACAGTGGGGAGCAATTTTTCAGTCCCCATAAGGGGAAACTCAAATTTTATTAAAAAAATCTGTGACTGCAATCAAAAAAGTAAAAATTGCCGAAAGTCTTGTATTTTGTTTGGGTACTTATGGTTAAGGTTAGGGCTGGGTAGGGGTTAAGGTGTTGTGATTGGGATTAGGGTTTTTCCGATAGAAATCAATGGACGGTCCCAATTTAGATAGGTACGCGAGTCTGAGTGTGTGTGCATGTGTTTGTGTGTTACAACTTCTACTGCTATCATTCTGGAATAGACCTAAATTCTCCTTTGGACTTTTTCTGACTAAAATTTCCATCTAACTGTCAACTGAAATGAAAGAGGTAAAACTGCTGTTACGGCATCTGTGCGAATGATCCCACTATCACAACGTGTTCCTGGATTGCTAATGATGCGGGAGGAGTCATTAATCACAAGAGAAGCATACTCTGAATTAACAAAATGCAACTGGAACTTAACTACAGGCATAATGTGTGCGGGTGTTGGAACACACACACAACCGGAGAAGCATGGCAGCGCACACTCACCAGGGTTGTGGGTTCGAATCCCAGTTTCTCCTGTGTTGCACATGTTTCCTGCAGGTACAGCGGTTCCCTCCCACAGACCGAAGGCATGCAGTTATGTTAATTGGTCTCTAAATTTCCTGCAATGTGTGATAACATCCTGTCCGGGGTGTGCTCCTGCCTGGCACAGGCTCCAGGTCCCCCCATTACCCAGTCTAGGATAAACGCGCGCAAGACCGATAGATATTGATATATAGAACTGGACAACAGTCTTAAAGCATAAACAGTACAATCACTGCCACTGAAAATAAGGCAAGTCATTTTATTTATATAGCACTGTTAAAAACAACTAGTGTCAGACTTAAGTGCTTCACAACAAAAATATTATGCATAAAAAGCGCCAGAAAAATGTAACTATGAATTAAAATAAACATTAAAAATATACAAATGTATTCGTTTTTAGCCGCGACTTAAAGCATTCAATGGTTGGGGCAGATAGGACATGGGGAGGGAGATCGGACATGGGGAGGGAGGTTGTTCCACAGCTTGACCATAGATAAATCGCCTTTCCTCCTGAAACGACCAGTTGGGACGCAGAGCAGCAGCTGGTCAGGTGACCTCAGAGCTCTCTACGGACACTAGGGAAGTATGAGGCCACCGATATAGGCAGGCGCCCCCCCCCTTTATCGCTTTAAAAGCAAGCAATAAGATTTCAAAGTCTTCTCTAGATTCTCCCGGCAGCCAGGGTAATGATGCTAAGGTGGGAGTGATGCGGTATGGTTTTATAGATCCGGCCAGCAGACGCGCGGTGGCATTTTGCACCAGCTGCAGACGAGACAGGGCAGTCTGGGTGACCCCAAAATAAAGTGCATCACGATGATCAAGGTGTAAAGAAACAAAAGCACGGGTCCAAAGTCTCAGAATCGCTAAAAGGGAACATGCGCATGAGGGTGCTTAAAACAGAGATGATAGAAAGAAATCCGAATCAAATAAAAAGCTGAGATTCACGAAGTCTGTGGTCTGTTAGTGCCCCCAGATCAACAGCTATAGTACTGACAGCAACCGAGGATCCAAATATTAATACCTCCATCTTGCTTTCATTCACATTTAAGGAATTTGCCACCACCCACTGTTTATGAAAAGAAGAAGAGTTTGAGGGGGGTGAAATTATTTTCAAGAGGATAACAAGAGGGATTGTAGTGACTGTAAATAATATTATATAAAGGGTTATTTTTAAAGGGTGTAAGCTTTTTATAAAATGAAGTGGTACACGTGCCAGCTTGCGATTAGGTATTAAGCACTTGAGGAATTAAGATTGTCAGGGGCTTTGTAAAATGAGTAAGATAGGGCATTTGGAGAACATTAAGTGAGCTGACTACATTTTTATGAATTCCTTTATTATGGGTCCAAGCAGCAAAGCTCATGGGACCTACTGTCTTTTAACCGATTGTTCAAAGTAACACAGAAATGAGGAAAGCGTGTGTAAGGTCAGCCAGCATTCAGCACCCCTGGAAAAACTGGGGTTAAGGGCCCAGCAATGCCACGGTCCCACTGGCGGACTCAGAGTTTGAACCTATAGTAAACTGATATAGATATCTTGGAAGTTGAGGGTCAGAACCTTTTTGAGCAAAAACATCATCAAACTGTGTGATTTATGCAGCCAAGTTATCTGTCTGCGACCAGCACAGTATTTTTAGTCTGGGGGCAACTTTTAAGTGACGTATGTAATTTCAGATACAGCCTCAGTTATAAATGAAAAAGGTATTATAAGACTAGTTTAGAATGCGGCACCCTAGGAAGCAGTGGCAGGCCTTCATAACGATCGACAGGCCGACAGCAGAACTACATCACCGGGATGACAGCCCGCCCCCCCCGAGCCTCGATCCCGTTAATCCCTCCTACCACCCCTCCCGGACATTCCGTAATCCCCTCTCACTCCCCTGCCAAACCATCCCTAACCCTGCCAGCTGGGTTCGCCCCGCGTCAACCAGCTAGTAGGTATGCGGCGCGCACAAGTGTGCACAGTAATCTGGTAGCAGGCAGTGTGCAACAACCTGTCACAGTGACAAGGTGACAGGCTGACAGAGGTGTCTGCTTCACCTCTCTGCACTTCTCATTTTTAGATAAAAGCCGTTAAATGTCTGATGATAACCCCCCCCCCCCACACACACACACACTCGCATTTGATGTAGAAGCTACATCCGGGCAGCCGTGTAAGTGGTTTCACCAGTGTTCCCCATCTGGTCCTTAAGAAACACACGCACACACACACACACACACACACACACACAGGAATGTACACCAGAGTGCCCCACGGATACACTGCAAATCAAACCGAAGAGAAGAGGTTTCTCGACAATACACAAAACAGGCTCAAAAGAAGCCTGGACCTGATTAAGTTTTTCTGTTCTCAGGCTGACCTTTGCTTTTAATAAAAGGTATAAGGGACACAATAATGGGCACAGGTGCTTTCGCAAAGGGAAAAGAAAATAAACCCTGACTTCATTAATATGTCTAACTGAAATATACAAAAAGTACAGAGACGGTAGGAAGCGCAGAGTGCATGCCAGGATGTGGATGAGCAACGACACGGGGCTGAGTCTAGCGGAGTGCCGGCATTTCCATGGCGACCGATGGCTAGCCCCTTGCTTACGGCAAACCTGCCTGATGGATCCCAGCTGGCCCGTGTTTGAATAATTGCTCAGTTAGGGGTTTCTACTGGTTCAGTTGGGAGGATGTGGGAAAACAGTGGGAAAAGCATGGAGAGAGGAGCCTCCGCGCATGGGGCTGTGGATGGGGCTTTCTGCTGGTATTTATGGTGCTAGTTCTAGGTTATGGTCTTCTTTAGTTAGTGCTGAAACTCAGTGCTTTTCGGGTTTCTTATTTAAAAAGGCCCATTCGTTTTAATTAAACCACTCTCTCTACCCCCCCAAGACACAATGTGCTTCATGCCATTAGTCAAAGATATTTAAACGTGAAAGAGATCGTAAGGTTCGATGGAGCAATGCATCATGGGTCGCACTGGGGTAAGAGATGGCTGGTAAGCTGGGAAAAAATTGCGGGAATCCGCAGCGACGCGAGCGGCGGGAAATGCTGAGGCGGCAGGGCGGCTGACAGCAGCAGATGCGAAGTCGCCGCTATTACTGTGACGCGGATGTGTTTCACATACAGGTCCGCGGGAGAGTGGGAGACTGGAGCAGTGGGAGGGCGGTATCCATAGCCGCGGCGACGGGCAGGAGGACAAAGACCACAGGGACGTTTGCTCAGGCCCAGACCTTTAGCGGTGTCATTGCATACTGGCACCGCAATTTGGCTGAATCGGGACAATATTTTTCATAATCCCTAATCAGCCCAGAAAAATACGGAGGCGGGCTCATGTCCCTCGGGACAGCAGGTTCTCCGCCAATCCCACCAGCTCCCCACAGCCCTTTCAATCTTACGCCCGCCCCACCCACAAGCTTTTCCCTTAATCCCAGTGATTAACAGATCATTCCCCTTCTAATTTTCCCTGAATATCCCCCCCAACTGCGTGGGCGTACTGTCAGGCAACGCTGACCCACTCTGGGGAAATGGCTCCCGGCGTGTCCATCCTACCCAGAATGCAGCTGTTCTCTGACTCTGGTTTTGTATGAGGAGATGGATGGAGAGGGCAGGAAGCCTCCACCCAGAGAGAAACACGTAGCCTCACTGAAAAACAACTTTCTTCTCCTGCAGGAAACACTCACACATACACGCATTCATTTCGTTATGGGGATGCTAGAGAACACAGCTATGACAACCTTAACCCCTACCCAGCCCTAACCTTAACCATAAGTAACCAACAAAATACAGGACTTTTGGCATTTTTAATTTTTTGATTGCAGTCACAAATTTTTATAAACTTGATGTTATTCTTGTGGGGACTGAAAAAAAATGTCCCTACAAGGTCAAAACATGTTTTTATCAAATTGTAGAGAAATGTGGTGCCCACAGTGTAATAATTACAAAAACATATGCACAAACCTATACATTCTTCTGCATTATGTGTAATTTAGCGACATGATCAGAGACCTCCTCATTCATGGAGAAACCTACCTAACTTACTAGCACACAGCACACACAGGCTGACCAGTCCTCCAGCTGACAAGTGTCTCGATATTTACACAAAGTCATTCCTTCTCAGCTCTGCGTGTGTCTGCCTTGTGCTGGTGAATGGATCACTGCTGAACCCTTTTCCCAGTAAACAGCATATATGCTAGATTATATGCAAATACACTGCAGAGGAGGAATACTTATTACTGCCATTACAAATACTATCAAAGTTCGCTAAAGTCAATTCATATTTGTACGGGCGACACAATACTGGAGATCTTGAAGATAGTCATGCTTTCTGAGCTCAGGGGAGCAAACTGAGGATCCATTCAGTTACCCAGAAGGCATTTCAGACTTCCGTTGTTAATCCGATACAAAGGCCGTCTTGTTCTTTGTTTAATGAAATACAAAAATGCATAAGAAATGCCTCAAAACTCTAACTGTTAATCATTCTGTCAGAGACATACCAGTGAGCGAGAAAGTTCAACGTCTGGGCAAAGTGTGCATTTTGTACAGTGACCAGTTTAACCTCCTTTAAAAGTACAATGAATACATCCATCCACCTTCTCCTGCTTGGGGTCACAAGGGGCCCTGGGGCCTACAGCAGGCAATGCCATGCATAAGTCTGGACGGGACATCAAGCCCCAAAATATACACCTTCACTAATAATGTACCTAATAGGTAATATGTGTCATTAGTCAGGCATTGCTCAATGAATAGTAATAATTTTAAAACATCACCAATATCTCGTGTTATCTAATTACAAGTTTTGACCTTCTTTTCAGTAGTAATATATAACAGGCATTTATACACATGGAAGGGGTACAGCTTTACAGCAAATTCACCACCCACATTACCTATAATTTTCACCCAAAGCTTTAAAAAACATTAAAATACCAGCATGCAAATATCGTAAAAGGCCTCAGCCTCCGTTATTAAACGAGGCCGCAATATCTGATGTTGCCGTTCCAGTTAATCTGTGGTCACGACTGTCTCTTTAACCTTTCAATAGCAAACTATACGGAAAACGATTCCTGTATATTTCTTCAACGGAATAACATAATTAGTTGCATAATTAGGTGCAGTAAAATTGGAAATCATTTATGAGAAATTCATTAGCTAAACACTTAGATGTCCTTCAGTATCGATATGGAAATCGCAATGGAATAACGCGCAATAATCCGATGCAATCCCAATAATAGACACTAGGTGGCTCTAATCGGTTCATGTGGGTCGTCCACCATAAATCTGGGAAATACTGTACATTAAACATGCAAGTATTAAACTAAACTGCAGAGAAAGTTTACAAATGGCAATAAAGCAACAGCGTGGCCGTTCTCGGGCATATAGATCAGAAGTGTATTTCACCGAGTGGGACATATATCTGTACCGTGTTTACATAATTTAATTAATCTCCTACGGCACTTCTGAATCCAGCACAGTTCAGAGATATTTTCAACAATAAATATTCACCTGCACAAACACTGAAGGCACACTAATCATCACCAACGCCAAAACGCACCATATTCTGCAATGCTTATGAAACAACCGTATTTAGGACAGCCTTAAAAGCGGTATTATATACAATCTTCCGCTTTTAAGAACACAATTCCGGGAAGAAGAAGAAGAAAGAACGTCTGATCGCCGAGTAAAACAGCCAGCAGACCATTCCTGCATTTACACCGCGACACCCCATCACTCTCCCTGCGCGCTACGGAGGGATCCGAAATAACTTAAGCTAAATTCCCATTACATCCAACTGCAAGGTCCGTCTCAGCAGCCGGAGCTCTGCCTCAGCATACCGAGGCGGCCCTTTAAATAGTAACATAACTTCCTTACCAGCCCGCTCCGTGTCAGCCAGACAATAACACCTCTGCTCGGCCACACAGGCGCACGTCCAGGGGGCTCGCTGTTACATGTGGCTCCCCGGAGCCATACCGATCCCCCTTCTCCTTCCTATCGGGAATTTGCCGGCGTCACAGCGGCTGCCGGAGTTGCGCTCGCCCCGCCGCACCTCGCAGGTCGCCGCCGGCCGCGCTGCGCCGAGAGCAGCCTCCTCGGGTGACGTCCCCGAAACTAAGTAAGGATGACAAGTAGCTGGGAGAGCCGGGGGGGCGGGCGTCCAGATCGGCGCTGGCCATTACTCTGATTGACTGAGAACACTAGCGGCCATCGGGTGCAGGTCCGCAACAGCCATCCAGGCGTTTCGGCTTTCCGACGCACGCCAGTCATATGAATATTATCGCGCGATTTGTCAGCTGAGATTAAAAGGAAATATGAAGAAAATCAGAAAATGTGTTTTTTATCCCATTTGTCAAATAAATGAAAACTGTTATGCACATATGATAGGTGGGCTCCGCACCCTACTTTAATCTGTATGTTAGGATGCTACCTTGTATATAGCATACAATACCTTAAATTATATTAATATCCATATTGCGCCGCATTTCTGCACAATATCCACCGGTGTTGTCCGTATTATTGGTTTACAAGATTAGTTTTTGCACTCTATAACTCTTGGTCCATTTCTTTGGGGATATCAATTAAATTATTTTTACGGATTATTCAAAAACTAAATGATTAAATAAATGCAGCGTAATAGTATACTTAGAAACCGTTAACACAAACTGCCCGGAACGTTTTAAAAGTAAACGTATGCATATAGGCGAAAAAAAACTGCCAACTGTCTCTGGACATTAAAGTCAAATGTAAAGTTGAAACAGCGTTGATGTGGCCGCGTTACAGTTTAATTGGCGAGGATCAAATGCAAAAGTAACTCCTAAAGAGCCGATCGCTCGCCACCGATCGGACAGCATCTCCGCGAACTTTATGACTAAAGAGATCACCCCCCCACCCCAACACACCATCACTTTACATCCAACCCCCACCCCCCACCCAGGTCCCCTGGCTAATTTTCTAAAACTCTGCTCGTTATAAATTTTTCATCACCGGCGTTGCTTTTTAATTATTAAATCCCCGATGTTCCGTGTTTATTTCACATTCTGACGTCGACCAGTTGATTTTTTTCTGTTTGTTTGGCGTAACATTGTCTTTGGCACAGGAAAGAGGGTACTGAGCCTTACTGAGATTACGGTAACGTACCTATTAGCGACCCACCCGACCTACAGAGCTGCAACCCGCAAAAGGTCGTTTTCGCCACTAAGTATATCTGTATATATAGCCAAGCTTAGCGTGTGCGCTCAGATGAGGATTTGGGGCTTTTCGGACTAATGAATTAGAATCGCACGTCCTTCATCATTCCCAGACATTTGTCAGCATCGCTTAGGCACCGCGACCTTTGCCACTTTGTCACCGACTGAGCCTAAAAAATCTCACTCTACCTCTGTCTTGAAATCGATGCATATCTTGGCAGATGGAAAGTTTATTATGCTCAAGTTATAAGTACCCCCCCCCCGCCCCGCCACCTATACAAAGGAAGTTTTATAAGCATTTCCTATAGCCGGAGACATCAAAAGACATCGGTTAGTAACACAAAACATAAAAACTTACCTTTGTGTCTATTCATTTCAGTAAGACAGATAAAGAGAAAAAGCCGAAGGTGAAACCATGCGCCGTAAATGGCACTGCACATGATTGAGTGAGCCGAGTCCATTCTTTACAAAGGGGAATAGTTTGAGGTCAGACGCCCTTTTGTAGAATTAACTGAGGCTTGAAGGCGATTGTTTCAAAAGTGTTGGTTTTTCACCGAAGTTGTAGACAAAATGTGACGAATGGCCGGCTGTACCTATGGAAAAACTTGTTCAAAGATACACCGGGTTGGCCGCTACACCTTTCGATGTCAACCTTTGGTATCGCCCGTATTAAATGCGTTCGCTGTCTACTATTGTCTCATCAGCACAAAGTTCTTGTGATGTACATAAAGTCGATCGGTGCGAGGTGTGAATACACTGTCCACATCTCCCTTTTATACACAGTTTTGTAGCTGTATACGAGCATATCGTTTTATAGATGTTGTTCCGAAAGTTTATTTGTACTACTGCCACTGTCGAACGTGTCAGAGCTGTTAAATAATTCATACTGGCGATTTTGGGCGTGTTCTTCATTTAGCCTTAAATTCAGTATTTGTGGATGTTCTTAAATTCTGCTCAGAATTACTGAAGCATTGCAACAATGGTTGCAGTCAATGTGACGTGTCGTGAAAAGCCAGTTACTGTTTGTAATATTATAGCATTCTTTATGTAAGTTTAGATACATGGGTTCGCAGTGTGTGTGCGCGTGTGTGTATTGGTGCTAGTATGCCATCCTGCTATTATGCGGATTGTCTGAAAATATGGAAATACATTTCGGGAAAACTTGATGCACTAAGCAATAAAATGTTTAAATGGGTTTGGAATCGCCAGAAGCTTCTAATTTCCATACGTGTATCTGGCATTGTGCGTTCGCAGCCAGGCTACTGTTACGATTTGATGACCCGGGTTTCATATTCGCCTCTCCTTTGGCTGCTATTGGAGGGGACGTTAAGGCATTCAACCAACTGAACTGAACTCAACCGCAACACTTTAGGCTTCCAGTCCATGACTGGAAGGGCACGCTGGCAAAAGGCGCCAAATGGGGAAAAGAACCACAAAAAAGTTTCTAAAGGTGAATATAAATGAAAGTAGTGTTAGAGTCAGGTATGTTCCCAACTCAATTAATCCATTCAAAGAGTGGAAGCTGGACAGTTAACCTTAGCAAGATATACAAATGTATTAAGGACTACTTCTAGGTGCAATTGTACGCTGTTTCACACTTGGAATTTTAAATTGCAAACATGCTAAAAGCATCCGCGTTGCATAATATTGCATGTATTCCGATAATTAGTAATGCCTGGGACTCCTAAGCAGCGAAAGGTTTCGAGCATCTTACAAAGCGACTGGCAGCACCGCCATCTGCCAGCTGTGAATGAGCAGGCCACGCAGCCCGCAGCCAGTCTTGATGTAGGACATATGCTGACTACTGCCATGTGTCATCTGGCCGGCTACACCATCACTCGCCTGTTCACTGGAACTTTCTGAAACAGCTCTGTATTCCTCAGTAGCCGCACGAGAGCACGAGGGTTTTTGCTGTCACCTATGTATTGTGGCAAACCGATCACTTGTGCTAGCCCAGTCCCGGAGCTTTATTTTAGACAGTTTATTGTTGAAATGCTAGAGGGATTGTTTCTGAGCTTGTACATTATGATCTGCATGGCCATGAGCTCAAAGCCAGGCGTTTGCACATGCAAGACTTCTTACTAATGAGTTCTGTTATATCAAGGTTAGAGTCATTAATCTCATCATAAAGCTAAGGGACAAATTCTTGGTTTTTTTTTAACCTGCCTTTCAGCTGCAGGTGTTGTTGACGTCTCTCTGACATTCATCATTGTTTGCAGCCTCCACCTGGCCGGTTTCCTCCGTCACCTTTGGTAACAGGGAAAAACAAAGCGCATGAGTGTGTTAAGGCCATATGACTGGATGCTGCATGATAGCATGCTCTTATCGAGGGAATTAAAACCTGATAGTCCTTGGGGGACCCATTCCTCTCCACTCACTCAGATTGCAATTTTGTTATGATCATATAATGTTTGTTATTAATGTATAATAAGGCTGTTATGGTATGGTAGGATGTTAAGGAATGCTAATTATACATGTTCTATGAATGCATTATGAATGTCTTATGAAGGTGCACTGAATGTTCTATGAATGTGTTATAAAGGCACAATGAAAGTGCAATTAATGTAAAGCGTTGCCAGGTGTTCCACAGAAAAACAACATCTCTGTTTCTGGTAGTAACATAGCAGTCTTCTCATAAATGACATTCCTTATGTCAAAATCTCTGCCACGTACTAGTGGTTTAGTGTCTGTAACCTAAAGACTGGCTTTGTGAAATAAGCTATTTGATCAGGTACCATGAAGAATTGTTTGTTGGCTGATTTGCCCGTTACAGAAATGCTCTGTTAAGCACCTAAAAGCAAAAAGACAAATGAGGAAGAGCCGCATTTCCTCACAGACGCTACACATCTTGCATTGTGCTATGTAGCCGCTAGATGATAGGAATTTTTCAGCCCAGTTACAGCACACTGTCCGGCCTCCTGCACCGAGACTCTCCCATCTCAGTTTCAATATATTGCGGGGTTGGCGTAAGAAATTGAATAGAAATTCTTGGGGAGTTTTTGGGAGTTTTTCAAAAGCAGATGCAAAGACAGCACGAGAAAGCCAGCTGAAGACACTAAAAGTTTAGTAGCTAAGACGTGCATAATATATACTGTATGTATTTTTGTTCTTGTGGTTTTTCCAGATCCCTGAGGGCCTGTTGACCAAACTCCCGCATAGTGGAAGGGGTCAGCTAATCCTATGGGACCAGCATCATATATGCAGTCCCCCGTTGACTGAAACATTGTGGTGAAGTGCGTGATTGTATGTGCATATTAAATTAAAGGATACAGATTAGATCATGAAAGGAACAGCATCAACAGGTTCTATCTATTAAATCTACTTGGGGGTGGGTGACTTCATGAGGAGCCCAAAGCGTGGCGTGCTGAGGTCACTGCCGTCGTCCTTGGGACTAGACCAGATCCCGCATAAGGTGACTCACTGACGCCTCTTTACGAAACCCCGCCGCTAAAACAGATTAGGCTTCACCAGATTGCCCCAATTCTCCCATTTCCTAACTGCGCCCTGAACGGTCTCCCTGCCCCAAATAAGCTATTTCTCGCGGCGAGCTCCTCAGCGCGGCTTTCGACGCAGCCCTGCACACATGCACTGGCCCCGTGTTCCGCTGACGGTCTGCACTCGCTCCAGCCCCCGCGTGCTTTGAAGGGATTTTCTCCACGGCTCTGAATCTCACATCGATTCAACCCTGCGACCACGTGTTTCGTAATGCTCTTCAGAAACTGAGGGGCGATTTGGATATGCATGTAAGCTTGAATGTTTTTGAAAAGCGTACAAAAGATGCGTCCTCTCCTCCTCTTTCATCTACACCTTTTTTTTTTTTCTCTCGCAGTAGTGGCTTTGATTTTATTTTTTCATCTGCAGAACTATCTTTGATTCTTTGAAGAGATACAAACATACACCTGTGGCACTCTGTTTTTTTTTTTTTTTTGGAAATTACAGCAGCAGAAACAAATTATTACTTTCACCATCTGCTTGTCTTTGCCCAGCTGTTTTCTTTTTTCAAAGTTCAGCGAAGTGACGCTGTCAGATGGATGTGGAAAAAAAAAGCAGAGACCTGTGAGGTTATTGTTTTCAGGTTTTGCATTTTCTTTGGTGAATCTTGCCTCAAGCTCTTTCTGACTCGTTGGGTTGGGAACACGCGGCATGGGGCAAATATCACTTTACAGTCCCAGTGAAGACGCTTCACAGGATGCATGGGATGGGCAAAATTTGCTTAATGGGGACCCTCTACAATTAAGCAGGTTTTTCAATGCATCAAATTCATGAGATAATTACAAAATTGGGGGGAAAAATTAACTGGACCATATAAAATTGTCACATTGGAAAAGAAAGGCTTCCAAACCGGAAGATCAAGATGGGTGGATGGAAAATAAATAGAATCGCTACACATCCTGTCTCCAGCACCCTGGCCTCTGTATTACACTAAACAACACTGTCCACAAGTGGCAGGCCAGTTTTACTCTTTATTACTGTTGCTTGTGTATCTGCAGTTATGATCAAATTTTTTATTTCTACTTACATTTAATTATTTTTCTGAAAAAAATCCATACTAGTTTAGTGTTTGATTATATTGTATTACAGTTTCCAGGGGAATGGGGGGGGGGGTATAATTGCTGACATGCTCACAGGCAAAGGAACATGGAGAGGCAGACCTCATGGCTCTGATCACGGGACTGAACAAAGAGGGCTCGTCTAGACGGCAGAAGTTGAGTTATTGATGATCCCTCTTTGGGCTGTTCCTGCCATTTCCCTCGGCCCCTCTCACACATCTGCAGAATCGACCCTGCGCCAACCCACAGAAACGGGGATTATTTTCCCGGCTTTCATATTTGTACCGACTGGCTGAGAACTTTTCGCTGGTGTCCGCATGCATGTGCGCGCACACCCCCGGAGCGTTCACACACACACACACGTGCGGCTTCGTGCATTCACACGCGCGCAGCACGCACACAGACACACTTTCCGTTACCGTGCCGATTCGGCTTTTCAGCCGCGCATCAGACGCACGCCTCTTGTTCCACCGGGGCCTGCAGCATTGCTCGGCTGTGGCTTTTGGGGAACTTTAAAGCCCAATAAGGATCTGCCACCTTGAGCTGCAGTCTGACGGCACCGATCCGTACTCTCGCATAGAGAGGGGAAGGAAATAACAGGGCCTGGTGTGGTTCAGCGGCGGGGGGGCGGGGGGAGGGGCGGCAGCACCCGTGGGGCCGCTCTCAGCTGAATCAATGCACCGCTCCCAGTCTGGGAGCTGCAGGGACGAGCCTGACGCGGACATCCTCTGTTGCCGCGCTGCCGTGCTTTTCAACGCAGGTGAGACAGGAAGTCGCAGAGAACCTCGCGTGTGTTTGTTTGTCTTTCTGTTCTCGCAGAAATAAAAAAATTTAAAAAACTTGGTGACTGGTACCTATAATCACTGAATGTGACCTGTAATAAACAGTGCGTCCTGGTAAGACGCTTTGCTGCTGGGTAGTGATCTTCTTTTTGGACCAAGCAGACTGCGTGGAGGTTTCTGCTGTCCAGATCTTAGCCCCCACCCCCTCAAGGGCCATCTGTTGCTTCCAGTTCCTGCCTCTCTCGCTGCAGAATTGCAGGGCTTTGAGGGGGCAGGGGCGAGGGGGCTGGGGGATTGTGCACTGATTAAGCGAGGTTGCAGCAGCGGCCGGTGTGTCACAGTCATGACCACAGTGACACCTCACACTGGTTCCTACACTGTAACTTGTATGCACATTTACAACCAGCAACAGTAATCATAACATGTTAATAATAACATAACAATAATATCATAATAACCATAATGATAAGGAAGAAGAAAAGGAATGCAACTTCTAAACACTTACAGGGTCCTGCTCAGTAATAATAACGCTAAAAATGACAAGAAAAATTATCATTTTTTTGTCTGCCGACAAAGAAGATGCATTAGAAGATGGCGCGCATGCTGCAGCAGTATAACACATGAACGTGTAGTGGAAACGTCCTCCTGCAGCTCTGTAGCCCCTTGGTTGATCGCTCATATCCGTACCATTGTCTGCACAAAGCGTGTGTGTGCTGGGTGGGGTCATTCCTGTCGCATTCACAGGAATCGAGTGGTTCCTCAACGCGGTGTTTCCCTGCGACGTGGCTGCACAAAGTGTGTGTGTTTCTGTGTCTGTGTCTGTGTGTGTGTGGGGGGGTGGCTGCCATCGCCCGGGATAGTCCCTGGAATTTCTGATGGTAAATACAGAAACCAGGTGCTTCACTGGCACTTTGGGGGGGCATGATCCCCCCCCCCCCCAAACCCCAGTGGGGGGGTGCAGTGTTACTGCCCAGGAAGGGAGGAACATTAAACAGCCAGCAGGCTGCATCTGACTGTTTTTGTGTCATGACTGGCTGTCACAGTAACCTTCCCATTTAAATGACAGCAAAGTGGGAACATTTCACAGTTTTTTTTTCAGATGGCTTTTTAAAGCTAAATCTTATATGCAAAGGGACTTACAGTTGGGTCAAATGAAGATTACTTCGTACATGACCATGGATTTAATACAGCACAGTGTCCCCTAGGTGGGTAAAATTCTGTGCGTTATGAAAGCTGAAGATCATCTGGGGATATGGACTGAGAGACTTACTGTCAGACTTGTAACCACTGCGCCCCCTTGGTTCTCTGGCGGTAACTACAATGTCATATTTCAGTCTGCCACTTTTCACTGCACAGAGCACAGCACACTTTGTGTGTTTAGGGTGGGCGCTGGCAGCGCGTAGGGGGGACGCTTCTGTTTGACTGGAACAGGCTACCAGAATTGCCGAGGTCGTGACCCTCATTTGACACCTTTTCACTGGGTTTCTTTTATGAAAGAAGGTAGCTAAATCTCACATGGTCTCACTCTCCTTCATCCTCAATGCTGCCATTCTTAAAATACATCAGCTCGGCGTCTTACGGGGTTTAAACTTCATTAAACTTGCCCCTGGGGAGACCTCTAACACGGAAATTGTCACAGAACTGCATGTCCAGAGGTCGCTTGCCTCGATGTGTGTGAAATCCTTAACCCAAAACCTGCAAGTCACTCATTTTCGCCTGAAACAAAAGCCTCCCCTCCTACGCTTCTGTACATTATCTGTAACTGTTTCTTTTTAGTAAGTTATCTGTGTGGTTTCAGGTAACTATCCCACATTCACAAACTGGGTTAACACAACGCCTTTTAAATCTTCATCAAGCTCAATGCCATCGTCTCTTTCATGAAGCCACAGTACCTGACTGGGGGGGAGGGGGAGGCACAAGGGGAGATGAGGAAAGGTCTTTTTTGCTGACAGAGGATTTTACAGTAAAGTGGCAAGTGTGCGTGACAAGACAAGGGGTGTTGTTTAATTTCAATAGCATGTACATGGCAGGGGCCCCTAAACACGAATAGATGGCTTTCAGACTGTTGTGAATGAGCTTTATTTTAATGTTTAATATACATACACACAGCAGGAAATCTACAAGGAACTAACCTGGGGCACAGAGTTGCCTTACATGTATTGAATGTGTGAATGTGACAGTCTATGGGTACCACCCCAGCAATATGTGCAAGTTAAAATATGTGTAAAATAAAATATGAATATTGTGCATTATGTGCTGTTAAATTACATTTGAAGATTGCATTTCTGTCTCTCCTGCCTATAACTGCTTTTCGGTGCTTGCGTTGAAATTTCAGCTTAAAAGGGGCTAAATGATGCCGGGGGGGGTGAAGACCTGCCGCGGGTTTGATCTCCCCATTTCTGCTGTCCGTCTGTGCAAGGGGCCCCGTTGGATGAATGTTTTTTTTTTTATTGCGGTGCTTAACGGCTCAGAAAGTCAAAGCGAGAGGTGGCTGCCAGCAAAATAAAACCTCGGGACCCATGTGATCTTCTAGCCGACAAGCAGGATCTGCCCATGAGCTGGTGCCCCAGGCTTCGATGTGTGGGAGGCGTCGTCTTCAGTCTGAGGATCCTGAAGATCGGAGATTGATATCTGCACAGGAGTACAGTGAGGACAGGATTTCTCAAGGGCTGGAGGCTCAGCTCAGAGGAACATCAGTGGAACATCAGAGGAACCGACATCCCACGACCCGCAAGCTCATGAACCTGGAACCTCCTTACTCTACTAACAGAGGCAGAACCTAGAACTGAGTAACAGAGACTAACTGAAATGTAGGTAGCAGTGCTTTCCCCCTGCCACCCCCACCCCCGGATGAAGTGACAGGAAATCAGGCCCACCGCCACTACCACAAGGGGTCCAAGAATTGGACCAGGGGTAGCAGTGAAGTTCCAATAATTTAAAAAAGGTGAGAGTAAGTTACAACAGCACTTCGACATTGTCTTCCTGTTATTTGGCACCCGGTCTTCCACTGCAGACCACACCGCATGTCCTGCAACCTTCCCAGGCCACTGTGGGGCAGGGAGCTTTTCACGAAGCCCGCCAACCACGGGGACCAGCTGGTTGGCCTGTGTCAGCGGGGTCCGTCCATCCGCTCTGCGGCTCCAGGGAAAAACATGCCTCTTGTGCTGAGCCCCTCTGAATTATTAACACCGCGCTTTTGCTCCGCTGTCAGTAAGCACTCTTATTTCCACAGGGCGCCTTCCCAGCTGCACCTCTTTGTGGCTATATTCTGGTACAGCCACATGTCCAGAGGGAGGGGACTATACAGAGGTGCATTAATGAATACAGGTGTATGGTAAGTATATAATAACCATACCATACAAAATATAATAACAAAAATCTATTGCTGAATATACTGTATATATATATATAAATATATATATATAACTATTTGCTCAAGTTTTTCAATAGGAACATGAGCTTAGTACAGAATAGATGGAGAGAGAAAAAGCAAACTTCAAAATGTATGTGACAAAGATGTTATTTCAAGCCAGTGAAACAATCCACCTGGGCATGTGCGAGGACAGGGGACAGGAAGTGGGGGAAGGGGGCTGGGATGTGGGGGGAATGG
>JAODKM010000126.1:8346447-8357006 GCA_026780845.1 Petrocephalus sullivani | reverse complement strand
CTGTGGGTTCAGTTCTGACCCTGGCTCTGGATGGTGCTGTGGGTTCAGTTCTGACCCTGGCTCTGGATGGTGCTGTGGGTTCAGTTCTGACCCTGGCTCTGGATGGTGCTGTGAGTTTTTTGGTTACAAAAAAAGAAAGAATGCCAATGGTGATGATTCTGTGATCTGTTAAGCCTTAAATTAAAGGATGTTTTATTGAAGCATCTGTGGTTGAAAAGAATGAATGATTGATAATCAGGTTTGTAAATCAACAAAGAGAAGGGTGACCTTGGATGGAAAAATGAATGTGTATGAATATGGATGGGAACGGAAATGTAAAATTTCTTATTTTTTTGTTATAGGCTAGTGCCAGTATAAAGTGTCTTTTTAGGAAGCTTCCAGAAGAAAAATTAGATTGAACCAGTTCTGCTGATTAGAAAAGGAACATATAGAAGTTTCAGTGTTTCCATTTGCTGAGCAGTTATTTCCCTGCACTGAAAGGAAATTAAGTCAAATTAAACCTAATTAAGCTCTTGTTACTGTGGGTGTCTGTTGATAATCAAATTTCCCCGGATTCCAGAAAGTGTGTTAGAGGCCGTAGATAATGATCTGGATGTAAAATGACAAACTACTTTCCTGGAGAACTGAAGGATGCCTTCAAGCCTCCATGTTTGTTGATATGGGCTGTCATCTTGTGGGAGTCATTAGGTCTGCTGAATACTCCTGCATGATTGTGTAATGGCCATAGAATACCAGGCTATTTTTCATGAGCAGGTGTATTCGATGGTGCAGACGCTTTTCTCATGATGTTCTCATATTCCTGTGTGATAATGTCCCCCAGAGCTCCCACAATCACTGCTAAAAAAAGTGGCTTCATGAGCACTAGGATGAAGTGGAACACGTTCCTTGGCTCACCCAATCACCAAATCTAGGCATTGTTACAGTTTTGTGGCACAGCTTGTCACTAGCAGTGTGAAAACCAGCCTGGAGTGAAAATGGCACCTCTTCTCATTTAGCATTTGCAATTTGAAACACTGCATTGTAGACGAGTGGCGGCATACACACCCTTCCGGTCTCTTAATTAATGGGGTCGGACAAGCAGCGTGAAATAATCTGTCTTCATCAATGACTCCGAATTTCAAAATAGCTGTGAAGTTCTTTCTGATTCCATCTGTAGGCAGGAACCATGTGATCAGTTGGGCCTTCTTCTGCTGTCTCTTCACGGTGAAGTTTTCTCTTCCTTTGAAACAGTAGCTATCTACGTAGCGGAACTGCAGTGCGGCGTCCAGTTAATTTGGAACAGGAGAGACTTCAGACCGCAGGAAATCCCATCCATCACAGATCCTGCATCTCATGCCCGACAGCCTCAATCTTGTCTCTTTCTGAGCCGAGACAGACAGAGAGAATATGGACATGAAGTACTTCTTCAGACTGCTTTATTCATATCTAGCCTCACTTTTTAGACTGAGCGTGAATAACAAAATAACAGAATGGATCGTATTCAAATGGCTAAAGACCGTTGGAATCCAGACCCTCTGCAGTGTCACCTACAAGATTAAGGCTGCAGGCAGGGTAGGTGAGCGACTGACAGAATTCCTCTGTGGTATGTGTTCTTGCGCCCCCTTCACTATCTCCTGGCATATTTGTGCCATTCTGATGCCTTGTACTCAGCTATCTGGTAGGAGCACGCCTCCAACATGCGGCGTATTGTCAATCCTTTCAACTATGTCATGGCCACTCAACATGAAATTCTTAAATTCCATGAGCCATTTACAGATGTGCTGCCCAGCCTTCTCTTTACCACATATCTAACCTGTAGAACATTCTATTCTGTATGGGAGATGCCCGAGGTAGCAGCACAAATAATCGAGTTGTAAGTTACATTCTGTCATACATCAAGTACCGTTTTCAGAAGTCTCCTTCCAAATACACCTATAAATTCCTTTTGGATGTCTGACATGACTTAAGTCTACTCCTTTCTTTTATATTCCTTGTATTCCTGTATGAGAGGGTCATAATCTCACAACAACTCTAGCATACCTGTGATGACTAGCATTGTGGACATAATCCAGAGCTTGGGTTTTCCTTCTGAAAGGCAAATTTCTGGATGCAGGGTGAATGCAGTGTGACACCCAAAAGCCTCTTCAAGAGAGCTCTCTTTTTTACAGACTCTTAAGTTCATTGTAAAAGTGTTGACCTCCTACACCTACCTCCTATTTTGTATCCTTGTCTACTTTGGTACTGTTTTCATTTTATTTATTTTGTTTTGCAGCATCTAGAGGAGTAATCTTATAATTTCACTGTGTAAACACTGCACCCTCGACAGCAAATACTATGAATCAGTAGATAGAGGTTATATTGCTCACCGTAGAGATGTATCTTTGTTTATCTGGTTACCTGTTTATCTTGTATATTAAGGGTAGGGTGGGTCTGGGTATTATTTTGGCTCACCTGAAAATGACACATGCATATCAGCTACCTTCCGAAGAACTGAAACCACCTGGAAAACAGGGCGATTTCAGCGGTATGTGACATTTGGGCTGGTATTGGCAAACGGAATGCCTCAGAGCATGGACAAGCTTAGTATCAATGAGCCAATTTGCATCTCTTTTCATGTAACCTCTTGGGTTGAATACAGACAAATCCTCAAACTCGTATATCACTTTACATGATAGAAATGGATAGCATTTTATCGGCATCAGGGATGTGTCATCAAACGGATGTCAGTCGGCCAGCAAACTCTTGAGAGAAGTTGAATGTTTCTGTGGCTAAATTATACAGCAGTCATTCTTAAATCAGGTCCTGAAAAAAACCCTGTAGGTGTTGGATTACCAACCTCTCACACTTCCATATGCCTTCAAAGGCCAGGATGTCTTATTCATTCATTTACATTTTTGTCATTTATTGGATGCTTTTACCCAAAGAAATTCGTAGTACAAGGGAGGGTTATCACTGGGTTTTGCTCACTGGGCTTACAGCCCACGGCCTCCGCATTGCGAGCCCACGGTGCGACTTGCTAAACTACAGCAGCAGCATGTGTCTCCACACCAAACCAGTACTGAAATCTAAAATGTGCATTTGAAATCAGAGGCGGTAGTCCTCCTATGCATCGATAATTGGTAGTTTTGTGCATTATAAAGTGGAAGGGCGCAGGGCGCATTTTACAAAGCTCACACACATGCCCTGTAGTTTCTGTAAATTTGATCTAATTGTTCTAATGTTTAAAAATAGACTGAAACATAGACTGAGAATGTGTGTGGGGGCTTTTTAACATGAAAGGGAACAGTGGGGGCTTTTGCAGGACCTTAATCAGAGAGCAGGCATCTTAAGAAATATCCATAATCCTTTAAGAGGACATTTCCAGTGGCAAAACCCCTGTATTGGCTGACACTCTTCCCCCTCGAGTGTGATTAAGCTCTATGAAAAGGCTGATGTGACTGTGATCATGATATGTCAGTGATTAGTTATATAACTGATACTCAAGGAAACAGATGAAGCAAATAAGTAAAGATGTGTGTAGTGCGTGTCTACGAGAAAATGGAAAGACAGACGACAGCAAGCATAGGTTTGATTTGATGACATCACTGTTTGGCTGTTGAGGAATTTCATTGAACAAACAAAATGTGAATGGCTCACTTTACAGAAGTGGTTTCAAATTTGAGAGGAGAGATGCCGTTTTTGTGCTGAACGATGCACTTTTTTGTGCTGTTGCAGTTATGGATATTTCAATGTACAGCTCCCATTCAACCGTGCAAATTCAGCAAATAGATTTAAGGCAGTAGTAATCAATCTGGACAGCTTTCTCCTGGTCCGTGGATTTTATGTGGATACTCTTATCATATTGGGAAGGCAGATCAGTGTGGAAAAAAATCACATTCACACACCACGCTTTTATGAAGTTTCAATTTCTCAATTTGGGAAAATATGAGCATACATTCATACTGATTTGATATTCTTATCCAGAGCAACTTACAGTAGAGAGTTGGGTTGTAATTTATAAGCATTGCCTTGGGTTCAGCCCCTGACCTTTCTGTTGATTCTACTGGTTAAGCTACAAGACAAGATGAGGTTTTTAATACCTTAGGAAATTAAGTTTATCTAAATAGTATTATTATATTGGCGTAGTGTGACATAAAGAGCTATTTAATATGTAAGTTTGTCTGTTTCCCCTTCAGCCCAAAGCTCTGGGTGAATTTTGTATCTCTGCACTTGCCTGGGAGTGTGAAACACTGCCCTGTGGGGGCTTGGCGTCCCATTCATGGTGTGCGATAGGCTGCGGGCTCAGTGACCTTGTCTGGGATAAGCACATGTCAGGGTAGCTGGATGGACAGCATTCGGTAAGTGTCCTCGAGCAGGAAACGGCCAATTTGCAAACATAATATTATAATATTGAATTATCAATAACTACTGAATGTACATACCTAATTATAAGTAGCCAAATGAAGGAATGGCACAACTATTGAAAGTTTAACCTGAAGGTTAAATTCTAATGGCTGGATTTAACCTAATGTAAGAATACAGACATGCTGGCAAAGGTCCCAGTCACAGAACAATGAATAAGCAGAGACGGTAATCACACGGTAGATATGTCAGAGGAGCTGTTTCAGCTACCGGCTTGTCCTTGATTTGCTGTTATGTCCTAACAAACACACTCACACCCGCAAAAATGGTCCCCACAATTTCAGAATAACAATAATACATGTGCATGGCCCACACTTAGACACACACACAAACAGCTCCCACTGCCTCACCATAATTAGGTTTACCTTTTGCCTGTCAGATGCTGCCACATTCACTTGGATGAAGATGGGTGGATGGATAGCACATTTAAGAATTCTGTTTCCATCTCGCCATCCTGCGTACCATTATATATTCCGGGTAGACAGGCAGATACTGTCTATTGGAAGATGACCTGATCAATGGTTCTGTGGGGCTGGCAGGCGACTGGCTGGTCTTCCTGAACATGGACCCACAAAAGCCGGATCTAAATCCCCTCAATGGCGGTTCGGTAAATATCAAGCTATATAAACAGCTTAAACTGGAAGCTCTGAATGTAACTTTAAGGGGAAAAAAATGTGTCTGTCACTGTTCAAGAATACTGTGGTATAAACAGGGAGTTTGCCAGGTGCTAGCTGATGTCCGGTGAGGACAGTGACAGATCACAGGTGCACTTTCTTCTGATAGTTCATGCATTTGTGGCATTTCCTCAAAAGCTGAGACCATGCCTGCCAGCTGGAGATTTTGATTGGTGACTGTCATTTCCATTGCTTTCATTTGTTCAATGTGAAAGTGGTTATAGAATGGGCACACAGCCTTGTGCTGAGATTTAAAAATGCTCCAAAAAGGTTTATTTAACAGTATTTTTTTTGGATGTTTATTGCAGTGTTCCTTATCTTTTTATTGCTCAGCCTCTGTCCAGTAGGAAATTACGCTGAAAGGCAGCTTGCAATTCCTGTGGGTTGTAATTTCTGCAGGTCACAAGTCCAGCAGGTTGCATTTTATATTTTATAGCCATTGTTTAAAATTCACTATTTTTAAATCGGTAAACGGCACAGTGCACGCATGCACACGCACGCACACGCACGCACACACACTGTCCTCCTGGAGATGAACTGTTTTGCATTTTTTGTTATTTAAACCATGTGATTAAAATGTCAATGTTTACATTGTTTTCCCTCCAAAAGGTCACAACCCTAATTCACCACAGGACAGATGCAGGTATAAATACTTGGGTTGGCCACAATTACTATTCAACTCTGATTACGGGGGGCTTAACACTGCTTGAAGCTGGCCAAGGTTCTGCCTCTCCTTCACATCTGGCCAACAAATAAACCAGTGGCCTTAATACTATTTTCCAAACGTTCAACAGTTTCGATTGGAGAAATAATACATGCATGCATTTGGCTGTGTGCTTGTGTGTCAATGTGTGTGAACGTGTGAAGATCTGTGGTGAGTTCCTGTTTAAATGTGTGTCTGAAACAGCAGCACACAATGTAATGGTACATATCCTGTGTTGGCAACATACATTACTGGTAGAATAGGAGAAAATAACTCAGTGGAAACCAAATCAGTAGCAGCAGACATGGATCCGTGTGATTGCCACCAGTGGGACCCATTTCTCATCCCACTTAGGTCACTGCGCCGCAAAAATCATATTCCAGGCAACTGTAAAGGTGCAGACAAGGGCAAGCTACTCAGGCTAAAAGCAATTCACACCGAGGTCAGGACAGAATGCCCCGGACTCCATGGTGGGGCTGATGGAGCCTTCTGGGATGGTGAGTCACCCGTGCCGTGCCATCTCGCCACGTGAGTGATAGAAACTGGAGAGACTGTAATGAAGTGAAGTCCAGGAACCATTTAAAGGCATGGCAGTGGGGGTTACGCTGTGCGTTTGATGCACGGTGTTCCCGTAGACAAACCGCAAGTCGGCTCTCTGCGTCACATTATATAATGGGCACACAGCCTTGTGCTGAGATTTAAAAATGCTCCATCAATGCTAAGAACCAAAAAGGGACCTGCAGACTGGCGAGACGCAGTTTCATGCTCGTAGAGTACAACTGAAGTACCAGGAAGGGAGCTCTTTCAAGTCTGTAACCGTGATTTGCAATCATTTGGCCCAGCAGAAAGAATTTGGCCCCATATATATTACATTTACAGTGACAATTTCTAGAGAATGGTCAGCCAATCCTAGGAGCAGCAAGGTGTTAAAGGCGTCACTCAGGAACCCAACAGTGAAAACACTTTGTTCACCTTGGGATGTGGACCGCAGAACCCCACATACCCACTCATATATGGGTCTATCTAGTGGATTGGAATCATATTTCTAAAACAGAAGGGTTTATGTGGCTACCTCTGTGACTTTTGTGGTCACACAACAAGGTTGTCTATTGATGTTGTCTATTAATATTCTTTATCCTAATGTGAAAATTAGTTATGTCATAATTAAGTACATTTTTTGCACTCTGCATGTGTGTGCATAATATAAAATATGAAATAGCCCATCTATTTCAGAGTGAAAAGGGTTAAACCTTAACAGCAATCACCATTATCCTGACAAAAAAAATCACCTTGTTCATTTTCTCTTTTCTTCCTCCCCTTGTCGAGCTCACCATTGTCCTTAAAATGAACATTTTCTCATGTCTGATCACAAGCTGTCCCCCCGCCCAGTCGCAAGATCGAACTTCCATCTGGCAGAGAAAGGCTATGCGTGAGGACTGCCGGTGAGCCAGGACGGCACGAGCGAGCTAAAAGTCTAATAGGCTAATCATAAAGCGCCTCCATCCTTGCATCAGAAATAAATGCCGTCTCGCTAAGAAAGGCTGCACTGGATGACTGACAGTGACTGGAAAAGCGAGAGTAAGGCGAGCTAGAAAAATCACTGGCTGCGTGATGAATCGATTACTGGGAACGTGTGCCGACTGAAGAGCGCTGATTCACGCGGTAATGAAGTTGGTAGGCGTGCGCAGGAGTGTTCTGAGGAAAGGGCTTCATCTTTGACTCAACAGTCTCTCTGACTTTTTTCTTATGAAAAAATATGAAGTTCAGCAGGCAGTGTTCCTCTCTCTTCCTCTCTCTCTGCCAGATAGCCAGTGGCCCCAGTCTGCTGACTTTATCAGCACCATTAGGGAAGGAAGAACAGTAGATGTACAGTCTGACAGAAGATGGGGAATCATCTTCATGGACACTGGGACCTGGTTTCTTGTTCTGCATTGTTTTGGCAGTATCCCCATGCCACTTTGGATAAGCCTACAATGTAGGTAGATTTAAGTAAATCCTCCACGTATGATGTTCTGAAATATAACTTTCTGTTCACTCAGGTTTCCGAGGTAGATTTTGCCAAATTAACCAAGCAAATTAGAAATAAATAGTGGAGTTAGGAGACACAATGGCCCTTTGAGAGATGAAAGGCATATTCTTTGAGCTTGCATTTTAGCTATACAGTATTATGTGGGATGGCCTGCATGTTGTTAGCAAACATCATTGGCTGGATGATCGTCCTGTCTGATCCTTATAATGCCCCCTGATGGCCTTTGGGTTACATAAGTGTTTCATTGTTTGATTTATTACATGAAGTTGTTATAAACAATATTGTCTTGATTTTTTTTTTTGGAAGGAACTGGGTTTCTGGCTTTCACCCTTTGTGAGTAATGTTTTCCTCTGCTTTTTTTCCCCATATTTATGCTGCACTCCTGAGATTTTGTTTGGTTGAGTGTTGAACTCCTGTATAAAAGGGAAGTGGACAAATGTCTGGTTGTCTGGTTTGGCAAGCCAGAGTCTGTGTGCAGTGCATTCATTCTTAAGAGAATAACTATGGAGATACATGTAGGATTGTGTATTATTAGCAGTGTTGTGAGTAACGAGTTACAAAAGTAACGAATTACTGTAATGCATTGCTTTTTGCTGTAACGCGGTAATGTAAAGCATTACAGAAAAAATAGGTAATATTTTACTCGGTATAAATGTCAGTAACGCGCGTTACAATGCATTTTTAACCCGGAATGAAATGATGAGAGCTGAAGATCTTTCCCTGTAGCCGACGGGCGGTTGGGGCAATTTCTATCCGTAAATGAGCGCTAGGGCTGAGCAATTTGTCGATTTCACGTTATGCATAATACAGAACGTCTGACCCAGGGTTTAAAACTGCCGTAAGAATAGTTTCACAAATTCATTCCATCCTCCTTGTGTGACAGTCAGTCTCACCAATCAGAAGTGCCGTGTTCCTCGCGTGCCAGTCATGCTCACCAATCAGAGGTGGCCCAAGGTGACTGCGTATACGCCCACAAACAGACACGTGAAACCCAAGGAAAATGTTTACATTCTCAGTGCGGAAAAATATCGGTTCCGCTGCTGAGCCGTAAGTGAATTACCTACCTATTAGTGATGGGAAGTTCGACTCAATTAACTGATTCGATTCTCTCGAGCTGTCCGTTGTAATGCATCATGAAATCGATTCTACATTCACTTTTTTTCATCTTTTTTTGCGCCTGACTGACGGATCATGGAATCATAATAAATTGAACGGTGTCTCAAGGTCACGTTATTTGACTAAAAGGTGGCGCTGGTGTTTAACAAAAATGTTCAGGTTGATTATTCACAATAAATAAAACCAATATATACAAATCAGAAAGTGTGTCGATGATGAATAAACGCGCGTGTATATATAGTTTTAGTATATATAGTATTATTTTCTTTACTTAAGCTAAATTCATGTGCTTGAGTATCACGGACTACATCACAGTTAACAACAACTGCAATATTACCAGTACAATCACGCATACACATACAATGAGCATGAGTAAACTTGCATACGTTGTTGTGTAAACGTCAAAGTTAATAAATATCTTTGTTTTTTTATGAAAGACATATATTAAACTATTAATTTTATTAAACAGAAATTTAATACTTTACTGTTGTGATAAATGATGAATAGTTGCGTTTATTTTATTCCGTTCAACAGCGTAACTGCATTTAGTCTTTATTTTAATACAGGAAAGGACATGTGCGAGTAATTGGACCCTTAAAATGACATGAAAAGACGAAATACAGTAATAATACTGTAAGCAGTCACATACAATAAGCACAAATAAACGTGTACAAACAGTTGTATAAACGCCAAATGCAATAAGTGCAGTGCAGTGAATTGATGAAAGTAACTGCACCTGAGTGTGTGATAGTGCCATGCAAGATCGTTTTTGTGTATTACTGTGAATATAGAAAACAAGTCTTAATGCTGAAACAAATTCTGTTACCAGGTGTTTTGATTTGAATTTTTCTTTGTGCACCTTTTTGCGTCATTAATTTAGATCGTGCTTTATTTCTGAATAAAAGGGTGGAAATTAAATTTTTTATCCGATTCATTGATTAATCGAAAAAAAAATAATAATAATAATCGGCAGATTAATCGATTAGCAAAATAATCGTTAGTTGCAGCCATAATTGTAATGTAACTAATTACTTTGAAATGACAAAAACAAGTAATAAATAATGCATTACAGTTTTGAAGAAACTTGCCCAACACTGATTATTAGGATTGTGAATTTATAAACCTCAAAAAAGTAAATTTAATAGCATCCTCAGCCACTCACTAGTTATGGCTGCTGCATTGGCCCTCCTCCACCCTACCGGAAAGCCTGCAGGAGATGAGTACACTTCATGGACAGACGGACAGCTTTTGATTGGCAGCCACCACCTTCTGCTTTTTTTTGGGTGATAAGAAGAAGCCAGCTGATTTCCTGTGGGGCAGTGATGTAAGGAAACGCAGGCGGCCGAAAATGTCACTGCTTCTCAAAAGGAATCTACCTCTTGAACCCTTGAGCAAAGGATCTGTGAGCACCAGCAACCATACTCATTAGAATATGCTCATACTCATAGGAATATACTCATACTCATAAGAATATACTCATAGGAATATACTCATATTCATAAGAATATAATTATACTCTTAAGAATATACTCTTAGACATAAGAATATACTCATACTAATATATACTCATACACATAAGAATAGGGGTGTGCGATATGACGATATGAGATCGTGAAGACGATCTATGTACTGACGATCTGCCAAAGCAGAAAGATCG
>JAODKM010000126.1:8329996-8341033 GCA_026780845.1 Petrocephalus sullivani | reverse complement strand
CATGAAATATGCAGATGGTTGCGCACAACAAATATCAGATGAAGTGAGACCTACTGTTTTTATCCACTTTTAACTTTTGGTGTGTATTTGGTGTATTTTTAATATTTGGTGTGTCCACCTTCTGCAGCAATTACAGCAGCACATCTCCCTGGCATAGTGTCAGTATATTTCCTGACAACTTCAACACTAATGGCATCCCATGCCTTCTGCAACTCAACTCGAGGCTTTCTTTTAAATGTACAATAGATCTGTCCAGTTTATTTTCCAACTCGTCACAAATGTGCTTGATGGAGTTAGGCCCGGACTTAGCACAGGGATTCTCCTTATGAAGGCTATATTCTATCATTTATAGAGCATAATGGTCACTTTGCAGATATTTAATTTGTTTTATGGGTATTTTAATGGCCAATTCAACAAAAACAGCTGAAACCTTTTAAATATGCCAAGTGTTCTAACTGGACACACAACAGCTTGTTTGAGCAAAGCATTACTGCAAGAACATATTGAAACTATGTTCTTGACCTGATGTCTCCCCAGATATCGTGTGCAGAGCTGGCCTCCTATCAGACTCACCCACTACAAGCCAGACAGTTGTTCGCAGGTCGAAACAGATATTCACTGCCTCCCCTCCCGCATAAGCAGAATATGAGATCTTTTGAAAACAGGCTGTAGGATGGGCTTTTAGCCGTTTCAGGTTCTGCGGAGCTCCTATGGACTCTGATCAGTTAATCTTCTCGTACATCTATTACATGTATAACTTTGATACTCTGTCCAGGGTTTTACTAGGAAAAGTATTGTGGTAAGCTTGGCAGATTGAAGCCTCACAAACTTACATGGCATATGGTACCTGATACACCACTGACTTACAGGTTAACAGCCTAATAAAAGAACAGATCAAAAAAGTATCATGATGCCAAGGTACTGGTTAGTAAGGACACATTATTCCGGTTACCAGGATGCCTCACAACACATGTAAAGCAATATTTAAATGTGATGTAATGCAAGGTGTGTGTTCATGTATTTAAATTGTAAATAATAAGTGTTATGGCCATGTATATCCACACTGACATAGTTGACTGTTATGTTAGTTGTTGACTGTCCTGTCTGGTTATTGATGGCAGTGGATTGACAATAAAGTCAGAGCTTCTGATTTTAAAAGATCAGTCTGATTTTTTTTTTAAAGTCACCCACATGCATGCTACAGTATTATATTTTTAAGCAATACATAGGTGTGTGTATTTAGATACACCATGTCTGGGTGATTCGACTGCGAAGAGCAGTCCCGTTGCTGTGCAGTCGTATGTTGTTTTCTTACAAAAACAAAGAAAATCTGCATCCCAACTTTTAAATGGCTTTTATTTAATTTTAAGTTAAGAAGCGGGTCATTTTGTTTGTGCCAGGGACAGCGAAGGCTTCTCGGTTTAATGAAATGATTGGCGCGAGGCGCACACACAGACACGCGTACGCGCGCGCAGGCTGGCGCTTGCTTTACATACAAAGACGGTGCTGCTGCTTTCGGGGATGAACGTGGGCAAAACCGCGGCGGAAACGAATCAGTCTCCATCCCTCTTTTCCTCAGGACACTCATGGAGCTTTTCGGGCGCCTTTCCTGTTCCTCTCTATCCCAGTGTTTGCTTAAATGCAAAAAAAGGATGCGTCTGTTTTTTATTCACGACAGCTAAAAACACTTTCGACAGGACACAGGAAAACAAAGGTAAACAAACATGGCACAGTACTTGTCTTGCATTTACAAATGGCATTGCATTAACTAGCTGTTCAATTATTATTTTTTATTTCAACAGATAATAACAAATGTAACAAACCCAAAACACAAGACATAATGATAGCGTATGACAAAAAATACACTTTTATAACTAGGGATGGGCAGTGGGCGGGGGATTAAATTTATCATGATGTAATGACCAGGATAATTAACGTCCCCAAGAGTTTGATTCAGTAATGGCTGTTTCCTCACAGTCACAAAAACAGTGCACTATAGACAGACTTTTAAATACCGGGAAAACGATACCAAATACCATTCCCATTAAGATTTTAGCACCTTAATTATATTAATGATCTGTTCATTCTATAAAAGAGAATCATTAGCAGATAAAAAAAATCAGTGGATACTGTGAAAAAGTACATTATTAATATATGTATAATTGGTTAAATTACAACTCTTGTAGGTCACTTTTCCCTCTGATTTTACAGCTAAGGTCAGGCACTAAATATTACACATTCCAGGCAAACAGCCTGTAAGTTATAAAGGGGTGGAGATATTAAAATCTGTGCAGTTTCAGTCGCAGTTTGAAGAAGATGGTCAGAGTGAAAGCAGACAAATTGTGAGTGATGGGCTTACATGTTTACGACTACAGACACTGATCCGCGCGAGATGACAAAAAAGAGTCACACGAAACATTTCTAAGCTACTCTAAGAACTGTAATAATCTGTTAGGGGGTAAGCACAGCAAACACAGGAAGGGAGAGGAGGAACATGGGAAAAAGAAAACATGGTCTTCTTTCATGGGAGAGGAGACGGAGTGAGAACACTTGAGGCGGGCTGGTTATGAAACCCGCTGTCATTCTAGTCCCCGCTGTTAGTGTTCGACACTTCGACGACAACAACAGAAAAGAAGACGGGAAGGGGGAATGAGAGCCTTCGAGGCTGCGTGCGCGAGAAGGCTATCTGGCTACGATGGCCACACTTGTGTCCCGGAGGACAAGTTAGACGCAGCGGCTGTGCCGCGAGGTGGACACGCAAAAGGCCAGCGTTAGTGCATTAGCGGTGGGGTGGCGGTGAGGCTGTCAGTCCGGGTTCTTGCTTCTTCTCCCTCGTTCGCTTCCTTTTCTTCCAAATACACCCTTTTTGGCATTAAAAAGGAATGGGACGAAGGGGGCGTCAGCGCTTGGCGGGTGATCCAGATCTACTTCCGCCCTGGAAGGAAACAAGAGAACGGACAGCGTTAGCAGCTGGACCAATCAGCTGCAGTCTATGACCAGAAACCGAAGTGAACGTCTTTCTGCCATGTTTGCTAATATCTTTATTTGGAGGGAACATTATGTGCTTCTAGGGAGCCTAGACTATAGTTCCCAAATTATGGAAAAAATTGTCCGAGGCGCCCTGCTTTAAAAAAGAAATTTTATCTTACTAAGTCATGGCAGGAAAATTTACTTTATGCCTTAGAGAGGAGAACAGTAAGTATAGCATTTAGCTTCCACACATGTAGAAATGAATAGGAAACCATGATACATTGCAAAATGGCCTTTCAACATCTGGAAATATCATGACAGAAAAGAAAACTGCTGGCATTTGCCAGTACAATGCAAAGTTCCTGTGAAACCCAACAATTTGATTTCACATCATATGCAATTCATGCGTCCATGATTTGAGATACATAGACATATGAGATAAGAGATAAGAAAAAAAAACACAGTTATCTTGACCAAATGATCTTCTTTCAAAATGTAAGGTGGATAATGTAATTTTATCTCAGGAACAAATTACTGATGCGTCCCTTTGGTGGGAACCATGAACAGAATATGAACAGAACATGACTTGGCTAGAACAGGAGGGGGCCGAACAGGACATAGGCGTAAATGCAAAAATAGAGACACTGTTTTGCCTGGCAAAGGCAAATGAAAAACACAAACTCTGGCGAGGAATACAGGTACAACACAATCCTGTAGTCAGGGTTACTAGCCGAAACACAACAGAACACGCCAATCAATAATCATTGGGGAGGGAGAGCTGCGCCAAGCACAATTTCAAGGTAGAAGGAAAAGCTTGAAATGAAAGCTGAATATGTAGACTATGGTTATGAAGCTAATATATAGCCTAATGATCCTAAAACCCTCCTCATCCAATGAGGTTGAAGACCTTCTGAAAACTGACTTTCCTCCCATGATTGTTTAACAAATTAAGTCCTAAGATAAACTGAAAAAAGACACCTAAATGAATGAATCACTGAACAGGATAACTTGCTAATTACTGAAATCATCTGCTGTGTCTCTGACAGCATTCCTGTGGGGTTTAGTTTGTGTCTAAATTTTCCGGAGTACTGCTCGGTTGAACCCCAGAGCTTTCTAGTGGTTCTCGTGTCACACGAGCGATACTCTGTCAGCCCGCTCAGAACAAAATCCATCCCGTTGCTAGTCGAAAATGCGGTGAACAGCTGGAGACACCAGTGCACCCAACACACAACAAAAAGAGAAAAGTACTTATCACTGTGGCAGAGAATTTCATTATCAGTTGCTTCTCTATATGTGCACCTCTCACCAGAAGAATTCTGTTTCAAGGGCACTGCAGCAGAACCCAAAAGTGTGAGGTTAAAGACCCTGTGAGTGTTGTGCAATATGGCTTTCCACATGGAATGGCCTCCACAGAGGTGATGGCATTTGATCCAAATGTTTTGTTTGCTTATGAACTGCCATTGGAAAATATGGGAGCCAAGTCTTGTGGTGATATGTAAGCCTTTCATGCTAAACTGACTCCCCCCCCCCCAAGGTACACACTTTCCTGCTTATCCTGACTAGGCAACTGGCTATTGAAGGGATTGGTGGGCGGATGGATTTGTTTAGGCAGGTGGGTAACACAAATGAAATGAAGGCGGGTGATATTTTTTGACTATTATATTATTTTACATTACAGGAACATTTACTCATTTACATTTACCAGCTTGGAATTTTACTAATTCTGATTTAAAAAAAAAAAGAATAATAGTAGGTTCAATAATGAGTGACTCTGCTCTTCATGCTAATTCTATGTTTGTTCTTGTTATAAATTATAGAGGCTTCAGTTTTGAGACAGATGGGTCCATAAAGCCATCAGACTTAGCTTCCCCGGGATGGTCCAAAATCCATGGCATCCTCTAGAACACACAGGGTTTCACTCCAGAACTGAAGAGGGCTCAGTGGCACAGAGGCCCTTGGCTGCCTGGAACATTACAGCTGGAATATGGCGATGTCTCTCAGGCATTACCAAACCCAAGAAAAACAACATATTTTTAGGTGGATTTTATACACGAACACAATCTAGATCTAACACATACACACACTCTGGCCATATATCAAGGGAAAGTCTGCTTGTTTTCATAACTATGCCGGCCACGTGACCTGCATTAATGCATTTATGTGTTTGAAGAATGATATTCTCTTGAGTTTTGGACAGTACAGGAGGACTCATTAGTGCCTGTAGACTGAAAGCCACTAGAGAAACACGTTAGGGTCATACAGCCTTTAGCCCTGATAATGTATTAGCATTAATTACAATGTCCCTCTCTGGCACTGTGTTTATGCCCCAGGATGTCGTGAGCTGTTTACCATTTTGAAGATCCTGGACAGGGTCCCCTGGCCTTCACTGCGGCCTGCCTGTGTAGACTTCTGCTCCCCCTAAGGAGAAACGCATGACAAACAGTCTCGGTCATAAGGGGGGGCAATGGAAAACCTGATACCCCAGAGAGATACCCTGGCCGGGCAGGGAGCACAGTGTTCTGCCCACCTCTGGGGAGGACCGGCCTCATAGCAACATAGCAACTGCAAGCTGCATAGCAACACTGTATATTCACCCAAGACAATGGCCTGCTCCTGGAGCTTTGGGCCCGTTATGGGATCGTACCATCCTAGAGGATGCTTTTCGTCATTGGAACTCCTACTTGCACTTTCACAATTTCTTTACAAAATAATTTTTTCCACTGAAAGCACAAAGCAATTCAATAAGTAATCGTCTACTGAAGAAAATACCTTTAATTACAAAAATAACACTACATTTTGCTTTTAACTGACCTTGTACTATTTTTGGAAAAAAAAAAAGTCAATTTGGCTGAAAGCTGCTTCTCCTGTGAGGTGTAACACAACGAACCTACATGATGTGCACAAATGGGATGGGGATTTGGGGATGTTTGTGGCGTGCTCTGAATCCTGGTCATCATCGTCATCATTAGCAGAAGCAGCAGCAGCTTGGCTACCCAACTTGACCCCAATTTCCCGTCTACATCTGGATGTTCTCCTGGCCTGCCTGAGCAGAGTGATAAACCGCTGGGACGCAGTGAATCTCCCGCTGCCACTCAGCGAGACTCCGCTTTGTGAATGGGAGGTTGGACAGAGAGGTCGAAGTTCAGTGGGATGTAGGGCTGAACGGTGAGCGAGCCGCCCACACAAACCCAGATGAATGAAGACAGCGATCCCCACTGGAGATCTGATGCATGGCCGGAGAAGTCAGACATTTAAGGGTGAAAGAACAGAAGCTCCACCACCCAAAACAGGCAGTAGAATTCTGTCCACTAGGCAAACAGCCTTATAATTACCACAGGACCACAGTCTAACATAAGGCCACAGCTGATCCAGCTGGGTGATCCTGGTAGAGGAATTATATGCAATGCAATGTTGCTTGATATTGAAGTACTGAGCACACTGGTTCCCAAATGATTTGTTCACTGAAAAGGATAATATTACTTAAAGGTGCAGTGCACACATCTGGCCACAGAATTCTATGCATTTAGGTTGTTCCATTAAAAATGTATAATTTTGAACATGCTTATTGGATTGAGGTGACGGTTGAGGTAACAATAGTTTTTGGAGACAGCCACTTGTATATCTGTGGGGAAGAAGCAGTAAAACCTGACAGTGATACTTTACCTCGGGGGAACCTGTGGCAAATCAGCCTTTTTCACTGAAGACGTTTGGCTGTGAAGTGATAAGAATGCCCATGACAGAGACAGGAGCCGAAATGGGGGTTGGGGGTTACGGGGGGGGTGAAATAAAGAGGAGGCAAAGGGGAGTGAGGAACACGAGCAAGGAGACATGCAAGGGAGGGAAGGAGCACAGGGAGGGTGAAGGGGGATGTTTTACCAGGTAAGACGGGAGGAACAAACAGGAAGTGCAGCATTCACCCTGGCTGCAGGGTCTCCAGTGACAAAAAGGGCTGTGAAATCAATCAAGGGGTTTTTTTAGAGTTGTTTTTTTTTTTGAGTTTGTTTGGTTGTTTTTCGGTCTTATTTAATTTGGTTGTTTTTAAATCACCTACCCGGCCTAATTTGGCAGATAGTCCTCGCCACTGGATATGAAAGAGACAGAGAGAAAGTCAAGAGGGTGATGGCACAGACACCTGCAGAGGGCAACACAGCACCATGCAGGCTGAGGCCGCCCGCTCCCGCCGACCACAGCCAGTTACCTCTCACACCCGCTCCCACAGCCAATCACCTCTCACGCCCGCTCCCGCCTACCACAGCCAATCACCTCTCACGCCACCTCCCAGTCTCTGTGTCTCCACGGGGAAATTTCAATTGGTTTTTTTGGCTTGATTCATACCCGGTTAAATGAGAAACTCTAATGATGATGAATGAGAGGCAGTTGGAGACAGATTGGTAGAATAATGACTTAATTAAGTTATTTAAGACGACCAAAAAATTGTAAATTTACAATGCAAATTAGAGATGGCTGATATTGGAGTTGCTACTCTAAAGCTGATAATCACACACTATCCTGTTTATGGACAGCCAGACTCCAGGAGGGAACAATTACCTGCTTTGCTCTCCCCTTCCTCTCCCAAAAACAATCAGTAGTAATTAAATATTTTGTGTGTGACTGACTGTTGGAAAACTGATTATTCTGGGCTAGATGAATATGTCAGAATACATCCATTACTTATGGCTTCCCAGGTCCTTTCCATCATATTCCTGATTTATTTTCTCCCTTTTTCCATTTTTTTGGTGACTCCCAAAACACGAAGCCCATTTTTGTTTTGCTTTGGCTTGTTTTAAGCTTGTCAGATGGGTACATGTTGGTAATGAGGTAGTGCATTTCCTTTGAACTGAAAGTAACTATCATTATTTTGGACATAGATGTACAGCGGAATAAGGGAAGTATGAACCATTCAGAGCAAGAAATAAGCATTGTCCCATTTGGACCTACAAATGAGAAAGAACCCTTTATCTGGAACTACAGATAAGAGAGGAAATAGTTTTAAAGTAAACAAGAAAAGAACATCCCTTTTGGAAATCCAAATAAGAGCTAAATTAGCCCCATGGAATTGCAGGGTTAAGTGTAACTCCCAAAGACCTTTGTTACATGCTAGAAGTGTATTGTCTCTTTTTTAAGCATATGAAGAGCAAGACAGAGAGTGAGAGAGAACTTACCTTGGACTTGGGTGGAGGAGGGGACACCTGAAAACAGAAAGGCGCATACGTGGGGTGGATTTATACTCGGAATGCAAAGGACAACAGTTTGACGAATGGCATTTCCCCATGGCGATATTTAGATAAACACCATGTAAAATCCATCACTGTCTAACACTATTAGATATTGTCTGGACACTATTAGAATCTGCCCACCCACACTGTCCCCTAAAATGGAAGTAATGGAAGTATGATTACAACATCCTTAATATCAAGGCAGCTGGATGACATTCTAGAATAATGCATTATATTATATCAATAATGTGAATGTTGCTTTAATATTTGATCACAACTTTTTGCTACCTCCTTTGTTGTTCAGTAATAGGTCTTATTAGGCTGCTGCTCTGTTTGAAGTCATTGTGCTCCAGTGCTGCTTACACTTGTACCCAGGCATTGATTGGAAGCTCAGCCTAGCTGCACTTATGCCTAGGCACCTCCTCGCCAGCACATGGGTTTGTTATTTGCCGTTTGCCTCACTTGTGCAGCGCTTTGGACAAAAGTGTCTGCTACAGTATATAAAAGTGAAATTAAATATAATAAGAGTTAAAGGCATGGGGAATTGCAAGCATGCTAATATTGGAAAATGAAAGTTCGAAATTAAAAGACGTTGGCAGAATACATGCAAGTATTCTAGTGAGGTTAGGGAGTTGGGTTAAAGATAGCATGGTACATTATTGGGGCAGGCAGGTGGTGTAGTGGTTAAGGACGCAACCGTGTAGTCGAAAGATTGCCAGTTCGATTCCCTGACCTGCAAGTACCGCTGAGGTACCCTGAGCAAGGTACCATCCCCAAGCACTGCTCCCCGGGCGCTCACATAGCTGCCCCCTGCTGTGTCACATTGTCACATGGGTTAAATGCAGAGGACACATTTCATTGTTGCGTGCTGTGGTGCGTCAACAATGACGCTTAATCACCTTCACCTTTATTATTGTTCTGTGAGGTTAGGGAGTTGGGTTAAAGATAGCAGGGTACATTATTATTGTTCTGTGAGGTTTTATGTGAGGTTAGGGAGTTGGGTTAAAGATAGCAGGGTACATTATTATTGTTCTGTGAGGTTTTATGTGAGGTTACACAGACACTTCATTGATTAGTGCACAGGTGCAGGTCCAAGGTAACACCATAGTTATTGGTGTAAGATCTGATCTGTTTTTTCCAATGAACCCAGGCATGAGTTGAAGGTGAGATATCAGTTCATTTCTAGAATCTCTCAGGTTGCTCATCGTGCCATGAGCTGCTTTAAATTCCAACTTACATTCTTACAAAAAAGGACAGTTCTTAGAAATTCTCAGAAATTGGATCCAATTAATGTCATTACATCTTTGAATGTATGAGACCAAATTGTCACGCACAAAGCCATAGCTAGAAAGGCCTTTTCTTTCTGATTAGAGGCGAAATTGAGGGATCGTCAAGCTTACAGCCAGTGAGCAGAGCGAAATCAACATGCATACTCACAATTGTCCTGAAGAACTGCACGACGGCATTTTCATCTCCGCGCCGGCGGGGAGAGCCCTGCAGGGGGCGCTGTGGGGAGGAGGACAGGGAACCTCGGAAGGAGCCCTGCTGGCACAAAGAGACATAGAATGTTTTTGCTACATTGAGTGTCACAAGCTCGGAGCAACTGTTTTTATAAAGGCCGCTTCATCGCATTCTCAGCCTAAAGCAAGTTTCTATTGACATAGCCTTTAAAATGCAATATAATTTGAAGGGGAGTCAGCAGGTAGCACAGATGCTTGACCCCGCCAGGGTTGGGGGTCGAACCTGCAGCCATTGTCACTAAGGATGTGTGGATCTTCTCCCACAATGTAGAGACCTCAGTTAAGTGAATCAGCTCTAAAATGCCTGTAGTGTGTAATGTGTATACATTAGACGTATGTCCTGTACTTCTCCCACCCCCAGGATAAGTGATTGGAAGTCTGTTGGATGTTGAATGCCAAAAAAAGCATTTTGGCATGGGCAGAAAATTATTTGTGTATTTTGACTCTCAGGTATTTACCTAAAAACAAACAAACAAAAGCAGACAGGTGTACACAACGGATGATGTTTCAAAAATTTTAAGGATGCTTCACTTTTAAATTAATGCTAATTTTATTGACAAGCGGCAGCCACATTGCAGGTGATAATGTGTTTACATACGTGGTGCATGTAAACAACACGGTCGCAATTATTTTAATTATTCTGGTTTTGTCAGGGAGGTGGGGAAAAAAGTGAACAGCAGCTGGTTGTCACAAATAAACCTAACTATGCCAAACTTCTCTCCTTTGCATGTGAAAAACAACCAGTTTTATGAGGCAGGTTTTCAGGTATTAGCATAGTTATTGAATAGAACTCAATAGGCCCATTTATGAAAACAACATAGCCGCCTCTGCCCTCTTCCCAGGATTAGCCTAAGCATTCTAAGGACACACGCTCAAGTGCCACACAAACAAACATAAGCACACAAAAATCCAAGCAGTAGTGTTTTGCAGTTAATTTCAGGTTCATGATTATACTGTTTATGCTTAAATTGCATTTTTCAGGTCTCTTATTTTATGTAGATGCAATTCCTAGCAGTGGAGGTATGTTCCTTAAATATCTCCCAGGCTGATCTACCTACTTCCAAGATAGGAAATACAAACCCTTCAGTTCAGATACTATGTGGAAAATTTTTAATGAAACTAATCACCTTCTTGGAGGTCGATTGACGATGCCAGCATCATTCTGTCCTCTACTGAGAGACTTGAACCCGTTCATTGCGCTCACAACAAACAAGCCAACATAACGCCCATTTTCAAAAAAGGGGATAGAAGTATTTTGTCAAACTATAGGCCAATCAGTCTAACTTGTATAACTGGAAAAGTTATGGAGGCTATAATCAAGGAGAAAATGG